>CM061753.1:35317583-35917583 GCA_030979885.1 Lolium multiflorum
CTGAATGTAGCAGATCCGTTGACTAAAGCTCTCCCTAGGGCAAAGCATGACCAACACCAGAATGCCATGGGTGTTAGGTTCCTTACAATGTAATCTAGATTATTGACTCTAGTGCAAGTGGGAGACTGTTGGAGATATGCCCAAGAGGCAATAATAAAGTGGTTATTATAATATCTTTGTGTTTATGATAAATGTTTATATACCATGCTATAATTGTATTAACAGAAACATTGATACATGTGTGTTATGTAAACAACAAGGAGTCCCTAGTAAGCCTCTTGTAAAACTAGCTTGTTGATTAATAGATGATCATGGTTTCGTGATCATGAATATTGGATGTTGTTAATAACAAGGTTATGTCATTGATGAATGATGTAATGGACACACCCTAATTAAGCGTAGCATAAGATCAAGTCATTAAGTTCAAACTTGCTATAAGCTTTACGAATGTGTTGCCTGCCAAAACCCACCGGCGAGCAGCGACGGGCAACACGGAGAGCCGGGAGGCTCCCAGGACTGCTGGTGGGCCCTGGTCCCTCGGGCGACGGCCCGCAATGCTCCGGCACACGTCCTGGCTATTGCAAGGGCGTGCCACCTGACCTATACCTGGTCAGGAAGGTGTTGGATTGCTTCAATTAGTTTCCTGCATGGTAGACACGTAAACATTAAATGAGCCTCGATCGGCTCTCAGGTTACCCTGTGAATCGGCTCAAAGAGCCGATTAACCCATGGTTCATAATGGATCTGCAATAACATGGGGGTTCTGCTTTATCAATGCTAAGCTAAATCAATCTACGACAGTTTAGGGTTTTCACCGCATAACCGGAACATCCTACACGTAGTTGAGCCTGGCAGATACGAAAGATAACAGCAAACTAACCCAAAACGAGGCCTAAAAACCAACACGGAGTCGATTCCCGGAACATCCCTTCTTGGATCGGCAAACCGTACCTTACGCACTACTGGATCGTTCAACCCGTTTGCAAGGCCTAACCATGCAGATATCAAACTAATCCTCGAAGAACAAGGAACAACTATAACAGATCGAATCTACTAAACAAAGATAAAGCAGGGTGCTGCCCTTACACCTGGATAGGTGTAAGGGCAGCTAGATATCGAGGGACGGCACAGCTAAGCAGATATGCGTAAGAAAAGCATCTATGCAAGCCCCAAAACATCTACGATAAGTAGTGCTACTCGCCATCAACAACGCTTCAGTACGAGCAGCACAAGGTAAACGAATAAACGTGTGCTGCCTAGATCGCAAGATGCGATCTAGGCAGCATGATGCTTACCCGGAAGAAACCCTCGAAACAAGGGGTGGCGATGCGCCTGGATTGTGTTTGTTGTGAACGTGATCGTCCTCCTTTCTCAATAACCCTAGGTACATATTTATAGTCCGTGGACTTTCTATCTTTGGAAATACACCTAACCGTGTACGAGCTAAACTCTATCTCTTAATTCTAACTAAGGTCTTCTAAGGTCAAACAATGGCTCTGATACCAACTTGTCAACACCCGGATTTTTAAGTCCGGATGCCTATTATGTCATACATCGCAATCCCAGGAATATTGTTGTTGCGAGGCATAATAGTTAAGTATCACAGTCATCATTCATTACAAACCATAAAGTCTTACAAATTGGAATCACATGATCCATATTACACAAATAGTTGATCTAGTGATCAACGAACTGATCAACGAACAAACATAAGTTCATAGCGGAAGCGTAAGATACAAGGACTCTCTAGTCCACAGGCCAACGCTTGACGTTAGAAGCTCCTAGTTGTGGTAGACGTCCTGCTGATCGTCATCCTCGTACTGCTGCTCGGCTTCATATTCTGGCCATTTGAATAGCCAGGGGGACACAATAAATTAATTACTTTACGTGCTCGCAAGCTAATACTAGTGTAGATGCTAACAATTTTAGCAAAAGGGTTCTAAGCTCTGGTTTCTTTGCATAAAGCCAATTTTAGTTTGCAAGTATTTGCTAAAGACTTATTCATGTGCTAACTAACTCAAGTGGGAACATTAGTGTCATTCCCACAACTCTGTTGTGTTTCAAAATACTCAAGTCACCATTCACCATTCATATCAACAACATGATCAAATTCTAATACTGGAAACTGTATGGCCTTTCCAACCGTCCGTAACCGTGGACACGGCTATTCGAATAGGTTTACACTCTGCAGAGGTTGCACACTTGTGCCACAACATTTGATTTCATCCGTCGGGATTACCCCGAATCATCGTAACACAGTACGCGGATCATCAACCATAACCTTTCATTTACTAACCCTAATGAGCACCTCTCCCCATGAGCTTGGCCTCCCAGTGAAGACCAACTGTCAACCTGGGAACTGCACAGGGCTTGGCCGTACAATTCACTTCAATTCACATCATTTCTCAACAACGGAGGCAGCCTCGGCATAACCCCTATGATGTGTGTTTAGAGGGAACTCATACATAGATACATAAACTTCTAGTTAAGCCCTTACCCATAATCAGGTATTGTGGGGGTACTCAATAATTGGAAAGGTATCGCATCCAAACCAATATTAGTTTTTGATCAAAAATCACTATCTTCTCTTGGTCATATTCACCTTCAAAATTCATTTCATAAATTTCATCATCATCATTATTTCACCACACATGTTCCCATCTAGAGTAGTCATTTTTAATTTAGCACTAGCATCTAGGTATGAGGGGTGCTAAGTACTTTGCTTTGCTTCTAGGCTAACTTTGATACTCTTGTACTAATCTAACATTAACCCCATTGAATCATGAATCAAAAGTACATGGATAAAGCAACGGTAAGTAAAGCTTGAAAATAAAAGCCCAGGAAGTAGGCACATAAATATAAAGTAAATGGGTAATGCCTTGCTCATGGTGAGCTTTGCACTTTGCAAGAGTATTATCTTGCCTTGGTTGGGGAATTGGTCAAAGTGGTCTTCTTCTCCTTGGAAGTAGACCTCCTCCTCCTCTTGATACTCCTCGGTACTAGCGTCTAAAATACGAATACGGGGTACACAATCATCATACCAAACTTATTTACTAAACTAAGCACACACATGATTTACACAACCTAAACTAGCATCACATATTACTATTAAGTTGGTGGATGTGTTTTTCTTATTTAAGAAAAATAATTTCCTCTCATATTAGCAGGTGTTATTTTCATTTATTTAGAAAATAATTTCCCCTCATTATTCTATTAAGATTTAATTTCTCTCATGAATAATATATGACCTAGGTTGACCAAAGTCAACCTCTTCATACTTATCATTTAAGAAAATGATTTAAATGAGGTGTAGCACCTCATACCATTTAATCCTAACATGGTAAAGATTTAATATCATCAACAAGCCACTTGAGATTTATATGACCAGAGTCTCTACCTCATTTTGAATTGTTCATGACAAGATTTAAATGAGAGAAATATTCCCATAAGATTTACTAATATTTTTGGACAATATCTTTGACTAGAATTAGCCATATAGTCCTTTAATTAAACTAGGCCATGATCATTCAAAGTAAGCATAGCATATTTAAACAATTAGTACAAGTGTAATGTGATTTATAGGAGTTGGAATTAATAAAAATCATTTTTGGTTGATTTTTAATAATTATTCTAAGGCAGAAAAGTCCCTGCCTTGTTTATTTTCTCACTTTAATTCTATAATAGATCTAGGGTTCAAACCAGTGGCATTGTATAGATAAATTCCTAAGGTTTCCAAATATATAAAATTTGTAAAATTTGGTTTGGTGGATTTTATCCTATTTAATTTTGAATACAGCATACGAGAGTATTTAATAAATTACTAAATTCCATTTGAATCGGATAGGCTTAGAGCGGGAAAGATTCTTGGAGCTACGGGGGAAAGAATTGGGGCGACCGATGCGTCAGCCTTGACCAGCAGCGAGCAGCGTGGAGACACGCGCCGTGAGTGTGACGAAAGCGAACATAGAAATGCAGCCGTCTCGATTAGGAGGATCGCACGGCGGAAAATAAATCGTCTCGGCGAGGCCCCGCCTCTCACGGGCCCGGCGTAGGGGGTCGGAGGGGCGCGTCGGAGCTCCGTGATCGTCGGAGGTGTCTTAGCCATAACGTTCATCGTCGATGGGGAAGCGCTGGAAACGGTTAAATGCTTTGGGGTCTCCTACTCCGGCGTACTCATTATCACGGCGACGACTTACGATGGGACGTGTGGTGGCTGTCGACCAAATTGGTGGCGAGTGCGTGGTGAGGAGGAAGAAGGCTGGCGTGCTCGGTTCGATGGGAGGAGCTCCCGCACCTGGGCGCGGGAGAGGTGGCCGTGGCGGCTCGCGAGGTCGTCGACGGCGTCGTCGTTCCAGGGGCTCCAAGGGGCAAGTGATGGGTGCTACGGGTTTGCGGCGTCTGGCGAGGCTGACGCGCGTGATGGCCCCGGTGAAGACGAGGGTCTGAGCGGCGGTGAGCTTGACGGGAGCGCGCAGGCCGTGGCGGACGGTCGTGGACGCGATCGTCGGCTGCGGGGTTCCGCGGGCAAGTGGCCGTGTCCGAGGCGTCGGTGATGCGTCACGCGTCGGCGCGCTGAGACGGCGGAGGTGACGCGAGGGCGGTGGCGTCGTCACGCTCTGCAGCGGCGTCCGGCGGCATCACGCCGCGCTCACGGCGTGCATGGGCATGCTTGGGCGTGTCTGGGCGCCACGGTGCTGGCTTGTGCACGCGTCGGTTTGGTGAGGGTGCACAAGCATGTCCGAGGAGGGTGAGAGGAAGAGGATGGACAGTTGTGGTGGTGAGGTCCAGAGATGGCGGTGGGGGTGGCATGATGGTGGCATGCCATGTGACGGCGTAGCATGAGTTTGATGATTTGATCAAACGATTAATCGAGTGCAAGTGGTGCTACTGGTGTGGTGAGGTGAGGAAGGGTCAGGTAGTGTAGAAGGTCGGGGAGTTGGAACAAGTCCAAATTAAAAACCAGCATGGGCTTCATTTTTCTACTGCACACGAGTGTTTGTGAAATGAAAGAAAAGTATTTTTCGAATTTTGCAAATCTTTTTGGTGGGTTGTAATCATATATTAAATGGAGCATTTTGGTGGTGGTGGGATCAAATTGGAATTGAATTGCAAAAATTCATTTTGCATATGATCTTCACTTTAATAAAAAGTCCCCACACTTTGCTTGCTTGCCATTTGAAATAGAGATGGAATTTTGGGGTAGGTTCTTGAGCAAAGTTGTTCACCATGTTGTGGTCTTGGATGAGGTGTAAAAGAAATGGTCCAGGGGTAGAAGTAAAAACTCAAAAGCCAGGGGCTCAAAGTGAGCATCAGGACTAAGTGTCCCATGACCATAATCACATGTGAGCTCATATTTGTTTCAATTTTGATTTGAATGGTGTTTGATTGTTTCCAAAGTTGTTAATATGTGTTTAGTATCCATTTACACTCAATGGTGCAAACCAAAAAGGTCTAGATCAAAGATTTGTAAAAATGGCCTAAGCCTTATGTGTGTGTGAGATGATTTTTATAATTTCTTTTCTATTTTATTTAATTTGACCTTGCATGATCAAATGCTTATTACTAGGGTTTAGAGTGAGAGGACACATAAGCAACATCATAGCAATTACTCCAAAATAATTAATAAGGTGATCTATATGCATAGTCCTATATGATGAGAAAAAGTTTTTGTTGGCTCTGATTTTTGGATTCTTGAATTCCTCTCTTGTTCCTTTTATTGAAACTTAGGTGTACAAGCCCTTCCCCCTTACAAAAAGATCTCGTCCCGAGTTCGAGGGAGAAAACTAGTCTTAAAGAGATAGGTATTCTTCTTCATGTCTTCTTAGTTTAATTAGCTTCTTCTTGATTGTAGGTGCTCTGCAGATCTTCAGAACTTGATACTCCTACAGTGCGGGTGATTACGTATGCTTCTTCCCGGGGATGCAATAGGCACTTGGCAGTACGTCAAGTCCGTGTTGATATCCACCGGCCAGGTGATCTATATTCTTGAATACTTCAGTCTTCTCCGGTACTTCAAGGCACTTGAGATGTGAAACACATTGTGCACGGCTGCCATTTCTTCAGGTAGTTCCAGTTGATAGGACACTTCTCCTCGGCGACTCAGAACTTTGAAGGGTCCAACATATCGGGGCGCGAGCTTTCCTTTCAGCTGGAATCTTTGCATTCCTTTGAGGGGTGACACCTTGAGGTAGACAAAATCTCCAATCTCGAAGGTCATCTCTCGGCGTCTCTTGTCAGCGTAGCTCTCCTGCCGCCAGGATTGCGCGGGCTCTTGAGGTATTCGCGGATCTTGTGCACTTTCTCTTCGGCTTCACGAAGAACATCTGGGCCAAAAACTTGGCTTTCTCCGACTTCTGACCAGTTCAGAGGGGTACGGCATTTCCACGGAACTAGGAGACCGTAGCCAAGCTGGCTTGTGTATTGTTGTACGAGAGTGCATATGGCAAGCGGTCTCCCCACTTGGATCCATATTCCAGTACGAGCTCCTCAAACATATCTTCCAGTGTGCAGTTAACTCTCGGTCTGCTCAGTCGGTCTGTAGGGAGTGAATGGTGTCTTCCAAAAGTTGACGGGTTCTAGTCCTTCATACCTTACTTAAAATCTTGAGGTGAAGCTGTGATCCTCCTACTCGGCTAATTGACTTGGGGGTTCCGTGTGAGCGACTATCATGAGATGTATAACTCAGCTAACTTTGGTCCTTGGTAAGTGGTCTTGTGAGGGGATGAAATGTGCAGCCTTGGTCCAGCCTATAGATGACTACCCAAATGGAGTCATTTCCTCGGCTAGATTTGGGCAATCCTGTGATAAAGTCCATACCGACAGAATCCCATTTCCACTCAGGAATCTGTAAGGGTTGCAACAGTCCTGCGGGTCGTTGATGTTCTGCCTTGACTCGCTGACATATATCACACTTGGCGATATAACTTCCTATCTCTCGCTTCATTCCGTGCCACCAGAATTGTTCCTTCAGGTCTTGGTACATCTTGGTTCCTCCGGGGTGAATGGAATACAGGGTGTCGTGAGCTTCCTTCAGTATGACTTGCTTCAATTCTGAATCTGACGGTACACACAGGCGACCGTTGTACCAAAGTACTCCTTCTTCATCTATGGTGAATCCTGGTGCCTTTCCTGCAGCTATCTGACTCTTGATTCCGTCAATGCTGGCATTTCCCTTCTGGGCTTCTTTGATCTGTCCAATCAAAGTAGGCTGCAGTTCTATGCTGGCTAGGTATCCTTCACTAACTAGCTCCATTCTGAAATGCTCAAACTCTTGGTGTAGGCTAGGCTGTTCCTTTGCTATCATGGAGTTTAACTGACAAGGCAGTCTACTCAGGGCATCTGCTACTACATTGGCCTTGCCGGGGTGATAGTGGATTTCCATATCATAATCCTTGATTAGCTCTAACCATCTGCGTTGCCTCATGTTCAGCTCTTTCTGGGTGAAGATATACTTCAGGCTCTTGTGATCCGAATAGATCTCGCATCGATTACCCATGAGGTAATGACGCCAAACTTTCAGGGCTAACACTACGGCTGCGAGTTCGAGGTCATGGGTTGGGTAGTTCTGTTCATGCTGCTTCAGTTGCCGGGACAGGTATGATATCACTTTGCCTTCTTGCATCAACACACATCCAAGACCAATCTTGGATGCATCACAAGTAGACATCAAATGGCTTGGTGATATCCGGCATGATCAATATTGGGGCTGTGGTCAATCTGTTCTTGAGCTGTTGGAAACTTTCTTCACATTTGGCAGTCCATTCAAACTTCTTATCCTTCTTCAGCAGTTGGGTCATGGGTCGGGCTATGCTGGAAAATCCTTCAACGAATCGGCGGTAATATCCCGCTAATCCGAGAAATGCGCGGACCTCGGTCTGAGTGGTTGGGGCTTTCCATTCTGTGACAGTCTTGATCTTGGCGGGATCTACAGCAATTCCTCCTGCGGACAATATATGTCCCAGGAATCCTACCTCCTTCAACCAAAACTCACACTTACTGAACTTGGCATATAACTTGTGCTGCCTCAGGGTTTCTAGGATTATTTCCAAGTGTTGTTCATGTTCCTCTTCGGTTTTGGAGTAGATAAGGATGTCGTCGATGAAGACAACGTAACACACGTCCGTTGGGAACCCAAAGAGGAAGGTATGATGCGCACGGTAAGCAAGTTCCCTCAGTAAAAAACCAAGGTTTAATCGAACCAGTGCAGGAGCCAAGAAGCACGTTGAAGGTTGATGGTCGCGAAATATGATGCGGCGCAACACCAGGGATTAGGCGCCAACGTGGAACCTGCACAACACAACCCAAGTACTTTGTCCCAACGAAACAGAGTGAGGTTGTCAATCTCACTGGCTTGCTGTAACAAGATTAGAAACGTATCGAGTGGAAGATGTTTGCAAGAAAACGATAAAACACAATTACGATGAATTGTATGCTATGTAAAAGATAGGACCAGGTTACACAGTTTATAAGTGTCTCTCACATAAGATAAAGCATGTTGGGTGAACAAATTACGATTCGGGCAATTGACAAATAGAAAGGGCATAACAATGCATATACATGACATGGTAAATATAGTGAGATTTAATTGGGCATTACGACAAAGAACATAGACCGCCATCCAACTGCATCTATGCCTAAAAAGTCCACCTTCAGGTTATCGTCGAACCCCCTCCAGTATTAAGTTGCAAAGCAACAGACAATTGCATTAAGTATGGTGCGTAATGTAATCAACAACTACATCCTTAGACATAGCATCAATGTTTTATCCCTAGTGGCAACAACACATCCACAACCTTAGAACTTTCTGTCACTGTCCCAGATTCAATGGAGGCATGAACCCACTATCGGGCATAAATACTCCCTCTTGGAGTTAAGAGTAAAAACTTGGCCAGAGCCTCTACTAATAACGGAGAGCATGCAAGATCATAAACAACACATGAACAATAGATTGATAATCACCATAATCAGTACTCTCTCATCCATCGGATCCCGACAAACACAACATATGAGTAATACGGATAGATGATCTTGATCATGTTAGGCAGCTCACAAAGATCAACAATAAGAGAAGCACAACAAGGGAGAAAACGACCATCTAGCCTCACGCTATGGACCCATGGTCAGAATTGATTCTCACTCCCCCACATCACTCCAGGACGACCATGGCGGTGTAGAGTCCTCCAGGAGATGAATCCCCTCTCCGGGGGCGATCTCCTGAATCCCCCGAGATGGGATTCGCGACGGCGGCGTCTCTGTTGTGGCTCTCGGTACTGGGGGTTTCGCGACGGAAGCTTTAAGTAGGCGGAGGGTCAGCGCGAGGGCACGAGGGGCGGGGGATAGGGCAGCGCGGCCAAGGAGCTTTGCGCGGCAAGCCACCTGGCCTCTCGTGGCCCGGCCCGTTGGGTCTTCGGTCTTAAGGAAGCTCACCGTGCAAAAATAGGACCACAGGCGAGTTTCGTCAATTCGAGAATATTTCTTTATAGGATTTCTGAAACCAAAAACAGAAGAAAACCAGCAATTGGCTCTTCGGCATCTTGTTAATAGGTTAGTTCGAGAAAATGCATAGAAATATGACATATAATGTGCATAAAACATGTAGGTATCATCAATAAAGTAGCATGGAACATAGAAATTATCGATACGTTGGAGCCGTATCAGCATCCCCAAGCTGTTCTGCTCGTCCCGAGCAGGTAAAACGATAACAAAGATAATTTCTGAAGTGACATGCCATCATAATCTTGATCATACTATTTGTAAACATATGTAATGAATGCAGCGATCAAAACAAAAGTAATGACATGAGTAAACAACTGAATCATAAAGCAAAGACTTTTCATGAATAGTACTTCAAGACAAGCATCAATAAGTCTTGCATAAGAGTTAACTCATAAAGCAATAAATCAAAGTAAAGGTGTTGAAGCAACACATAGGAAGATTAAGTTTCAGCGGTTGCTTTCAACTTATAACATGTATATCTCATGGATATTGTCAACATAAAGTAATATAACAAGTGCAATATGCAAGTATGTAGGAATCAATGCACAGTTCACACAAGTGTTTGCTTCTTAAGGTGGAAGGAGATAGGTAAACCTCAACAATAAAAGTAAAAGAAAGGTCCTTCAAGAGGAAAGCATCGATTGCTGTATTTGTGCTAGAGCTTTTATTTTGAAAACATGAAACAATTTTGTCAACGGTAGTAATAAAGCATATGAGTTATGAAAATTATATCTTACAAGTTGCAAGCCTCACGCATAGTATACTAATAGTGCCCGCACCTCGTCCTACTTAACTTGGACTACCGGGTCTTCGCATGCCATGTTTCAACCAAGTGTCACAAAGGGGTACCTCCATGCCGCCTGTACAAAGGTCTAAGGAGAATGCTCGCATTTCGGATTTCTCGCTTTTGATTATTCTCAACTTAGACATCCATACCGGGACAACATGGACAACAGATAATGGACTCCTCTTAAATGCATACATGTAGCAATGATTATTATTCTCATATGAGATTGAGGATATATGTCCAAAACTGAAACTTCCACCATGATTCATGGCTTTAGTTAGCGGCCCAATGTTCTTCTCTAACAATTTTGCATGCTCCAACCACTAAAATGATAGACCTTCAGACAAGACGGACATGCATAGCAACTCACATGATATTCAACAATAGATGATGGCGTTCCCCAGAAGCATGGTTATCGCACAACAGGCAACTTAATAAAATATAAAGTGCATAAGTACATATTCAATACTACGATAGTTTTTAAGGCTATTTTGTCCCATGAGCTATATATTGCAAAGGTGAATGATGGAATTTTAAAGGTAGCACTCAAGCAATTTACTTTGGAATGGCGGAGAAATACCATGTAGTAGGTAGGTATGGTGGACACAAATGGCATAGTAGTTGGCTCAAGGATTTTGGATGCATGAGAAGTATTCCCTCTCGATACAAGGTTTAGGCTAGCAAGGTTATTTGAAGCAAACTCAAGGATGAACAAGTGCAGCAAAACTCACATAAAAGACATATTGTAAACATTATAAGACTCTACACTGTCTTCCTTGTTGTTCAAAACTCAATACTAGATATTATCTAGACCTTAGAGAAACCAAATATGCAAATCAAATTTTAGCAAGCTCTATGTATTTCTTCATTAATGGGTGCAAAGCATATGATGCAAGAGCTTAAACATGAGCACAACAATTGCCAGGTATCACATTATCCAAGACATTTTAGAATTACTACATGTAGCATTTTCCAATTCCAACCATATAACAATTTAACGAAGAAGAAACTTCGCCTTGAACATTATGAGTAAAGCCTAAGGACACATGTGTCCATATGCAACAGCGGAGCGTGTCTCTCTCCCACAAAGTGAATGCTAGGATCCATCTTATTCAAACAAAAACAAAAAGAAAACAAACCGACGCTCCAAGCAAAGAATACAAGATGTGATTGAATAAAAATATAGTTTCAGGGGGAACCTGATGATGTTGTCGATGAAGAAGGGATGCCTTGGGCATCCCCAAGCTTAGACGCTTGAGTCTTCTTAAAATATGCAGGGGTGAACCACGGGGGCATCCCAAGCTTAGAGCTTTCACTCCTCTTGATCATAGTATATCATTCTCCTCTCTTGACCCTTGAAAACTTCCTTCACACCAAACTTCAAGCAAACTCATTAGAGGGTTAGTGCACAATTAATAATTCACTCATTCAGAGGTGACACAATCATTATTTTCACTTCTGGACATTGCATAATGCTACTGGACATTAATGGATCAAAGAAATAAATCCAACATAGCAAAAGAGGCAATGCGAAATAAAAGGCAGAATCTGTCAAAAACAGAACAGTCCGTAAAGACGAATTTATAAATGGCACCAGACTTGCTCAAATGGAAAAACTCAAAACTAATGAAAGTTGCGTACATATCTGAGGATCACGCTCGTAAATTGGCAGATTTTTCGAATTTTCTACAGAGAATTGTGCCCAGATTCGTGACAGACAGCAATGCTGTTTCTGCGCAGCGATCCCAAATATAACATCAACTTTGACATAGAAACTTTACTTGGCACAAAAACATGATAAGGAGAGGTTGCTACAGTAGTAAACAACTTCCAAGACTCAACAAAACAAAAAATTGCTGTAGGTAAAAACATGGGTTGTCTCCCATAAGCGCTTTTCTTTAACGCCTTTCAGCTAGGCGCAGAAAGTGCAAATCAAGTAACATCGAGAGTAGAAGCATCAACATTATTATTTTTCATGCAAACACAACTTGTTGCAGAGGGTGCTTTAGGTGCTCCATTATCTAAATTTTCTATGGTGGTGCTAGGGGTTTTAGCAATTTTAGGCCTATAGTAATTCTTTTGTTTAGGCACTTTAGAGGCATACATGAATTTTTGCTCTTTACCCACATAGGCTTTCTCATTATACTTGAGAGAAGAAAAGGTTGAACCCAAGGTTCCCATAGCTTTTTCAAGTTCATCAATCCTATTGGTTTGATTATCATGGATAACACAAGTTCCTAGGACACTAATTCTTTCATCAATTCCTCCTAGGGATTTATCAAGTTCATCAGTTTTATCCAATAACATTTCTAATTTAGTTTCAATACTTGGAAAATTTTTCTCTATGGTTTCCAATTTTTTCATAACATCTTCAAGAGAGATTTCAATTTTAACTTCATTAACAGGTGGTATTCCAACTAGACTCTCAATGATGCAACTAGCTTCTAAAGCGGGAGTACCTAGGAAATTACCTCCCGAAAGAGTATCAAGAACATATCTATTCCAACTAGATAAACCAACATAAAAGTTCCTAAGAAGGATAGTGGTGGAGTGTTTCTTAATGCACCTATGATGAGCATTACTAATTCTATACCAAGCATCTTTAAAACTTTCTCCACCTTGTTGCTTAAAAGAACGAACTTCAACTTCAGGATTACTCATTTTAGTAGCAGTAAATAAAACAAACTAGATAAGATAAATGCAAGTAACTATTTTTTTTTTTGTGTTTTCGATATAGAGAGCAAGACAGTAAATAAAGTAAAACTAGCAACTAATTTTTTTTGTATTTTGTTTAGGTGCAGCAAACAAAGTAGTAAATAAAATAAAGCAAGAAAAAAACAAAGTAAAGAGGTTGAGAAGTGGAGACTCCCCTTGCAGCGTGTCTTGATCTCCCGGCAACGGCGCCGAAAAAGAGCTTGATGGCGTGTAACTCACACGTTCGTTGGGAACCCCAAGAGGAAGGTATGATGCGCACGTAGCAAGTTTTCCCTCAGAAAGAAACCAAGGTTTAATCGAACCAGTAGGAGCCAAGAAGCACGTTGAAGGTTGATGGTCGCGAAATGTGATGCGGCGCAACACCAGGGATTCCGGCGCCAACGCGGAACCTGCACAACACAACCCAAGTACTTTGTCCCAACGAAACAGTGAGGTTGTCAATCTCACCGGCTTGCTGTAACAAAGGATTAAACGTATCGAGTGGAAGATGTTTGCAAAGAAAACAGTAAACACAATTGCAGTAGATTGTATGCTATGTAAAGAATAGGACCGGGGTCCACAGTTCACTAGAGGTGTCTCTCCCATAAGATAAAGCATGTTGGGTGAACAAATTACAGTCGGGCAATTGACAAATAGAGAAAGGCATAACAATGCATATACATGACATGGTAAATATAGTGAGATTTAATTGGGCATTACGACAAAGAACATAGACCGCCATCCAACTGCATCTATGCCTAAAAAGTCCACCTTCAGGTTATCGTCCGAACCCCCTCCAGTATTAAGTTGCAAAGCAACAGACAATTGCATTAAGTATGGTGCGTAATGTAATCAACAACTACATCCTTAGACATAGCATCAATGTTTTATCCCTAGTGGCAACAGCACATCCACAACCTTAGAACTTTCTGTCACTGTCCCAGATTCAATGGAGGCATGAACCCACTATCGAGCATAAATACTCCCTCTTGGAGTTAAGAGTAAAAACTTGGCCAGAGCCTCTACTAATAACGGAGAGCATGCAAGATCATAAACAACACATGAACAATAGATTGATAATCACCATAATCATAGTACTCTCTATCCATCGGATCCCGACAAACACAACATATAGTATTACAGATAGATGATCTTGATCATGTTAGGCAGCTCACAAGATCCAACAATGAAGCAACAAGGAGAAGACGACCATCTAGCTACTGCTATGGACCCATGGTCCAGGGTGAACTACTCACTCATCACTCCGGAGGCGACCATGGCGGTGTAGAGTCCTCCGGGAGATGAATCCCCTCTCCGGCAGGGTGCCGGAGGCGATCTCCTGAATCCCCCGAGATGGGATTCGCGGCGGCGGCGTCTCTGGAAGGTTTTCCGTATCGTGGCTCTCGGTACTGGGGGTTTCGCGACGGAAGCTTTAAGTAGGCGGAGGGTCAACGCGAGGGGCCACACGAGGGGCCCAGGGGATAGGGCCGCGCGGCCAAGGGCCCCGCGCCGGCCACCTGGCCTCCTCGTGGCCCCACTTCGTTAGGTCTTCGGTCTTCTGGAAGCTTCGTGCAAAAATAGGACCCTGGGCGAAAGTTTCGTCCAATTCCGAGAATATTTCTTTACTAGGATTTCTGAAACCAAAAACAGCAGAAAACAGCAACTGGCTCTTCGGCATCTTGTTAATAGGTTAGTTCCGGAAAATGCATAAATATGACATATAATGTGCATAAAACATGTAGGTATCATCAATAAAGTAGCATGGAACATAAGAAATTATCGATACGTT
This sequence comes from Lolium multiflorum, assembly GCA_030979885.1. NCBI lineage: Eukaryota > Viridiplantae > Streptophyta > Magnoliopsida > Poales > Poaceae > Lolium > Lolium multiflorum. Next base: position 35,332,349 of record CM061753.1, read on the forward strand.
GGAGACGTATCATCGATGAAAACAACGACAAATTTATCCAAAAAGTTCATGAAGACCTTGTTCATGAGGTTCATGAAATAGGCAGGGGCATTGGTTAATCCAAATGACATGACATTGTACTCATACAGTCCATATCTGGTGGTGAAAGCAGTCTTTGGGATATCCGTTGCACGGATCTTCAGTTGATGGTAACCAGTCCTAAGGTCAATCTTGGAGAATACGGTGGCACCGGCTAGCTGGTCAAACAGGTCTTCTATCTTTGGCAAGGGGTATTTGTTTTTGATGGTGACATCGTTAAGTTTACGATAATCCGTACATAACCGATTGGCACCATCTTTCTTATCCACAAATAAAACTGGTGATCTCCAAGGCGACGCACTTGGTCGAATCAGACCTTTGTGTAACATGTCATCCAGTTGCTTCTTCAGCTCCACTAACTCTGCTGGGTTCATACTATAGGCTCTCTGGGCTATAGGTCCTGTTCCAGGGATTAACTCGATGATAAACTCGATATCCCGATCCGGGGGCATACCGGGTAGATCATCCGGAAACACATCAGCGTATCGACAAACGACCCTGATCTGATCCAGAGTTGGTTTGGCTACTCCTTGGTTGCAAGTGAAATTTCTGGGGAGTTTCTCAGACACATGTTCTATTGTTATTCCGGTGCTACTAGTCATGGTGATGGCCTTCTTGGCGCAGTCTATCAATCCATGATGTTTCGCCATCCAATCCATACCCAGTACTACTTCCAATCCTTTTGTTCCCAGAACAATCAAGTTTGCATAAAAGTCTATTTCATGAATTCTGATGGGTACATCTTTGCAAAATTTTCTAGCTTTAGTTGTTGATCCAGGTATTTGAACTATCATGACATGTTTCAAGCTGATTGGTTGAATCTTACTAGTGCACACAAAATCTTCTGTAACAAATGAATGCGATGCTCCTGAATCAAACAACACTCTTGCTGGTATTGAGTTAACAGAGAACATACCCAGCACCACATCTGGGGCTTCCTGGGCTTCCTCGGCGTTCATGTGGTAGAGGCGACCTCCACGGTTGTTCGGGTTGTTGGGGGCGAACTTCTTGCCGGTGGAGACACGGCGTTGCTGCTGAGCAGGTGCAGCGGTGTTGCCGGCGAGCTTGGCCAGCCTTTTGGGGCACTCATTGGAGAAGTGTCCCACAACTCCACATTCATAGCAGGTGATTGTGGACTTGTCCTTGGTTGCAACCGGGATGGCATTGCTTCCGGTCCTTGGTGCAGTGTTGGTGTTGTTGTTGTTGTTGTTGGGGGCTCGCGGCGGAGCGCGGTTGAAGTTGCTGTTGTGGTGCACATAGGAGTTATTGTTGTGGTGGGGGCCTCCTGGCCTTGGGTTTCCTCCGCTCCGGTTCTGAAAACCGGGGCGCGATATCTGGTTCTGGGGCTTGTTGTTTCTGGGGGCAAAACCTCCGCTTGAGCTAGGGCGATATCTTGGGGCATTGCTGGGCCCACTCTGATTCATCATGCGGCGCTTGCGGTTCTCATTGGCCTGGTGCAGTTTGCCTTCCATCTGGATGGCAGAATCCACTAGGGCTTCAAGGTCGGCAAAGGGAATGTTGACTATACTGTCGCATCTCGTCGTGCAGGCCGTTCAGGAATCTCTCCTTCCTTTTCTCATTGGTGTCGGTTTCATCGGGGGCGTACCTTGACAGGGTGAGGAACCTGTCGCGGTATTCTACCACCGACATCCGGCCTTGCTTCAGTTCACGGAATTCATCCCTCATCTTCTTGATCAAACCTGGTGGTACATGGTACTTGCTGAACTTGAGCTTGAAGTCAGCCCAAGTCATCATTTGTCCGGCATTTAATGCACGGGCGCTGGTCCACCAAGCTCTTGCTGGTCCTGCTAAGTAGTGCGTAGCAAACAGCACCTTCTCATTCTCATCCACTCCAGCTACTTCCAAGTTGTTTTCCATTGTTTGCAGCCAATCATCTGCATCTAAGGGCTCTTCAGTCTTGCTGAAAGACAGGTGGGTTGGTGTTTTGGAAATTCTTGAGTTTGGACCCTGGGTGATCATGGTTCCCATGGCCATGCTGGTTGTTGGCTAACTGTTGCAGTGCTGCTATGGTTGCTTGGCGTTCTGCTCTGTCAGCTTCCCTGTCTGTCATCAGGGTCTGCAGCAGTTGCATCATTGCATCCGGGTTCGCGTTGCGATGCGGACGAGCCATCTGAACAGGTAGATAGATCATGAGACGAGAGGGAATTTTCTATGGCTTATTTTGGGTAAGTTTTAAACTTAAAGACTTTTGATGATGCACATAACACACAAACATTCATTCATGGTAACAACACACATTACAAGCTGACACACTAAGGGTTTTAAGAACCCTTCTTCTCCAATCTACGATACATGGTGCGGGATACAACTCACACCTACATAAGTGAAGCTAGTGCAACTACTCCTCATCGTCTTCATCCACATCGATGGGAATGATCCCATCCTCGCAGACTCCAGGAACTCGTAGTCTTCCTCATCAGTGAACTCATCCTCCTCGAAGTCGTTGTCGTCACTCAGGAAGTCATCGCCTCCCTGGATGTCTTCTCCATCCTCCTCCATCTCCTGGATCTGGTCCTGCTGGGTCCGGACAGTCACCTCCAAGGTGCGTATCTTCTCGCGAAGACGTGCGATAGTAGCATCCTTCTTGGCGCGCTGCAGGCGGAGTGACCTGCGGTCCTTGGCGAGTAGCCTGATGGCGTCGGCATGATGAGCCAAAGCCATCTGGGCACGGTGGGCGTGGACACGCGTCAGCTCCAGGTCCTTCCGGGTCTCATGAAGCATAAAGTCCAGATGCTCCACATGATGCTTGAGCACCGGGTGCGAAGAGAGTGCCATGGGCTCTCCCATGGTGTCATGCCTCGCGAAGTGGGCGAAGCGGGTTCCCTGGAGTGCGGCGATGTTCTGTCCGCACACCCGGGCAAGTCCCTCCTGAAGGGCGTGAGCAAGCCCGTCCACCCAGTTGCATGCCTTGAAGGAGAAAAGGATCCTCTCCGAGATGGGAGGCTCCGGACTTCCCTTCAAGTCAGCGGTGATCATCCACTGCTGTTCCCCAGCGGGGGTGTTGTGGATCCGGACTCCGTGGAACTGGGGAGGTGGGCGTTCAAGCTTCTCGGACACCAAGAACAAGTCGCGCTCGAACACCAAACTTCCTCCATTTCCCAGCTCGTAGGACTCCGTCTGGGCGTAATGCTCCATCTGAAAGTGAAATGGATAAGTAAGTTAGAGATGTGAACAAGTGTGGCAAAATTTTAGATGGATTTATAAGGAGGAGCATGGCTTATCATTTTTGAAAAGATCTTATAGAGAAGAAAATGAGTAAGTTTTTCACAAATATTTACTTCATTGGTTTTAGAAACTAAAATTTTCAGAACGTCCATTCTAAACTAGGGTCTCCTAAGGTCAAACAATGGCTCTGATACCAACTTGTCAACACCCGATTTTTAAGTCCGGATGCCTATTATGTCATACATCGCAATCCCAGGAATATTGTTGTTGCGAGGCATAATAGTTAAGTATCACAGTCATCATTCATTACAAACCATAAAGTCTTACAAATTGGAATCACATGATCCATATTACACAAATAGTTGATCTAGTGATCAACGAACTGATCAACGAACAAACATAAGTTCATAGCGGAAGCGTAAGATACAAGGACTCTATAGTCCACAGGCCAACGCTTGACGTTAGCAGACTCCTAGTTGTTGTAGACTTCCTGCTGACCGTCCTCCTCGTACTGCTGCTCCTCTTCATAGTCTGGCCATTTGAATAGCCAGGGACACAGCCGTGAGTACTTTACGTACTCGCAAGCTAATACTAGTGTAAGTGCTAACAATTTTAGCAAAAGGGTGCTAAGCTCTGGTTTCTTTGCATAAAGCCAATTTTAGTTTGCAAATAGTGGCTAAAGACTTATTCATGTGCTAACTAACTCAAGTGGGAACATTAGTGTCATTCCCACAACTCTGTTGTGTCAAAAACAAGTCACCATTCACCATTCATTTCATCAACATGTTCAAATTCTAACACTGGAAACTGTATGGCCTTTCCAACCGTCCGTAACCGTGGACACGGCTATTCGAATAGGTTTACACTCTGCAGAGGTTGCACACTTGTGCCACAACATTTGATTTCATCCGTCGGGATTACCCCGAATCATCGTAACACAGTACGCGGATCATCAACCATAACCTTTCATTTACTAACCCTAGTATGAGCACCTCTCCCCATGAGCTTGGCCTCCCAGTGAAGACCAACTGTCAACCTGGGAACTGCACAGGGCTTGGCCGTACAATTCACTTCAATTCACATCATTTCTCAACAACGGAGGCAGCCTCGGCATAACCCCTATGATGTGTGTTTAGAGGGAACTCATACTAAGATACATAAACTTCTAGTTAAGCCCTTACCCATAATCAGGTATTGTGGGGGTACTCAATAATTGGAAAGGTATCGCATCCAAACCAATATTAGTTTTTGATCAAAAATCACTATCTTCTCTTGGTCATATTCACCTTCAAAATTCATTTCATAACTTTCATCATCATCATTATTTCACCACACATGTTCCCATCTAGAGTAGTCATTTTTAATTTAGCACTAGCATCTAGGTATGAGGGGTGCTAAGTACTTTGCTTTGCTTCTAGGCTAACTTTGATACTCTTGTACTAATCTAACATTAACCCCATTGAATCATGAATCAAAAAGTACATGGATAAAGCAACGGTAAGTAAAGCTTGAAAATAAAACTGGGAAGTAGGCTCATAAACATAAAGTAAATGGGTGATGCTTTGCTCATGATGCAAGAGTATTATCTTGCCTTGGTTGGGGAATTGGTCAAAGTGGTCTTCTTCTCCTTGGAAGTAGACCTCCTCCTCCTCTTGATACTCCTCGGTACTAGCGTCTAAAATACGAATACGGGATACACAATCATCACACCAAACTTATTTACTAAACTAAGCACACACATGATTTACACAACTTAAACTAGCATCACATATTACTATTGAGTTGGTGGATGGGTTTGTCTCATTTAAGAAAAATAATTTCTTCTCATATTAACTTGAGTGTTATTTTCATTTATTTAGAGAAATAATTTCCTCTCATTATTCTATTAAGATTTAATTTCTCTCATGAATAATATATGACCTAGGTTGACCAAAGTCAACCTCTTCATACTTATCATTTAAGAAAATGATTTAAATGAGGTGTAGCACCTCATACCATTTAATCCTAACATGGTAAAGATTTAATATCATCAACAATCCATATGAGACCTATATGACCAGAGTCTCTACCTCATTTTGGATTGTTCATGACAAGATTTAAATGAGAGAAATAATCCCATATGATTTATCAATATTTTTGGACAATATCTTTGACTAGAATTAGCCATATAGTCCTTTAATTAAACTAGGCCATGATCATTCAAAGTAAGCATGGCATATTTTTGTAAAAACAATTAGTATAAGTGTAATGTTATAGGAGTTGGAATTAACTAAAAAGCATTTTTGGTTGATTTTTAATAATTATTCTAAGGCAGAAAAGTCCCTGCCTTGTTTATTTTCTCACTTTAATTCTATAATAGATCTAGGGTTCAAACCAGTGGCATTGTGTAGATAATTTCCTAAGGTTTCCAAATATATAAAATTTGTAAAATTTGGTTTGGTGGATTTTATCCTATTTAATTTTGAATACAGCATCTAAGAGTATTTAAATAAATTCGAAAATTCCATTTGAATCGGATGGGCTTAGGCGGGAAAGGTTCTGGGCTACACGGGGAAAGGGTGGGCCGGCCCGTGTTGCGTCCAACGGGCCAAGCGACAGCGTGGGGGCCACGCGCCCGTGAGAGGTGGCCAGCGAAACGGTATGAGAAATGCGCCGTGCGATTAGAGGAGGATCGCACGGCGGAGGGGTCGTCGTCTCCGCGAGACGGCACTCACGGCGGCGGCGTAGGGGGTCGGAGGGTGCGTCGAGCTCCGGCAATCGTCGGAGGTGTGCGCCGCAACGTTGTCGTCGATGGGGAGCGCCTGGAAGTAGTTGCGTCGCACGGGTGGTCTCCTTCTCGGCGTGCTCCGTGTCTTGGCGGCGGCGGCGATCTTGCGATTGGGGCCGTGTGGTGGCTAATCGACCAAATTGAGGTGGCGAGGAGTCTGTGGTGAGGAGGGAAGAAGGCCGGCGTGCTCGGTTCAGTGGGAGGAGCTCCCTTTATAGGCGCGGGAGGTGGCCGTGGCGCTCGGCGAGGGTCGTCGACGGCGTCGTTGTTCCAGGGCGGCGAAGAGGCAAGGCATGGGTGCTACGGGTTGCTGGCGTCCTGGCGAGGCTGACGCGCGTGATGGCGGTGAAGACGAGGGTCTACAACGGCGGTGAGCTTGACGGGAGCGCGCAGGCCGTGGCGGACGGTCATGGACGCGATCGTCGGCTGCAGGGTTCCCACGGGCAGGTGGCCGTGTCCAGGGGCGTCAGTGATGCGTCGCGTCGGCGCGCGAAAGGCGGAGGTGACGCGAGGCGGTGGGCGTCGTCACGCTCTGGCGCGTCCGGGGCTGGCGCCACGCGCGCTGGCGCGTGCATGGGCATGCCAGGCGTGTCAGGCGCCACGGTGCTGGCTTGTGCACGCGTCGGTTTGGTCAAGGAAGTGCACGAGCATGTCCAGGGGAGGTGAGAGGAAGAGGATGGACATGGTGGTGAGGTCCGGAGATGGCCAGAGGTGAGGGTGGCATGATGGTGGCATGCCATGCCACGGCATGGCATGAGTTTGATGATTTGATCAAACCGGTGTCTGCAAGTGGTGCTACTGGTGTGGTGAGGTGAGAGGAGGGTCCGGTGGTCTGTAGAAGGTGGGGTTGGACCATGTCCAATTGAAAATCAGCATGGGCTTCATTTTTCACCTGCCAGGTGTTTGTGGTAATGCCCGAAAGAAAAGTATTTTCGAATTTTGCAAATCTTTTTGGTGAGTTGTAATCATATATTAAATGTAGTATATTGGTGGTGGTGGGGATCAAAATGGAATTGAATTGCAAAAATTCATTTTGCATATGATCTTCACTTTAATAAAAAGTCCCCACTTTGCTTGCTTGCCATTTGAAATAGAGATGGAATTTTGGGGTGGGTTCTTGAGCAAAGTTGTTCACCTTGATGTTGTCTTGGATGAGGTGTAAAGAAATGGTCAGGGTAGAAGTAAAAACTCAAAATCCAGGGGCTCCAAGTGAGCATCAGACTAAAAGTGTCCCATATGACCATAATCACATGTGATCTCATATTTGTTTCAAATTTGATTTGAATGGTGTTTGATTGTTTCCAAAGTTGTTAATATGTGTTTAGTATCCATTTACACTCAATGGTGCAAACCAAAAAGGTCTAGATCAAAGATTTGTAAAAATGGCCTAAGCCTTATGTGTGTGTGGGATGGATTTTTATAATTTCTTTTCTATTTTATTTTTATTTGACCTTGGATGATCAAGTGATTATTACTAGGGTTTTAGAGTGAGGGAGAACACATAAGCAAGCATCATGGCAATTGTACACTCAAAATAAATAACAAGGTGATCTACATGCATGGTCCTATATGATATGAAAAAGTTTTTGTTGGCTCTGATTTTTGGATTCTTGAATTCCTCTCTTGTTCCTTTTATTGAAACTTGGGATGTTTTCGACATCAATCATTAAGCAAAGATAGATTTCCATTCATTCTCATAATATATACATGTCTATTACAAAAGAAGGACCTCTAGACAACTATTGGAGTAACCATCGCCAAGAACACTACAACGACAGCGTCAAAAGAGAGAGAAATCTAAAAGAAAAAGCAAAGTGGTCTACTTGACCTCCGGCTTTGAAGAACTTGGAGCAGGAGCTGGCTTATATCCAAGGGTGGCAAGGATTTTCTTCGAATTGGGCTTCGCCGCTTTAATCAGCGACTGCCATTTCTTCGTTTCGATCTCCCTGTATTGCCAACCCTCGACCAGTCGACGTGTTGTTGACTCTCTGCAATCAAGGCCATTGTACCTTCGACACCAACCTTTAGTCCCTCTTGACGAAGTTGGAGTCCAAGGTCTTCTTTGCCAGTGAAGCACTTGGCGAGATCAATAAAGACTGCGGGTTCCTCCTTTTTCTTGAAAAATAGGGAAAAGCCGCGACAGGCCAGCTTCACAGCTAGTCCATTACGAGCTTCCGTACCATGGATTTCAAGGAGAGAAAGCGCATCAAGAAGCTCGTCATCTTCAGGATTCTCCAGCTCATACTCTTGGTGTGTTCTCCCTGCTTCAAGCATAAAATAGAGTTACTAAAAGGAAAAAAGAGGCCAACACACGACGCAAGAAAGCAGCACGGGTGTGAACACTTACTAACAAAACGTCGACTCTGCGACTCCAGTCGACCAAGGATTTCTTCTTCGCGAGCAGAATGCTGAGCTACATTTTCTTCTAGAGCCCTTTTTGCGTCGTCGAGTCTTTTTTGAAGATCCGCGATGGTAGCAGCCTTAGCTTCGGCTTCCATGCGTGCCGTTGATGGCGTGTAACTCACACGTTTGTTGGGAACCCCAAGAGGAAGGTATGATGCGCACAGCAGCAAGTTTTCCCTCAGAAAGAAACCAAGGTTTAATCGAACCAGGAGGAGCCAAGAAGCACGTTGAAGGTTGATGGTGGCGAAATGTGATGCGGCGCAACACCAGGGATTCCGGCGCCAACGTGGAACCTGCACAACACAACCAAAGTACTTTGCCCCAACGAAACAGTGAGGTTGTCAATCTCACCGGCTTGCTGTAACAAAGGATTAACCGTATTGTGTGGAAGATGATTGTTTGCAAGAAAACAGTAAAACAAGTATTGCAGTAGATTGTATGCGATGTAAAGAATAGGACCGGGGTCCACAGCGAGTGATACGTCTCCAACGTATCGATAATTTCTTATGTTCCATGCTACTTTATTGATGATACCTACATGTTTTATGCACATTATATGTCATATTTATGCATTTTCTGGAACTAACCTATTAACAAGATGCCGAAGAGCCTTGCTGTTTTCTGCTGTTTTTGGTTTCAGAAATCCTAGTAAAGAAATATTCTCGAATTGGACGAAACTTTCGCCCAGGGTCCTATTTTTGCACGAAGCTTCCAGAAGACCGAAGAGATAACGAAGTGGGGCCACGAGGCAGCCGGAGGGGTGGCGGCGCGGCCCAAGCCCTGGCCGCGCCGACCTAGCCTCTGGGCCCTCGTGTGGCCCCCCGCGTTGACCCTCCGCCTACTTAAAGCTTCCGTCGCGAAACCCCCACCGAGAGCCACGATACGGAAAACCTTCCCGAGACGCCGCCGCCGCGAATCCCATCTCGGGGGATTCAGGAGATCGCCTCCGGCACCCTGCCGGAGAGGGGATTCATCTCCCGGAGGACTCTACACCGCCATGGTCGCCTCCGGAGTGATGAGTGAGTAGTTCACCCCTGGACCATGGGTCCATAGCAGTAGCTAGATGGTCGTCTTCTCCTTGTTGTGCTTCATTGTTGGATCTTGTGAGCTGCCTAACATGATCAAGATCATCTATCTGTAATACTATATGTTGTGTTTGTCGGGATCCGATGGATAGAGAGTACTATGATTATGGTGATTATCAATCTATTGTTTATGTGTTGTTTATGATCTTGCATGCTCTCCGTTATTAGTAGAGGCTCTGGCCAAGTTTTTCTCTTAACTCCAAGAGGGAGTATTTATGCTCGATAGTGGGTTCATGCCTTCATTGAATCTGGGATCGTGACAGTAGGTTCTAAGGTTGTGATGTGCTGTTGCCACTAGGGATAAAACATTGATGCTATGTCTAAGGATGTAGTTGTTGATTACATTACGCACCATACTTAATGCAATTGTCTGTTGCTTTGCAACTTAATACTGGAGGGGTTCGGATGATAACCTGAAGGTGGACTTTTTAGGCATAGATGCAGTTGGATGGCGGTCTATGTACTTTGTCGTAATGCCCGGATTAAATCTCACTATATTTATCATATCATGTATATGCATTGTTATGCCTTTCTCTATTTGTCAATTGCCCGACTGTAATTTGTTCACCCAACATGCTTTATCTTATGGGAGAGACACCTCTAGTGAACTGTGGACCCCGGTCCTATTCTTTACATAGCATACAATCTACTGCAATTGTGTTTTACTATTTTCTTTGCAAACATCTTCCACTCGATACGTTTAATCCTTTGTTTAAGCAAGCCGGTGAGATTGACAACCTCACTGTTTCGTTGGGGCAAAGTACTTTGGTTGTGTTGTGCAGGTTCCGCGTTGGCGCGGAATCCCTGGTGTTGCGCCGCATCACATTTCGCGACCATCAACCTTCAACGTGCTTCTTGGCTCCTCCTGGTTCGATTAAACCTTGGTTTCTTTCTGAGGGAAAACTTGCTACTGTGCGCATCATACCTTCCTCTTGGGGTTCCCAACGAACGTGTGAGTTACACGCCATCAAGCTCTTTTTCTGGCGCCGTTGCCGGGGAGATCAAGACACGCTGCAAGGGGAGTCTCCACTTCTCAATCTCTTTACTTTGTTTTTGTCTTGCTTTATTTTATTTACTACTTTGTTTGCTGCACCTAAACAAAACACAAAAAAATTAGTTGCTAGTTTTACTTTATTTACTGTCTTGCTCTCTATATCAAAAACACAAAAAAATTAGTTACTTGCATTTATTTTATCTAGTTTGTTTTATTTACCGTTGCTAAAATGAATACCCCTGAAAATACTAAATTGTGTGACTTCACAAATGCAAATAATAATGATTTCCTATGCACACCTATTGCTCCACCTGCTACTACAGCAGAATTCTTTGAAATTAAACCTGCTTTACTAAATCTTGTCATGAGAGATCAATTTTCTGGTGCTAGTTCTGATGATGCTGCTGCCCATCTCAATAATTTTGTTGAACTTTGTGAAATGCAAAAGTATAAAGATGTAGATGGTGATATTATTAAATTGAAAGTGTTTCCTTTCTCATTAAGAGGAAGAGCTAAAGATTGGTTGCTATCTTTGCCTAAGAATAGTATTGATTCATGGACTAAATGCAAGGATGCTTTTATTGGTAGATATTATCCTCCCGCTAAAATTATATCTTTGAGAAGTAGCATAATGAATTTTAAACAATTAGATACTGAACATGTTGCTCAAGCATGGGAGAGAATGAAAACTTTGGTAAAGAATTGCCCAACCCATGGACTGACTACTTGGATGATCATCCAAACCTTCTATGCAGGACTAAATTTTTCTTCGCGGAATTTATTGGATTCAGCTGCTGGAGGTACCTTTATGTCCATCACATTGGGGGCGGCTACAAAACTTCTTGATGATATGATGATAAATTACTCTGAATGGCACACGGAAAGAGCTCCACAAGGTAAGAAGGTAAATTCTGTTGAAGAAACCTCTTCCTTGAGTGATAAGATTGATGTGATTATGTCTATGCTTGTGAATGGTAGATCTAATGTTGATCCTAATAATGTTCCTTTAGCTTCATTGGTTGCTCAAGAAGAAAATGTTGATGTGAATTTCATTAAAAATAATAATTTCAACAACAATGCTTATAGGAACAACTCTGGTAATAACTATAGGCCATATCCTTCTGCTAATGGTAATGGTTATGGTAATTCTTATGGGAATTCTTACAATAATAATAGGAGTGTACCCTCTGGTCTTGAAGCCATGCTTAAAGAATTTATTAGTACACAAACTGCTTTTAACAAATCTGTTGAGGAAAAGCTTGATAAAATTGATACTATCGCTTCTAGAGTTGATAGGCTTGCCTCTGATGTTAATCTTTTAAAATTGAAAGTTATGCCTAATAATGATATTGATAATAAGATTACTACTACAGCAAATGCCATCCAAGTTAGAATTAATGAGAATATAAGATTAATGGCTGAACTGCGTGCTAGGTGGGATAGAGAAGAAAATGAAAAACTAGCTAAAGAGAATAATGTAGCTAAAGTTTGGACTATTACCACCACTAGTAATGCTAATTCTCCACATGTTGCTGCACCTCCTACTATCAATGGTAATATAATTGGTGTTGGCAATGTTTCTACTCCTAGTGCAAAGCGTACAAAACTGCCTGAAATTGCTAAAACTGCTGAAACTGCTTGTGATAAAACTGCTGAAATTTTTTCCAACCTTGGGAACAATGATCCCATTGCTGTAGCTCATAATGATTTAGATTTTGATGATTGCCACATCTCTGAAGTTATAAAGTTCTTACAAAAACTTGCTAAAAGTCCCAATGCTAGTGCTATAAATTTAGCCTTTACAAAACATATTACAAATGCTCTCATAAAAGCTAGAGAAGAGAAACTAAAACTTGAAACTTCTATTCCTAGAAAGTTAGAGGATGGTTGGGAGCCCATCATTAAAATGAAATTCAATGACTTTGAATGTAATGCTTTATGTGATCTTGGTGCAAGTATTTCTGTTATGCCTAAAAAGATTTATGATATGCTTGACTTGCCACCATTGAAGAATTGTTATTTGGATGTTAATCTTGCCGATAATGTTAAAAAGAAACCTTTGGGGAGGATTGATAATGTGCATATTACGGTTAACAATAACCTTGTCCCCGTTGATTTTGTTGTCTTGGATATCGAATGCAATGCATCTTGTCCAATTGTGTTGGGAAGACCTTTTCTTCGAACTGTTGGTGCTGTTATTGATATGAGGGAAGGTAATATTAAATATCAATTTCCTCTCAAGAAAGGTATGGAACACTTCCCTAGAAAGAGAATGAAGTTGCCTTTTGATTCTATTATTAGAACAAGCTATGATGTTGATGCTTCTACTCTCGATGTTACTTGATTTGCACTTTCTGCGCCTAGCTGAAAGGCGTTAAAGAAAAGCGCTTATGGGAGACAACCCATGTTTTTACCTACAGCAATTTTTTGTTTTGTTGAGTCTTGGAAGTTGTTTACTACTGTAGAAACCTCTCCTTATCATGTTTTTGTGCCAAGTAAAGTTTCTATGTCAAAGTTGATGTTATATTTGGGATCGCTGCGCAGAAACAGCATTGCTGTCTGTCACGAATCTGGGCACAGTTCTCTGTAGAAAATTCAAAAAAATCTGCCAATTTACGAGCGTGATCCTCAGATATGTACGCAACTTTCATTAGTTTTGAGTTTTTCCATTTGAGCAAGTCTAGTGCCAACTTTAAATTCGTCTTTACGGACTGTTCTGTTTTTGACAGATTCTGCCTTTTATTTCGCATTGCCTCTTTTGCTATGTTGGATTTATTTCTTTGATCCATTAATGTCCAGTAGCATTATGCAATGTTCAGAAGTGAAAATAATGATTGTGTCACCTCTGAATGAGTGAATTATTAATGATGCACTAACCCTCTAATGAGTTTGCTTGAAGTTTGGTGTGAAGGAAGTTTTCAAGGGTCAAGAGAGGAGAATGATATACTATGATCAAGAGGAGTGAAAGCTCTAAGCTTGGGGATGCCCCCGTGGTTCACCCCTGCATATTTTAAGAAGACTCAAGCGTCTAAGCTTGGGGATGCCCAAGGCATCCCCTTCTTCATCGACAAAATCATCAGGTTCCTCCCCTGAAACTATATTTTTATTCAATCACATCTTGTGTTCTTTACTTGGAGCGTCGGTTTGTTTTCGTTTTTGTTTTTGTTTGAATAAGATGGATCCTAGCATTCACTTTGTGGGAGAGAGACACGCTCCGCTGTTGCATATGGACACATGTGTCCTTAGGCTTTACTCATAATGTTCATGGCGAAGTTTCTTCTTCGTTAAATTGTTATATGGTTGGAATTGGAAAATGCTACATGTAGTAATTCTAAAATGTCTTGGATAATGTGATACTTGGCAATTGTTATGCCCATGTTTAAGCTCTTGCATCATATGCTTTGCACCCATTAATGAAGAAATACATAGAGCTTGCTAAAATTTGATTTGCATATTTGGTCTCTCTAAGGTCTAGATAATATCTAGTATTGAGTTTTGAACAACAAGGAAGACAGTGTAGAGTCTTATAATGTTTACAATATGTCTTTTATGTGAGTTTTGCTGCACTTGTTCATCCTTGAGTTTGCTTCAAATAACCTTGCTAGCCTAAACCTTGTATCGAGAGGGAATACTTCTCATGCATCCAAAATCCTTGAGCCAACTACTATGCCATTTGTGTCCACCATACCTACCTACTACATGGTATTTCTCCGCCATTCCAAAGTAAATTGCTTGAGTGCTACCTTTAAAATTCCATCATTCACCTTTGCAATATATAGCTCATGGGACAAAATAGCCTTAAAAACTATCGTAGTATTGAATATGTACTTATGCACTTTATATTTTATTAAGTTGCTTGTTGTGCGATAACCATGCTTCTGGGGAATGCCATCAACTATTGTTGAATATCATGTGAGTTGCTATGCATGTCCGTCTTGTCTGAAGGTCTATCATTTTAGTGGTTGGAGCATGCAAAATTGTTAGAGAAGAACATTGGGCCGCTAACTAAAGCCATGAATCATGGTGGAAGTTTCAGTTTTGGACATATATCCTCAATCTCATATGAGAATAATAACTTTGCTACATGCTTATGCATTTAAGAGGAGTCCATTATCTGTTGTCCATGTTGTCCCGGTATGGATGTCTAAGTTGAGAATAATCAAAAGCGAGAAATCCGAAATGCGAGCTTTCTCCTTAGACCTTTGTACAGGCGGCATGGAGGTACCCCTTTGTGACACTTGGTTGAAACATGGCATGCGAAGATCCGGTAGTCCAAGCTAAGTAGGACGAGGTGCGGGCACTATTAGTATACTATGCATGAGGCTTGCAACTTGTAAGATATAATTTTCATAACTCATATGCTTTATTACTACCGTTGACAAAATTGTTTCATGTTTTCAAAATAAAAGCTCTAGCATAAATACAGCAATCGATGCTTTCCTCTTGAAGGACCATTCTTTTACTTTTATTGTTGAGTCAGTTTACCTATCTCCTTCCACCTTAAAAAACACTTGTGTGAACTGTGCATTGATTCCTCATACTTGCATATTGCACTTGTTATATTACTTTATGTTGACAATATCCATGAGATATACATGTTATAAGTTGAAAGCAACCGCTGAAACTTAATCTTCCTATGTGTTGCTTCAACACCTTTACTTTGATTTATTGCTTTATGAGTTAACTCTTATGCAAGACTTATTGATGCTTGTCTTGAAGTACTATTCATGAAAAGTCTTTGTCATATGATTCATTTGTTTACTCATGTCATTACCTTTGTTTTGATCGCTGCATTCATTACATATGTTTACAAATAGTATGATCAAGATTATGATGGCATGTCACTTCAGAAATTATCTTTGTTATCGTTTTACCTGCTCGGGACGAGCAGAACTAAGCTTGGGGATGCTGATACGTCTCCAACGTATCGATAATTTCTTATGTTCCATGCTACTTTATTGATGATACCTACATGTTTTATGCACATTATATGTCATATTTATGCATTTTCTGGAACTAACCTATTAACAAGATGCCGAAGAGCCAGTTGCTGTTTTCTGCTGTTTTTGGTTTCAGAAATCCTAGTAAAGAAATATTCTCGGAATTGGACGAAACTTTCGCCCAGGGTCCTATTTTTGCATGAAGCTTCCAGAAGACCGAAGAGATAACGAAGTGGGGCCACGAGGCGGCCGGGGTGGCCGGCGCGGCCCAAGCCCTGGCCGCGCCGACCTAGCCTCTGGGCCCCCGTGTGGCCCCCGCGTTGACCCTCCGCCTACTTAAAGCTTCCGTCGCGAAACCCCAGTCGAGAGCCACGATACGGAAAACCTTGCGAGACGCCGCCGCCGGAATCCCATCTCGGGGATTCGGAGATCGCCTCCGGCACCCCGGAGAGGGGTTCATCTCGGAGGACTCTACACCGCCATGGTCGCCTCCGGAGTGATGAGTGAGTAGTTCACCCCTGGACCATGGGTCCATAGCAGTAGCTAGATGGTCGTCTTCTCCTTGTTGTGCTTCATTGTTGGATCTTGTGAGCTGCCTAACATGATCAAGATCATCTATCTGTAATACTATATGTTGTGTTTGTCGGGATCCGATGGATAGAGAGTACTATGATTATGGTGATTATCAATCTATTGTTTATGTGTTGTTTATGATCTTGCATGCTCTCCGTTATTAGTAGAGGCTCTGGCCAAGTTTTTGCTCTTAACTCCAAGAGGGGGTATTTATGCTCGATAGTGGGTTCATGCCTTCATTGAATCTGGGATCGTGACAGTAGGTTCTAAGGTTGTGATGTGCTGTTGCCACTAGGGATAAAACATTGATGCTATGTCTAAGGATGTAGTTGTTGATTACATTACGCACCATACTTAATGCAATTGTCTGTTGCTTTGCAACTTAATACTGGAGGGGGTTCGGATGATAACCTGAAGGTGGACTTTTTAGGCATAGATGCAGTTGGATGGCGGTCTATGTACTTTGTCGTAATGCCCGGATTAAATCTCACTATATTTATCATATCATGTATATGCATTGTTATGCCTTTCTCTATTTGTCAATTGCCCGACTGTAATTTGTTCACCCAACATGCTTTATCTTATGGGAGAGACACCTCTAGTGAACTGTGGACCCCGGTCCTATTCTTTACATAGCATACAATCTACTGCAATTGTGTTTTACTATTTTCTTTGCAAACATCTTCCACTCGATACGTTTAATCCTTTGTTACAGCAAGCCGGTGAGATTGACAACCTCACTGTTTCGTTGGGGCAAAGTACTTTGGTTGTGTTGTGCAGGTTCCGCGTTGGCGCCGGAATCCCTGGTGTTGCGCCGCATCACATTTCGCGACCATCAACCTTCAACGTGCTTCTTGGCTCCTCCTGGTTCGATTAAACCTTGGTTTCTTTCTGAGGGAAAACTTGCTACTGTGCGCATCATACCTTCCTTGGGGTTCCCAACGAACGTGTGAGTTACACGCCATCAAGGTGTCTCTCCCATAAGATAAAAGCATGTTGGGTGAACAAATTACAGTCGGGCAATTGACAAATAGAGAAGGGCATAACAATGCATATACATGATATGATAAATATAGTGAGATTTAATCCGGGCATTACGACAAAGTACATAGACCGCCATCCAACTGCATCTATGCCTAAAAAGTCCACCTTCAGGTTATCATCCGAACCCCATTCAGTATTAAGTTGCAAAGCAATAGACAATTGCATTAAGTATGGTGCGTAATGTAATCGACAACTACATCCTTAGACATAGCATCAATTTTTATCCCTAGTGGCAACAGCACATCACAACCTTAGAACTTTCTGTCACTGTCCCAGTGTCAATGAAGGCATGAACCCACTATCGAGCATAAATACTCCCTCTTGGAGTTAAGAGCAAAAACTTGGCCAGAGCCTCTACTAATAACGGAGAGCATGCAAGATCATAAACAACACATAAACAATAGATTGATAATCACCATAACATATCGGATCTATTCGGATCCCGACAAACACAACATATAGTATTACAGATAGATGATCTTGATCATGTTAGGAAGCTCACAAGATCCAACAATGAAGCACATAAGGAGAAGACCCATCTAGCTACTGCTATGGACCCATAGTCCAGGGGTGAACTACTCACTCATCACTCCGGAGGCGACCATGGCGGTGTAGAGTCCTCCGGGAGATGAATCCCCTCTCGGCGGGTGCGGAGGCATCTCTGAATCCCGAGGATTAGGCGGCGGCGGCTTTTGGGTATCGTTGACAAAGGATTAACTTGTCAATGCCTACAGATTGTAGACTAGGGTTTTGCTAGAAGTAGAGGGCAAGTAGATCTCGAAGGTTTAGGCGAAAAGTACTCGACGATTATAAAAACTAGGGTTATGTTGACAGTAGATTCGATCCTTTCTTTGTCCCTCGACTCCCCCTTATATAGGAGGTGGAGCCGAGGGTTTCGTATTGTACAAGTTACAGAGTTCGGGACGGTTTCTAACTCGTCCCGCCAGATTACAAATAATACTTCCTATTACAACTCTAGCTTTCCTTAATACATCTTGGGCTCCCGAATCTTCTTATTCTTCGGATAGTGGGCCTTCAGTAAATCCCGGGTACTATCTATGGCAGGCCCATTTGGGGTGCCTATGTCAGTAGCCCCCGAGATTTTGCTTGAATCGTAGAGTCAGGGAAAATCTCTCCCGTTTATTTTTGTTCGAGAGCTGTTATTTATACTCCACATAAAATTCTATGTTGTACAGGGATAATGGTAGTTGGGGCTAGTTCATCTGACGGATCAGGTACTAGTTAACTGCTCTAGTGGCAATCCGCAAAAACCTACTTCAAGATCACGTCCCCGGACATGATCTCGGGATACTGGTGTAAACTTCGACAGGTGCCGCTTAAGGTCTTACCATTCTGTCGAGTCCCAGTCAAATTTATCGGGTACCTAACGCGTCCGTTAGGATTTTTCTTCGTATCTGTTGATACGGATAAAAGTAGCAGAGCGCAGTCTTTGGCGATGCCACGCCCAGCAGAACGGATCTGGGGTCTTACCTTCGCAAATTTGCGGCATTCAGAAATTGATCGCAACTTTGGCGTTCTGAGAATATATTGTCGAGTGCTTTTCGCCTTTGGAATAGCACATTTTATTGAGTCATATTTGATGACTTTATTTTGTCTTCCCGATGGGAGTATATGTAGAGTTATTTGTGTAACTCGAAATATACTCACTTCTTTTTCTCTATTTCTGATCAAATTCATCGGGCACGCGAACAGCGTTCCCGATGGGAGTAGCCCCCGAGGCTACAACCAAGAACTTGTGCTTGGGTGTAGGCTCCACAGATTAGCATCCTTTGCCGCTATATTTATGATCCTTCTCGATATTTTTATATTTATCGGGTGCGCGACCAGCGCTCCCGATGGGAGTAGCCCCCGAGGCTATGAACAAATTCTTGGATTTGGTCATAGGCTCTCGCCATTTCTATATTGTCATACTCGAAATTTTCTATTTTTCCAAAGTAGCCCCCGAGCATTTGGGCAAAAACTTGTGTTTGATCAAAGGCTCCAGAAGTATTCAAATGATTTGTCCTGTCGCCATTCTTTTTTTTTTTTTTTTTATTTTTCTTGTCGACAAACTTTCCCTTGTCAAAATCTCTTCACCTCTATGAATAGTCGAAATTTTTCTGCTTCGTGGGTCCATTTTTCTCACCACGTTGACACGTCGTGCAAGTGGGGGACACACGTCCTCCGCTTTTCCTGGCGCACGTTCTGTAACCTCGTCAATGTTGAAATACTAATTTGCCCTTGTTGCCACGTGGTAATCATCTCCTGCATTCTTTCTTCATCCAACGGTTCCGTCGGTTCACCGCACCTCTATATAAGATCCCCTTCTTCTTCCTTGAGCACTTCCGCTCGCGCCGTTCTCTGCTCTCCTCTGCAAAATCTCCCCTTGCGCTCCACTGCTGCCAAAGCTCTTCTCTTCGCAGCTGCTCGCCATTGCCATTGTTGATGCCACCGCGTCGCTTAACCAGGCACAGCACTCCTGATTCTTCCATGGCCGCCGCGGATCTAGGAACTGCGGAGTGGGAGAGGTCCAAGATCACAAACCAAGACCTGAACCTCCTGAAGAAACTGGGAATCACCACGAAACCCAAAGCGGTTTGCTTCCCCAGCGAAGAAAGCTACCCAGCCCCTCCAATGGGGTACCGGGTAAGTTTTGTCGACCATCTCATCCGTGGTTTATCCACCCCCATCCATCCTTTCCTCCGTGGATTACTCTATGTCTACGGTCTCCAGCTTCACCACCTCACGCCAAACTCAATCCTCCACATTTCTATTTTCATCACGCTTTGTGAAGCCTTCCTTGGCGTCTCACCCAATTGGGCGCTTTGGAAGCGCATTTTCTTCTGTCGCCGCAATGGCTCTCCCAATGTCGCCTATAATATAGGCGGCGTTGTTATTTCTATTCGCTCCACTGCTGATTACTTCGACGTCAAGCTCCCTGACTCCGTTCAAGGTTGGCGCAAGAGGTGGCTATACATTCGGGAAGAAAACCATGGATGTGCAGAGGACAACATCCCTCCGTTCGATGGTGCCGAAAAAATTCTTCGTCGCCGTTCCTGGGATGCAGAGGCTACCGAGGAAGAAAGAACTTCGACTGAAGCCCTGATGACTCGCATCCATGAGTTGCAAAATACTCGCGGCAAAGAATTGTCAGGTATCCAGATTATAGTGTATTTCCTTAAGAGTAGAGTTCAGCCTCTTCAAGCTCGCAAATTCCCTCTCTGGAAATATACTGGCAACGAAGACGTGGATCGGCTGTCGGTGGATTTGGAAGTCAAGGACCTGGAGAGGCTTGTCCGAAAAATCACCTCCCTCAGCAAAAAAGATTCCATCCCTTCTTCTTGTCGCGTAAAACCATACAGCGCCACCCATGCACTTCCTAAGGTAAACATTGTCGCGCAATTTTTTACTGCCTTGCTTTTTTGCATTGTTTGCTTCGTTCTGATATCCTTCCCTCTTTTTGGACAGAATCATCCAAATCTTGTTTCACTTCCTCCTCTTCCTGAAGGTGGGGAAGTCGAAGAAAGGACCGTTATCTCTAATGATAACCAAGAGGCCTCCTCTTTTGTGAATGAACCCGCAGATTCTCGAAAATCTGCGGGATCTGCTGAAAAAGATGCTGCTTCTGAAGACACTACATCGGCCCAATCTCCTCCTCCTGCTGATTCTCCAAAGAACAAAAGGAAGAGGGGTGATGTCGAAGATTCCGGGACTTCTAAACCCGAAGAAGCTGCTCCTTTACCGCAAAAGGCAGCTTATGACCCATATCTTGCGAGTATCATCAGTTCGTAAGTTCCCTCTTTTATTTTCCTATTCGAAGAATTTTTGCTTGCCTTGCTTTTTACACTGCCACCCTTTTGCAATAGTGATGATGACGAGGAAACGCCAGCTTTGGATGTGGCTGCTCGAACGAGTATGTCACATACCCTAGTTATTTCAGAGCCACGAGTTGAAGGAGAGGAATCCTCGCCTCCTCAACAAAACATCGGCGCTTCTACTCCTCCTTCGAGCCCCCGAGCCCCTTCACCGAAAAGGGCAAGGACGGAGATTGTCTCGGAGCCTACTCTCCAATTGAGTAGCTCTTCGAACCTTCTCATGGAAGATGTAAGTTCTTTACTTTTTTGTCAGTGTCTATGTTTTCTCTGTTTGCTTCTGTGCATCACCATATTTTTCTCATACCCCCATTTTCTCTTTGTTTTCTCTTTTTGGTTAACAGCCTGTGATCAAGGATCTTCTTCGCATCGGTGCCCAATTTGTTGGGTACCGTGAATATGCGAATAAAGCTGAAGGTAATGCTCTGCTCCTTCTTTTTGCCTCTGTTCTTTTGTTCCTTCTTTGTTGTCGAGATTTGTAACTATATTTATCTTCCATTGTAGAAAAACTGGCGGAAGCCAATGATCGTGCCAATACACTTGCTCAGCAATTAGAGCAAAGTGAAAAGGCTCGCAAAAAGGCTGAGTCAGATGCTATTGATGCACGAGCAGAGGCTGATAAAGCCAAGGCTGACGCTGCTGGTGTCGAAGATCTTAGAAAGAGGCTTCACACCGCTGAAACTTCACTGAGCGATCACATAGCTGCCCAATCTGCTCGCGAGGAGGCGATCCTTAAGCGTTTAAGGACGCAAAGTCGCCGCTTCGTCGGTAAGTACCACTTATTATCTTTTGTATTTCCTTCTCTGCACTCGTTTGTTGCTCAATAAGTTTCTTTCTTGACAGCTAGAACAGCTCAAGAATTTCAACTTGATGAACCCGCCAATGATTCTCTTCTTGACGCCCTTTCACTCCTTGGAGTTCATGGATCAGAGGCACGCGGAGGCATTGATCAGGCTAAAGCTTTTCCCCTTATTTCTTCCCAAAGAAAGAGGAACCCGCAACTTTCCTTGACCTCGCCAAGTGTTTCAATCCGTCTGAAGATCTTGGGCTTAAGGGTGCGCCATGAGAATATGAAGGTTGCCGTGGAGAATACTGTCGCCTTGGTTGCTGATAGCCAACAATCTATCGACTGGTCGAAAGTTGGCGACACTGATCAGATAGAACAGTCAAGGTGGAGGTCTTTGATCAAGGCAGCTAAGCCCAACACGAGGAAAATCCTGGCTTATATCGGGATCAAGCCATCTTCGACTCCTAGCTCATCAAAGCCGGAGGTCTAGTTGAATGCCTCTGCTTTTTCTTTTTTAGCATTCCTCTTTCTTTTGGCTTTGTCGCCGTAGTGTTATTGGCGAGAACTATTTCAGTATCCCTCTAGAAGGTCCTTCTTTTGTAATAGACATGTATATATTATGGAGATGAATGGAAATCTATCTTTGCTCAGTGATTGATGTCGAAATATTTCTTTTTGCCAGTTAATTTTTGACAATTATACACCCGCTCCTGGTCCTTCCAATATTTCGCCTTCTTCGCACACAAGGAGAACTCCTGCTGATGCTTCACCTGCCGAAGATTCCTTGTCGCAAGAATTGAATGAACTTCGGCACCAACTTCAGTGCGTTAAGAAGCAATCACTTGTGCTGATGGAGAAGGCTCGTAAATCATCTGAAGCCGAGAAAATTGCACTCCAACAAGCGCAAGCTGCCATTGCTGAAAAGGATTCTGCAGTTGCTGAAGTTGCTGCAGCTGCGTCTCGAGAAGATTCTATGCTCCAGCTGCTGATAGATGCTAGCTTGGATATGGCAGGCATGTTTCATTATCTTTGTCGTGCTTTTTCCTTTGCTGCTTGCCTCCTTATTACCTACTGACCTGTTTGAAAAACAATAGGTGCCTTTTTGGATACTGCTGCTGAAGATGAACGTGTCGAGGCTCGTTCTAATGTCCTTCTTCGGCTTGCACGTGATCATGGGTCGACTTTTTGGGGTACACCTGAACGGACTCGCCAAATCGTGAGGTTTCAAGATCGCGCGCTTCAGGTTCGCGGGTATCTTGACTTTTGTACCAAGACCCTCTCTATGGTGTATAACTCTATGTTTCCTCGGAATATTCAACCAAAAACTCTTCCCGAGTTAATGGAGAAGTTCAAGGATGCTCATAGGATCCATCACTTTGTCAGAGCTCAACTGGTAGCTGGCGCCAGATTTGCCCTCATAATGCTTCAGATCTGCCATTCAAAACTTGATCTGACCCAAGTTGTTGAGAAGGTTCACGAGAAGGTTCGGCGCCGAAGAGTTGGTATTGATCGTATTAACACGAAGGTTTCACCCATAGCCGAAGAAATGATTGAAGACCTCCTTCGGATGGATGCCGACTTTTTTGCAGACGGTCATTATGCTGATTTTCTTGGTGCTGCTCCTGAGGAAAACAAAGTTACTCTTGACGATATATTGAATCAAGGCTAGTTTTCCTTTGGTAGATAATTTTCTTTTTGTGAATCATGGTTGTGATTCTATTGTGAAGCAAACAGCATATTTCTATATTTGTCTAGCCCCCGAGTATTTTCGGTGGCTATTCTGTATTTGTATAGTGCGAGGTTTTTTAACCAAGGCAAGATAATATACACTGTGTACTATTTTTGTGGGTGTAAGCCCCCGAGCTTTTTTGTTGATCACTATTTTGTCGATATCTCTTTTTATTTTGGCGAGGTATTTTTACCAAGGCAAGGTGCTTCTTTTGTCGATACTGTGTTTATATATATATTGTATCATGTAGGGGAGAAACCCCTGATCTTGTCGAGAAGAAGATATATAATTCCACTATCTTTATTATATTGCAGCACCACGAGCCCGCCTCATTAAAAACCTTTCCCGGCCCCACTCGGTGCCCCGAAAAAGGAAAAGAGTGCGTCTGAAAACTCGTGGGCGTTTCAGTACATTGAAGCTTTACAAAGGAGGACTATATTTTCGACACCTAGGCGTAGAAACGCCTGAGCTGTGCCACATTCCAGGGATTTGGCTCGTCAATCCCTGTCTTCTTGTCTTTGATTCTGTATGCTCCTCCTTCGATTACTTCTGTGACGATGTAAGGTCCAAGCCATGGTGATTCGAGTTTTTCGTGACTTTTTTGGTTGAGCCGCAGAACTAAGTCACCAACTTGAAAAGACCTTGGCCGCAATCGTCGACTGTGATAGTTTTTCAGGTCCTGCTGATATTTGGCGACTCTTGACAGGACTTCGTCTCGAGCTTCATCGAGTGCATCGACATCATCCTCCAAAGCTTTTCTCGATGTTTCTTCGTCATATTCTGTGACTCTTGGAGAATCGTGCTCTATTTCTATCGGCAGGACTGCTTCGGCGCCATGAACCAGAAAGAACGGTGTTTCCTGTGTCGCCGTATTTGGTGTTGTTCGGATACTCCACAACACACTTTGTAACTCCTCCGGCCGAGCTTTTTCCAATGGGCCTAGCAGGCGTTTCTTGATGCCATTGCAGATGATGCCATTGGCCTTCTCGACTTGTCCATTGGTCTGAGGATGCGCGACAGACGCAAAACTCAATTTAATGCCCACTTCTGCGCAGTATGCTTTGAACTCCTTGGACGTGAAATTGCTGCCGTTGTCTGTCACAATACTGTGAGGAACTCCAAATCTGAAGACGATGCTTTTCACGAACTTAATCGCTGACGCGCCGTCCGGTGAATTTATCGGCTTTGCTTCGATCCATTTTGTAAACTTGTCGACAGCAACAAGCATATACTCATAACCTCCTGGCGAAGCTTTGTGTAGTTTTCCCACCATGTCGAGACCCCATTGAGCAAAGGGCCAAGATAGTGGGATTGGCATAAGTTCTGCGGCAGGAGAGTGAGGTCTTGCCGCAAATCTTTGACACGCGTCGCAAGTGCGCACTATTTCCTTTGCATCCTCGATTGCTGTGAGCCAATAGAATCCTGCTCTGAAAACCTTTGCCGCGATGGCTCTGCTGCTCGCATGGTGTCCGCATATCCCTTCATGCACGTCCTTTAGGATGATCCTTCCTTCTTCGGGTGTAACACACCGTTGTAGCACACCCGAAATACTGCGTTTGTACAGTTCCCCTTTTACCACAGTGAAAGCTTTTGATCGCCTAATTATTCGCCTTGCTTCGACTGGATCGTCGGGTATAGTTTTCCTTAGGATATATGATATGTAAGCCTGCATCCATGGAATTTGCACCATCATGACTAGCTCTTGCTCTTCTTCTTCTTCTGCTGTGTCTTTGGCGATACTCGAAGGTTTCTCTTTTTTCTCCTTCTTTGTTTTTGCTGGCTTTGTTGATCTCTCGCTAATCTCTTCCCAGAACACACCTGGAGGAATCGCGAGGCATTGTGACCCGATGTTTGCGAGAACGTCGGCTTCATCGTTGCTCATCCTGCTGATGTGGTTTACCTCACAACCATCGAATAACTTCTCCAGCTCATTGTACACCTCTTTGTATGCTATCATACTCTCGTTGACTGCGTCGCATTGGTTCATTACTTGCTGTGCTACCAACTGTGAGTCGCCGAAAATTTTCAATCGGGTTGCACCACAAGCTTTCGCCATCTTCATCCCGTGTATGAGAGCTTCATATTCTGCTTCATTGTTAGATGCGTTTGGGAACGTCATCCGCAGAACATACTTCAACTTGTCGCCTTCAGGTGAAACTAATATCACGCCTGCTCCAGCACCTTCCAATCTCTTGGACCCGTCGAAGTTCATGGTCCAAGTCCTCGATAAATCTGGGGGTCCCGTGTTTTGTAGCTCCATCCACTCTGCAATGAAATCTGGTAAGACCTGTGACTTTATTGCTTTTCTTTTTTCATACGTGATGTCCCGAGGGGAAAGTTCTATTCCCCAAAGGGAGACACGACCCGTAGCTTCTGGATTGTTCAGTATATTTGATAAGGGAGCTTCATTGACCACTATTATCGGGTGAGCCGAAAAATAGTGCCGCAATTTTCTTGCTGTCGTGAATACTCCATATGCTAGCTTTTGATATTGCGGGTACCGCTGTTTTGACGGCGACAGTACTTCGCTGATGAAATATACTGGCCTTTGAACTCCATGAAGCTTGCCTTCTTCTTCTCTCTCGACTACTAGGGCCGTGCTGACCACCTGAGGTGTGGCTGCAATGTACAATAGGAGAGGTTCTTTCTCTTTTGGCGCCACCAATATCGGTGGTGTCGAAATTGCTCGCTTGAGATTCTCGAAAGCTCTGTCTGCTTCCTCGTTCCATTGGAATTTTTCCCCTTGCTTGATCAACGCATAGAACGGCAGCGCCTTTTCTCCTAGCCTGGCGACGAATCTGCTTAAAGCTGCGACTCGCCCCGTTAGCTGTTGTATTTCTTTCAGCTTTGTTGGCTTTCTCATAGTAACGATGGCCTGTATTTTTTCGGGATTAGCTTCAATCCCCCTTGCTGATACTAAGAACCCGAGAAGTTCTCCTGCGGGAACTCCAAAAGAGCACTTTGTCGGGTTCAGCTTGAGGCAGAACTTGTCGAGGTTGTCGAAGGTTTCCTTCAGATCTTCGATCAACGTTGACCCTTTCTTTGATGTT
Source organism: Lolium multiflorum (assembly GCA_030979885.1). Lineage (NCBI taxonomy): Eukaryota > Viridiplantae > Streptophyta > Magnoliopsida > Poales > Poaceae > Lolium > Lolium multiflorum. The sequence continues at coordinate 35,358,857 of CM061753.1, forward strand.
ATTACGACATCGTCGATGTAGACTTGTACATTTTTCCCAATCTGTGTTGCTAGGCATTTCTGCATCATCCGCTGATATGTTGCTCCCGCGTTTTTCAGACCAAAGGGCATTGTTTTGTAGCAAAACACGCCATAAGGTGTGATGAACGCTGTCTTGGCTTCATCTTCTTCTTTTAATCTGATCTGGTTATAACCAGAATATGCGTCCAGGAAGGAAAGACGTTCGCATCCTGCCGTGGAGTCGATGATTTGATCGATCCTTGGGAGGGGAAAGTGATCCTTGGGACAATGTTTATTGAGACACGTAAAGTCGACGCACATGCGAAGGACTATTGTGTGTTTCTTCGGCACCATCACTGGGTTAGCTACCCATGTGGCTTCTGTAGATATTTCTCTGATGAACCCGGCATCTTTGAGTCGATCTATTTCTGATAACATGGCTTTGCGGCTAGGTTCCGAAAAACGCCGCAAAGGTTGCTTTACTGGTCGTGCGAGAGGATCCAAATTGAGGTGGTGCTCGGCAAGTTCCCTGGGTACTCCTGGCATGTCGGCTGGACACCATGCGAAGATTTTCCAGTGCTCACGGAGGAACTCGACGAGCGCGCTTTCCTATGCGACATCCATGTTTGCAGCAATGGACGTCGTTTTCTTTGGATCTGTCGGGTGGATCTGTACCTCTTTTGAATCTTTATTTATATTGAAAGTTGGCTCCTTAGAAGGTCTTCCTACCTCTGGCAGCACATCATAATCAGTGAACCTAGGTGCCGCATATTCTGCTTGCATCCCGAAAGTTTCTGACAGTCGATGAAAATCCTTGTCGCATTTATCGGACAGTGCAAAGCTTCCTTTGATTGTGATAGGTCCCTTAGGCCCAGGCAACCTCCACAACAGATATGTATAATGCGGCACTGCCATGAACCTGGCGTACGCTGGTCGTCCCAACAAAGCGTGATATTGCGACGGGAAATCCACCACTTCAAACTCTAAATTTTCTATCCTGTAGTTTTCTCGGGTTCCAAACTGAACGTCGAGGTTGATCTTGCCCAATGGGTAACTTGGCTTCTCTGGTGTAATCCCGTGGAAGCGTGTGTCAGTTGGCTTCAGATTTGCTAGGGATATGTTCATCTTCCTCAATGTATCTGCATACATGAGGTTTAAGCTGCTGCCGCCATCTATGAAAACTCGCGACACGTCGAACCCAGCAATTACTGCGGGTAGAATAAGTGCTGATTGTCCTGGTCGAGGAACTTGCTGCGGGTGATCCGCGATTGTGAAGCCTATGTCTTGCCCTGACCAATTTAGATACTCGACTGTTGGTGGAGGCATCTTCTCTGCCATAAACACTTGTCGAGATATGACCTTCTGCGCCCTGTTGGACGGCCTAGCTTTCTGAATCATCAAAACTGCGCCATTGGAATTGGGATCGACATATGGGGGTGGTTGTGGTGCTGCCGCTATTCTGAGCTGGTGTCGATTTTCTTCGGTTATTGCGGGAGGAGGTGGAAGGTGAATCTCGCTCCTTGGCTCCCGAGGATTTCTGTTATTTGCTTGGGCATTTGCGATTCCTGCGGCTCGCAACATTGCCTGAAAATTGCGGCAGTCTTTCTGGAGATGTCCTGACTGTCTCTTTCCATTGTTGTCGAGGTAAAAGTGCATTTGACACGGACCGTTCATCATCTCTTCGGGAGACACGTAAGGTCTCTGAATTCTTGGTCCACTATTTTGTCTGTTGCCGCGAAAATCACCTCTATTGTCGCCTTGTTGCTCATTGCTCCTTTGATAATCATCTCGACTATTTCCACCAGGGTTTCCTCGAAAACCAGCTGATATGTGGCCGGGAGCATCGTTGTTGTAGAACTGGCGAGAAAATCGCCTTCTATTTTGATAGTTTCGACTACGATCCTCTTCTGGCGACCTGTGTCGTTTGTTGTATATTGCGTCTTCTCCATCTGCCCACTTGTTAGCGATTTCCATCAACGCTGAGATTGTCTTGGGATTAGTTCTCCCCAAGTCCTCGACGAAGTCTGCTCGTCGGATTCCTGCCACGAACGCATCTATTGCCCTCTCGTCAGATATGTCTTCTGCCGAGTTCTTGATAATGTTCCACCGCTGTATATATTTTCTCATCGACTCGTCATGTTTTTGTCGACACGCTCGTAATTCTTCCAACGACGCGGGTTTTTTGCAGGTGGATCGGAAGTTCTTCACGAAGATGTCCTCAAAGGTTTCCCAGCTGTCGATGGAGTTCAAGGGGAGTTTCTTTATCCAAGATCTTGCGGCACCACTCAGGTGAACTTGGATACTTTGCATAGCTGTTGCTCTGGTTCCTCCTACCAGTTTCACCATCTCGAGATAATCCACGAGCCAATCCTCGGGATCTTGCAGGCCGTCGAACTTCTTGAAATTCTCGGGTAACTTGAACCCTTTTGGGACTCGAGTTTTTCGCACTCTTCTCGTAAAGCACGGGAGCCCACACATATCTTCGTCGGCAAGCTCTGGCGAGTACTGACGGTCCCTCCTTTCTTGTCGCGCTCTGTCCACCCTTACTTGGACTGCTGTGTCTCTTGCTCCACTTGCTCTTGGTGGGTCTTGAACTGCTGCGGTGGGTCGTGGACTATTTTGCCTAGGATTTTCTTCGGGAGGCGTTGTTGCAAACGCTGTTCCCATAACTCCTACTCCAGCCATCGCCATATTGAACAATGGTTCTCTCGGGTCTCCAGCAGGTGGTCTGGATGCCAAGATATAAGCTTGTGTTGCCATGTAACCTGCCTCTGGCGTTTTTGGGATGATATTTCCTCTTTCATCGATCGACATAAAGGACATGTCGAGATTTTGGATTATGTTTCCTCTCTCTGCTTCGGGTATGTTTTGCAGCCGAGACATTGCTCTCCTCCGAGCTTCTCTGTGACTATCTCCCGAAGTTCTAGATTGTCGACTTAAATCTGCTCGGCGTCTGCTTGATGCAGAAGCTGCTTCTTTTCTCCTATTCAGGGATGCTGTCTGTTTTTCCAACTCTCTGCTTACTCGAGCAAGTCTATATTGATATGCTTGAAGTTCTTGTGCAGTAGCAGTGGTGGTCATAGGTTCTGAACCATCCATGGCTTTCGCGGCCCTATCCCACGCGCTTTGCGGGAGCTGTACTCTTGCGCGAGTTGTGGATCCAGGATATTTGGTGCCTAGACCATGTCTGAGATCAGCGGGATCGACGTATGGATTTCCCAATTCGTCGAAAGCCTCTGATGTTTGCGGGTCTGATGTGCCTGCCCCTTCTACCACATAGATCTGATGATATTTTGTGCATTGATTTTTGTCGGGATTGGTGACACCATCATATAGAGTGGTGAAGACCTTTCCGATGGCAGCAGACTTGTCGATGAAGTTGAAGCTGTCGACGCTGTCGGAGTCGCTGCTTATAAAGGAGTCCGCAGATGACTCGAAAGATGTGTTGCTGAAGATCTTGGCGAGCTTTCCGCTTGCCTTGTTGTCGACGAAGTATGTCGACGAAAACTCCTCGTCAGTCGACGAAAAGTTGGAGTCGACCGCTGAAAATTCCGACGAGATCGGAACTTCGAGACGGTAGGATCCTTCCTTGTTGACGCCAAATCGGAATTCTCCGAACGTCATGACGATGGGCTCCTCCAGATAGGCACATGCATCCATACGGGAGGGCGGGTGAGGAATAAAATTGAATAGATCAGTTTTTCCCTTGTTACCTCGATCCATCGCGTTGCTTGCTGTCGATGAAGTCGAAGATCTTGAACGTGCCATCGAGATCAGATCCTTGCAGCCTCTAATTCCCACAGACGGCGCCAATTGACAAAGGATTAACTTGTCAATGCCTACAGATTGTAGACTAGGGTTTTGCTAGAAGTAGAGGGCAAGTAGATCTCGAAGGTTTAGGCGAAAAGTACTCGACGATTATGAAAACTAGGGTTATGTTGACAGTAGATTCGATCCTTTCTTTGTCCCTCGACTCCCCCTTATATAGGAGGTGGAGCCGAGGGTTTCGTATTGTACAAGTTACAGAGTTCGGGACGGTTTCTAACTCGTCCCGCCAGATTACAAATAATACTTCCTATTACAACTCTAGCTTTCCTTAATACATCTTGGGCTCCCGAATCTTCTTATTCTTCGGATAGTGGGCCTTCAGTAAATCCCGGGTACTATCTATGGCAGGCCCATTTGGGGTGCCTATGTCACTCGTACTGGGGGTTTCGCGACGGAGGCTATTTGTAGGCGGAAGGGCAGGTCAAGAGGCGGCACGAGGGGCCCACACCATAGGTCGGCGCGGCCAGGGCCTGGGCCGCGCCGCCTGTGGTGTCGCCACCTCGTGGCCCCACATCGACTCTCTTCGGTCTTCTGGAAGCTTTGCAAAAATAGGACCTGGGCATTGATTTTCGTCCAATTCCGAGAATATTTCGTTACTAGGATTTCTGAAACCAAAAACAGCAGAAAACAAAGAACTGGCTCTTCGGCATCTTGTTAATAGGTTAGTTCCAGAAAATGCGTAAATACGACATATAATGTGCATAAAACATGTAGGTATCATCAATAAAGTAGCATGGAACATAAGAAATTATCGATACGTTGGAGACGTATCAGCATCCCCAAGCTTAGTTCTGCTCGTCCCGAGCAGGTAAAACGATAACAAAGATAATTTCTGAAGTGACATGCCATCATAATCTTGATCATACTATTGTAAACATATGTAATGAATGCAGCGATCAAAACAATGGTAATGACATGAGTAAACAACTGAATCATAAAGCAAAGACTTTTCATGAATAGTACTTCAAGACAAGCATAAATAAGTCTTGCATAAGAGTTAACTCATAAAGCAATAAATCAAAGTAAAGGTATTGAAGCAACACAAAGGAAGATTAAGTTTCAGCGGTTGCTTTCAACTTATAACATGTATATCTCATGGATATTGTCAACATAAAGTAATATAACAAGTGCAATATGCAAGTATGTAGGAATCAATGCACAGTTCACACAAGTGTTTGCTTCTTAAGGTGGAGAGAGATAGGTGAACTGACTCAACAATAAAAGTAAAAGAATGGTCCTTCAAAGAGGAAAGCATCGATTGCTGTATTTGTGCTAGAGATTTTATTTTGAAAACATGAAACAATTTTGTCAACGGTAGTAATAAAGCATATGAGTTATGTAAATTATATCTTACAAGTTGCAAGCCTCATGCATAGTATACTAATAGTGCCCGCACCTTATCCTACTTAGCTTGGACTACCGGATCTTTGCAATGCCATGTTTCAACCAAGTGTCACAAAGGGGTACCTCCATGCCGCCTGTACAAAGGTCTAAGGAGAAAGCTCGCATTTTGGATTTCTCGCTTTTGATTATTCTCAACTTAGACATCCATACCGGGACAACATGGACAACAGATAATGGACTCCTCTTTAATGCATAAGCATGTAGCAACAATTATTATTCTCATATGAGATTGAGGATATATGTCCAAAACTGAAACTTCAACCATGATTCATGGCTTTAGTTAGCGGCCCAATGTTCTTCTCTAACAATATGCATGCTCCAATCATTAAGGTGGTAGATCCTTCAGACAAGACGGACATGCATAGCAACTCACATGATATTCAACAAAGAATAGTTGATGGCGTTCCCCAGAAGCATGGTTATCGCACAACAAGCAACTTAATAAGAGATAAAGTGCATAAGTACATATTCAATACTACGATAGTTTTTAAGGCTATTTTGTCCCATGAGCTATATATTGCAAAGGTGAATGATGGAATTTTAAAGGTAGCACTCAAGCAATTTACATTGGAATGGCGGAGAAATACCATGTAGTAGGTAGGTATGGTGGACACAAATGGCATAGTGGTTGGCTCAAGGATTTTGGATGCATGAGAAGTATTCCCTCTCGATACAAGGTTTAGGCTAGCAAGGTTATTTGAAGCAAACTCAAGGATGAACCGGTGCAGCAAAACTCACATAAAAGACATATTGTAAACATTATAAGACTCTACACCGTCTTCCTTGTTGTTCAAAACTCAATACTAGAATTATCTAGACCTTAGAGAGACCAAATATGCAAACCAAATTTTAGCAAGCTCTATGTATTTCTTCATTAATGGGTGCAAAGTATATGATGCAAGAGCTTAAACATGAGCACAACAATTGCCAAGTATCACATTATCCAAGACATTTTAGAATTACTACATGTAGCATTTTCCAATTTCAACCATATAACAATTTAACGAAGAAGAAACTTCGCCATGAACATTATGAGTAAAGCCTAAGGACATATTTGTCCATATGCAACAGCGGAGCGTGTCTCTCTCCCACAAAGTGAATGCTAAGATCCATTTTATTCAAACAAAAACAAAAACAAAAACAAACCGACGCTCCAAGTAAAGAACACAAGATGTGACTGAATAAAAATATAGTTTCAGGGGAGGAACCTGATGATGTTGTCGATGAAGAAGGGGATGCCTTGGGCATCCCCAAGCTTAGACGCTTGAGTCTTCTTAAAATATGCAGGGATGAACCACGGGGCATCCCCAAGCTTAGAGCTTTCACTCCTCTTGATCATAGTATATCATACTCCTCTCTTGACCCTTGAAAACTTCCTTCACACCAAACTTCAAGCAAACTCATTAGAGGGTTAGTGCACAATTAATAATTCACACATTCAGAGGTGACACAATCATTCTTTTCACTTCTGGACATTGCATAAAGCTACTGGACATTAATGGATCAAAGAAATTCATCCAACATAGCAAAAGAGGCAATGCGAAATAAAAGGCAGAATCTGTCAAAAAAGAACAGTTCGTAAAGACGAATTTTAAAGTGGCACCAGACTTGCTCAAATGGAAAAACTCAAAACTAATGAAAGTTGCGTACATATCTGAGGATCACGCTCGTAAATTGGCAGATTTTTTCGAATTTTCTACAGAGACATGTGCCCAGATTCGTGACAGACAGCAATGCTGTTTCTGCGCAGCGATCCCAAATATAACATCAACTTTGACATAGAAACTTTACTTGGCACAAAAACATGATAAGGAGAGGTTGCTACAGTAGTAAACAACTTCCAAGACTCAAATATAAAACAAAGTACTGTAGTAAAAACATGGGTTGTCTCCCATAAGCGCTTTTCTTTAACGCCTTTCAGCTAGGCGCAGAAAGTGCAAATCAAGTATTATCAAGAGATGAAGCATCAACATCATAATTTTTCATGCAAACACAACTTGTTGCAGAGGGTACTTTAGGTGCTTGATATGTCTCCAACGTATCGATAATTTCTTATGTTCCATGCTACTTTATTGATGATACCTACATGTTTTATGCACATTATATGTTGTATTTATGCATTTTCTGGAACTAACCTATTAACAAGATGCCGAAGAGCCAGTTGCTGTTTTCTGCTGTTTTTGGTTTCAGAAATCCTAGTAACGAAATATTCTCGGAATTGGACGAAATCACCGCCCGGGTCCTATTTTTGCAGAGCTTCCAGAAGACCGAAGGAGAGTCGAAGTGGGGCCACGAGGTGGCCAGGTGACAGGGCGGCGCGGCCCTGGCCCTGGCCGCGCCGGCCTGCCCCTGGGCCCCTCGCCTCTTGACCTACCCTTTCGCCTACAAATAGCCTCCGTCGCGAAACCCCCAGTACGAGAGCCACGATACGGAAAACCTTCCGAGGCGCCGCCGCGAATCCCATCTCGGGGGATTCGGAGATCGCCTCCGGCACACTGCCGGAGAGGGATTCATCTCCCGGAGGACTCTACACCGCCATGGTCGCCTCCGGAGTGATGAGTGAGTAGTTCACCCCTGGACTATGGGTCCATAGCAGTAGCTAGATGGTTGTCTTCTCCTTGTTGTGCTTCATTGTTGGATCTTGTGAGCTGCCTAACATGATCAAGATCATCTATCTGTAATACTATATGTTGTGTTTGTCGGGATCCGATGGATAGAGAATACTATGTCACTACAAGAAAAGTTGCCATGGCCGACGAAGTTGAAGTCGCGCCGTGGTTGCTGGTGTACCATGGCCGACGATTTTGGTCCCTCCGTGGTGCATGTCAAAACTTTTTTTTCTCGTTTTTGAGGCCACCTAGCCCGACGAAAGCGGCCAAAACGTGGCGTATGGTGGCCCGGGACGTGGTGCATCTCGAAATCTCGGGTTCGCCGGCCGAGTCAACGCAAATCCGCACCGCCGAGGGATGTAGGGCCCAGATGGCAGCCTCTCTGGCATTGTTTTTTTCTAGATCGCGCCATCTCGTTCAACGTTCTCCGATCGAGCCGTTTACGATGCAGGATCATGGGTCCCGCATGTCATCCTCTATGAACCAAAATTCTTTCTATTCTTGGATTTTTTTGACCCCCTGATTTCTGGCTACTTCCTTTTTCTTTTGATCCCTTGCCGCCTTGGAAACGTTGAGACCGCTGCTGCTAAATGGGACCCGCATGTCATCCTCTATGTGCAATCAACTTTCTTTTCTTGGAGTTTTTTTTGGCCCCTCAAATTTGGTCACTTGCCTTTTTCTTTCGATCCCCTGCCGCCTCTCAAACGGTGATACCGCTGCTAAATGGGACCCGCATGTCATCCTCTATGTACTATAAAACTTTCTTTTCTGGATTATTTTTGGCACCTCAAATTTGGTCACTTACCTTTTTCTTTCGATCCCCTGCCGCCTCTCAAACGGTGATACCGCTGCTGCTAAATGGGACCCGCATGTCATCCTCTATGTACTATAAAACTTTCTTTTCTTGAATTATTTTTGGCACCTCATATTTGGTCACTTACCTTTTTCTTTCGATCCCCTGCCGCCTCTCAAACGGTGATACCGCTGCTGCTAAATGGGACCCGCATGTCATCCTCTATGTACTATAAAACTTTCTTTTCTTGGATTTTTTTGGCACCTCATATTTGGTCACTTGACTTTTTCTTTCGATCACCTGCTGCCTCTCAAACGGTGATACCGCTGCTGCTAAATGGGACCCGCATGTCATCCTCTATGTACTATAAAACTTTCTTTTCTTGGATTTTTTTGGCACCTCATATTTGGTCACTTGACTTTTTCTTTCGATCCCCTGCCGCCTCTCAAACGGTGATACCGCTGCTGCTAAATGGGACCCGCATGTCATCCTCTATGTAAATCATGTTTCTTTTCTTGAATTATTTTTGGCTCCTGATATTTGGTCACTTGCCTTTTTCTTTCGATCTCATGCCGCCTTTGAAACGTTGAGTAAGCTGCTGGCTCATGGGACCCGCATGTCATCCTCTATGTACTATAAAAGTTCTTTTTCTTGGTTTTTTTTCACCATCTGATTTTTGGCAATTTCTTTTTTCTTTTGATCCCCTGCCACCTCTCAAACGCTGATACCGCTGCTGCTAAATGGGACCCGCATGTCATCCTCTATGTACTATAAAACTTTCTTTTCTTGAATTATTTTTGGCTCCTCATATTTGGGCACTTGCCTTTTTCTTTCGATCTCATGCCACGTTTGAAACGTTGAGGAACCTGCTGGCTCATGGGACCCGCATGTCATCCTCTATGTGCTATAAAAGTTTCCTTTGTTGGATTTTTTTCACCCTCTGATTTTTGGCTTGCCTTTTTCTTTTGATCCCCTGCCCCCTTTGAAACGTTGAGTAAGCTGTTGGCTCAAGGGACCCGCATGTCATCCTCTATGTCCATCAACTTTCCTTTCTTGGATTTTTTTTCACCCCCTAATTACTAGCTACTTTCTTTTTCTTTTGATCTCAAGCCGCATTACAAACATTGAGACCGCTGCTGCAAAATGGGACCCACATGTCATCCTCTATGTACAATAAAGTTTCTTTTCTTGGATTATCTTTTGCTCCTGATATTTTGTCACTTGCCTTTTTCTTTCGATCTCATGCCGCCTTTGAAACGTTGAGTAAGCTGCTGGCTCATGGGTCCCGCATGTCATCCTCTACGAACAATAAAAGTTTCCTTTCTTGGAGTTATTTTTGACCCCTAATTTCTGGCTATTTGCCTTTTTCTTTGGATCTCCTGCCCCTTTGAAACGATGAGGACGCTGTTGGCAGGTCGGTCCCACAAGTCATCCTCTATGAACAATAAAAGTTTCCTTTGATGGATTTTTTTGAACCCCTAATTAATTTCTGGATATTTCCTTTTTTTTTCTTTGATCCCCTGCCGCCTTGGAATCGTTGAGGATGCTGCTGCCTCATGGGTCCCGCATGTCATCCTCTCAGAACGGTAAATGTTTCTTTTCTTGGATATTGTTTACCAAATGATTTTTGGCTTATTTTTTCTTTCGATATCCTGCCGCCTTTAAAACGTTGAGGACGCTGCTGGCTCACGGGTCCCACATGTCAGCCTCTATGAACAATAAGCGCTGAGGACGCTGCTGCCTCATGGGTCCCGCATGTCATCCTCTCAGAACGAAAATGTTTCTTTTCTTGGATTTTTTACCAACAGATTTTTGGTTTATTTTTTCTTTCCATCCCCTGCCGCCTTTAAAACGACGCTGCTGGCTCATGGGTCCACGATGTCAGCCTCCCCGTACAAGAAACATGTGATATCTTGATTATTTTGCAGACAATAAACAGTGTATTGCGCTCTGAGCTATTGCAAACGGATAAATTAAATCTTTATTTTTACAACATATATCTTGAATCTCCTTGTTTTTTGTTTTGGCGAAGCATAGGACTTTCCTGTTTTTTTTTTGAGAAAAATCCGAACTATCATGTTCTGGAGTGGGCTGAAATTGTACGTGTCAAAAGGCCCAGAAGGATAGTTCGAAGGCCCAGATGTCTAGATGCAGCCCAATTGAAATCTTTCTTTTCTTGGATTTTTTTCACCCCCTGATTTCTGGCTACTTCATTTTTCTTTTGGTCCTGTGCCGCCTTGGAAACGTTCAGACCGCTGCTGCAAAATGGGACCCGCATGTCATCCTCTATGTACAATAAAGTTTCTTTTCTTGGATTATTTTTGGCTCCTGATATTTGGTCACTTGCCTTTTTCTTTCGATCTCATGCCACGTTTGAAACGTTGAGGAATCTGCTGGCTCATGGGACCCGCATGTCATCCTCTATGTACAATAAAAGTTTGATTTCTTGGATTTTTTTCACCCTCTGATTTTTGGCTATTTCCTTTTTCTTTTGATCCCCTGCCGCCTTTGAAACGTTCAGTAAGCTGCTGGCTCATAGGTCCCACATGTCAGCCTGTATGAACGATAAAGCTTTCCTTTCTTGGAGTTTTTTTGACCCCCTAATTTCTGGCTACTTTCTTTTTCTTTTGATCTCAAGCCGCATTTGAAACGTTGGGACCGCTGCTGCAAAATGGGACCCGCATGTCATCCTCTATGTACAATAAAGTTTCTTTTCTTGGATTATTTTTGGCTCCTGATATTTGGTCACTTGCCTTTTTCCTTCGATCCCATGCCACGTTTGAAACGTTGAGGAACCTGCTGGCTCATGGGACCCGCATGTCATCCTCTATGTACTACAAAAGTTTATTTTCTTGGGTTTTTTTTCACTCTCTGATTTTTGGCTATTTCCTTTTTCTTTTGATCCCCTGCCGCCTTGGAAACGTTGAGTAAGCTGCAAACTCGTGGGACCCGCATGTCATCCTCTATGTACAATCAATTTTCTTTTCTTGGAGTTTTTTTACCCCCTAATTTCTGGCTACTTTCTTTTTCTTTTGATCTCAAACCGCATTTGAAACGTTGGGACAGCATGTCATCCTCTATGTACAATAAAAGTTTCTTTTTTTGGATTATTTTTCACCCTCTGATTTTTGGTCACTTGCCTTTTTCTTTCGATCTCATGCCGCCCTTGAAAACGTTGAGGAACCTGCTGGCCCATGGGACCCACATGTCATCCTCTATGTACTATAAAAGTTTCTTTTCTTTGATTTTTTTCACCCTCTGATCTTTGGCTATTTCCTTTTTCTTTTCATCCCCTGCCGCCTTGGAAACGTTAGTAAGCTGCTGACTGGTGGGACCCGCATGTCATCCTCTATGTACAATCAAGTCTCTTTTCTTGGATTTTTTTTACCCCCTTATTTTTGGTCACTTGCCTTTTTCTTTCGATCTCATGCAGCCTCTGAAACGTTGAGAAGCTGCTGGCTCATGGGACCCACATGTCATCCTCGATACTATAAAAGTTTCTTTTCTTGGATTTTTTCACCCTCTTATTTTTGGCTGTTTCCTTTTTCTTTTGATCCCCTGCCGCCTTGGAAACATTGATTAAGCTGCTGACACAAGGGGCCCGCATGTCATCCTCTATGTACAATCAACTTGCAAGATCTTGGGGCGGAAGAGCTTGTATAAGTGGGACCCATATGTCATCCTCTATGTACAATAAAAGTTTCTTTTTCTTGGATTATTTTTTGCTCCTGGTATTTGGTCTCTTTCCTTTTTCTTTCGATCTCATGCCGCCTCTGAAACGTTGAGTAAGGTGCTGGGTCATGGGACCCGCATGCCATCCTCTATGTACAATCAACTTTCTTTTCTGGGAGTTTTTTTACCCCTAATTTCTGGCTACTCTTTTTCTTTTGATCTCAAGCCGCATTTGAAACGTTGACACCGCTGCTGCAAAATGGGACCCGCATGTCATCTTTTATGTACAATAAAGTTTCTTTTCTTGGATTATTTTTGGCTCCTGATATTTGGTCACTTGTCTTTTTCTTTCGATCTCATGCCCCCTTTGAAACGTTGAGGAAGCTGCTAGCGCATGGGTCCCGCATGTCATACTCTATGAACAATAAAAGTTTCCTTCCTTGGAGTTATTGTTTACCGCTAATTTCTGGCTACTTCCTTTTTTCTTTTGATCCCCTGCCGCCTTGGAAACGTTGAGTAAGCTGCTGACACAAGGGGCCCGCATGTCATCCTCTATGTACAATCAACTTGCAAGATCTTGGAGCGAAAGAGCTTGTATAAGTGGGACCCATATGTCATCATCTATGTACAATAAAAGTTTCTTTTCTTGGATTATTTTTTGCTCCTGATATTTGGTCACTTTCCTTTTTCTTTCTATCTCATGCCGCCACTGAAACGTTGAGTAAGGTGCTGGCTCATGGGACTGTACAATAAAGTTTCATTTCTTAGATTTTTTTTACCCACTGATTTTTGCTAACTTGCCTTTTTCTTTTCGATCATATGCCGCCTTTGAAATTGAGGTCGCCGCTGGCTCATGGGTCCCACAAGTCAGCCTCTATGAACAATAAACCTTTCCTTTGTTGTATTTTTTTTACCCCTAATTTCTGGCTATTTGCCTTTTTCTTTTGATCCCCTGCGGCCTTTGAAACGATGAGGACGCTGCTGGCAGGTCGGTCCCACATGTCATCCTCTATGAAGAATATAAGTTTCCTTTTTGGATTTATTTTTGACCCCTAATTTCTGGCTATTTGCCTTTTTCTTCTGATCCCTGCCGACTTCGAAATGATGAGGATGCAGCTGGCAGATCGGTCCCACATGTCAGCCTCTATGAACTATAAATGTTTCCTTTGTAGGATTTATTTTTTACCCCTATTTTCGGGCTACTTGCCTTTTTCTTTGAAACGTTGAGGACGGTACTGTCTCATGGGTCCCACATGGCATCCTCTCTGAACGATAAACCTTCATTTCTTGTTAACGACAGGTTTATCAGTATTATTTTCGCAGACTAATACAAGCTCTTTGGCTCCAAGATCTTGCAAGTTGATAGATTAAATCAAGGAATTATTAGGATATGTTTTAAATTTCAAATCCACTTTATGAATTTTTAAAAATACCGTTATCCATGTGGGTATGGAGCGATCAAGGATTTTCATATTGGGCATGAGCAGTTTCAAAAATTGGAACCCTATAATTCAAAATAAATAAAAACAACTTTTATGTAGAATCTCCGTGTATTTTTTTTTGCCAATCATAGGATCTGTGTTTCATTAGAAAAGGGCCGAAATTGCATGAGCAGAAAGGCCCATTTGAAGTTATTGGGCTTCGACGGCCGGAGCAAGTAGACCGATAACAATTACCATGTAGATGTTCCTTGGCAACCCAAAAGTGAAATATTGGGCCCAACAGGGGAAGGTTGAACAGTACTTTTTCTATTGGGAAGGTGGTACATGGGGTTATCCTGACAAAAAAAATGGAACATGGGTTACTGAAGGTTGCCCATTTGTGCCTAATATGTTTGTCAGCAGGAGCTTTACCTTCCGCCGCCGCCGCTCCGCTTCCGCCGCCGCCGCCATGCCTCGTCGCGGGTCGAGCTACCGGTACGGCGGCGTCTCGAGCTCGGGGTACAGCAGCGTCCGCGCGCGCCCCAAATTAAGGTACTTCCTCCTCGGGACGGCACCTACGATAGGCTCGGCTGGCCTTGGGGCATTTACCCCTAGCCTCTTCCATGCTCAAGTTTTTGAAATGTTTCTGGCTCTGTTCAACACTGGATCAAATTTGTCAACATGACCATTCTTATGGAGTAGCAACGAGTTGAATCTCTCAAAACTCTTTAAGTTCTGCAATATAACGACTAATTGGTACTACCTTATACAAAATGATTACATATCCTTATTTTGGAAGCAAGCAATCACACACTTATAGTTTGCTAGTCAGCTGCACGTAACGTTAAAAATCGGCAATTATAATGAATAAACCTGTAATTTTCACTTAAAATGCATTAAGGAGCATCAAATTTGACAAATCAAACCATGTCGTACTGAAAATTGACATGTCTTTCTCATGCAGAAATGTAAAATTATCCATGCATGTGCGTTTATACAGGTTAAGTTTTGCACGTATTATTTTTTGTAACTTTTCTGACTACCTTCAAAGCTCCAATCCTTCTTCATCATCTTTGTTGTACCGCACTGATGCAAGTGAATGCGAGCTGCTCGCCAGACGCGACTTCGTGTCCGATATGTGTACTATGCCTTCTCCATCTAGTGCTAGTTACGCCTCTGTGCTAATTAATTCAGCACAAACCTCTGTCATTGCAGCTGTGACTCACCTCGACCATTGGAGCCCAATCACAAGAGCGAGCTCAGTCTCAACCAGAGAGGCATGTGTCTCATGGTTAGCTATCTACAACTTGCTGTCTTACTAAAACCGTGCCTATCATATAGAGATCACCTCGCTGGTGTAGCAATGGCTGCAAGTAGCTGCTAGCATGAGCGAAGGGGATAAGGAAGAAAAGATTAAAAAAATGGGGTGGGGCCAACAAGCAGGAAAGCTATCTACTGTACTAGCTTTATGGATGTTTCTGGAATTGGGTAGAAAATAGTACTCGATGACACTGTAGCAGCGAATCCCAGAGACCAAAGGCCGTTGGATGATGTCTAATGAACGGCAGAACAAAATCGGCGAAATTAGCTTGAATTTTGATAATAAATCTTGGGCATTTTCCCTCGAACATGATTTATCAACTTTGGGTAGTCTCTGGACTAGTCTCCCTCGTCCACCAATTATTATCATAAACTACTGCGGAAAGTTGAGGGCAGTCCCTAGTCCCGAGCACTTCGCCCACTTCCCCTGGCCTCATCCCAGAGATCTCACACCAACCACCTCACCGTCGACTAGCCGCCAGTCTACAGCCCTCCGAAGAATCCCCAATGGCGGCGACGCCCCTACTAGAGCGCTCCTCACGCGAGCGCATCATCGAGTCTGGCCCACATGTCTTCCGTGCCTGCCGTGTGTCGGCAAGCACGACCGACTTCTCCGTCGGCGAGCCGCCGGCCGTGGGCGAGGGCGAGGCGTCCCCGTACACTATGACAGTGCACATCTTCTTCTCGAGGACGTACGAGCTCAGGAGGATGGCCGGCCCCCTCCCTGCCCCACTGGATGAGGACGATATCACCACTACACCCTGCGAAGAGGTGGTGCTGGATCTTAGCTTGCCTCCGAGGAAGCTGCGTAGTGGGGGCAATGTCGTGCGAACTATGCGCGAGATTCTTGCCCGTGTATGGCTGCTCAAGAACCTGAACCTCACGGAGGAGGAGTGGGACATCATCATGCCTTACGATGTTATGCACCTGATGTGGCAGCAGGCGTGTCGTCGGCTCGGTGGCCTCCACTTCGACCTCACCCTTAGGGTGGACCACCGGCTCATCGTCAACTTGCCGGCGCTGCAGGACAGTTGGGTCCTAGTTGCGCCGGAGGACGGCCACTGCAGCATATGCATGCTGGGGCTGTCGCAGCGCACAACGGTGCGTCTCCGGGGATGCAAACACCCGTTCCATAGGAAGTGCATCTTCTCCTGGTTTGTAACGAACGCCAGCTGCCCTATCTGCCGCGATAAAGTGCTGACCCATCTTATTTTCGATTTGTAGCATAGTATGAATAAAAACCCTGTATGATAGGGATGCCATGCCAACTTGAATCCTATGTCAAGAGAAATTCTATTTGATTGTGGTTATAAGATATTCTGCATTAGTTTGATCTATTATCATTCTATTTTCCTATGGGATATGACCCTATGAATCAAACAGCATGTGATTACTTCCACACAATTAAGTTTGACCAACTTTTAGTAGGACAACAAACATAAATAATTAGTCATCATGGGATTACAATCCAACAGATAATTGTCTTCAGGACTCATACATTTTCCAAATAGAAAAATCAAAACAAATCATGGTTCTTCATCTCACAGCATGATACAGAGACAAGAGTCATCATCATCATCATCATCATCATCATCATCATCATCATCACCTCCGTCTTCATTCTGATATTCGTGCATGGTCTCATCCTGCTCGTCCTGTCCATTCTCCTCCTGAGATTCACCAGGTAGCTTCAGTTTATCCATCTCTTTGTCGACTATGCTAACCTCAACAGTGAAATCTACTTCTCCATCATGTGCAGGGATACCTGTATCCAACGAGGTTTCATCAATGTCAGCAACTTTAGTTTGCATACAACCAGCGAAATCATCTTGCTGGGCACCAATTATTGGATCCGCATTCTCATCCAAATCATATATGTTCCTTGCCACAAACTTTTGCACATACTGCCATCCTTTTCTAGATCTGTCTTCCAAGAAAAGTACCTTGGCCGCTTGAGGTACCAAAATATAAGGATCATCCTTGTACCACTGAGCAGTAGTATCGACTGATATGAAATACCCATCATTTCTGGCACCTTTGCCCTTGTTTGGATCTTGGTTGTACCAATAACACTTAAATAGAACCACAGATCGGACAGTAACCTTATCACTATAGAACAACTGAATAACCTCTTCTATGTGACCATAATGGTCAAATGACTCTGATCTCTTTTTTCTGGTTGTCAAGTGATCTCCACTGGTTGTGATGCCACTATTTCGTGTCTTCAAATGTTGTTCACGCTCATAGGAGCTGTAATGGACACCATTGGCATTGCAAGCTGCAGCTACCAACACCCTCTTATCTGGACCACGTGATAGGACAAGGAGATCAGCACTAACAGCGCCTGGATTCTCCGCATGGAGTTTCGAGATCTACGATTACAAAATAGACAAGAGGTCATCTCATGTGAAAACACATAGACAAGTCAGAGTGCAATTGAACATCTTACATATTTCTCAAACCAGTCCTGAAACCCACTCCCACGTGCCGATAGCTTTCCATTCGTTTCCATGTACAACCTGCAAAACATAGCCAAGTCAGCTGAATATATTTCATTTTGATACAAGTTCATAGTATATGCGAGGAACTGAGTAGTTCGTGTGCATAGTACTCACTTAACATATTCATCAGCCTCTGTAGCATTATTCAGCACATACCAAGACAGCTGTTCAAATTCAGACTGCTCTAATGTTTTTTCGGTCCTCTTTCCTATTAGCTCAACACCATGTTTAAAAACAGATCCTCCAACTTCCAAAATTCTGCGACCCCGATTGAATCTGGTCTCAATATCAGGAATATATCTTGAGGCAAATGTATATGCTTCAGCAGCAATATACGCCACTGCAATGCAAGCCTCCGGTCTAGCTTTGTTCCTAACTGTATTCTTGAAAGTGCACAGTCGACGTTCTATAGGGTACATCCATCCATACTGTACCGGACCTCTTAAAAGTGCCTCATCAGGTAGATGAACAGCCAAATGCACCATCACATCAAAGAAGGCTGGAGGATATATCAGCTCCAGCTTGCACAGGATTACTGCTATGTCCACCTTAAGACGTTCTACAACAGCTCTGCTTAGAGTTTTACTACATATTTCCCTAAAGAACCTTCCCAACTCTGCAATCACGTTGTACATATTTGGCTTCACTAAATCTTTAATGCCAATAGCTAAAAGCCTTTGCAGCAGGATGTGACAATCGTGAGTTTTCAACCCTTGGAGCTTGTTTCCTTCAGCATTGAGACAATTTGCAATGTTGGAAGCAAATCCGAACGGGAACATCACACCTCGGAGGTACTCACAAAATAATCTCCTTTTAGGCATCGGCAATGTGAATTCCGCGCCTCGAAATTTATAATGTTTTTCCTTGCCTTTGTTCACTTTGTCATTACGATCCAGTTGCAAGTGCCTGTTAACATTCAATGTTGCACAATCAATCCTAGCATTTGAGCTATCTTTTGTCTTGGATGGAATGTTGAGTAATGTGCCGACAATGCTGTCACATATATTCTTCTCCATGTGCATGATATCAATATTATGCCGAAGCTTCTTACCAGCCCAATACGGCAAGTCCCAAAGAGTGGTCCTGCGCTTATAAAATATTCTCGGTCTATCATTTTCCATTTCCTTCCTCTTGGTACGTGCTGCTATTTCACCTCCCATCTTCCTTTTGGTAGCTGCTAGACTCAGTTCATCTCGTCTCTTCTTCCTTTTTCTATCTGCTACTACTGCTGCTGCATCTTCTGTATTCTTCTCTGCTGTACCTGCTGTGGCGGCTGGTGGTTTTCCTGGTTTAACATTTCTGACCGCTTCTAGGTGCGCCTCCAACTCGTGACTCTTAAAGTGCTGCGGTTTAGTCTTTTTACAGGCCTGATCACCAATAAATTGCAATTTTTTTCTATTTTTTCGGAAACTGTGATCTAATGGAAGGAAACGGCGATGGCCCATATAGCATATCTTGTTTATTATCCTCACTGCCAGCTGATCAGTATCACAGTGAACACATGCATTATAACCTGATGTTACTCTGCCTGACATAGTGCCCAAAGCTGGATAATCATGGGTGCAATACAGTACAGCAGCACGTAATAGAAAATTTTGTTCTTTAGGTTGACACACATCCCGTGTAGGGACACCCTCCCATAATGTTTGCAAGTCTCTAATAAGAGGCTGCATGAACACATCAAAATCCTTCCCAGGAGATTTGGGACCTGGGATGAGTAAGGCCATCATACAGTTCGACTGATCGGTGCATGTCCAGGGAGCCTGGTTGTAAGGTGTAACTAGTACTGGCCACATGCTATACGAGTTGCTCATGTTGCCAAATGGGTTGAATCCATCTGTAGCAAGGCCAAGTCTCAGGTTCCTTGGATCTGCAGCAAAATCTGGATGATCCAGGTCGAATTGCTTCCATTCATCGCCATCAGCAGGATGCCTCAGTAAATCAGGGTCGGGCGTGAGAATCTCTTTGTGCCATCTTGTTTCCCGAGATGTTTGTTCTGAAGCAAACAACCTCTGCAATCTTTGTACAAGTGGAAAGTATCTCAGAACCTTCCAAGGAATCTTTTTCTTACCACCAGCTCCATCATGTTTCCATCTTGATTCCTTACATACTGGACATTCATCGAGGTCATTATACTCCATCCAAAACAGTGCACAGTTATTTTTGCAAAAATCAATCTTCTCATATCCAAGTCCCAGTACCTTGATGTACTGCTTCACCTCATAAAAGGATTTTGGCAGTCCAGCCCCAGGGAGTGCATCGCTGTATGTCTTCGCAACTGCATTGAACGCTTTATTGGTAATCCCCTGGTATGACTTGTCATGAAGTAATTTCACAATTAATTCGAATCTTGACACAACAGAACCAGGGGCCACTAAGCGCTTAGCATCTTCTATCAGGTCATGGAAAAGAGGCTTTTTGTGATAACCATGGGGCTGTTGGCTTGCATATGGATACAGATCCCGTAACAAATTAGCAGTAGCCTCATCCTGGACGAGATCTTCAGGCTGATAACCATCAGAATAAAGAGGATCAATAATGTCAGGCTGATCATAGTGTTCACCATGGTTAATCCACCTGATATATGTCTGGTCCATCCCATAAACGAATAAATGATCTGAGACTACATGTTGAGGCTTGGACCCAATATTCAAACATACGCGGCATGGACAAATCACTTCCTTTGTCTTGTCGCCGTCAGTAAAATCACTAACGTGCTTCATGAAGTCTTCAATACCACTCAAATATGTTGGTGTGGTTAATGAGTCAAATAATATCCAAGTTCTGTCCATCTGTTGAGGAGATAGATGGTCAGAGAAGCGATAAGCTATTTCAACAAACAGGTCACCTACGAATGTAAGCAAGCATACCTGAGCAAACAGGTCGAATATAAAACTATAAATGCTACATTATTTGAGCCGATTTCAGCAAACAAACTGAGTGCAAAACTACGGCTACCTAGCGAACAGATTTTTTTAGGCTGACCACTGGGTTTCCCCACTTATTATTTTTTTATTAATAAAAAGAGGGAAATATGTACAAAAGTTGCTGGAGAGCAGCAACTAAAAGGATCATAGATCCCAAGCAGCAAAATATATATATAATGTTCTACCCATGATATGATTTCCTCTTTGCCTTATGAACAAGGAGAGCAATTTCATCCTTGAATCTCTTGTGCCATCTATAAATGCTTGGGGGGGAGGGGCGAACAGATCTATCGAAAGCAATACAATACCAACACATTCTTTCTTCTTTTTTGCCGTAATTCCGCCGATCTATTAGCAGTGCAAAGAAGCCAAAAGTAATAAGATTACATACAGGTTCATAGACCACCAGGGCCGTACCTGAGAATACGGAGGGCCTGAGCAAAACAAGAAATAGAGGCCCTCAACATGATCATTGGCAACTAAAATGATTTTATATATACTACTCACTCCATTTCAATAAACAATGCACCCTTGTTTTTCGTATTTTATCTTCGAAAAAATATTAATCTATATCTCTCTATTTAAAAATGATGTTTCAATTTTATGTAGATATACATGTATTTAGATGAGTTTAGTTTGCAGATACATGCAAGTTTTGATGAAGTTGAAACATATTTTTCAGGATGAAGTATATAAAAAAATTGATATAAAACTGGTATCATTAGAAAGTATTTTCCAACACGATTCTAACAATGCTGCTTATGTATTATATGATCGTGATATTGTTGTCCTATTTATTTGGTCAAGGTTCACATTGAAATGTGGTAAAATAAATTAAAAGAAGTGCATCGTGTGAAAAGGCAATCTAAGAATTCAAAAGTGCTAATTGTTAGTCGAAACATGACATCATTGAGACAAAATATTAATATTCATTGGAAGACTAACTGAATTAGCTGCACTCGCGATGAAAGAGAAAGAGAAGATACGGGTAAGAGCAAGTACAATAAGGTACAGTCTTTTTTTTGTTTGTTTGGGTTGCTCATCAAGCTTATCGCTCGATACAATAAGGTACAGTCAGCGGGAGTGGTGTTTGGAACATGGGTGCATAGTGGGTGGTATCATAGAGTACTATCATAGATATGCTATATTTATTATAGTGGAGTATTGAGGGAAAATCGGCTAAATCAATTTGAAGAAAATCGACAAAGTCAAATTAGAGGAAATTCTTCATCGATGATCAGATTTCTTACATAGAAGAGCTGATTGCCCTCAAAAGGAAGAATCTATCCATCTTCATTGATTTAAAAGGGGATTTCTTACAAGGAGAAGCTGATTGCTCAACAAAAGGGGAACAGATTGCTACGGCTAGTCTTATGCTAGTAAATCCCTACTCTAAGGGCTGTTGCCGTCTTCGTCGTCGCTGGGGTAGCTGCCGTCATTGCTACTGTCGACGAATTCCTCGTCGCTGCTACTGTGACCTTCAGCGGAGGCCTCTTCCTCTTCATCATCATCCTCCTCATCGGACCAGGCCCAGCCACGGATGCGCTTTGGTGGCGGTTCATCGGAGGAGGTGTCGTCCTCTGGTTCCTTCTTCGTGTCGGAGGAGATGTCTTCGTCTTCGTCGTCCTCTTCTTCTTCTTCTTCTTCTTTGGTGGAGGAAGTGAATTTACCCCGGAAGAGAGGGTCGTCGTCGTCGCTCTCCGCCTCCAGTTCTCCGTCAATCAGGAATCGGAGGTCATCTTCCCCGTCAGTCAGGGGCATGTCGCCATCCGACCAGACGAGGTCCTCGGGTCGACCCTCTGGTACGAAGTCGAAGTCGAACTCTTGCTCGTCCCAATGCTTGGGAGCGCGCCTATTGTACGCTTCCATCTGGCTGACCTCTGGCTCCAGCTCACTCGAGGAAAAGGATTGGGAGGAGGAAGAGGAAGACATGGTTACAGAGGAGGAGGGTTTTTGGGCCGATGGCTGGTTTGAAGCAGGAGGATGAAGAAGTGAACTGTTCGATGCGGTTAAATAAAAAGAGACATGTGGTGGTCATGTGGCAAATAATAGACACTTTTAAGAAAAGTGTGGCAAATCATAAAATATTCAAAACTGTCAAATCGTGCAGAGAAGTTGAGAAGGCAAGGCGTCATGATGAAGAATACTGCGACGGTTCTGCTCTGCCACGACATGACCCCTCGAAGGAAAAACAGATGGTTTTGATATTATCATTACCAAAACCAGGGGGGCATGTGTTATCACCGGATTTTGGCCAAATCAATCGGATGTCTAATCAATCGGTTACATGCACTAGCTCAGTGTTCGCATGGCTGCACGCCACATGTATTAGCACCGCATGTATACATATACATCACTCATCTTGATTAATTGCTCAGCTCATTAAACTATCAAAGATCTTGCACGGCTTGGACGCAGGGTATGCCGTGGCATATACGGCATACCCTGTAGATCCGCCACCGCAAACAAGGAGAGCCATTTCATCCTTGAATCTCTTGCGGCTTCTGTAAAAGCTTGGGGGCGAACAGATCAATCGAAAGCAATATAATACCAACAAATTCTTTCTTCTTTTTGGCCGTAAATCCACCGATGTATTAGCAGTGCAAAGAACCCAGAAGTAATAAGATTACAAACAGGTCCATAGAGGACTGGCACCAAGCGACGACTACAGACATTGGGCAATGGTGAGCAGTACAGTGTACAGTACGAACGAATTCGAGCAAATAGGTAAAGCGGAAAACAATGTCAAACAAACACATCGAGAGGAAAACAATATCAACCGATCGATTCGAACGAACTAACGAACTTATAAGGGCTGGGCGACGGCGACTGACTTCGATTGAGCTATAATGAATCGTACTTGCCCAGGCCTGAAGATAGCATGCATACCGTGAGGATCTACCAGCTGACCGCGCCTGCCGGTGCGGCTGGAGAAGAACGGCGCCACCAGCAGTCGCCGGCTGACGCGGCTGATAGACAGCGTGGGGAAGTTTTGGTGCGCGGCCTGGTTCACCGAGGGTGTGTCTAGAGAAGAACAGGGCGCCGAAGGAGGTGTCTAGAGAAGAACAAGGTGGGCTGGGTGCTGAGTTAAAGGCGAGCGTTCGAAATATTGGGCGCGCGTTCGAAAGTTTAGGTGCGCGAGGGAGGTGTCTGCTGTGCTGAGTTAAAGGCGAGCGTTCGAAATTTCCCCGTCCTCTTCTTTTTTGGGCTAATCTATCTATACCTCTATTCTATCTACATGTTTTTTATTTTTTTTCTATTCTATACATGAGTTTTTGAAATTGAATTTTTTCACTCTGTCAGCCTTCCGGCCAATGCTCATTTGAAGTAATTGAAGCTGTTGATTTGCAGCTTAGAGGTGCTATCTACCGCTCATCATACAAGGACTCTTCAGATCTAAACGGCTGTGAATGCACGGATTCGTCACCCATCCTTCCCTTGGACTGGCGATGCTGAAAGCCTGAAACACTGGAACCCTCTAGATACTTCGGGATACCTCACTGCCCCACATTATTAGACAGGCCTTTTCCGACACGGGAAGTCAAAAGTTGGGGGCTCCATGCAGTACATATGAATACTCGCTAGCTGCATGGTCTAGAAGCAGACTAGAGTAAATCATCAATTCGTCAAATCAATTGGTGTATAATTTTTTTTAGGAGCTAAGACGCCTGCATGAACCATTTTATCAACTTGAATGCTTACTACATGACATAAGAAGACTATGTACTTTGGTTTTTCATTTTTCTGATTTTTTAAATTTTGTGCCCACTTGAATCTTGGTCAAATCCTAGGTTTGACCAAGATTAAACAAGTTTAAAACATGAAAATGAAAAGGTAATCATGGATCCTTCTTAGTCACTCTAAAATGAAGCTTTTGGGATGTTCTTGAAATTTCCATGTTTGAAACCCAAAACGACTTCTCTTCATGCTTGACTTCATAAGACAGAGTTTAGGGGTTAGGGGGTAGATACATGATTTGTCTAGTTTGCATATGTCTAGACCTTTTTTGTCAACTTTAATGCTTACTATATGACATAAGAAGATTATGTGCTTTGGTTTTTCATTTTTCTATTTTTTTTGAATTTTATGCCCATATATTTGAATCTTTGTCAAATCCTAGGTTTGACCAGGATTTAAACAAGTTTAAAACATGAAAATGAAAAGGTAAGCCTGGATCCTTCTTAGTCACTCTAAAATGAAGCTTTTGGGAGGTTCTTGAAATTTCCATGTTTGAAACCCAAAACTCAAGCTAGTTGATAAACAAAGTCTAGACATATTCAAACCAGAAAAATCATGTATCTACCCCTAACCCTAAACTTTGTCTTAATTATGAAGTCAAGCACGAAGAGAAGTCGTTTTGGGTTTCAAACATGGACATTTCAAAAACCCTCCCAAAAGCATTGTGGTGTGACGTACTAAGAAGGATACATGCTTACATTTTCAACAACCCCCCTAAAAGCTTCATTATAGAGTGACTAAGAAGGATCCAGTCTGGCGGGCTTACCTTTTATTTTCTTGTTTTAAACTTGTTCAAATCTCGGTCAAACCTAGGATTTGACCAAGATTCAAAATGTGCATCAAAATTTAAAAAAATTAAAAACCAAATTAAAGCACATAGTGTTCTTATGTCATATAGTAAGCATTAAAGTTGATAAACAAGGTCTAGACACATATTCAAACAAGACAAATCATGTATCTATACCCCTAACCCCTAAACTCTATCTTATGAAGTCAACAACATGAAGAGAAGTGGTTTTGGGTTTCAAACATGGAAATTTCAAAAACCTCCCAAAAGCTTCATTTTAGAGTGACTAATATATATAAGAAGGATCCATGCCTGCTTACCACCTTTTCATTTTCATATTTTAAACTTGTTTAAATCCGTGTCAAATTAAACCAAGGATTTGACCAAAAGATTCAAATGGGCATAAAATTTTAAAAAAATCAGAAAAATGAAAAACAAAAGCATATAGTCTTCTTATGTCATATAGTAAGCATTCAAGTTGATAAACAAGGTTTGGACATGCATATTCAAACCTAGGCAAATCATGTATCTATCCCCTAGCCCCTAAACTCTATCTTATGAAGTCAAGCATGAAGAGAAGTGGTTTTGGGTTTCAAACATGAAAATTTCAAGAACATCCCAAAAACTTCATTTTAGAGTGACTAAGAAAGGATACAGGCTTCCCCTTTTCATTTTCATGTTTTATACTTGTTTAAATCTTGGTCAAACCTAGGATTTGACAAAGATTCAAATGTGCATCAAAATAAAAAAATCAGAAAAATTAAAAACCAAAGCACATAGTTTTCTTATGTCATATAGTTAGCATTAAAGTTGATATAAACAAGGTCTAGATATATTCAAACAAGAAAAATCATGTATCTACCCCTAACCCTAAACTCTGTCTTATGTAGTCAAGCATGAAGAAAAGTGGTTTTGGGTTTCAAACTTGGAAATTTCAAGAACCCCCCAAAAGCTTCATTTTAGAGTGACTAAAGGATCCAGGTTGGGCTTACCTTTTATTTTCATGTTTTAAAATTGTTCAAATCTTGGTCAAACCGTACCTAGGATTTGATCAAGATTCAAATGGGCATAAAATTTCAAAAAAAATGAAAAACCAAAGCATATAGCCTTCTTATGTCATATAGTAAGCACTCAAGTTGGTAAACAAGGTCTAGACATATTCAAACCAGAAAAATCATGTTTCTACCCCTAGCCCTAAACTTTGTCTTATGAAGTCAAGCACGAAGAGAAGTCGTTTTGGATTTCAAACATGGAAATTTCAAAAACCTTCCCAAAAGCTTCATTTTGGAGTGACTAAGAAGGATACAGGCTTACCTTTTCATTTTCATGTTTTAAACTTGTTTAAATATTGGTTAAGCCTAGGATTTGACCAAGATCAAATGGGCATAAAAATTCAGAAAAAATCAAAAAAAATGAAAACCAAAGCACATAGTATTATTATGTCATATAGTAAGCATTATATTCAAGTTGATAAACAAGGTCTAAACAACAAACTAGACAAATCATGTATCTACCCCCTAACCCTAAACTCTGTCTTATGAAGTCAAGCATGAAGAGAAGTGGTTTTGGGTTTGAAACATGGAAATTTCAAAAAACTCCCAAAAGCTTCTCATTTTTGAGTGACTAAGAAGGATTCAGGCTTACCTTTTCATTTTCATGTTTTAAACTTGTTCAAATCTTGGTCAAACTTAGGATTTGACCAAGATTCAAATGGGCATAAAAATTGGGAGGAAGGGTATGAATTACAATTCAAAAAACAAGGTAACTTAAATACTTGGATGCCCCAAAGATGTGTGGAAGCCCAGAACAATGGCAAAACATGTGCGCACGCTGCATCCAATTCAAGTAGAACACATAGTAGGCATCGATAGTTTGACCTAAATTTGAAATCAAAGAGAAGGTGGTTAGAAAAAATCGAAATTGGCAAAGCAAAGCATGAAATCATAAATTTGTGATGCACTATAGCTATGAAAAGTATCAAACAATGCATACCAAAATGATTTTTTAGAGGAATACTAGTTCAACTTATTTTAATTTTATATTAGTAGCCCAAAATCGAACTAGTAGTTGGATATTTTTGAACTTGATCTGTAGTAGTGGGCAAAACCCTAGTTTAACCTATTTAATCATAGATTCGTAGGTCGATTTTTCTACTTTTTTATTATTACTATGCAGCACATGTGTGTTTGCCCGTCGAGTGAAACTCGGAGGAAGAGGGATCACTCGGAAGGAGAGAAGAAGGGAGAGAATTATGGTGTCTCCCCTTTTTCGGGTGATGATGTTGACTTTTGTGCAGGGTTTGTCAGTGAGCAGGAGGTGCGAGCGAGCGAGTCGAGCGAGGCCGAGAATGAGAGAGATTTTTTTTTTGTGAGAGGGACAACCGAAGGATCCAGAAGGACCCACATACTTCCAATACGCATCCTGATGCGTCTTTTCTTGACAAAGAAAATGGCTGGGAGTTTGCGTACCTATTGCACGTGACTTGTGCTCACTGAAGTGTGGGACCTCACGCATGGGCACCACACGTAAGTGACAGACCTGTTGATGTAAAAACTCGGTTGATTATTATACTACTACATTTATACAAAGTTTCCTATGGATTCAAGGGTACGAAAGCCAAGTTAAATCATTTACATGACATTATTTTTTCCATGAAGCCAAGTTAACTCATTTATCAATTGGTACATTTTGGAGTGACTAAGAAGGATCCAGGCTTACCTTTTCATTTTCATGTTTTAAACATGTTTAAATCTTGGTCAAACCTATGACTTGACCAAGATTCAAATGGGCATAAAAATTCAAAAAAAAGAAAAACAAAAGCACACCGTCTTCCTATGTCATATATCAAGGTGATAAACAAGGTCTGACATATTCAAACCACAAAAATCATGTATCTACCCCCTAACCCTAAACAAGGATCCAGGCTTACCCTTTTCATTTTCATGTTTTTAAACTTGTTCAAATCTTGGTCAAACTTAGGATTTGACGAAGATTCAAATGGGCGTAAAAATACTTAGAAAAATCATGTACGTATCTACCCCAAACCCTAAACTCTATCTTACGAAGCCAAGCATGAAGAGAAGTGGTTTTGGGTTTCAAACATGGAAATTTCAAAAACCTCAAACTATAGGCCGGGTTAGCATCTAGTGCAGTATGTGTGAGAATGTATGCACTATGTGTGCTATAACTTGTGTGTCTTTCAAATTTGAACCAAATTTGAATAAGTTTGAAATATTTGAAATGGGGCTTTTGGCTTAAACGTTTGAAACCCAAAACGACTTCTCCTCATGCTAGACTTCATAAGACCGAGTTTAGGGTTAGGGGGTAGATACATGATTTGTCTGGTTTGAATATGTCTAAACCTTGTTTATCAACTTGAATGCTTACTATATGACATAAGAAGACCATGTGCTTTTGTTTTTCATTTTTCTATTTTTTTAAGAATTTTATGCACATTTGATTCTGGTCAAATCCTAGGTTCAACCAAGATTTAAACAAGTTTCAAGCATGAAAATGAAAACGTAAGCCAAGATCCTTCTTAATTAGTCACTCTAAAATATATGAAGCTTTTGGGACGTACTTGAAATTTCCATGTTTGAAACCCAAAACCAATTCTCTTCATGATTGACTTCATAAGACAGAGTTTAGGGTTAGGGGTAGATATACACATGATTTTTCTGGTTTGAATATGTCTAGACCTAGCTTGTTTATCAACTTGAGTGTTTACTATATGACATAATTAAGAAGGCTATGTGCTTTGGTTTTTCATTCTTTAGATTTTTTGTCTGAATTTTTATGCCCATTTGAATCTTGGTCAAATCCTAGCTAGGTTTGACCAAGATTTAAATAAGTTTAAAACATGGAAATGAAAAGGTAAGCATCGATCCTTCTTAGTCGCTCTAAAATGAAGCTGAATTTTGGGAGGTTTTTGAAATTTCCATGTTTGAAACCCAAAACCACTTCTCTTCATGCTTGACTTCATAAGACGAAGTTTAGGGTCGATAGGGGGTAGATACATGATTTGTCTTGTTTGAATATGTCTAGACCTTGTTTATCAACTTGAATGCTTACTTTATGACTTATAAGAGGACTATGTGCATTGGTATTTCATTTTTTGATTTTTATGCCCATTTGAGAATCTTGGTAAAATCCTAGGTTTGTTGAGCAAGATTTAAACAAGTTTAACATGTGAAAATGATAAGGTAATTAAGTCTGGATCTTTCTCTTAGTAACTCTAAAATGAAGCTTTTGGGAGGTTCTTGAATTTACCATGTTTGAAACCCAAAACCACCGTACTTCTGTTCATGCTTGACTTCATAAGACAGAGTTTAGGGTTAGGGGTAGATACATGATTTTTCTGGTTTGAATATGTCTAGACCATGTTTATCAATTTGAATGCTTACTATATGACATAAGAAGGCTATGTGCTTTTGTTTTTCATTCTTTCGATTTTTTTCTGAATTGTTATGCCCATTTGAATCTTGGTCAAATCCTAGGTTCGACCAAGATTTAAACAAGTTTAAAACATGACAATGAAAAGGTAATTAATCATGGATCCTTCTTAATTAACCAGCCGGTCTAATTAAAATGAAGCTTTTTGGGAGGTTTTTGAAATTTCCATGTTTGAAACCCAAAACCACACTTCTCTGCTTCATGCTTGACTTCATATATAATTAAGACAAAGTTTAGGGTTAGGGGGTACATGATTTGTCTGGTTTGAATATGTCTAGACCTTGTTTATGAACTTTTGAATGCTTACTATATGACATAAGAAGAATATGTGCTTTGGTTTTTTATTTTATCTATTTTTTTATTTTATGCCCATTTGAATATTGGTCAAATCCTAGGTTTGACCAAGATTTAAACAAGTTTAAAACATGAAAATGAAAAGGTAAGCCTGGATCCTTCTTAACTAGTCACTCTAAAACGAAGCTTTAATTTTGGGAGGTTTTTGAAATTTCCATGTTTGAAACCAAAAACCACTTCTCTTCATGCTTGACTTCATAAGACAGAGTTATTTATGGTTTTAGAGGGGTAGATACATGATTTGTCTTATTTGAATATGTCTAGCTAGACCTTGTTTATCAACTTTTGAATGCTTACTATATATATGTATGTGACATAAGAAAACTATGTGCTTTGGTTTTTCATTTTTCTGATTTTTTTGGAATTTTGATGCACATTTGAATCTTGGTCAAATCCTAGGTTTGACCAAGATTTAAACAAGTATAGATCATGAAAATGAAAATGGAAGCCTGTATCCTTCTTAGTCACCCTAAAATGAAGTTTTTGGGAGGTTTTTGAAATTTCCATGTTTGAAACCCAAAACCACTTATCTTCATGCTTGACTTCGTCATAAGACAGAGTTTAGGGGTTAGGGGGTAGATACATGATTTGTCTAGCTAGTTTGAATATGTCCAGACCTTGTTTATCAACTTTAATGCTTACTATATGACATATAAGAAGACTATGTGCGCTTTGGTTTTTCATTTTTCTGTTTTTTTATTTTATGCCCATTTGAATCTTTGTCAAATCCTAGAGATTGACTTCACAAGACAGAGTTTAGGGTTAGGGGTAGATATACACATGATTTTTCTGGTTTGAATATGTCTAGACCTTGTTTATCAACTTGAGTGTTTACTATATGACATAATTAAGAAGGCTATGTGCTTTGGTTTTTCATTCTTTAGATTTTTTGTCTGAATTTTTATGCCCATTTGAATCTTGGTCAAATCCTAGCTAGGTTTGACCAAGATTTAAATAAGTTTAAAACATGGAAATGAAAAGGTAAGCATCGATCCTTCTTAGTCGCTCTAAAATGAAGCTGAATTTTGGGAGGTTTTTGAAATTTCCATGTTTGAAACCCAAAACCACTTCTCTTCATGCTTGACTTCATAAGACGAAGTTTAGGGTCGATAGGGGGTAGATATATCTAGACCTTGTTTATCAACTTGAATGCTTACGATATGACATAAGAACACTATGTGCTTTTTTATTTTTTTGTGCCCATTTGAATCTTGGTCAAATCATAGGTTTGACCAAGATTTAAACAAGTATAGAACATGAAAATGAAAAGGGAAGCCTGTATCCTTCTTAGTCACCCTAAAATGAAGTTTTGGGAGGTTTTTGAAATTTCCATGTTTGAAACCCAAAACCACTTCTCTTCATTCTTGACTTCTTAAGACATAGTTTAGGGTTAGCGGGTAGATACATGATTTGTATGGTTTGAATATGTCTAGACCTTGTTTATCAACTTTAATGCTTACTACATGACATAAGAAGACTATGTGCTTTGGTTTTTCATTTTTCTGTTTTTTTTTGAATTTTCTGCCAATTTTGTTTGACCAAGATTTAGACAAGTTTTACACGTGAAAACGAATAAGTAAGCCTGGATCCTTCTTAGTCACTCCAAAATGTACCAATTGATAGGTGCGTTAACTTTGCTTCATGGAAAAAATAATGTCATGTAAATGAGTTAACTTGGATTTCCTACCCTTGAATCCATAGGAAACTTTGTTCTAATGCACTATAATAATCAACCGAGTTTTTACACCAACAGGTCTGTCACTTACGTGTGGTGCCCATGCGTGAGGTCCCACACTTCAGTGAGCACAAGTCACGTGCAATAGGTACGCAAACTCCCAGACATTTTCTTTGTCAAGAGAAGACGCATCAGATGCGTATTGGAAGTCTGTGGGTCCTTCTGGATCCTTCGGTCGTCCCTCTAAAAAAAAATCTCTCTCATTCTCGGCCTCGCTCGACTCGCTCGCTCGCTCGCTCGCACCTCCTGCTCACTGACAAACCCTGCACAAAAGTCAACATCATCACCCGAAAAAGGGGAGACACCATAATTCTCTCCCTTCTTCTCTCCTTCCGAGTGATCCCTCTTCCTCCGAGTTTCACTCGACGGGCAAACACACATGTGCTGCATAGTAATAATAAAAAGGTAGAAAAATCGACCTACGAATCTATAATTAAATAGGTTAAACTAGGGCTTTGCCCAGTACTACAGATCAAGGTTCAAAAAATCCAACTACGGGGTTCGAACAACCCCATTTCTAATCCAAGATTTTTTCGACCTCATCCAATGGCCTCAAACTATAGGCCGGGTTAGCATCTAGTGCAGTATGTGTGAGAATGTATGCACTATGTGTGCTATAACTTGTGTGTCTTTCAAATTTGAATAAGTTTGAAATATTTGAAATGGGGCTTTTGGCTTAAACGTTTGAAACCCAAAACGACTTCTCCTCATGCTAGACTTCATAAGACCGAGTTTAGGGTTAGGGGGTAGATACATGATTTGTCTGGTTTGAATATGTCTAAACCTTGTTTATCAACTTGAATGCTTACTATATGACATAAGAAGACCATGTGCTTTTGTTTTTCATTTTTCTATTTTTTTAAAGAATTTTATGCACATTTGATTCTGGTCAAATCCTAGGTTCAACCAAGATTTAAACAAGTTTCAAGCATGAAAATGAAAACGTAAGCCAAGATCCTTCTTAATTAGTCACTCTAAAATATATGAAGCTTTTGGGACGTACTTGAAATTTCCATGTTTGAAACCCAAAACCAATTCTCTTCATGATTGACTTCATAAGACAGAGTTTAGGGTTAGGGGTAGATATACACATGATTTTTCTGGTTTGAATATGTCTAGACCTAGCTTGTTTATCAACTTGAGTGTTTACTATATGACATAATTAAGAAGGCTATGTGCTTTGGTTTTTCATTCTTTAGATTTTTTGTCTGAATTTTTATGCCCATTTGAATCTTGGTCAAATCCTAGCTAGGTTTGACCAAGATTTAAATAAGTTTAAAACATGGAAATGAAAAGGTAAGCATCGATCCTTCTTAGTCGCTCTAAAATGAAGCTGAATTTTGGGAGGTTTTTGAAATTTCCATGTTTGAAACCCAAAACCACTTCTCTTCATGCTTGACTTCATAAGACGAAGTTTAGGGTCGATAGGGGGTAGATACATGATTTGTCTTGTTTGAATATGTCTAGACCTTGTTTATCAACTTGAATGCTTACTTTATGACTTAAGAGGACTATGTGCATTGGTATTTCATTTTTTGATTTTTATGCCCATTTGAGAATCTTGGTAAAATCCTAGGTTTGTTGAGCAAGATTTAAACAAGTTTAACATGTGAAAATGATAAGGTAATTAAGTCTGGATCTTTCTCTTAGTAACTCTAAAATGAAGCTTTTGGGAGGTTCTTGAATTTACCATGTTTGAAACCCAAAACCACCGTACTTCTGTTCATGCTTGACTTCATAAGACAGAGTTTAGGGTTAGGGGTAGATACATGATTTTTCTGGTTTGAATATGTCTAGACCATGTTTATCAATTTGAATGCTTACTATATGACATAAGAAGGCTATGTGCTTTTGTTTTTCATTCTTTCGATTTTTTTCTGAATTGTTATGCCCATTTGAATCTTGGTCAAATCCTAGGTTCGACCAAGATTTAAACATGTTTAAAACATGACAATGAAAAGGTAATTAATCATGGATCCTTCTTAATTAACCAGCCCGTCTAATTAAAATGAAGCTTTTTGGGAGGTTTTTGAAATTTCCATGTTTGAAACCCAAAACCACACTTCTCTGCTTCATGCTTGACTTCATATATAATTAAGACAAAGTTTAGGGTTAGGGGGTACATGATTTGTCTGGTTTGAATATGTCTAGACCTTGTTTATGAACTTTTGAATGCTTACTATATGACATAAGAAGAATATGTGCTTTGGTTTTTTATTTTATCTATTTTTTTATTTTATGCCCATTTGAATATTGGTCAAATCCTAGGTTTGACCAAGATTTAAACAAGTTTAAAACATGAAAATGAAAAGGTAAGCCTGGATCCTTCTTAACTAGTCACTCTAAAACGAAGCTTTAATTTTGGGAGGTTTTTGAAATTTCCATGTTTGAAACCAAAAACCACTTCTCTTCATGCTTGACTTCATAAGACAGAGTTATTTATGGTTTTAGAGGGGTAGATACATGATTTGTCTTATTTGAATATGTCTAGCTAGACCTTGTTTATCAACTTTTGAATGCTTACTATATATATGTATGTGACATAAGAAAACTATGTGCTTTGGTTTTTCGTTTTTCTGATTTTTTATGGAATTTTGATGCACATTTGAATCTTGGTCAAATCCTAGGTTTGACCAAGATTTAAACAAGTATAGATCATGAAAATGAAAATGGAAGCCTGTATCCTTCTTAGTCACCCTAAAATGAAGTTTTTGGGAGGTTTTTGAAATTTCCATGTTTGAAACCCAAAACCACTTATCTTCATGCTTGACTTCGTCATAAGACAGAGTTTAGGGGTTAGGGGGTAGATACATGATTTGTCTAGCTAGTTTGAATATGTCCAGACCTTGTTTATCAACTTTAATGCTTACTATATGACATATAAGAAGACTATGTGCGCTTTGGTTTTTCATTTTTCTGTTTTTTTTTTGAATTTTCTGCCAATTTTGTTTGACCAAGATTTAGACAAGTTTTACACGTGAAAACGAATAAGTAAGCCTGGATCCTTCTTAGTCACTCCAAAATGTACCAATTGATAGGTGCGTTAACTTTGCTTCATGGAAAAAATAATGTCATGTAAATGAGTTAACTTGGATTTCCTACCCTTGAATCCATAGGAAACTTTGTTCTAATGCACTATAATAATCAACCGAGTTTTTACACCAACAGGTCTGTCACTTACGTGTGGTGCCCATGCGTGAGGTCCCACACTTCAGTGAGCACAAGTCACGTGCAATAGGTACGCAAACTCCCAGACATTTTCTTTGTCAAGAGAAGACGCATCAGGATGCGTATTGGAAGTCTGTGGGTCCTTCTGGATCCTTCGGTCGTCCCTCTCAAAAAAAAACAAATCTCTCTCATTCTCGGCCTCGCTCGACTCGCTCGCTCGCTCGCTCGCACCTCCTGCTCACTGACAAACCCTGCACAAAAGTCAACATCATCACCCGAAAAAGGGGAGACACCATAATTCTCTCCCTTCTTCTCTCCTTCCGAGTGATCCCTCTTCCTCCGAGTTTCACTCGACGGGCAAACACACATGTGCTGCATAGTAATAATAAAAAGGTAGAAAAATCGACCTACGAATCTATAA
Source organism: Lolium multiflorum (assembly GCA_030979885.1). Taxonomy (NCBI): domain Eukaryota; kingdom Viridiplantae; phylum Streptophyta; class Magnoliopsida; order Poales; family Poaceae; genus Lolium; species Lolium multiflorum. Next base: position 35,393,986 of record CM061753.1, read on the forward strand.
TTAAATAGGTTAAACTAGGGCTTTGCCCAGTACTACAGATCAAGGTTCAAAAAATCCAACTACGGGGTTCGAACAACCCCATTTCTAATCCAAGATTTTTTTCGACCTCATCCAATGGCCTCAAACTATAGGCCGGGTTAGCATCTAGTGCAGTATGTGTGAGAATGTATGCACTATGTGTGCTATAACTTGTGTGTCTTTCAAATTTGAATAAGTTTGAAATATTTGAAATGGGGCTTTTGGCTTAAACGTTTGAAACCCAAAACGACTTCTCCTCATGCTAGACTTCATAAGACCGAGTTTAGGGTTAGGGGGTAGATACATGATTTGTCTGGTTTGAATATGTCTAAACCTTGTTTATCAACTTGAATGCTTACTATATGACATAAGAAGACCATGTGCTTTTGTTTTTCATTTTTCTATTTTTTTAAGAATTTTATGCACATTTGATTCTGGTCAAATCCTAGGTTCAACCAAGATTTAAACAAGTTTCAAGCATGAAAATGAAAACGTAAGCCAAGATCCTTCTTAATTAGTCACTCTAAAATATATGAAGCTTTTGGGACGTACTTGAAATTTCCATGTTTGAAACCCAAAACCAATTCTCTTCATGATTGACTTCATAAGACAGAGTTTAGGGTTAGGGGTAGATATACACATGATTTTTCTGGTTTGAATATGTCTAGACCTAGCTTGTTTATCAACTTGAGTGTTTACTATATGACATAATTAAGAAGGCTATGTGCTTTGGTTTTTCATTCTTTAGATTTTTTGTCTGAATTTTTATGCCCATTTGAATCTTGGTCAAATCCTAGCTAGGTTTGACCAAGATTTAAATAAGTTTAAAACATGGAAATGAAAAGGTAAGCATCGATCCTTCTTAGTCGCTCTAAAATGAAGCTGAATTTTGGGAGGTTTTTGAAATTTCCATGTTTGAAACCCAAAACCACTTCTCTTCATGCTTGACTTCATAAGACGAAGTTTAGGGTCGATAGGGGGTAGATACATGATTTGTCTTGTTTGAATATGTCTAGACCTTGTTTATCAACTTGAATGCTTACTTTATGACTTAAGAGGACTATGTGCATTGGTATTTCATTTTTTGATTTTTATGCCCATTTGAGAATCTTGGTAAAATCCTAGGTTTGTTGAGCAAGATTTAAACAAGTTTAACATGTGAAAATGATAAGGTAATTAAGTCTGGATCTTTCTCTTAGTAACTCTAAAATGAAGCTTTTGGGAGGTTCTTGAATTTACCATGTTTGAAACCCAAAACCACCGTACTTCTGTTCATGCTTGACTTCATAAGACAGAGTTTAGGGTTAGGGGTAGATACATGATTTTTCTGGTTTGAATATGTCTAGACCATGTTTATCAATTTGAATGCTTACTATATGACATAAGAAGGCTATGTGCTTTTGTTTTTCATTCTTTCGATTTTTTTCTGAATTGTTATGCCCATTTGAATCTTGGTCAAATCCTAGGTTCGACCAAGATTTAAACAAGTTTAAAACATGACAATGAAAAGGTAATTAATCATGGATCCTTCTTAATTAACCAGCCGGTCTAATTAAAATGAAGCTTTTTGGGAGGTTTTTGAAATTTCCATGTTTGAAACCCAAAACCACACTTCTCTGCTTCATGCTTGACTTCATATATAATTAAGACAAAGTTTAGGGTTAGGGGGTACATGATTTGTCTGGTTTGAATATGTCTAGACCTTGTTTATGAACTTTTGAATGCTTACTATATGACATAAGAAGAATATGTGCTTTGGTTTTTTATTTTATCTATTTTTTTATTTTATGCCCATTTGAATATTGGTCAAATCCTAGGTTTGACCAAGATTTAAACAAGTTTAAAACATGAAAATGAAAAGGTAAGCCTGGATCCTTCTTAACTAGTCACTCTAAAACGAAGCTTTAATTTTGGGAGGTTTTTGAAATTTCCATGTTTGAAACCAAAAACCACTTCTCTTCATGCTTGACTTCATAAGACAGAGTTATTTATGGTTTTAGAGGGGTAGATACATGATTTGTCTTATTTGAATATGTCTAGCTAGACCTTGTTTATCAACTTTTGAATGCTTACTATATATATGTATGTGACATAAGAAAACTATGTGCTTTGGTTTTTCATTTTTCTGATTTTTTTGGAATTTTGATGCACATTTGAATCTTGGTCAAATCCTAGGTTTGACCAAGATTTAAACAAGTATAGATCATGAAAATGGAAGCCTGTATCCTTCTTAGTCACCCTAAAATGAAGTTTTTGGGAGGTTTTTGAAATTTCCATGTTTGAAACCCAAAACCACTTATCTTCATGCTTGACTTTCATAAGACAGAGTTTAGGGGTTAGGGGGTAGATACATGATTTGTCTAGCTAGTTTGAATATGTCCAGACCTTGTTTATCAACTTTAATGCTTACTATATGACATATAAGAAGACTATGTGCGCTTTGGTTTTTCATTTTTCTGTTTTTTTATTTTATGCCCATTTGAATCTTTGTCAAATCCTAGAGATTGACTTCACAAGACAGAGTTTAGGGTTAGGGGTAGATATACACATGATTTTTCTGGTTTGAATATGTCTAGACCTTGTTTATCAACTTGAGTGTTTACTATATGACATAATTAAGAAGGCTATGTGCTTTGGTTTTTCATTCTTTAGATTTTTTGTCTGAATTTTTATGCCCATTTGAATCTTGGTCAAATCCTAGCTAGGTTTGACCAAGATTTAAATAAGTTTAAAACATGGAAATGAAAAGGTAAGCATCGATCCTTCTTAGTCGCTCTAAAATGAAGCTGAATTTTGGGAGGTTTTTGAAATTTCCATGTTTGAAACCCAAAACCACTTCTCTTCATGCTTGACTTCATAAGACGAAGTTTAGGGTCGATAGGGGGTAGATATATCTAGACCTTGTTTATCAACTTGAATGCTTACGATATGACATAAGAACACTATGTGCTTTTTTTATTTTTTTGTGCCCATTTGAATCTTGGTCAAATCATAGGTTTGACCAAGATTTAAACAAGTATAGAACATGAAAATGAAAAGGGAAGCCTGTATCCTTCTTAGTCACCCTAAAATGAAGTTTTGGGAGGTTTTTGAAATTTCCATGTTTGAAACCCAAAACCACTTCTCTTCATTCTTGACTTCTTAAGACATAGTTTAGGGGTTAGCGGGTAGATACATGATTTGTATGGTTTGAATATGTCTAGACCTTGTTTATCAACTTTAATGCTTACTACATGACATAAGAAGACTATGTGCTTTGGTTTTTCATTTTTCTGTTTTTTTTTGAATTTTCTGCCAATTTTGTTTGACCAAGATTTAGACAAGTTTTACACGTGAAAACGAATAAGTAAGCCTGGATCCTTCTTAGTCACTCCAAAATGTACCAATTGATAGGTGCGTTAACTTTGCTTCATGGAAAAAATAATGTCATGTAAATGAGTTAACTTGGATTTCCTACCCTTGAATCCATAGGAAACTTTGTTCTAATGCACTATAATAATCAACCGAGTTTTTACACCAACAGGTCTGTCACTTACGTGTGGTGCCCATGCGTGAGGTCCCACACTTCAGTGAGCACAAGTCACGTGCAATAGGTACGCAAACTCCCAGACATTTTCTTTGTCAAGAGAAGACGCATCAGGATGCGTATTGGAAGTCTGTGGGTCCTTCTGGATCCTTCGGTCGTCCCTCTCAAAAAAAAAAAAAACAAATCTCTCTCATTCTCGGCCTCGCTCGCTCGCTCGCTCGCTCGCACCTCCTGCTCACTGACAAACCCTGCACAAAAGTCAACATCATCACCCGAAAAAGGGGAGACACCATAATTCTCTCCCTTCTTCTCTCCTTCCGAGTGATCCCTCTTCCTCCGAGTTTCACTCGACGGGCAAACACACATGTGCTGCATAGTAATAATAAAAAGGTAGAAAAATCGACCTACGAATCTATAATTAAATAGGTTAAACTAGGGCTTTGCCCAGTACTACAGATCAAGGTTCAAAAAATCCAACTACGGGGTTCGAACAACCCCATTTCTAATCCAAGATTTTTTTCGACCTCATCCAATGGCCTCAAACTATAGGCCGGGTTAGCATCTAGTGCAGTATGTGTGAGAATGTATGCACTATGTGTGCTATAACTTGTGTGTCTTTCAAATTTGAATAAGTTTGAAATATTTGAAATGGGGCTTTTGGCTTAAACGTTTGAAACCCAAAACGACTTCTCCTCATGCTAGACTTCATAAGACCGAGTTTAGGGTTAGGGGGTAGATACATGATTTGTCTGGTTTGAATATGTCTAAACCTTGTTTATCAACTTGAATGCTTACTATATGACATAAGAAGACCATGTGCTTTTGTTTTTCATTTTTCTATTTTTTTAAGAATTTTATGCACATTTGATTCTGGTCAAATCCTAGGTTCAACCAAGATTTAAACAAGTTTCAAGCATGAAAATGAAAACGTAAGCCAAGATCCTTCTTAATTAGTCACTCTAAAATATATGAAGCTTTTGGGACGTACTTGAAATTTCCATGTTTGAAACCCAAAACCAATTCTCTTCATGATTGACTTCATAAGACAGAGTTTAGGGTTAGGGGTAGATATACACATGATTTTTCTGGTTTGAATATGTCTAGACCTAGCTTGTTTATCAACTTGAGTGTTTACTATATGACATAATTAAGAAGGCTATGTGCTTTGGTTTTTCATTCTTTAGATTTTTTGTCTGAATTTTTATGCCCATTTGAATCTTGGTCAAATCCTAGCTAGGTTTGACCAAGATTTAAATAAGTTTAAAACATGGAAATGAAAAGGTAAGCATCGATCCTTCTTAGTCGCTCTAAAATGAAGCTGAATTTTGGGAGGTTTTTGAAATTTCCATGTTTGAAACCCAAAACCACTTCTCTTCATGCTTGACTTCATAAGACGAAGTTTAGGGTCGATAGGGGGTAGATACATGATTTGTCTTGTTTGAATATGTCTAGACCTTGTTTATCAACTTGAATGCTTACTTTATGACTTAAGAGGACTATGTGCATTGGTATTTCATTTTTTGATTTTTATGCCCATTTGAGAATCTTGGTAAAATCCTAGGTTTGTTGAGCAAGATTTAAACAAGTTTAACATGTGAAAATGATAAGGTAATTAAGTCTGGATCTTTCTCTTAGTAACTCTAAAATGAAGCTTTTGGGAGGTTCTTGAATTTACCATGTTTGAAACCCAAAACCACCGTACTTCTGTTCATGCTTGACTTCATAAGACAGAGTTTAGGGTTAGGGGTAGATACATGATTTTTCTGGTTTGAATATGTCTAGACCATGTTTATCAATTTGAATGCTTACTATATGACATAAGAAGGCTATGTGCTTTTGTTTTTCATTCTTTCGATTTTTTTCTGAATTGTTATGCCCATTTGAATCTTGGTCAAATCCTAGGTTCGACCAAGATTTAAACAAGTTTAAAACATGACAATGAAAAGGTAATTAATCATGGATCCTTCTTAATTAACCAGCCGGTCTAATTAAAATGAAGCTTTTTGGGAGGTTTTTGAAATTTCCATGTTTGAAACCCAAAACCACACTTCTCTGCTTCATGCTTGACTTCATATATAATTAAGACAAAGTTTAGGGTTAGGGGGTACATGATTTGTCTGGTTTGAATATGTCTAGACCTTGTTTATGAACTTTTGAATGCTTACTATATGACATAAGAAGAATATGTGCTTTGGTTTTTTATTTTATCTATTTTTTTATTTTATGCCCATTTGAATATTGGTCAAATCCTAGGTTTGACCAAGATTTAAACAAGTTTAAAACATGAAAATGAAAAGGTAAGCCTGGATCCTTCTTAACTAGTCACTCTAAAACGAAGCTTTAATTTTGGGAGGTTTTTGAAATTTCCATGTTTGAAACCAAAAACCACTTCTCTTCATGCTTGACTTCATAAGACAGAGTTATTTATGGTTTTAGAGGGGTAGATACATGATTTGTCTTATTTGAATATGTCTAGCTAGACCTTGTTTATCAACTTTTGAATGCTTACTATATATATGTATGTGACATAAGAAAACTATGTGCTTTGGTTTTTCATTTTTCTGATTTTTTTGGAATTTTGATGCACATTTGAATCTTGGTCAAATCCTAGGTTTGACCAAGATTTAAACAAGTATAGATCATGAAAATGAAAATGGAAGCCTGTATCCTTCTTAGTCACCCTAAAATGAAGTTTTTGGGAGGTTTTTGAAATTTCCATGTTTGAAACCCAAAACCACTTATCTTCATGCTTGACTTCGTCATAAGACAGAGTTTAGGGGTTAGGGGGTAGATACATGATTTGTCTAGCTAGTTTGAATATGTCCAGACCTTGTTTATCAACTTTAATGCTTACTATATGACATATAAGAAGACTATGTGCGCTTTGGTTTTTCATTTTTCTGTTTTTTTATTTTATGCCCATTTGAATCTTTGTCAAATCCTAGAGATTGACTTCACAAGACAGAGTTTAGGGTTAGGGGTAGATATACACATGATTTTTCTGGTTTGAATATGTCTAGACCTTGTTTATCAACTTGAGTGTTTACTATATGACATAATTAAGAAGGCTATGTGCTTTGGTTTTTCATTCTTTAGATTTTTTGTCTGAATTTTTATGCCCATTTGAATCTTGGTCAAATCCTAGCTAGGTTTGACCAAGATTTAAATAAGTTTAAAACATGGAAATGAAAAGGTAAGCATCGATCCTTCTTAGTCGCTCTAAAATGAAGCTGAATTTTGGGAGGTTTTTGAAATTTCCATGTTTGAAACCCAAAACCACTTCTCTTCATGCTTGACTTCATAAGACGAAGTTTAGGGTCGATAGGGGGTAGATATATCTAGACCTTGTTTATCAACTTGAATGCTTACGATATGACATAAGAACACTATGTGCTTTTTTTATTTTTTTGTGCCCATTTGAATCTTGGTCAAATCATAGGTTTGACCAAGATTTAAACAAGTATAGAACATGAAAATGAAAAGGGAAGCCTGTATCCTTCTTAGTCACCCTAAAATGAAGTTTTGGGAGGTTTTTGAAATTTCCATGTTTGAAACCCAAAACCACTTCTCTTCATTCTTGACTTCTTAAGACATAGTTTAGGGGTTAGCGGGTAGATACATGATTTGTATGGTTTGAATATGTCTAGACCTTGTTTATCAACTTTAATGCTTACTACATGACATAAGAAGACTATGTGCTTTGGTTTTTCATTTTTCTGTTTTTTTTTGAATTTTCTGCCAATTTTGTTTGACCAAGATTTAGACAAGTTTTACACGTGAAAACGAATAAGTAAGCCTGGATCCTTCTTAGTCACTCCAAAATGTACCAATTGATAGGTGCGTTAACTTTGCTTCATGGAAAAAATAATGTCATGTAAATGAGTTAACTTGGATTTCCTACCCTTGAATCCATAGGAAACTTTGTTCTAATGCACTATAATAATCAACCGAGTTTTTACACCAACAGGTCTGTCACTTACGTGTGGTGCCCATGCGTGAGGTCCCACACTTCAGTGAGCACAAGTCACGTGCAATAGGTACGCAAACTCCCAGACATTTTCTTTGTCAAGAGAAGACGCATCAGGATGCGTATTGGAAGTCTGTGGGTCCTTCTGGATCCTTCGGTCGTCCCTCTCAAAAAAAAAAATCTCTCTCATTCTCGGCCTCGCTCGACTCGCTCGCTCGCTCGCTCGCACCTCCTGCTCACTGACAAACCCTGCACAAAAGTCAACATCATCACCCGAAAAAGGGGAGACACCATAATTCTCTCCCTTCTTCTCTCCTTCCGAGTGATCCCTCTTCCTCCGAGTTTCACTCGACGGGCAAACACACATGTGCTGCATAGTAATAATAAAAAGGTAGAAAAATCGACCTACGAATCTATAATTAAATAGGTTAAACTAGGGCTTTGCCCAGTACTACAGATCAAGGTTCAAAAAATCCAACTACGGGGTTCGAACAACCCCATTTCTAATCCAAGATTTTTTTCGACCTCATCCAATGGCCTCAAACTATAGGCCGGGTTAGCATCTAGTGCAGTATGTGTGAGAATGTATGCACTATGTGTGCTATAACTTGTGTGTCTTTCAAATTTGAATAAGTTTGAAATATTTGAAATGGGGCTTTTGGCTTAAACGTTTGAAACCCAAAACGACTTCTCCTCATGCTAGACTTCATAAGACCGAGTTTAGGGTTAGGGGGTAGATACATGATTTGTCTGGTTTGAATATGTCTAAACCTTGTTTATCAACTTGAATGCTTACTATATGACATAAGAAGACCATGTGCTTTTGTTTTTCATTTTTCTATTTTTTTAAGAATTTTATGCACATTTGATTCTGGTCAAATCCTAGGTTCAACCAAGATTTAAACAAGTTTCAAGCATGAAAATGAAAACGTAAGCCAAGATCCTTCTTAATTAGTCACTCTAAAATATATGAAGCTTTTGGGACGTACTTGAAATTTCCATGTTTGAAACCCAAAACCAATTCTCTTCATGATTGACTTCATAAGACAGAGTTTAGGGTTAGGGGTAGATATACACATGATTTTTCTGGTTTGAATATGTCTAGACCTAGCTTGTTTATCAACTTGAGTGTTTACTATATGACATAATTAAGAAGGCTATGTGCTTTGGTTTTTCATTCTTTAGATTTTTTGTCTGAATTTTTATGCCCATTTGAATCTTGGTCAAATCCTAGCTAGGTTTGACCAAGATTTAAATAAGTTTAAAACATGGAAATGAAAAGGTAAGCATCGATCCTTCTTAGTCGCTCTAAAATGAAGCTGAATTTTGGGAGGTTTTTGAAATTTCCATGTTTGAAACCCAAAACCACTTCTCTTCATGCTTGACTTCATAAGACGAAGTTTAGGGTCGATAGGGGGTAGATACATGATTTGTCTTGTTTGAATATGTCTAGACCTTGTTTATCAACACTTGAATGCTTACTTTATGACTTATAAGAGGACTATGTGCATTGGTATTTCATTTTTTGATTTTTATGCCCATTTGAGAATCTTGGTAAAATCCTAGGTTTGTTGAGCAAGATTTAAACAAGTTTAACATGTGAAAATGATAAGGTAATTAAGTCTGGATCTTTCTCTTAGTAACTCTAAAATGAAGCTTTTGGGAGGTTCTTGAATTTACCATGTTTGAAACCCAAAACCACCGTACTTCTGTTCATGCTTGACTTCATAAGACAGAGTTTAGGGTTAGGGGTAGATACATGATTTTTCTGGTTTGAATATGTCTAGACCATGTTTATCAATTTGAATGCTTACTATATGACATAAGAAGGCTATGTGCTTTTGTTTTTCATTCTTTCGATTTTTTTCTGAATTGTTATGCCCATTTGAATCTTGGTCAAATCCTAGGTTCGACCAAGATTTAAACATGTTTAAAACATGACAATGAAAAGGTAATTAATCATGGATCCTTCTTAATTAACCAGCCCGTCTAATTAAAATGAAGCTTTTTGGGAGGTTTTTGAAATTTCCATGTTTGAAACCCAAAACCACACTTCTCTGCTTCATGCTTGACTTCATATATAATTAAGACAAAGTTTAGGGTTAGGGGGTACATGATTTGTCTGGTTTGAATATGTCTAGACCTTGTTCATGAACTTGAATGCTTACTATATGACATAAGAAGACTATGTGCTTTGGTTTTTTATTTTATTTATTTTTTATTTTATGCCCATTTGAATATTGGTCAAATCCTAGGTTTGAACAAGATTTAAACAAGTTTAAAACATGAAAATGAAAAGGTAAGCCTGGATCCTTCTTAACTAGTCACTCTAAAATGAAGCTTTAATTTTGGGAGGTTTTTGAAATTTCCATGTTATTTGAAACCCAAAACCACTTCTCTTCATGCTTGACTTCATAAGACGAAGTTTAGGGTCGATAGGGGGTAGATACATGATTTGTCTGGTTTGAATATGTCTAGACCATGTTTATCAAATCCTAGGTTTGACCAAGATTTAAACAAGTTTAAAACATGAAAATGAAAAGGGAAGCATGTATCCTTCTTAGTCACTCTAAAATGAAGTTTTTGGGAGGTTTTTGAAATTTTCATTTTTGAAACCCAAAACCACTTCTCTTCATGCTTGACTTCATAAGACATAGTTTAGGGGTTAGGGGTAGATACATGATTTGTATGGTTTGAATATGTCTAGACCATGTTTATCAACTTTAATGCTTACTATATGACATAAGAAGACTATGTGCTTTTGTTTTTCATTCTTTCGATTTTTTTCTGAATTGTTATGCCCATTTGAATCTTGGTCAAATCCTAGGTTCGACCAAGATTTAAACAAGTTTAAAACATGACAATGAAAAGGTAATTAATCATGGATCCTTCTTAATTAACCAGCCGGTCTAATTAAAATGAAGCTTTTTGGGAGGTTTTTGAAATTTCCATGTTTGAAACCCAAAACCACACTTCTCTGCTTCATGCTTGACTTCATATATAATTAAGACAAAGTTTAGGGTTAGGGGTACATGATTTGTCTGGTTTGAATATGTCTAGACCTTGTTTATGAACTTTTGAATGCTTACTATATGACATAAGAAGAATATGTGCTTTGGTTTTTTATTTTATCTATTTTTTTATTTTATGCCCATTTGAATATTGGTCAAATCCTAGGTTTGACCAAGATTTAAACAAGTTTAAAACATGAAAATGAAAAGGTAAGCCTGGATCCTTCTTAACTAGTCACTCTAAAACGAAGCTTTAATTTTGGGAGGTTTTTGAAATTTCCATGTTTGAAACCAAAAACCACTTCTCTTCATGCTTGACTTCATAAGACAGAGTTATTTATGGTTTTAGAGGGGTAGATACATGATTTGTCTTATTTGAATATGTCTAGCTAGACCTTGTTTATCAACTTTTGAATGCTTACTATATATATGTATGTGACATAAGAAAACTATGTGCTTTGGTTTTTCGTTTTTCTGATTTTTTATGGAATTTTGATGCACATTTGAATCTTGGTCAAATCCTAGGTTTGACCAAGATTTAAACAAGTATAGATCATGAAAATGAAAATGGAAGCCTGTATCCTTCTTAGTCACCCTAAAATGAAGTTTTTGGGAGGTTTTTGAAATTTCCATGTTTGAAACCCAAAACCACTTATCTTCATGCTTGACTTCGTCATAAGACAGAGTTTAGGGGTTAGGGGGTAGATACATGATTTGTCTAGCTAGTTTGAATATGTCCAGACCTTGTTTATCAACTTTAATGCTTACTATATGACATATAAGAAGACTATGTGCGCTTTGGTTTTTCATTTTTCTGTTTTTTTTTTGAATTTTCTGCCAATTTTGTTTGACCAAGATTTAGACAAGTTTTACACGTGAAAACGAATAAGTAAGCCTGGATCCTTCTTAGTCACTCCAAAATGTACCAATTGATAGGTGCGTTAACTTTGCTTCATGGAAAAAATAATGTCATGTAAATGAGTTAACTTGGATTTCCTACCCTTGAATCCATAGGAAACTTTGTTCTAATGCACTATAATAATCAACCGAGTTTTTACACCAACAGGTCTGTCACTTACGTGTGGTGCCCATGCGTGAGGTCCCACACTTCAGTGAGCACAAGTCACGTGCAATAGGTACGCAAACTCCCAGACATTTTCTTTGTCAAGAGAAGACGCATCAGGATGCGTATTGGAAGTCTGTGGGTCCTTCTGGATCCTTCGGTCGTCCCTCTCAAAAAAACAAATCTCTCTCATTCTCGGCCTCGCTCGACTCGCTCGCTCGCTCGCTCGCACCTCCTGCTCACTGACAAACCCTGCACAAAAGTCAACATCATCACCCGAAAAAGGGGAGACACCATAATTCTCTCCCTTCTTCTCTCCTTCCGAGTGATCCCTCTTCCTCCGAGTTTCACTCGACGGGCAAACACACATGTGCTGCATAGTAATAATAAAAAGGTAGAAAAATCGACCTACGAATCTATAATTAAATAGGTTAAACTAGGGCTTTGCCCAGTACTACAGATCAAGGTTCAAAAAATCCAACTACGGGGTTCGAACAACCCCATTTCTAATCCAAGATTTTTTTCGACCTCATCCAATGGCCTCAAACTATAGGCCGGGTTAGCATCTAGTGCAGTATGTGTGAGAATGTATGCACTATGTGTGCTATAACTTGTGTGTCTTTCAAATTTGAATAAGTTTGAAATATTTGAAATGGGGCTTTTGGCTTAAACGTTTGAAACCCAAAACGACTTCTCCTCATGCTAGACTTCATAAGACCGAGTTTAGGGTTAGGGGGTAGATACATGATTTGTCTGGTTTGAATATGTCTAAACCTTGTTTATCAACTTGAATGCTTACTATATGACATAAGAAGACCATGTGCTTTTGTTTTTCATTTTTCTATTTTTTTTAAAGAATTTTATGCACATTTGATTCTGGTCAAATCCTAGGTTCAACCAAGATTTAAACAAGTTTCAAGCATGAAAATGAAAACGTAAGCCAAGATCCTTCTTAATTAGTCACTCTAAAATATATGAAGCTTTTGGGACGTACTTGAAATTTCCATGTTTGAAACCCAAAACCAATTCTCTTCATGATTGACTTCATAAGACAGAGTTTAGGGTTAGGGGTAGATATACACATGATTTTTCTGGTTTGAATATGTCTAGACCTAGCTTGTTTATCAACTTGAGTGTTTACTATATGACATAATTAAGAAGGCTATGTGCTTTGGTTTTTCATTCTTTAGATTTTTTGTCTGAATTTTTATGCCCATTTGAATCTTGGTCAAATCCTAGCTAGGTTTGACCAAGATTTAAATAAGTTTAAAACATGGAAATGAAAAGGTAAGCATCGATCCTTCTTAGTCGCTCTAAAATGAAGCTGAATTTTGGGAGGTTTTTGAAATTTCCATGTTTGAAACCCAAAACCACTTCTCTTCATGCTTGACTTCATAAGACGAAGTTTAGGGTCGATAGGGGGTAGATACATGATTTGTCTTGTTTGAATATGTCTAGACCTTGTTTATCAACACTTGAATGCTTACTTTATGACTTATAAGAGGACTATGTGCATTGGTATTTCATTTTTTGATTTTTATGCCCATTTGAGAATCTTGGTAAAATCCTAGGTTTGTTGAGCAAGATTTAAACAAGTTTAACATGTGAAAATGATAAGGTAATTAAGTCTGGATCTTTCTCTTAGTAACTCTAAAATGAAGCTTTTGGGAGGTTCTTGAATTTACCATGTTTGAAACCCAAAACCACCGTACTTCTGTTCATGCTTGACTTCATAAGACAGAGTTTAGGGTTAGGGGTAGATACATGATTTTTCTGGTTTGAATATGTCTAGACCATGTTTATCAATTTGAATGCTTACTATATGACATAAGAAGGCTATGTGCTTTTGTTTTTCATTCTTTCGATTTTTTTCTGAATTGTTATGCCCATTTGAATCTTGGTCAAATCCTAGGTTCGACCAAGATTTAAACAAGTTTAAAACATGACAATGAAAAGGTAATTAATCATGGATCCTTCTTAATTAACCAGCCGGTCTAATTAAAATGAAGCTTTTTGGGAGGTTTTTGAAATTTCCATGTTTGAAACCCAAAACCACACTTCTCTGCTTCATGCTTGACTTCATATATAATTAAGACAAAGTTTAGGGTTAGGGGTACATGATTTGTCTGGTTTGAATATGTCTAGACCTTGTTTATGAACTTTTGAATGCTTACTATATGACATAAGAAGAATATGTGCTTTGGTTTTTTATTTTATCTATTTTTTTATTTTATGCCCATTTGAATATTGGTCAAATCCTAGGTTTGACCAAGATTTAAACAAGTTTAAAACATGAAAATGAAAAGGTAAGCCTGGATCCTTCTTAACTAGTCACTCTAAAACGAAGCTTTAATTTTGGGAGGTTTTTGAAATTTCCATGTTTGAAACCAAAAACCACTTCTCTTCATGCTTGACTTCATAAGACAGAGTTATTTATGGTTTTAGAGGGGTAGATACATGATTTGTCTTATTTGAATATGTCTAGCTAGACCTTGTTTATCAACTTTTGAATGCTTACTATATATATGTATGTGACATAAGAAAACTATGTGCTTTGGTTTTTCATTTTTCTGATTTTTTTGGAATTTTGATGCACATTTGAATCTTGGTCAAATCCTAGGTTTGACCAAGATTTAAACAAGTATAGATCATGAAAATGAAAATGGAAGCCTGTATCCTTCTTAGTCACCCTAAAATGAAGTTTTTGGGAGGTTTTTGAAATTTCCATGTTTGAAACCCAAAACCACTTATCTTCATGCTTGACTTCGTCATAAGACAGAGTTTAGGGGTTAGGGGGTAGATACATGATTTGTCTAGCTAGTTTGAATATGTCCAGACCTTGTTTATCAACTTTAATGCTTACTATATGACATATAAGAAGACTATGTGCGCTTTGGTTTTTCATTTTTCTGTTTTTTTATTTTATGCCCATTTGAATCTTGGTCAAATCCTAGAGATTGACTTCACAAGACAGAGTTTAGGGTTAGGGGTAGATATACACATGATTTTTCTGGTTTGAATATGTCTAGACCTTGTTTATCAACTTGAGTGTTTACTATATGACATAATTAAGAAGGCTATGTGCTTTGGTTTTTCATTCTTTAGATTTTTTGTCTGAATTTTTATGCCCATTTGAATCTTGGTCAAATCCTAGCTAGGTTTGACCAAGATTTAAATAAGTTTAAAACATGGAAATGAAAAGGTAAGCATCGATCCTTCTTAGTCGCTCTAAAATGAAGCTGAATTTTGGGAGGTTTTTGAAATTTCCATGTTTGAAACCCAAAACCACTTCTCTTCATGCTTGACTTCATAAGACGAAGTTTAGGGTCGATAGGGGGTAGATATATCTAGACCTTGTTTATCAACTTGAATGCTTACGATATGACATAAGAACACTATGTGCTTTTTTTATTTTTTTGTGCCCATTTGAATCTTGGTCAAATCATAGGTTTGACCAAGATTTAAACAAGTATAGAACATGAAAATGAAAAGGGAAGCCTGTATCCTTCTTAGTCACCCTAAAATGAAGTTTTGGGAGGTTTTTGAAATTTCCATGTTTGAAACCCAAAACCACTTCTCTTCATTCTTGACTTCTTAAGACATAGTTTAGGGGTTAGCGGGTAGATACATGATTTGTATGGTTTGAATATGTCTAGACCTTGTTTATCAACTTTAATGCTTACTACATGACATAAGAAGACTATGTGCTTTGGTTTTTCATTTTTCTGTTTTTTTTTGAATTTTCTGCCAATTTTGTTTGACCAAGATTTAGACAAGTTTTACACGTGAAAACGAATAAGTAAGCCTGGATCCTTCTTAGTCACTCCAAAATGTACCAATTGATAGGTGCGTTAACTTTGCTTCATGGAAAAAATAATGTCATGTAAATGAGTTAACTTGGATTTCCTACCCTTGAATCCATAGGAAACTTTGTTCTAATGCACTATAATAATCAACCGAGTTTTTACACCAACAGGTCTGTCACTTACGTGTGGTGCCCATGCGTGAGGTCCCACACTTCAGTGAGCACAAGTCACGTGCAATAGGTACGCAAACTCCCAGACATTTTCTTTGTCAAGAGAAGACGCATCAGGATGCGTATTGGAAGTCTGTGGGTCCTTCTGGATCCTTCGGTCGTCCCTCTCAAAAAAAAACAAATCTCTCTCATTCTCGGCCTCGCTCGCTCGCTCGCTCGCTCGCACCTCCTGCTCACTGACAAACCCTGCATAAAAGTCAACATCATCACCCGAAAAAGGGGAGACACCATAATTCTCTCCCTTCTTCTCTCCTTCCGAGTGATCCCTCTTCCTCCGAGTTTCACTCGACGGGCAAACACACATGTGCTGCATAGTAATAATAAAAAGGTAGAAAAATCGACCTACGAATCTATAATTAAATAGGTTAAACTAGGGCTTTGCCCAGTACTACAGATCAAGGTTCAAAAAATCCAACTACGGGGTTCGAACAACCCCATTTCTAATCCAAGATTTTTTTCGACCTCATCCAATGGCCTCAAACTATAGGCCGGGTTAGCATCTAGTGCAGTATGTGTGAGAATGTATGCACTATGTGTGCTATAACTTGTGTGTCTTTCAAATTTGAACCAAATTTGAATAAGTTTGAAATATTTGAAATGGGGCTTTTGGCTTAAACGTTTGAAACCCAAAACGACTTCTCCTCATGCTAGACTTCATAAGACCGAGTTTAGGGTTAGGGGGTAGATACATGATTTGTCTGGTTTGAATATGTCTAAACCTTGTTTATCAACTTGAATGCTTACTATATGACATAAGAAGACCATGTGCTTTTGTTTTTCATTTTTCTATTTTTTTTAAGAATTTTATGCACATTTGATTCTGGTCAAATCCTAGGTTCAACCAAGATTTAAACAAGTTTCAAGCATGAAAATGAAAACGTAAGCCAAGATCCTTCTTAATTAGTCACTCTAAAATATATGAAGCTTTTGGGACGTACTTGAAATTTCCATGTTTGAAACCCAAAACCAATTCTCTTCATGATTGACTTCATAAGACAGAGTTTAGGGTTAGGGGTAGATATACACATGATTTTTCTGGTTTGAATATGTCTAGACCATGTTTATCAAATCCTAGGTTTGACCAAGATTTAAACAAGTTTAAAACATGAAAATGAAAAGGGAAGCATGTATCCTTCTTAGTCACTCTAAAATGAAGTTTTTGGGCGGTTTTTGAAATTTTCATGTTTGAAACCCAAAACCACTTCTCTTCATGCTTGACTTCATAAGACATAGTTTAGGGGTTAGGGGTAGATACATGATTTGTATGGTTTGAATATGTCTAGACCATGTTTATCAACTTTAATGCTTACTATATGACATAAGAAGACTATGTGCTTTTGTTTTTCATTCTTTCGATTTTTTTCTGAATTGTTATGCCCATTTGAATCTTGGTCAAATCCTAGGTTCGACCAAGATTTAAACAAGTTTAAAACATGACAATGAAAAGGTAATTAATCATGGATCCTTCTTAATTAACCAGCCGGTCTAATTAAAATGAAGCTTTTTGGGAGGTTTTTGAAATTTCCATGTTTGAAACCCAAAACCACACTTCTCTGCTTCATGCTTGACTTCATATATAATTAAGACAAAGTTTAGGGTTAGGGGGTACATGATTTGTCTGGTTTGAATATGTCTAGACCTTGTTTATGAACTTTTGAATGCTTACTATATGACATAAGAAGAATATGTGCTTTGGTTTTTTATTTTATCTATTTTTTTATTTTATGCCCATTTGAATATTGGTCAAATCCTAGGTTTGACCAAGATTTAAACAAGTTTAAAACATGAAAATGAAAAGGTAAGCCTGGATCCTTCTTAACTAGTCACTCTAAAACGAAGCTTTAATTTTGGGAGGTTTTTGAAATTTCCATGTTTGAAACCAAAAACCACTTCTCTTCATGCTTGACTTCATAAGACAGAGTTATTTATGGTTTTAGAGGGGTAGATACATGATTTGTCTTATTTGAATATGTCTAGCTAGACCTTGTTTATCAACTTTTGAATGCTTACTATATATATGTATGTGACATAAGAAAACTATGTGCTTTGGTTTTTCGTTTTTCTGATTTTTTATGGAATTTTGATGCACATTTGAATCTTGGTCAAATCCTAGGTTTGACCAAGATTTAAACAAGTATAGATCATGAAAATGAAAATGGAAGCCTGTATCCTTCTTAGTCACCCTAAAATGAAGTTTTTGGGAGGTTTTTGAAATTTCCATGTTTGAAACCCAAAACCACTTATCTTCATGCTTGACTTCGTCATAAGACAGAGTTTAGGGGTTAGGGGGTAGATACATGATTTGTCTAGCTAGTTTGAATATGTCCAGACCTTGTTTATCAACTTTAATGCTTACTATATGACATATAAGAAGACTATGTGCGCTTTGGTTTTTCATTTTTCTGTTTTTTTATTTTATGCCCATTTGAATCTTGGTCAAATCCTAGAGATTGACTTCACAAGACAGAGTTTAGGGTTAGGGGTAGATACATGATTTTTCTGGTTTGAATATGTCTAGACCATGTTTATCAATTTGAATGCTTACTATATGACATAAGAAGGCTATGTGCTTTGGTTTTTCATTCTTTCGATTTTTTCTGAATTTTTATGCCCATTTGAATCTTGGTCAAATCCTAGGTTCGACCAAGATTTAAACAAGTTTAAAACATGACAATGAAAAGGTAATTAATCATGGATCCTTCTTAATTAACCAGCCAGTCTAATTAAAATGAAGCTTTTTGGGAGGTTTTTGAAATTTCCATGTTTGAAACCCAAAACCACACTTCTCTGCTTCATGCTTGACTTCATATATAATTAAGACAAAGTTTAGGGTTAGGGGGTACATGATTTGTCTGGTTTGAATATGTCTAGACCTTGTTCATGAACTTGAATGCTTACTATATGACATAAGAAGACTATGTGCTTTGGTTTTTTATTTTATTTATTTTTTATTTTATGCCCATTTGAATATTGGTCAAATCCTAGGTTTGAACAAGATTTAAACAAGTTTAAAACATGAAAATGAAAAGGTAAGCCTGGATCCTTCTTAACTAGTCACTCTAAAATGAAGCTTTAATTTTGGGAGGTTTTTGAAATTTCCATGTTTGAAACCCAAAACCACTTCTCTTCATGCATGCTTGACTTCATAAGACGAAGTTTAGGGTCGATAGGGGGTAGATACATGATTTGTCTGGTTTGAATATGTCTAGACCATGTTTATCAAATCCTAGGTTTGACCAAGATTTAAACAAGTTTAAAACATGAAAATGAAAAGGGAAGCATGTATCCTTCTTAGTCACTCTAAAATGAAGTTTTTGGGCGGTTTTTGAAATTTTCATGTTTGAAACCCAAAACCACTTCTCTTCATGCTTGACTTCATAAGACATAGTTTAGGGGTTAGGGGTAGATACATGATTTGTATGGTTTGAATATGTCTAGACCATGTTTATCAACTTTAATGCTTACTATATGACATAAGAAGACTATGTGCTTTGGTTTTTCATTTTTCTGATTTTTTTAGAATTTTGATGCACATTTGAATCTTGGTCAAATCCTAGGTTTGACCAAGATTTAAACAAGTATATATAGAACATGAAAATGAAAAGGGAAGCCTGTATCCTTCTTAGTCACCCTAAAATGAAGTTTTTGGGAGGTTTTTGAAATTTCCATGTTTGAAACCCAAAACCACTTATCTTCATGCTTGAGCAAGATTTGACCAAGATTTAAACAAGTTTAAATCATGAAAATGGAAAGGTAAGCCTCGATCCTTCTTAGTCGCTCTAAAATGAAGCTTTTGGGATGTTCTTGAAATTTCCATGTTTGAAACCCGGCCAAAACGACTTTTCTTCATGCTAGACTTCATAAGATCGACACGGGGTACATATATACATGATTTGTCTGGTTTGGATATATCTAGACCTTGTTTATCAACTTGAATGCTTACGATATGACATAAGAACACTATGTGCTTTTTGTTTTTCATTTTTTGTGCCTATTTGTATCTTGGTCAAATCCTAGGTTTGACCAAGATTTAAACAAGTTTAAAACATGAAAATGAAAAGGGAAACATGTATCCTTCTTAGTCACTCTAAAATGAAGTTTTTGGGAGGTTTTTGAAATTTCCATGTTTGAAACCTAAAACCACTTCTCTTCATGCTTGACTTCATAAGACAGAGTTTAGGGTTAGAGGGGTAGATACATGATTTGTCTTATTTGAATATGTCTAGCTAGACCTTGTTTATCAACTTTTGAATGCTTACTATATATATATGTGACATAAGAAGACTATGTGCTTTTGTTTTTCATTTTTCCGATTTTTTAATTTTATGCCCATTTAAATCTTGGTCAAATCCTAGGTTTGACAATGATTTAAACAAGTTTCAAATATGAAAATGAAAAGGCAAGCATGGATCCTTCTTAGTCACTCTAAAATGAAGCTTTTGATAGGTTTTTGAAATTTCCATATTTGAAACCCAAAACCACTTCTCTTCATGCTTGACTACATAAGACAAAGTTTAGGGTTAGGGGGTAGATACATGATTTTTCTTGTTTGAATATGTCTAGACCCTTGTTTATCAACTTTAATGCTTACTATATGACATAAGAAAACTATGTGCTTTGGTTTTTCATTTTTCTGATTTTTTTGGAATTTTGATGCACATTTGAATCTTGGTCAAATCCTAGGTTTGACCAAGATTTAAACAAGTATAGAACATGAAAATGAAAAGGGAAGCCTGTATCCTTCTTAGTCACCCTAAAATGAAGTTTTTGGGAGGTTTTCAAAATTTCCATGTTTGAAACCCAAAACCACTTAATCTTCATGCTTGACTTCGTCATAAGATAGAGTTTAGGGGTTAGGGGGTAGATACATGATTTGTCTAGTTTGAATATGTCTAGACCTTGTTTACCAACTTTAATGCTTACTATATGACATATAAGAAGACTATGTGCGCTTTGGTTTTTCATTTTTTCATTTTTTTATTTTATGCCCATTTGAATCTTGGTCAAATCTAGGATTTGACCAAGATTTAAACAAGTTTAAAACATGAAAATGGAAAGGTAAGCCTGGATCCTTCTTAGTCGCTCTAAAATGAAGCTTTTGGGATGATTTTGAAATTTCCATGTTTGAAACCCAAAACCAATTCTCTTCATGCATGCTTGACTTCATAAGACAGAGTTTAGGGTTAGGGGGTTAGATACATTATTTGTCTAGTTTGAATATGTCTAGACTTTGTATATCAACTTGAATATATTATTGTACCATGTCTCCACACAGCCCAAAATGCACATATTTTCAAAAGTTTTCATGCATGAGTACTTGTAACTAGTAAAAATAGAAAGTAAAAATAGGAACCCCATGTATGAAGGATACTAAAAAGAACTCTTTCACATTTTTTTGGTATAGATTATGAGTTTGCTTGGCTTCATACACAAGTGAGTACATGTCATGCAAAAATTAACACGAAATTTAGTTATCATGACCCATTTTTGGCAGGCATTGTGCATATCGCCTTGAGAAACATCTTTGCGAGCTAGTGTATTAAACGTTTATTCACATATAATGGATTTTTTACTTTATTAGTGCACACAATGACAGAATCGGCCAAATGTGTATGATTTTTGTGAAGGTGCTAGAAAAACAAGATGCACTACGATGAAGCATGAAAGGAGGCAAGGGGAGGGATAGTGAAGAGGTGGGAGAGACCGAGAGATGAACCGCAAGGTAATTAAAAAATTGGGGCCAAAACGATTCCAACTTCCTAGGCATTGACCAACTTTGCCCCTCTTAACCCAACGTGGCAGTGAACCCGTATAAGCAACAACTTCCTCTTACTCCGCTTCTCCGAAATGGTAAGAGAACCTCTCCAGCTTAAGTGACCAATCGACATATCTATGGCCTTCCGACTTGGCTCTGGTCGCCGCGCGCGTAGTCCTACCACCGACGAGGAAGCGGAGCATCAGCGCCGCCTTCGCTTCGTCCATCGCGCACCAAGGCATAACCCGCCCGCTCTGCACTGGCCGGTTGTTCAGCCCGCGGCGGCGGCGCTGGCCGTGGAGCCCCTCGCCAGCCGCTTCCCGTGCGGGCCGATGGATGCAGAGGCAGGGATCTCCCACGCAACCCCGCATGCGACGCCCGCTCGGCCCTGGCCGGCTTTTCCGCCCGCGCATGCCGCATGGTTTTCTTTGCCAGCAGGTGAGATCCCCTTCCCGGCCGGCGCGAACGATGCGGAGGCAGGGAGCTCCCGTGGCCAGCCGCCTAATCCGACCGCACTTCAGGCGGTGCCGGCCGTGGAGCCAGGCCGTTCTTTCGAAGCGCATCACGGCGACGCCCTTTGCAGGAGCAACACCGCCAAGGAGCTCGTATATAACGTGATGTTCCCGGCACTCTATAGATGCCGGGATGCTCTGCAAGCTTTCGTGCAGGCTAAGAATGCGGCGGCTGCAAATCCCAGGGACGCAGCATTGCAGCGGCGCGCCGATGAGGCTAAGGTGGCGCACGCTTTCCACCAGGCGTGCCTCGACAGGCTTAACATCCAGCACGGCTTCGTGCAACCGCCAAACGCCGCTCCAGCTAAGATCCAAAAATACTCCGGTGAGCATATCACTCCGGAGTAGAACAATCCAATTTCTAGTACTGTAGGAGTACTTTATTAGTGCACAAACCTGGCGAAATTAAAGGTGTGTTCTTTGTGTGTGATGTAAATCTAAAAATTTGAAGGTTCTAGCAAAAACATTTCTTCAGAAATATTCGATGTGTTTGCTTGGCCTTATCTATATATCCGGTGAGCATATATGGATGCCAAATCCTTTACAAACTTTATATTTTTTAAGTGATCGATGTGCATGCATCTATCTCGCCATGGTAAATTAATGAAACAAGTTGCATATTTGCCAGAATTCCAAACTTCGTGAGCAGTATAGAGATCGAGACCTTAATTAATTATTATGAGTAGGATGCATGCATGCATGTCCATTTTCTAGGGTTTTAAAGGATACTAGAGCTTTTCTAGGTTAATTTGCAACTATATGTATATTTGTTTTCTAGTTCTGGGCTGATCATTAAACTCAACGTTGAGTTGTAGATTATGTGAAATTAGTACATGCCATAAAATATAGTATAATTTTTTATGTACCCTACGAGGCAGTACGTGTGGTGTACCCTTAATTATTAATTGGTAGACATGTACCGTTGGCATGTTTGAAGAAAATTTGAATTTGGAAGAAGTTTTTAAAGTAAAATTAACGCAAGCACAAAATCATGTGTGATGGTGAAATTTCTTGAACAAATTAATACAAACCTAGTAATATGAGTTTGTTTGGCTTTCTGCCCACAAGTGAGTATTGTGCGCATGTACTTTGATGCAAAATCCCGCCATACAAAACTTTTTAGTTATCATATGACCTCAAGTTTGGAAGAGATCGTATTTTAAGCAACTTCACAAACAAGAGATTCTAACAATTATATGCATGCATGAAAGAATGATTTCCCTTTTTTATTACTGTACAAAAATGGCTAGATGTGTGTTAATTGTGAAGGAGGGCTACCAAATTTTAACAGTTGCACATTATTGTCATAATTCCACCTTTTGGAAGCAGTAGGGTAGACATGCTTTCCGCTTGGTAGGATGTGTTAGTGCCATCAATTTTGTAGATATAGGTTCAAGGATTTGTTCATCTTAATCTGGAACTATATATGGATTTTTAAGCTTTTGCCTAGTAATTAAACTCATAATTGAAATAATGTAGGTTATTTAACTACATACATGCCATAAATTCTGACAGGAAATACTTGGACGTGCCTTGCGAGGGTGGTAACAAACAAGAACACAATGACCAAACTTCAAATGCCAATCCACCCACCAAGCTATACGATTGGCATGTACAATCGATCGACTCCTTCTAATCAAATTTGAATACAATAGAAGAAGTTTTAAAAAATTTCAAAATGAGATCAACTTGTGCATTGAGTCATCCTTTGTTATTTATTTGCTTGTAAAAATAGAAACATAGGCATATGAATGTATTCGAAACACTTCACTTTTCAACGGGGAAGGGACCCGAAGGTCCCAGAAAAACAAAAAAAAGATTACAATAGTAGTACTCCTTTGAGAAGGCAGTAGAAGAAGGATCCTCGAAGAGCCAAATGCTTTTATTATCCACAGCTGTTCGGCTCTTTTCCTTCTCGTGTAAGCTATCGCGCAATGATTATACTAGGCTGCTCGATTATACTAATGGTCGGATGGTAGTACAACCATTTTCGCAAACTTCTGCGCCCTTCGTCATGTCAGCATCGTATCCCAGTGTGCAAGCAGTCTGCTCGAATGAAATACTCCTAAGTACGTACGGTATTCCCTCCAAAGACACACCACACGGTATTCCCTCCAAAGACGCACCGTCGCCCCGATCTGCTCGAATGAAATACTCCAAAATACTTCTGCGCCCTTCGTCATGTCAGCATCGTATCCCAGTGTGCAAGCAGTCTCCTATGAAATGGAGACGACATTTTGTTGAAAAGTGTCGGTGCATGCTATATATACCACACTAGTATGAGAGTTTTTACAGCATTATTCCGATTTCCACAGAATGCATTAAATTTGGAAGCGATGCCACACTGACAAGAGTGGTTTAAACAAGGCCATTATTTTTATTATGTTATATTACTACAATACTCCAAGGTAGCACTAGTAGCCTTCGGTTGTACTCTGCCGGTCGCGCTGCCTCATTCGACCAGACTTTATTCTTCTTCTCATATATATATACAAAATACTGTCTGCCGAGGTTCGATGACCGCACCGTCGCCCCTCTCCGCGCCGCCGTCTTGGGCCGCGCCACCATTCTCCCCGCCGAGTTCTCCCCCGTCCCCGACGCACCACCGTCAAGCACCACCGGACCGATCTTCGCAGGTATGTACATCTCCAACCTCCGGCGAGTACAGAGGTTCATCGGTCATTGTGTTCGATATAACCTTAATTTGGGGATTGCAATGTGAGTAACTTACTGGGTTTTCTAGGAAATGAAAACGGCGTCGCTCGATGCCTACACTGCGTCGGCGGATACATGGAAAGCGGAGACGGATGCTCTGCATGCATCGGCGGAGACATGTAAAGCGGATGCGGAGGCAAAGGCGAAGGCGGTGGCTAGGACGGGCCCGGGCGCTGTGGCGCTGGCAAATGCTCGTATCGAAGCTGCATTTTGTTGGAAAGTCTTGGCGCGTGCTTCGAGAGTTTTGGCGGCGCAGCCGGGAGAACCGTCGGAGGCTTCGAAGCTGGCTGCTTTGAACGCGTCGAGAGCTTGGATGGTGACTTCATCTAAGGCGGCGCTTGTTGCATATGATCGTGACTCGTCAACCCCTTTGTAAGTTCTACCTTCCCCAACTGCAATGAGGTTAGATCTGGTGGATTGGGTTTTTTGCCCAAACCAGACGTGATGATGCATTGAGATGTTTTTGTATTTTTGATGATGCATTCTGCTTCTTTTGTAATTTGGGTGATTCATTATGCTTTTTAGGTAGTAATTTTTCTGATGCACTCACCTCTTCAGGAATTTTTCATGGTTTTTTTTGTTTTTGTTTTTCTGTCAACCTAGCTAATGCTCTCTGCTGTTTAGCCAAAAGTTGGATGATGCATTGTACTGTTTACATATATTTTACTCTGATGATGCATTTTGCTCTTTTAGCCTTTTAGGTAATTTTTCTGATTCCTTGAACAGTGTGGGAAATTTCGATGAAGAATTTTGCTGTCAACTTAGATGATGTATTGTGCTGTTTACATTTTATTACCTATATCAAAGCTAACCCCATCTGATGTTACCACAGCGTTTTGGGTCCTGTAGAGGTCTCTTTTTCCTCCAATCGTGTTGACACGTTAGCAATTATTACTGTATATGCGAGATTGCCTTCCGTTGGTGCGTCCTATTTTTGTGGTGTTTTTTTTTTGCAAATTAAGGGCTTCATTGATTATGCAACAGGATTACAATTGCATTGTCCTGTTTACAATATTTTGATTTTGCTGATGCATTGTGCTGTTCACATTATTTTGATTTTGCTGATGCATTGTCCTGTTTACATTATTTTGATTTTGCTGATGCATTGTGCTGTTTACACTATTTTGATTTTGCTGATGCACCGTGCAGTTTAGGAAACTTTGATGATGAATTAGATGATGCATTTTGCTGCTTAGTCAAATTAGATGTTGCATTTTGTTTTAAAAAATAGATGATGCAGTGTGCTGTTTACATAATTTTGACGATGCATCGTGCGATTTGCATAATCCTACCAGCTTCAGTCGAAGGACACCCACAACAATCAACGATCTGCCTGGAGATGTAGTCTCTCAGATTCTTGTCAGGCTTCCTCCCCATCCAACCTGCTTACTAGCTGCATCAGGCACCAAGAAAGCATGGAGGCAATGTATGGGAAGCAATTATTTCAGAAAGCTAACTGTGTCACACAACGGAGGAAACCCGTTGCTAGGGTTTTTCACCAACAACTCCGAGGACAATCGATTCATCACAGAGCATGATCTTCACCCGGCCATCTTGAAGATGCTGGCAATCCCGTCTCAAGTGAACGGTCCCAAAATCTATGTCCTGGGATGCCGCGATGGTATGGTGCTACTCCATTCTAATGTATCCAGAGGGTATATATCAGTCTGGGATCCAATTAGGCAAGTTCTCACAGCGATACCAGAACCACCATTGTGGCGCAATCACACAATTGAAAGCAGCGGCTCAATTCTCTGTTCGAGAAACAACTCTGAACCGTTTACACATTGTGGCAAGTTCTCGGTTGTTTGGATAACAACTAAACGTTACGATGCACAGGCTCATATCTACTCACCAGATTCAAAAGAATGGGAGTTTCTAGCTCGATCAACTCCGATGCTGTCAGAGATTGACCGTAGACCGGCAACTCTCATAGGGGGTATTTTGTACTGGCCAACGAAGTCTAGATATATCATTGAGCTTGACCATGCAAAGAAGACTCTGAAATATATTCAGTGCCCTCATGAGACGCATGATATATTCATGCTTAACATTCACATCTTCAAGGGACATAATGGAGATGTTGCCCTTGCTGTTATAAGAGACTTCACCCTACAAACATGGACCAGTACAAGATCATCAACAGGCGATCACGAGTCATGGACATGTCATATAAATTTTGAATTGGATACTTTTTTTGGCCTTGACACATCATTTCCATACAATTGGAAACATCCAGTAAGGTTACTCTGCGTATTTGAGGACAAAAATGAGCTGGTTGTACGGGCAAAGGAGGGAGTATTCCAATTAGATATGAGCAACTGGCAGTGGAGAAAGTACAATTCTGCTAGACGTTGGTGCACTTTACATCCCTACTCAGTTAGACCGGGTTAGTCATTCATATGTAACCTTTGCATTCATTTACATATGACTTTTGCTGATCAATTTGTTCATTTCCTGACAGTAACCGACCTGATCCAGAGTGCAACATCAAGGACACGAAAAAGAACGCGCTGTCAGGAACCCATCTAATTCAAAGTTCAACATCCATAAGAGAAAAGGAAGTCGCATATGAAGGAGCAAGGCTTGTTTGGGCAAGAAGTGATAGCCCAGCTTTTGTTTGGTCTGATGTCTTTTAGTTTTCGTTCTGGTGGAAATGTCGCTGCACCATTTGTTTGTACTGCAGCTCCATAGTGCTAGCTGCTAGTACGTTGGCGCTGTCCTACGTCTGCTTGTTTTGGGGGCATAAATATGCCACGAAACCTTTGTTTTATGTGATCAAACGGTCATTTCTGCATGTATATGTTCGGGTTCTGATGAAACCTTTTTTGTGATCTGTACATATATTTGAGTCAGTCTGTGTTTTGTTTTATGATGGGCAGGAGTATTTGTTTTACTACACCATTGTTTATCCGAATTGTATTACTCACTCTATTCAAAAAGTTAGCGGCTCACCTTTTTCCTTCAAGATACGGATGTATCTACACACTAAAAACATATATAGATGAAACATCTTCAGACAAAGTTTAGTCACTTATGTATGGACGGGGGTAGTATTATTTATGTTGTGCTCCCAAACAAGCAGACATCGGACAGCGCCTGTTTAAAGTTCATATGTGTAATCTTATTCCCTTTGGAAGTTAAGCATTAAACTCTACTAGTACAACCGTGGTGGTCTTGTGATGTAGTACTCTTTTGATGCATTTGTGATGTAGTAGTACAGTACTTTTTTTTGAACTGGTATAGTACTATCTAAGAAGAGTACTCCCTCCGATTCACATTCATTTTACACCAATAAATATGGATCGGAGCGAGGGAGTAAATTAAACATGGCATCTCGTGCATGAAGCTTGACAGATCGATCAGGTTGGCTAGAATGGCAATACAATGCTCCTCATTAGGCAAATGCATGCCATGTACGATAGTATACATCCAGTAAAGAAGTCTATACTGACATAAAAAAGACTACATTGGGGATGAGAGTCAATTGGGGAATCTACAATACATAAAATCTTGCTCGTAGCTGATTTTGGCTAAGAGGGTTTTACTCACATTACACGTGCCACTTTCCTTGTCTGCAAAACAAGTTCCAATAAAGGAAGAGGAAAGAAGAGGACATTGTGGGCGAGATTGAACACCTTTTTATGTGTTAAGCTGAGGCCTTGTTTAGCTGAGGATTTCGACTTAGGCCTAACAGCTCAGCACACCCAGAAATAAATTTCCTTGCGCGCACCACTGTCAGCAAAAATAACAAAATTGGCACGCAAGATTAAGAACGAAGTGAATTTAAGTAACTTGGTTAGCTTTTCAAGCAATATATTCAGAGAAAGAGCACACATGTCCGGCAAATAATCGTAAGAGAAGAACAATAAATCTAAGGCATTCCACTTCATATGCAGAAGGGACGCGACAGCGCATGGATTCATACCTTGAGTCGACTCTGGCTCGTAGAAGGGCGGTCGCGCCTCGAGGATGCCGGCGACGTCTCCACCTCGATCTCACATATGACTGCTTCTCGGTGGGCGGTGCGCCACGCCATGTAGAAGATCTATCAAAAGAGGAGAGCCCGATGACGCTACCGACGCCTCAACCTTGATAGCACCGGCTTGTTGCTCCGCACCGAGATGCGCCACGTGCAAGATTTAGCGGATGCGCCAATTTTAGAGATATGTCATGATCGTTGTAACAAATTTCAACATGATGATGATTTGATCCTGCACTCGGCCTTGAACATAAGTACTAGTACAGTCTCACAATTTTTTTATCATTATACTTTGCGAGATTTAGCGGATGCGCCAAATTCAGAGATAGATCATGATCATGGTAACACAATTTTCAATGTAATGATGATTTGATGTTGCACTAGACCTTGAACATAAGTACTAGTACGGTCTCACAATTTTGTATCATTATACTTTGCAAGTTTTAGCGGATGCGCCTATTTTCAGAGGATCATGGTAACAAATTTTCAACGTGATGATGATTTGATGTTGCACTCGACCTTGAACAGAAGTACTACTACTGTCTTACAATTTATTTATCATTATACTTTGCAAGATTTAGCAGATGCGCCAAATTCAGAGATAGATCATGATCATGGTAACAAATTTTCAACGTGATGATGATTTGATGTTGCACTCGAACTTGAATAGAAGTACTAGTACAATCTCACAATTTTTTTATCATTATACTTTGCGAGATTTAGCGGATGCGCCAAATTCAGAGATAGATCGTGATCATGGTAACACACTTTTCAATGTAATGATGATTTGATGTTGCACTCGACCTTGAACATAAGTACTAGTACGGTCTCACAATTTTGTATCATTATACTTTGCAAGTTTTAGCGGATGCGCCCATTTTCAGAGGTAGATCATGATCATGGTAACAAATTTTCAACGTGATGATGATTTAATGTTGCACTCGAACTTGAACAGAAGTACTAGTATGGTCTCACAATTTTTATTACTCGTATAATTATACTTTGAAAGATATAGCGGATGCGCCAATTTCAGAGATAGATCATGATCATGGTAACAAATTTTTAACGTGATGATGATTTGATGTTGCACTCGGCCTAGAATAGAAGTACTAGTACGGTCTCACAATTTTTTTTATCATTATACTTTGATATAGCGGATACGCTAATTTCAGAGATAGATCATGACCATGGTAGTGACCAATATTCAAGATGATGATGATTTGATTTTGCACTCGGCCTTGAACAGAGGTACTAGTACGGTCTCACAATTTTTTATCATTATACTTGGACCTTAGCGAAATTCAAAATCTCATAGCGGCAAAACTTCCCGCCTACAAAATACAAAAATTTCGTACGCTTCCAAATTCCCATTCTACCCCTGTGGAGATGACAGCAAAGTCGGTTGGTGGGGGGGTCTGCCCGTCATTTTTTGGATCACCACCTCCCTAGCCCGGAAACCCTCCCAAAAAAAATTCATTTCCCTCAGACCACCCACCGGAACTTCCCAAGTCCCTCTCTCCCACCTCCACGACCACCGCACCGGAACATCCCCGCCGGACTTCCCTGGCCTACCCGAGCCCTCGCGATCCTCGTCATCCGGCTGCCTGCCGGAGCCGCTTCATCGACGCCGTCATCAACCGGACCGGATCATCCCCGCCGAACCTCGAAACCATATGCTCATCCAGCAGTCTACCGCAGTCGCTTCAGCTGCGGTATCGTCCACCCCACCGGAGCCGCTTCGCCGGATCCGTCGTCCACCGCATCGTATCTTGCTCACCGACACCGCTGTGCATGAACCGGATCTGCTTCACCGGCGCCGTGCATGATCTAAACTCTTCTACTGTCGCTTTTCTATTGCTTGCCTGCAAGTTCTTGTTTAATCTTGGGGGAACCTGTTTGTGCTAACGACGCGCCGTTACGTTTTTGCAGATGAGATGAGTAACCATGAAGTGTAATGGCCGTCTCTCCAACCCCAAGTAGCACATGTAGCGTACTTCATCACCGGATCTATCAACCCCAGGAAGATCTGCTGTGACTCCCACAGAGTGCTTCTCCTAATGTAAGTCCCTTGTTTTAGCGCCATGTTCTGGGTTCAGATGCTTGTTTGTCTGAAGCTCTTTTAGTTCATTCCTAGCTATGACCGTAACACGTTGCTATTTTCTACTTCATTGCTAACTTTAAGCGATTGAACATTTTGGTTTGCATTCCCTGCTCTGTAGATGTAGCCATCATAACTTCTATCTTGCTCAGTCGTTGTTACAAAAATTATACTGTAGGTATTATAGTAACATCCTGCTATTATTTAGTTCATGGCCAATTTTAAGTAATTGCACATGTTGGTTCGCATTCCCTGCTCTATAGCTTTTGGCATCGTAACTTCTATATTTGGTTTACATTCCCTGCTCTGTAGATCTAGCCATCATAACTTTATCTTGCTCAGTCGTTGTTACAAAAATTATGGCCTGCTACTATGTTGTTTGTGCCAATTTTTTACTCCATGAACATGTTGGCTTGCATTCCCTGTACTACAGGTGATGCCATTGTTTTGTATCTAGTTCATTGTAAGCTAACAAAGTAAGGACTTAGTTTGGCATGCTATCACTCTGCTATCTAGCCTGTAGTACAAATAAACTTGTCATACTACTAGATAATAATTTTGCGTGCCATCTTGTTCTTCAAAAGCTGCATTATTGACTTGTTTCTCTGACTTGGCATGACGCTCACATATGGAAAGCTGAACATATTGGTTTGCATTCCCTCTTATACAAGTTCACAGGTGATCCCACTATATTCTGTATCTGGTCCATCCTAAGCTCCAGCATTAACTATCCTCCATGTGTTGCTCATTACAAGTTTATATCCCGAAACATCTTGATTTGCATCCCCTTCACTATAAGTTCAGGAGTATTATTTAGTTCACGGCCAAAATGAAGTAATTGCACTTGGCACATGTTGGTTCACATTCCCTCCTCTTTAGCTTTTGCCATCGTAACTTCTATTTTTGGTTTACATTCCCTGCTCTGTAGATGTAGCCATCATAACTTCATCTTGCTCAGTCGTTGTTACAAAATTTATAGCCTGCTACTATGTTGTTCATGCCAATTTTGTACTCCCTGAACATGTTGGTTTGCATGGGACTCGACAGTAGTAAGTCTGCTGTTTCATTCTAACATGCTCTGTTATATTGGCTGTTGGTATGCGGCATGCACTCTTTGTTTGCTTATTGTGCGCATTACAATGATCTTGTTATAATGACGAAATGATGAGTTCCAAATTCTTTGCCAAACAATATTGTAGTGTCTTTGCCTTTCCATTGTTGTTGTCTTAACTTGTAATGTCTTTGTTTCAGATATAGGTGCTGCATGGACAACTTAAAAGATTGCCGGATCGCTTCATTGTATTGCTAGGTTTAATTACCATTCAATTTCTCTGGGTTCTGTAATATTTTTTTCAATGCCTTGCAGCTGATGTAATATTTAGTTAGTTTTTATAGTTCTTTCGCGCATTTTTTCTTTGGTGCTTGTGGTAAGTGAGGCTATCCGACAGAAATCAATGCTGCGTAAATATTCTCAGTATCTAAATCACGAATTCCCATCCCTTAAACGGCCCAATTAAGCGAAATCACATATGTGCCTGCCCGCAAAATCCTAAAGCGCATATTATGCCGGCATATAAACAGCAACTAAACGGGCTGGCCCACTTACTTCTTGGGCCAGCCCATTTGATTTACGGTGGACCCCACACTAATTGGGCTGGCCCACTTGCTTTAAGGTGGACCCCACCAACTACTGGGCCGGCCCACTAATTAGTTGGGCCAGCCCATTTGCTTTTTGGTGGACCCCACAAAATAAATGGGCCCCTTTAAGAGGAAAGTGGGACCCACCTGTGTTTTTGGCCCGCCCACTATCTTGTTGGGCCGCCACTTGCTATATGGTGGACCCCACATACTAGTTGGGCCGGCCTTTAACAGAAAGTGGGACCCACATGTGTTTTTGGCCCCCACTATCGTGTTGGGCCCTATGGTGGTCCCACATACTAAATGGGCCGGCCCTTTAAGAGGAAAGTGGGACCCACCTGTGTTTTTGCCCGGCCCACTATCTTGTTGGGCCGCCCACTGCTATATGGTGGACCCCACATACTAATTGGGCCGGCCCTTTAACAGAAAGTGGGACCCACCTGTGTTTTTTGCCCGGCCCACTATCTTGCCGGCCCACTTGCTATATGGTGGACCCCACATACTAAATGAGCGGCCTTTAACAGAAAGTGGGACCCACCGTGTTTTTGGCCCGCCCACTATTTTGTTGGGCCGGCCCACTTGGTATGGTGGACCCCACAAACGAAATGGGCCGACCCTTTACCTGGAAAGTGGGACCCACCTGTGTTTTTGGCCCGGCCCACTAGCTTGTTGGGCCGGCCCACTTGCTACGGTGGACCCCACACACTAAATGGGCCGGCCCTTTAACAGGAAAGTGGGACCCACCTTTTTGGCCTCTTGCTTCCGGCCGGCCCAGTGCTGTAAGGTGGACCCCACATGTTAAATGGGCCGGCCCATTTAAGTTTTGACCAGTCAACCTTAGAGGTTAGGCCCGGCCCACGTAACTAATGGACCAGCCCAGCTATATAGTTGACCGGTCAAACTATGTCATCTGGCCCGGCCCGCTTAAGACGTGGCAGCCCGTGTGGGCCTACCATCTACCACGGGGTTTCAGCGGTTAACGCCGTTAACGGTTAACGGCGTCGCCACGTGTCAGTTTGCATGACGTCGCAGTCAACGGCTCCCGAAAACACTTCCGCAACGGTCCGATTTTCCGTGGCGGAAGGGCGCCCAAGCGCGACGGACCGAAAAAATCGTCGTTGGACTTTGCCTGACGCAGTTTCCACAACGGAACCCATATCGTCGGGTTAGGCCCATAGGCGACGAAAAATGCCCCTTAGTTGACGATTTTGGGACGTTGTCTATCAGAACTTTTCTTGTAGTGCGTTATGGTGATTATCAATCTATTGTTTATGTGTTGTTTATGATCTTGCATGCTCTCCGTTATTAGTAGAGGCTCTGGCCAAGTTTTTGCTCTTAACTCCAAGAGGGAGTATTTATGCTCGATAGTGGGTTCATGCCTTCATTGACACCTGGGATCGTGACAGTAGGTTCTAAGGTTGTGATGTGTTGTTGCCACAAGGGATAAAACATTGATTCTATGTCTAAGGATGTAGTTGTCGATTACATTACGCACCATACTTAATGCAATTGTCTGTTGCTTTGCAACTTAATACTGAATGGGGTTCGGATGATAACCTGAAGGTGGACTTTTAGGCATAGATGCAGTTGGATGACGGTCTATGTACTTTGTCGTAATGCCCGGACTAAATCTCACTATATTTATTGTAGCGACCTCACCTTTTTAAGGTGCCGATCTCTGTGCGTATCTGTGCTAGTCCCTGGATCAATCGCTAGCACACACAGTACAAGATGTAATACCAAGAAACAAAGGTCTTTATTACATCGTATGATCCAGAATTTACATAAAGGATTACAAATTGCATAGCACAAGGCTAGCATATCATCAGAGTTTCACAACGAATAAACATAGATAGCATGGAGTCCTTCGTCTTCATGTGCCACAGGCGAGCATGTTGAGGATAGACTCGTAACCCTAACCATCGTAACTCACTCGTCTTTCAAAACATCTGCAACATGAAAAGTTACAGCCACGAATGGTCAATACATTTGGAATTGTATTGGCAAGGACACTTTTGTGGACTCAAAAGGCATCCTACACCTACGTGCACATCTGGCAGGTAGAGCTCAGGTTCATTTTGCATAAAGCCAATTTTTCCCTATCGTTTATCAAAACATTTTCTGTCATTACTAAATATTGGATTTCGTCGGTAAACCCCGAGAAATCCTGGAAACCACCGGTAAATCCCCGGTGAATCCTCCTACCCTTGTTCACCCATCATATTTTTAATTTAAGAAATTGGGATGAGGAGATCTTCGAACAAGGACTTGTCAGTTCGCTCAAGTTGTCCATAACCGGGGACACGGCTAAGTACTTAGATTTTACACTCTCGAGAGGTTGTACACCTTTACCCACATGGCCAGGTCAATCCTTCTACCTCGTTGCACATTTTGCTTAAGGACAGGTGTAGACCGTGGCCGAGACCTTCTGTGTGTAATCGCCCGAACCATTCCCTAAGGGCCACGCCCCCACCTACAGTATCCCTCTACCACCACCTGGCCCCTAGGATCCGGGTTCATACAACATACTTTGTCAAGCCAGAGCCATAGTAGCATGTGGTTGTACGTGAAGCTAATGAGCAAGATTTGTCTACAATCTCTTTAAGCCTGGGTGACTTTCCGCAAGTGTGCACTAGCACCAGGGTCTTGCCCCCTGATACAGCCACCCTCTCCATAACTCCACCATTCACCCAGGTAATTCATTAAACTTAGTTGTTTTTCCTTAACCTCTATCAAAACCTTTTCCATGGCATAGCAGGTAACAACTAAATTTAATGGCGGCTAAGGGAGTCTAGGAGTGGTGTAGCTAAACTACTAGGCTTTAATAGCAAGCAAAAAGCATAAACCCTAGACATGTCTACTATAATAACACTATTGTGCAAGAATTAAAACTGGGACTTTTGGTGTGTGTCACTTGCCTTTTTGGTAGTCGAAGATCATTCCCTTTTCTCTCAATCAAAACACGTGGCTCTCCGCACAAACTATAAGATATAAAAAATAGCACAACATAAACACACCATTCATAGCAACATAATCAAACAAGACAACAATCGGAAATGACTCTATGGTACTAAGGTGTGGCATGAGGTTTGGCTTGCAAGATATGGTTTGATAGATTGGAAAGATCATGTACTTTGAAAGAAAAAGATTATTCAAGTCAAGTGCTTAGGAGGAAAAGATTGACAAGGGTATATGGTCAAGTGTTGTTTTCTACGTCGGAATGAATAATTGGAATTATCCATGTGATAGAATCACACGAGTCTCAGATGGCGTAAGGCAACAACACTTACCAATGGCACAAGAAAAAAAATTAGTTAGGAACTAGTGATATGAAAATATACTCAAATAACTCAATTGTTATTTCAATAATATGGACTAGGATAATATATTGGAGAGATGTGATTATGGAACAAGATTAATGTGTCTAAATGATTCGTCGTGGAAGAACAATATCACAGACCATAAAAATACCGCGAAATCAAAGCGTGCAAATCCGACTGGCAAAATGTCCAGAATGATCTAGGCATTTTACTAATTTCAACGGTATAAAGTTTGTCGAAAACTGACATGTAGAACTCAAGATATAGATTTTACGATACGCGGTTAAATTTTAGTGGTGTCTGAAAAGTCGTCCGAGAAAGTTTCTCGGATCGAAAAACTTTCTACACAAAAGATGTAGAGAATTTAATTACGAACTGAACGCAAAAGAAATCATCTGAAATGGAGCTATAGATCTAAAGATAGGAATTTCTAAAGAATTTTCCTTTTCGTGAGCTAGTACAACTACGAGTCGATCGATTGGTTCACTACATGGTCACGGAAAAGAAGAACACGTGGCCAAGCATGGTAGGCTGCAGCAAAATGATACATAGAAGAAATGTGCTGGTAGGTTATATGTTCATGCAGATTTGCACGACGGTGTACTAAAACGGTTGAAAAAAAAGATTCATCTCATGAAGTTCGGATATTCATCTTAGGGAATTAAGAGTTGTGTCAGGCTAACGGTTTCTTTTCACGTACGCATCGAGACCTAGTGGAGATGTGATGTGTTTCTTTTAAAGTGTATGAGTTCAACTAAAGGCGATCTGGATACATCGGATCAAAACAGGTACTGTAGTATACAAGTTCTGATTGTAGGGTAGATAGGAGTGTTCCAAACGAGAAGACGATCATACCAGCGATCGTGTAGTCTATGTGGATGATGGCGCATGGCGTATACACCTACGTGGTCGCAGGCCTTCGCCTGTCCATCCCGTGTATAGCCGGGGGTAGTTCTGGACAACGGTGGCCGAGAATGGTGCGGCGGCCTGGCGATAGGCGGCGCGGCCGGCGTGAACGGCATGATGCGAAATTATGTCCTGGAGGTAGGCCACGATTAAGACATCACGCTAGTAAAAGGAATCGAAGAAAGGATCAACGTACGCGACATACCAATCCAACGAACTTCGAAGGCGTCGCAGCCAACTATGACAACTTGATGCATCGCCATGTCCTGGAGGTAGCCCTTGACAAGGGGATTCTTCTGGTGCAGCAAAACGTCGAGGTGATCACTGTGTACGACAAGAAACTCTGTGAATGAAAGTGATGGAGAAGAACAATGGACACACGGTGCTCTCCTCGGTTCATGTTGGTATGAGCTCTGGAGGGAGATCGGGAGGTGTATGCCGACGGGTGGCATTCGGTGCACCTGGACGGTTTGGGAGATTAAGGCAATAAGGTGGGGTCTAAATTCTCTGAATGGATTCCTCAATAAATATCGAGTAATTTTCGTGTTGAGTCCGAGAGGAAACAGTCGATGGAATTGATGGCAAAGGAAGGAGAGAAGTATACTGCCATGGCTGTAACTAGGGATGTAAATGGTACGGATAATTTCCGCTCCGAATCCGCATCCATATCCGTTTTTGAGGATATGGTATGCATTTTTAGAAATCCGCCGGATATGGATACGGATGCGGATAGTGATCAAGCGGATATTCGACGGATATGGTAGAGGATATGGTATTGATACTATCCGACGGATACGGATTATCCGCCATTTTTTTTGGATTATCCGAGGTCTACAAAGAGGATAATCCGAGAAAATTAGCCCAACCCTAAATATTTAGACAATATAGTTAGTTTATCGGCCAAAATATGTATGCTATTAGTACACAAATTGCTTTGTTGTACGAAATAGAGTGTACATTTTGCTATATTCTATAATTACAAGCATATTTTACATAGAAAGCATACTTCTATTTTTTTATGTGTATATTTTCTTAATAATCCGTTTCCGATCCGAGTTCGGTCCGAATCCGCTCCATATCCGTAATCTGATATAATCCGCATCCGACCATTATCCGCTCCGATCCGAATCCGTTACAAAAATATGGTAAAGGATATGGTAAGAGCAATATCCGATCCGATCCGATCCGTTTACATCCCTAGCTGTAACGTACGTACGTGTACGTGCCCAGGAGGAAGAAGATGAGCGGGCAGCTCGTTCGGTTGGCCAGATGGGCCAGGGAGGAAATGTAGCCCAAAGGAAAAAAAATAGAAGGGAGAGAAAAAGATGCCATGGTGGGCTCGTTCACGTGGGCTGCTTAGGCCGACCGGCCCAGTTGTCTGCTTCATTTTTGTTTTTCTGATTTCTTTCTTAACTTTTGTTTTAGATCTCCAAATAGATTCAAACAAAATTTTAGAAATTTGTAAACCTTCAAATAAAGTTTTAGGACATCAAAAAAAATACTTTATTTTCCAGCTAAATAAAAATTTTAATGGTTTATGCACTTTGGCCTATATGGCTACTTGGGCAATACTTTGCAAAGTCAATTAAAATCTTTATTGTTTCAAAAAAAAATCTTATAAGTTTGAAATAATATAAAACCAAATATTTAGAAAACTCTATTTATAAATACCTTTTTAATAACCACAAAAAGTTTTAATTCTTTGTGAATTTCAATCAAGTCAATCAATCAAGCATTAAATTTATTTTTATTTTACATTCCGGAATTTAGAAAATTTCGGGATGTGACAGACTACCACCCTTAAAAGGGTCCTCGAGATTCGAGAAAGGCTAGAAAGAAAGATGGGTTTAGGATATGTTGGGGTGGGCTACCACCCTTAAAAAAACTTTTGTAGCTAGACTAGGTATTATGTTCATGCTAGGTTCATCCTAGGTATGACTTGGCATTGGGTAATCTCTTGAAATATGTATGGCTTCTGACCTCCAATAGGTTTTTTTTTACTTATAGTGGATAATATATCTCTTCAAGGTGACCTAAGTAGTTTTCGTCACGGTTGGGCTTCATATGGGCAGGTGGTTGAACTACTCTTGTCAGAAAGGGGTTACTCTTCGGGTCAAACGAAAAACCAACATGAGAATATTTCCAGGCGTCCTTCATCATACTTTTGGTTGGTGTCTTCGGCAATCTTCTTTTACTCTTCAACTAGTGGTTGGGTCTTAAAACTCACCATAGTCCTACGTTTGGCAACACTTGCCTACTATAAGGGTATACTATCTATTCACCCTATGGTTCAGGCTTATTAGCGACATCTCTCTTGTAGGTTCATCTCTCTAGATTTACCATTCCTCATAACAAGAGCAAACAATATGAGTAGTCGTCATGGGGGCCAATCCATGTCGCACCCAATCATTTCCTTGTATTTAGTTTGGTATATCTCGTATTCTAACTCGGTCAACCTCACAAGTTTGACAAAAACTTTCATGGAAAATTGAATCAATGTTTTAATCCCCATTATTGAACTGTTTTGGAAACATTTCTATCGATCCTTAACTAGGGTTTTGCATACCTCACACTCTTCCTTTCTGCATCTTGATATATATGAAACATCGGGTTTGGTTTTGCTAAGGTTGTCTTCTTGAAGGTTTGTCGAGTAGACACATGCTGGGTTGGATGTAGATGAGAATAGATAGAAAGGTTCTAAAGAAGTTTCCTACCCAAACATGGCAAATCAAGCAATTTAGCAAACAACAATCATCTAACAAGCATCAAGCAACATAGCTCAAACACAACCAAACTAGTATGGTCATACCACAATTTGGTATGATCAAGGAGTTATTTCTATATCGTTGGTCCGATGAAAGATAACTGATGGTGGTCTGGTCTAATTCTGTTTTGGATGTTTCAAGCTTCTCTTCTACTGCATCGATGTACCTATGGGTGTTGTGCAGTCCGTATCTGACTATTTCTTCAAGTTCTTCATTAGTCTTCTATGAAACCCTTCTTGCGGAGTAGAAGACTTTCACATGAAGCATCAGTCCGTCATTTCACACACAAAGTCATCATGTCTACTTCCGTGATGGTTTCATAAGGTAGGTCATCTAAGATAAGAGGAAAACATTTTTGAAGAAGGAGTAGGTGAGAATACTAGAAGTTCACAAATCAAACGTCCTTTTAATAGAAGTATGATTAGATAGATTTTTCATCCTAGGGTCTTCCTATTTTGTAATCCAAACCTAGGGTCACGAACCTATGGTCAACACAATGCTCTGATATCTGTAGCGACCTCACCTTTTAAGGTGCCGATCTCTGTGCGTATCTGTGCTAGTCCCTGGATCAATCGCTAGCACACACAGTACAAGATGTAATACCAAGAAACAAAGGTCTTTATTACATCGTATGATCCAGAATTTACATAAATGGTTACAAATTGCATAGCATAAGGCTAGCATATCATCAGAGTTTCACAACGAATAAACATAGATAGCATGGAGTCCTTCGTCTTCATGTGCCACAGGCGAGCATGTTGAGGATAGACTCGTAACCCTAACCATCGTAACTCACTCGTCTTTCAAAACATCTGCAACATGAAAAGTTACAGCCACGAATGGTCAATACATTTGGAATTGTATTGGCAAGGACACTTTTGTGGACTCAAAAGGCATCCTACACCTACGTGCACATCTGGCTGGTAGAGCTCAGGTTCATTTTGCATAAAGCCAATTTTTCCCTATCGTTTATCAAAACATTTTCTGTCATTACTAAATATTGGATTTCGTCGGTAAACCCCGAGAAATCCTGGAAACCACCGGTAAATCCCCGGTGAATCCTCCTACCCTTGTTCACCCATCATATTTTTAATTTAAGAAATTGGGATGAGGAGATCTTCGAACAAGGACTTGTCAGTTCGCTCAAGTTGTCCATAACCGGGGACACGGCTAAGTACTTAGATTTTACACTCTCGAGAGGTTGTACACCTTTACCCACATGGCCAGGTCAATCCTTCTACCTCGTTGCACATTTTGCTTAAGGACAGGTGTAGACCGTGGCCGAGACCTTCTGTGTGTAATCGCCCGAACCATTCCCTAAGGGCCACGCCCCCACCTACAGTATCCCTCTACCACCACCTGGCCCCTAGGATCCGGGTTCATACAACATACTTTGTCAAGCCAGAGCCATAGTAGCATGTGGTTGTACGTGAAGCTAATGAGCAAGATTTGTCTACAATCTCTTTAAGCCTGGGTGACTTTCCGCAAGTGTGCACTAGCACCAGGGTCTTGCCCCCTGATACAGCCACCCTCTCCATAACTCCACCATTCACCCAGGTAATTCATTAAACTTAGTTGTTTTTCCTTAACCTCTATCAAAACCTTTTCCATGGCATAGCAGGTAACAACTAAATTTAATGGCGGCTAAGGGAGTCTAGGAGTGGTGTAGCTAAACTACTAGGATTTAATAGCAAGCAAAAAGCATAAACCCTAGACATGTCTACTATAAAAACACTACAGTGCAAGAATTAAAACTGGGACTTTTGGTGTGTGTCACTTGCCTTTTTGGTAGTCGAAGATCATTCCCTTTTCTCTCAATCAAAACACGTGGCTCTCCGCACAAACTATAAGATATAAAAAATAGCACAACATAAACACACCATTCATAGCAACATAATCAAACAAGACAACAATCGGAAATGACTCTATGGTACTAAGGTGTGGCATGAGGTTTGGCTTGCAAGATATGGTTTGATAGCTTGGAAAGGTCATGTACTTTGAAAGAAAAAGATTATTCAAGTCAAGTGCTTAGGAGGAAAAGATTGACAAGGGTATATGGTCAAGTGTTGTTTTCTACGTCGGAATGAATAATTGGAATTATCCATGTGATAGAATCACATGAGTCTCAGATGGCGTAAGGCAACAACACTTACCAATGGCACAAGGAAAAAAATTAGTTAGGAACTAGTGATATGAAAATATACTCAAATAACTCAATTGTTATTTCAATAATATGGACTAGGATAATATATTGGAGAGATGTGATTATGGAACAAGATTAATGTGTCTAAATGATTCGTCGTGGAAGAACGATATCACAGACCATAAAAATACCGCGAAATCAAAGCGTGCAAATCCGACTGGCAAAATGTCCAGAATGATCTAGGCATTTTACTAATTTCAACGGTATAAAGTTTGTCGAAAACTGACATGTAGAACTCAAGATATAGATTTTACGATACGCGGTTAAATTTTAGTGGTGTCTGAAAAGTCGTTCGAGAAAGTTTCTCGGATCGAAAAACTTTCTACACAAAAGATGTAGAGAATTTAATTACGAACTGAACGCAAAAGAAATCATCTGAAATGGAGCTATAGATCTAAAGATAGGTATTTCTAAAGAATTTTCCTTTTCCTGAGCTAGTACAACTACGAGTCGATCGATTGGTTCACTACATGGTCACGGAAAAGAAGAACACGTGGCCAAGCATGGTAGGCTGCAGCAAAATGATACATAGAAGAAATGTGCTGGTAGGTTATATGTTCATGCAGATTTGCACGACGGTGTACTAAAACGGTTGAAAAAAAAGATTCATCTCATGAAGTTCGGATATTCATCTTAGGGAATTAAGAGTTGTGTCAGGCTAACGGTTTCTTTTCACGTACGCATCGAGACCTAGTGGAGATGTGATGTGTTTCTTTTAAAGTGTATGAGTTCAACTAAAGACGATCTGGATACATCGGATCAAAACAGGTACTGTAGTATACAAGTTCTGATTGTAGGGTAGATAGGAGTGTTCCAAACGAGAAGACGATCATACCAGCGATCGTGTAGTCTATGTGGATGATGGCGCATGGCGTATACACCTACGTGGTCGCAGGCCTTCGCCTGTCCATCCCGTGTATAGCCGGGGGTAGTTCTGGACAACGGTGGCCGAGAATGGTGCGGCGGCCTGGCGATAGGCGGCGCGGCCGGCGTGAACGGCATGATGCGAAATTATGTCCTGGAGGTAGGCCACGATTAAGACATCACGCTAGTAAAAGGAATCGAAGAAAGGATCAACGTACGCGACATACCAATCCAACGAACTTCGAAGGCGTCGCAGCCAACT
The DNA here is from genome assembly GCA_030979885.1 of Lolium multiflorum. Lineage (NCBI taxonomy): Eukaryota > Viridiplantae > Streptophyta > Magnoliopsida > Poales > Poaceae > Lolium > Lolium multiflorum. The sequence continues at coordinate 35,436,627 of CM061753.1, forward strand.
ATGACAACTTGATGCATCGCCATGTCCTGGAGGTAGCCCTTGACAAGGGGATTCTTCTGGTGCAGCAAAACGTCGAGGTGATCACTGTGTACGACAAGAAACTCTGTGAATGAAAGTGATGGAGAAGAACAATGGACACACGGTGCTCTCCTCGGTTCATGTTGGTATGAGCTCTGGAGGGAGATCGGGAGGTGTATGCCGACGGGTGGCATTCGGTGCACCTGGACGGTTTGGGAGATTAAGGCAATAAGGTGGGGTCTAAATTCTCTGAATGGATTCCTCAATAAATATCGAGTAATTTTCGTGTTGAGTCCGAGAGGAAACAGTCGATGGAATTGATGGCAAAGGAAGGAGAGAAGTATACTGCCATGGCTGTAACGTACGTGCGTGTACGTGCCCAGGAGGAAGAAGATGAGCGGGCAGCTCGTTCGGTTGGCCAGATGGGCCAGGGAGGAAATGTAGCCCAAAGGAAAAAAAAATAGAAGGGAGAGAAAAAGATGCCATGGTGGGCTCGTTCACGTGGGCTGCTTAGGCCGACCGGCCCAGTTGTCTGCTTCATTTTTGTTTTTCTGATTTCTTTCTTAACTTTTGTTTTAGATCTCCAAATAGATTCAAACAAAATTTTAGAAATTTGTAAACCTTCAAATAAAGTTTTAGGACATCAAAAAAAATACTTTATTTTCCAGCTAAATAAAAATTTAAATGGTTTATGCACTTTGGCCTATATGGCTACTTGGGCAATACTTTTCAAAGTCAATTAAAATCTTTATTGTTTCAAAAAAAAATCTTATAAGTTTGAAATAATATAAAACCAAATATTTAGAAAACTCTATTTATAAATACCTTTTTAATAACCACAAAAAGTTTTAATTCTTTGTGAATTTCAATCAAGTCAATCAATCAAGCATTAAATTTATTTTTATTTTACATTCCGGAATTTAGAAAATTTCGGGATGTGACATTTATCATATCATGTACATGCACTGTTATGCCCTTCTCTATTTGTCAATTGCCCGACTGTAATTTGTTCACCCAACATGCTTTTATCTTATGGGAGAGACACCTCTAGTGAACTGTGGACCCCGGTCCTATTCTTTACATAGCATACAATCTAATGCAATACTTGTTTTACTGTTTTCTTGCAAACAATCATCATCCACACAATACGGTTAATCCTTTGTTACAGCAAGCCGGTGAGATTGACAACCTCACTGTTTCGTTGGGGCAAAGTACTTTGGTTGTGTTGTGCAGGTTCCACGTTGGCGAATCCTGGTGTTGCGCCGCATCACATTTCGCGACCATCAACCTTCAACGTGCTTCTTGGCTCCTCCTGGTTCGATTAAACCTTGGTTTCTTTCTGAGGGAAAACTTGCTACTGTGCGCATCATACCTTCCTCTTGGGGTTCCCAACGAACGTGTGAGTTACACGCCATCAAGCTCTTTTTCTAGCGCCATTGCCGGGGAGATCAAGACACGCTGCAAGGGGAGTCTCCACTTCTCAATCTCTTTACTTTGTTTTTGTCTTGCTTTATTTTATTTACTACTTTGTTTGCTGCACCTAAACAAAACACAAAAAAATTAGTTGCTAGTTTTACTTTATTTACTTTGCTCTCTATATCAAAAACACAAAAAAAAAGTTACTTGTCTTTACTTTATTTGCCTAGTTTATTTTATTACTATTATAATGAGTAATCCTGAAGTTGAAGTTCGTTCTTTTAAGCAACAAGGTGGAGAGAGTTTTAAAGATGCTTGGTATAGAATTAGTAATGCTCATCATAGGTGCATTAAGAAACACTCCACCACTATCCTTCTTAGGAACTTTTATGTTGGTTTATCTAGTTGGAATAGGTATGTTCTTGATGCTCTTTCGGGAGGTAATTTCCTAGGTACTCCCGCTTTAGAAGCTAGTTGCATCATTGAGAGTCTAGTTGGAATACCACCTGTTAATGAAGTTAAAATTGAAATCTCTCTTGAAGATGTTATGAAAAAATTGGAAACCATAGAGAAAAAAATTTCAAGTGTTGAAACTAAATTGGAAATTTTATTTGATAAAACTGATGAACTTGATAAATCCTTAGGAGGAATTGATGAAATAATTAGTGTCCTAGGAACTTGTGTTGTCAATGATAATCAAACCAATAGGATTGATGAACTTGAAAAAGCTATGGGAACCTTGGGTTCAACCTTTTCTTCTCTCAAGTATAATGAGAAAGCTTATGTGGGTAAAGAGCAAAAATTCATGTATGCCTCTAAAGTGCCTAAACAAAAGAATTACTATAGGCCTAAAATTGCTAAAACCCCTAGCACCACCATAGAAAATTTAGATAATGGAGCACCTAAAGCACCCTCTGCAACAAGTTGTGCTTGCATGAAGAATAATAATGTTGATGCTTCTTCGTTTGATAATACTTGATTTGCACTTTCTGCGCCTAGCTGAAAGGCGTTAAAGAAAAGCGCTTATGGGAGACAACCCATATTTTTACTACAGCAATTTTTGTTTTGTTGAGTCTTGGAAGTTGTTTACTACTGTAGCAACCTCTCCTTATCATGTTTTTGTGCCAAGTAAAGTTTCTATGTTAAAGTTGATGTTATATTTGGGATCGCGCAGAAACAGCATTGCTGTCTGTCACGAATCTGGGCCTAAGTCTCTGTAGAAAATTCTAAAAATCTGCCAATTTACGAGCGTGATCCTCAGATATGTACGCAACTTTCATTAGTTTTGAGTTTTTCCATTTGAGCAAGACTGGTGCCATCTTAAAATTCGTCTTTACGGACTGTTCTGTTTTTGACAGATTCTGCCTTTTATTTCGCATTGCCTCTTTTGCTATGTTGGATTTATTTCTTTGATCCATTAATGTCCAGTAGCTTTATGCAATGTCCAGAAGTGTAAAGAATGATTGTGCCACCTCTGAACATGTGAATTATTAATTGTGCACTAACCCTCTAATGAGTTTGCTTGAAGTTTGGTGTGAAGGAAGTTTTCAAGGGTCAAGAGAGGAGTATGATATACTATGATCAAGAGGAGTGAAAGCTCTAAGCTTGGGGATGCCCCCGTGGTTCACCCCTGCATATTTTAAGAAGACTCAAGCGTCTAAGCTTGGGGATGCCCAAGGCATCCCCTTCTTCATCGACAACATCATCAGGTTCCTCCCCTGAAACTATATTTTTATTCAGTCACATCTTGTGTTCTTTACTTGGAGCGTCGGTTTGTTTTTGTTTTTGTTTTTGTTTGAATAAAATGGATCCTAGCATTCACTTTGTGGGAGAGAGACACGCTCCGCTGTTGCATATGGACAAATATGTCCTTAGGCTTTACTCATAATGTTCATGGCGAAGTTTCTTCTTCGTTAAATTGTTATATGGTTGGAATTGGAAAATGCTACATGTAGTAATTCTAAAATGTCTTGGATAATGTGATACTTGGCAATTGTTGTGCTCATGTTTAAGCTCTTGCATCATATGCTTTGCACCGATTAATGAAGAAATACATAGAGCTTGCTAAAATTTGATTTGCATATTTTGTCTCTCTAAGGTCTAGATAATATCTAGTATTGAGTTTTGAACAACAAGGAAGACGTGTAGAGTCTTATAATGTTTACAATATGTCTTTTATGTGAGTTTTGCTGCACCGGTTCATCCTTGAGTTTGCTTCAAATAACCTTGCTAGCCTAAACCTTGTATCGAGAGGGAATACTTCTCATGCATCCAAAATCCTTGAGCCAACTACTATGCCATTTGTGTCCACTATACCTACCTACTACATGGTATTTCTCCGCCATTCCAAAGTAAATTGCTTGAGTGCTACCTTTAAAATTCCATCATTCACCTTTGCAATATATAGCTCATGGGACAAAATAGCCTTAAAAACTATCGTAGTATCGAATATGTACTTATGCACTTTATCTCTTATTAAGTTGCTTGTTGTGCGATAACCATGCTTCTGGGGAACGCCATCAATTACTCTTTATTGAATATCATGTGAGTTGCTATGCATGTCCGTCTTGTCTGAAGGATCTATCACCTTAGTGGTTGGAGCATGCAAAATTGTTAGAGAAGAACATTGGGCCGCTAACTAAAGCCATGAATCATGGTGGAAGTTTCAGTTTGGACATATATCTTCAATCTCATATGAGAATAATAATCATTGCTACATGCTTATGCATTTAAGAGGAGTCCGTTATCTGTTGTCCATGTTGTCCCGGTATGGATGTCTAAGTTGAGAATAATCAAAAGCGAGAAATCCAAAATGCGAGCATTCTCCTTAGACCTTTGTACAGGCGGAGGTACCCCTTTGTGACACTTGGTTGAAACATGGCATGCAAAGATCCGGTAGTCCAAGCTAAGTAGGACAAGGTGCGGGCACTATTAGTATACTATGCATGTGGCTTGCAACTTGTAAGATATAATTTACATAACTCATATGCTTTATTACTACCGTTGACAAAATTGTTTCATGTTTTCAAAATAAAAGCTCTAGCACAAATACAGCAATCGATGCTTTCCTCTTTGAAGGACCTTTCTTTTACTTTTATTGTTGAGTCAGTTTACCTATCTCCTCCACCTTAAGAAGCAAACACTTGTGTGAACTGTGCATTGATTCCTACATACTTGCATATTGCACTTGTTATATTATTTTATGTTGACAATATCCATGAGATATACATGTTATAAGTTGAAAGCAACCGCTGAAACTTAATCTTCCTTTGTGTTTCTTCAATGCCTTTACTTTGATTTATTGCTTTATGAGTTAACTCTTATGCAAGACTTATTGATGCTTGTCTTGAAGTACTATTCATGAAAAGTCTTTGCTTTATGATTCAGTTGTTTACTCATGTCATTACCATTGTTTTGATCGCTGCATTCATTACATATGTTTACAATAGTATGATCAAGATTATGATGGCATGTCACTTCAGAAATTATCTTTGTTATCGTTTTACCTGCTCGGGACGAGCAGAACTAAGCTTGGGGATGCTGATACGTCTCCAACGTATCGATAATTTCTTATGTTCCATGCTACTTTATTGATGATACCTACATGTTTTATGCACATTATATGTCGTATTTACGCATTTTCTGGAACTAACCTATTAACAAGATGCCGAAGAGCCAGTTGCTGTTTTCTGCTTTTTGGTTTCAGAAATCCTAGTAACGAAATATTCTCGGAATTGGACGAAATCACCGCCCAGGGTCCTATTTTTGCACTGAGCTTCCAAGACCGAAGGAGAGTCGAAGTGGGGCCACGAGGTGGCCAGGTGACAGGCGGCGCGGCCCAGCCCCGGCCGCGCCGGCCTGCCCCCCGGCCTCGCCGCCTCTTGACCTCCTTTCGCCTACAAGCCTCCGTCGCGAAACCCCTAGTACCGAGAGCCACGATACGGAAAACCTTGCAGAGACGCCGCCGCAATCCCATCTCGGGGATTCAGGAGATCCGGCACCCTGCCGGAGAGGATTCATCTCCGGAGGACTCTACACCGCCATGGTCGCCTCCGGAGTGATGAGTGAGTAGTTCACCCCTGGACTATGGGTCCATAGCAGAGCTAGATGGTTGTCTTCTCCTTGTTGTGCTTCATTGTTGGATCTTGTGAGCTGCCTAACATGATCAAGATCATCTATCTGTAATACTATATGTTGTGTTTGTCGGGATCCGATGGATAGAGAATACTATGTTATGGTGATTATCAATCTATTGTTTATGTGTTGTTTATGATCTTGCATGCTCTCCGTTATTAGTAGAGGCTCTGGCCAAGTTTTTGCTCTTAACTCCAAGAGGGAGTATTTATGCTCGATAGTGGGTTCATGCCTTCATTGACACTGGGATCGTGACAGTAGGTTCTAAGGTTGTGATGTGTTGCCACTAGGGATAAAACATTGATTCTATGTCTAAGGATGTAGTTGTCGATTACATTACGCACCATACTTAATGCAATTGTCTGTTGCTTTGCAACTTAATACTGAATGGGGTTCGGATGATAACCTGAAGGTGGACTTTTTAGGCATAGATGCGTTGGATGGCGGTCTATGTACTTTGTCATAATGCCCGGATTAAATCTCACTATATTTATCATATCATGTACATGCATTGTTATGCCCTTCTCTATTTGTCAATTGCCCGACTATAATTTGTTCACCCAACATGCTTTTATCTTATGGGAGAGACACCTCTAGTGAACTGTGGACCCCGGTCCTATTCTTTACATAGCATACAATCTACTGCAATACTTGTTTACTGTTTTCTTGCAAACAATCATCTTCCACACAATACGGTTAATCCTTTGTTACAGCAAGCCGGTGAGATTGACAACCTCACCTTCGTTGGGGCAAAGTACTTTGGTTGTGTTGTGTAGGTTCCACGTTGGGAATCCCTGGTGTTGCGCCGCATCACATTTCGCGACCATCAACCTTCAACGTGCTTCTTGGCTCCTCCTGGTTCGGTTAAACCTTGGTTTCTTTCTGAGGGAAAACTTGCTACTGTGCGCATCATACCTTCCTCTTGGGGTTCCCAACGAACGTGTGAGTTACACGCCATCAGTGCTCCATTATCTAAATTTTCTATGGTGGTGCTAGGGGTTTTAGCAATTTTAGGCCTATAATAATTCTTTTGTTTAGGCACTTTAGAGGCATACATGAATTTTTGCTCTCTACCCACATAAGCTTTCTCATTATACTTGAGAGAAGAAAAGGTTGAACCCAAGGTTCCCATAGCCTTTTCAAGTTCATCAATCCTATTGGTTTGATTGTCATGGACAACACAAATTCCTAGGACACTAATTCTTACATCAATTCCTCCTAAGGATTTATCAAGTTCATCAGTTTTGTCCAATAACATTTCCAATTTAGTTTCAATACTTGGAAATTTTTTCTCTATGGTTTCCAATTTTTTCATAACATCCTCAAGAGAGATTTCAATTTTAACTTCATTAACAGGTGGTATTCCAACTAGACTCTCAATGATGCAACTAGCTTCTAAAGCGGGAGTACCTAGGAAATTACCTCCCGAAAGAGTATCAAGAACATACCTATTCCAACTAGATAAACCAACATAAAAGTTCCTAAGAAGGATAGTGGTGGAGTGTTTCTTAATGCACCTATGATGAGCATTACTAATTCTGTACCAAGCATCTTTAAAACTTTCTCCACCTTGTTGCTTAAAAGAACGAACTTCAACTTCAGGATTACTCATGATAACAGTAAAAGTAACTAAGTAAATAAAGACAAGTAACTAATTTTTTGTGTGTTTTTGATATAGAGAGCAAGACAGTAAATAAAGTAAAACTAGCAACTAATTTTTTTGTGTTTTGTTTAGGTGCAGCAAACAAAGTAGTAAATAAAATAAAGCAAGACAAAAACAAAGTAAAGAGATTGAGAAGTGGAGACTCCCCTTGCAGCGTGTCTTGATCTCCCGGCAACGGCGCCAGAAAAAGAGCTTGATGGCGTGTAACTCACACGTTCGTTGGGAACCCCAAGAGGAAGGTATGATGTGCACAGCAGCAAGTTTTCCCTCAGAAAGAAACCAAGGTTTAATCAAACCAGGAGGAGCCAAGAAGCACGTTGAAGGTTGATGGTGGCGAAATGTGATGCGGCGCAACACCAGGGATTCCGGCGCCAACGTGGAACCTGCGCAACACAACCAAAGTACTTTGCCCCAACGAAACAGCGAGGTTGTCAAGTATGGTGCGTAATGTAATCGACAACTACATCCTTAGACTTAGCATCAATGTTTTATCCCTAGTGGCAACAGCACATCACAATCTTAGAACTTTCTGTCACTGTCCTAGGTGTCAATGAAGGCATGAACCCACTATCGAGCATAAATACTCCCTCTTGGAGTTAAGAGCAAAAACTTGGCCAGAGCCTCTACTACTAACGGAGAGCATGCAAGATCATAAACAACACATAAACAATAGATTGATAATCACCATAACATAGTATTCTCTATCCATCGGATCCCGACAAACACAACATATAGTATTACAGATAGATGATCTTGATCATGTTAGGCAGCTCACAAGATCCAACAATGAAGCACATAAGGAGAAGACGACCGTCTAGCTACTGCTATGGACCCATAGTCCAGGGGTGAACTACTCACTCATCACTCCGGAGGCGACCATGGCGGTGTAGAGTCCTCCGGGAGATGAATCCCCTCTCCGGCAGGGTGCCGGAGGCGATCTCCTGAATCCCCCGAGATGGGATGGGATTGGCGGCGGCGTCTCGGAAGGTTTTCCGTATCGTGGCTCTCGGTACTGGGGGTTTCGCGACGGAGGCTATTTGTAGGCGGAAGGGCAGGGCAAGAGGCGGCACGAGAGGCCCACACCATAGGTCGGCGCGGCCGGGCCTGGCCGCGCCGCCTGTGGTGTCGCCACCTCGTGGCCCCACTTCGACTCTCCTTCGGTCTTCTGGAAGCTTCGTGCAAAAATAGGACCCCGGGCGTTGATTTCGTCCAATTCCGAGAATATTTCGTTACTAGGATTTCTGAAACCAAAAACAGCAGAAAACAGCAACTGGCTCTTCGGCATCTTGTTAGTTAGAAAATGCAAAATACGACATATAATGTGCATAAAACATGTAGGTATCATCAATAAAGTAGCATGGAACATAAGAAATTATCGATACGTTGGAGACGTATCAGCCGTCTCGCTTAACTCAGCAGCAAGAGCGTCAGCGCGTTTATTGGCTTCTGCAAGTTTTTCTGCCAACATAAAACAGATAAGCATCGTGACACAAAAATAGTGACAGGATATACTCGACAAGGAAAGATGGACAAAGAAAAAGGAGGTACCTTCAAGTTTGCCGGCGTAATCTCGATACCCGATAAATTGGGTACCAAAACGGATAAGTTCCTTCATGAAAGGCTAAAGAAAGATCATAAAAAGAGGATCAATATAAGTGGAAAAATTTCGACACCATGAAAAAACGGAGGGAAGTTCAGAAAATGAAGCCAATGCAGAACGAAGAAGATAACTTACTTCTTCCATCAAAGGAGTCGAGGAACAACTAGCTAGTATAGTTGGTTCCTCGGTTGATTCTACCCTGGCTCTCTGGTTGTCGTCGGTGACAACAGCCCGTTCTTCGACTTCCCCACCTTTGGGAAGGGGAGGAAGAGAAGATAAAACAAGATGACCCTGTGGAATATAAAAATATCGACAAAACAGTTATATTTCGTCATCAATAAAGCGGTCTACAGGAAAAATCTAGCAAGACAACATAGTAGTCGCAAAAATCAATTACCTCGGGAAGAGGATTGGCGCTACAAAATGGCTTAACTTTGCAAGAAGATGGAACGGTGTCCTTCTTGCTAAGCTTGGAGATTCTTCGGATCAGCTTCTCCAAGTCCTTTGCAGAAAGATCTGTGGAGAGCCTCTCGACGTCTTCATCACCAGCATACATCCAAAGGGGATTTTTTCGAGCTTGCAGAGGCTGCACTCTAATCCTAAGGAAGTAGGCTGTGATTTGGATACCCGATAGCTCCTTGCCACGGGTACTCTGAAATTCACGGATACGAGTCATCGCCTCTGTCGCCAATTTCTCTTCTTCGGTAGCTTCAGCATCCCAGGAGCGGCGGCGAAGAATTTTGGTTTTTCCGTCGAAGGGGGCGATGTTGTACTCCATTGAATCAGAGCTTTCTTCATGCACATGCAGCCACCTCTTGCGCCACCCTTGGATGGAATCAGGGAATTTGACGTCGAAGTAACGGCGAACACAGATAACGACGCCGCCAATATTATAGGCGACGCCGTGGGAGCCATTACGGCGGAGGCAGAAGATGCGTTTCCACAGAGCCCAATTAGGTTGGACTCCGAGGAAGCATTCGCACAATGTGATAAAAATCGACACGTGCAAGATAGAATTGGGCGTCAGCTGGTGAAGCTGAAGCCCATAAACAAAGAGAAGACCGCGAAGAAACTCGTGAATAGGAGGGGAAAGACCATGAGATGATCAACGAAACTAACCCGGTACTCCATTGGAGGAGATGGGTAGCTTTCCTCGTGAGGGAAGCGCAGTGCGTCCTTCTTCTTGGTGAACCCCAGCCTCTTCAGCAGGTTCATGTCCTGGTTGGAGATCTTGGATCTCTCCCACTCCAGATCTTCGGTGGCCATTGGAGATTGTTGGAGCGCTGTGCTGGGTGTGTCGCGAGGGTGATGATTTTCACTCAAATGGAGTAGAACAGCACGAGCTTGGAGGAGCGCACAAAGCAATGAGCACAATGGAGGATTTTTGGCAGAGGATGGGCGGCGTGAGCGAAAGTGACAGAGGAAGAAGATGATGGAATTAAATAGAGGTGCGGTGAATCGACGCAACCGTTGGATAGAAAAATTATGGCGCAGATGGATCACACGTGGACAAGGGGTAAAATGGATTTTCACTGAGAAAAGAAACGACAGACGGCACAGTGCGTGCGCCAGAAAAAGTGGAGGACGTGTGTCCCCCACTTGCACGACGTGTCCATTGGATGGGGAATCTAGACCCACGAGGCAGTGAGAGGAGCGATTTTCGCATTTTTCCAATACAGAAATCGTGGCTCTCATCAGCAATGACGTCACTGAGGTAAAAGAAAAGTTCGACTAAGAAGTCTGGTGAAAATATCGACAATGCAAGATTATTTTAAGAGCCTTTGATCAAATACAAGTTTTTGCCCAAATGCTCGGGGGCTACTTTGGAAAAATAGAAAACTTCGAATATGACAAGATAGAAATGGCGAGAGCCTATGACCAAATGCAAGCATTTGTTCATAGCCTCGGGGGCTACTCCCATCGGGAGCGCTGGTCACGCACCCGATAGATATAAAAATCTCGAAAAGGATTACCAATATAGTGGCAGAGGATATTAATCTGTGGAGCCTACACCCAAGCACAAGTTCTTGGCTGTAGCCTCGGGGGCTACTCCCATCTTTCGCGTGCCCGATGAATTTCGATCAAAAGAAAGAAACAGAAGTGAGTATATTTCGAGTTATACAGATAACTCTACATATACTCCCATCGGGAAGACAAAATAAGTCATCAAATATGACTCGATAAAATGTGCTATTCCAACAGCCGAAAAGCACTCGACAATATATTCTCAGAGCGCTAGAAGTCGCGAATAAATCTCTGAATGCCGCAAAACTTTGCGAAGGTAAGACCCAGATCCGTTCGAGCGGCGTGGCACCGTCTCGACGGCGGATTGCTACTTTTTTCCGTATCAACAGATACGAAGAAAAATCCTAACGGACGCATTAGGTACCCGATAAAATATGACTGGACTCGACAGAATGGTAAGACCTTAAGCGGCACCTGTCGAAGTTTACACCAGTATCCCGAGATCATGTCCAGGGACGTGATTTTGAAGTAGGTTTTTGCGGATTGCCACTAGAGCAGTTAACTAGTACCTGATCCGTCAGATGAACTAGCCCCAACTACCGTTATCCCTGTACAAAATAATATTTGCATATCGAAAGATTATGTAATGAGTAAAGTTGGAGATTTTCCCTGATTCTTCGATTCAAGAAAAATCTCTGGGGCCACTGACATAGGCATCCCCAATGGGCCTCGCCAAAGATGGTACCGGATTTACCTAAGGCCCAGGACTCGAAGAATAAAGAAGATTTGGAAGCCCATTTAGTGTTAAGGAAAGATAGATTGTATTAGGAAACATAGAGACTTGTAATCTTACGGGTTGGGTACGAAACCCTCCCGAACTCTGTAACTTGTGTATTACGAAACCCTCGGCTCCACCCTCTATATAAGGGGGGGTCGAGGGACAAAGAAAGGATCGAATCTACTGTCAACAGAACCATAGTTTTCATAATCAGCGAGTATTTTTTGGCTGAAACCTTCGAGATCTACTTGCCCTCTACTTCCAGCAAAACCCTAGTCTACAATCTGTAGGCATTGACAAATTAATCCTTTGTCACTACTTGACCCCCGGCTTTGAAGAACTGGGGGCAAGAGCTGGCTTGTATCCAAGGGTAGCAAGGATTTTCTTCGAATTGGGCTTCGCCGCTTTAATTAGCGACTGCCACTTCTTCGTCTCGATCTCCTCCGTGTTGCCCACCCTTGACCAGTCGACGTGTTGTTGGCTCTCAGCAATCAAGGCAATCGTACCTTCGACACCAACTTTTAACCCTTCTTGGCAAAGTTGGATTCCATGGTCTTCTTGGGAAGTGAAGCACTTGGCGAGATCAACAAAAATTGTGGGCTCCTCTTTCTTCTTGAAAAAATATGGGAAAAGCCGCTATAGGCCAATCTTAGCTTCAGCAAGGCCGTCACAAGCTTCAGTGCCGTGGATTTCAAGGAGAGAAAGGGCGTCGAGGAGTTGGTCACCCTCAGGGTTTTCCAGCTCATACTCTTGATTTGTTCTTCCTGCTTAAAGCATAAAAAAGAGTTGATCAAAGGAAAAAGGGAACAAAGACAACGCAAGAAAGCAGCAAGGGTGTGAACACTTACTAACAAAACGTCGACTCTGCGACTCCAGTCGACTAAGGATTTCTTCTTCACGAGCAGAATGCTGAGCTACATTTTCGCTCAGAGCATTTTTTGCGTCATCGAGTCTTTTCTGAAGATCTTCGACGGCAGCAGCATCTGCTTCAGCTTTCATGCGAGCTGTTTCGCTTTGCTCTAACTCAACAGCAAGAGCGTCAGCACGTTTGTTGGCTTCGCAAGTTTTTCTGCCAATATAAGACAGACAAGTAAAGTACTGCAGCACAAAATAGTGACAGAATATACTCGACAAGGAAAGACAGACAAGAAAAAAAGAGGGTACCTTCAAGTTTGGCGGCATACTCGCGGTACCCGATAAATTGGGTACCGAAACGGATAAGCTCCTTCATGAAAGGCTAAAGAAAGATCATAAAAAGGGGATCAATATAGGAAGTGAAAAAGTTCGACATCACGAAGAAACAAAGAGAGGGAAGTTCAGAAAAATGAAGTCAATACAGGTAAAGAAGATAACTTACTTCTTCCATTAAAGGAGTCGAGGAACAACCAGCTAATATGGTTGGTTCCTTGGTTGATTCCACCCTAGCTCTCTTCGGGAAGGAGCCTGGGGGCTCACAGCTGGCGTTGGATGTTCCAGGTTTTGTTGAGGAGGCGAAGTTTCATCGCCATCAGGATGAGCTTCCGAAACAACCAAAGTACGGGACGTGCTCGTTCGAGCAGCCACGTCAATGGGTGCATCTTCCTCTTCATCGCCACTACAACAAATACAGCGACAAGATAAGAAAGCAATTTGGAAAAGTATCGAGAAGAAACAAATATAGTGCATCAAAAACTTACGAGCTGATAAGAGCAGCTTCGTAAAGATCAAAAGCTTTCTTTCCAGCATCAGGCGCAGGTTCTTCGGCACGTGCAGCACCGGCTTTGGAGGTGCCAGAGTCAACAATTTCATCCCTTTTCCTCTTGCCTTTTGGAGAAGCAGCGGGGAGAGACGAGCGTGTCGACGAGGTAGCCTCAGTTTCATTCTCTTTTTCAAGTGAAGCCGTGGATTTTTGGGAACCTGATACGTCTCAAACGTATCTATAATTTCTTATGTTCCATGCTACTTTTATTATAATACTTGAATGTTTTACACATACTTTACAGCATTATTATACATTTTCCGGCACTAACCTATTAACAAGATGCCGAAGCGTTGCTGTTTTCGCTGTTTTTGGTTTCAGAAATCCTAGTAAGGAAATATTCTCGGAATTGGACGAAATCAACGCCTAGGGTCCTATGTTTGCACGAAGCTTCCAGAAGTCCGAAGAGGAACGAAGTGGGGCCACGAGGCGACGACACGCTAGGGCGGCGCGGCCTGGGCCTGGGCCGCGCCGGCCTGTTGTGTCGCCACCTCGTGTGGCCCCGACCTACCCTTCCGCCTACTTAAAGCCTCTCCATCGCGAAACCCCCGTACCGAGAGCCACGATACGGAAAACCTTCCAGACGCCGCCGTCGCGAATCCCATCTCGGGGATTCAGGAGATCGCCTCCGGCACCCCGCCGGAGAGGGGAATCATCACCGGAGGGGCTCTACATCATCATGCCCGCCTCCGGATTGATGCGTGAGTAGTTCATCCTTGGACTATGGGTCCATAGCAGTAGCTAGATGGTTGTCTTCTCCGCTTGTGCTTTCATTGTATTAGATCTTGTGAGCTGCCTAACATGATCAAGATCATCTATTTGTAATGCTACATGTTGTGTTTGGCGAGATCCGATGAATATAGAATACTATGTTAAGTTGATTATCAATCTATCATATATGTGTTGTTTATGTTCTTGCATGCTCTCCGTTGCTAGTAGAGGCTCTGGCCAAGTTGATACTTGTAACTCCAAGAGGGGGTAATTATGCTCGATAGTGGGTTCATGCCTCCATTTAATCTGGGACAGACAGAAAGTTCTAAGGTTGTGGATGTGTTGTTGCTACTAGGGATAAAACATTGATGCTTTGTCTAAGGATATTTGTGTTGATTACATTACGCACCATACTTAATGCAATTATCTGTTGTTTACAACTTAATACCGGAAGGGGTTCGGATGATAACCTGAAGGTGGATTATTTAGGCATAGAGGCATGCTGGATAGCGGTCTATGTACTTTGTCGTAATGCCCTGATTAAATCACATAGTAATCATCGTTGATATGTATTGAATCTTTATTTGTCAATTGCTACGCCTGTAATTTGTTCACCCAGCATGTTAGTTATCTTATTGGAGAGACACCACTAGTGAACTGTGGACCCCGGTCCATTCTTTTACATCTGAATACATTCTACTGTTTTCTGTTCTTTGCAAACAAACACCATCTTCCACTCGATACGCTTAATCCTTTGTTTTCAGCAAGCCGGTGAGATTGAAAACCTCACCTACGTTGGGACAAAGTACTTTGATTGTGTTGTGCAGTTCCACGCGCCGGTTTCACGGTATTGCGCCGCACCACATTCCTCCACCAACAACCTTCACGTGCTTCTTGGCTCCCACTGGTTCGATAACCTTGGTTTCTTTCTGAGGGAAACTTGTCGCGCATCATACCTTCCTCTTGGGGTTTCCAACGGACGTGTACATCTACGCGCATCGAACTGCGACTCCACTTTCAGGGCGAGAAGTACCCTGGTTGCCGGTGACAAAAGCCCGTTCTTCACTTCCCCACCGGGAAGGGAGGAAGAGAAGATAGAACAAGGTGGCCCTGTGAAAAATAAGGAGTATCGACAAGCAGCTATGTTACAAAGCGCCATCAACAAAGTAGTCGACAGATGCAAAAAATTCGGGAAGACAATATAATAGTCAGGAAGAAAAATTACCTCGGGAAGGGGATTGGTGCTACAAAATGGCTTAACTTTGCAAGAAGATGGAATGGTGTCCTTCTTGTTAAGCTTGGAGATTCTTCGAATCAGCTTCTCCAAGTCCTTCGCAGAAGATCTGTGGAGAGCCTCTCGACGTCTTCATCACCAGCATACGTCCAAGGGGATTTTTTCGAGCTTGCAGAGGCTGCACTCTAATCCTAAGGAAGTAGGATGTGATTTGGATACCCGACAGCTCCTTGCCACGGGTATTAAGCTCACGGATGCGAGTCATCAGCGCATCTGCCGCCAATTTCTCTTCTTCTAGCTTCACCCCAAGAGCGGCGGCGAAGAATCTTGATTTTTTCCGTCGAAAGGGGCAATGTTGTACTCTACTGAATCAGAGCTTTCTTCGTGCACATACAGCCACTTCTTGCGCCACCCTTGGACGGAATCAGGGAATTTGACGTCGAAGTAATCGACGTCAGAGCGAACACAGATAACACGCCGCCGATATTATAGGCGACGCCGTGGGAGCCATTACGGCGGAGGCAGAAAATACGTTTCCACAAAGCCCAATTAGGTTGGACTCCGAGGAAGCATTCGCACAATGTGATAAAAATCGACACGTGCAAGATAGAATTGGGCGTCAGCTGATGAAGCTGAAGCCCATAAACAAAGAGAAGACTCGAAGAAACTCATGGATAGGAGGGAACGACCGCGGATGAGATGATCAACGAAACTAACTCGGTACTCCATTGGAAGAGATGGGTAGCTCTCCTCGTGGGGGAAGCGTAGCGCGTCATTCTTCTTGGCGAACCCCAGCTTCTTCAGCAAGTTCATATCTTGGCTGGAGATCTTGGATCTCTCCCACTCCAAATCTTCGGTAGCCATCGGGGATTCTGGAGTGCTATGCCTAGTGAGCCGCGCGCGTGGTGGCTTTAACTAGAATGGAGAAGAACAGCACGAGCATGGATGAGCGCACAAAGCAATGAGCGCAATGGAGGATTTCTTGCAGAGGAACAGGGGTGCGACGCGAGTGGAAGTGTTGATTGAGGAAGACGATGACCTTATATGCAGGTGCGGTGAAACGACGCACCGTAGGATGAAGAAATTGCGGAGTAGATGGTGTACACATGGACAAGGGGTAAAAGGTAATTTCATTAAGACAAGAAAATACAGAACCTGCAGTACATGCGCCAGTAAAAGTGGGAGACGTGTGTCCCCCACTTGCACGACGTGTCCACGGATAGGGAATCTGGACCCACGAGGCAGAGAGAGAAGTCTTCGCATGTTCCCAATACAGTAATCGTGGCTATCATCAGCAATGATGTCACCTTGGCAAGAGAAAAACTCGACTGTGAAGCCTAGTAAGAATGTCGACAACATAAGATTATTTCGAGAGCCTTTGATCAAATACAAGTTTTTGCCCAAATGCTCGGGGGCTACTTTCGAAAAAGAAAAACTTCGAGTATGACAAAATAGAAATGGCGAGAGCCTATGACCAAATACAAGCATTTGTTCATAGCCTCGGGGGCTACTCCCATCGGGAGCGCTGGTCGCGCACCCGATAGATATGAAAAGCTCGAGAAGAATTAACAATATAGCGTCAGTAGATATTAATTTGTGGAGCCTACAACCAAGCACAAGTCCTTGGCTGTAGCCTCGGGGGCTACTCCCATCGGGAACGCTGTTCGCGTGCCCGATGAAATTATACAAAAATATAGAGAAAGAAAAAGAAAGAGTATATTTCGAGTTATATAGATAACTCTCCATATACTCCCATCAAAGGCAAAATAAGTCATCAAATATGACTCAATAAAATATGCTATTCCAACAAGAAAGCACTCGACAATATATTCTCAGAGCGCTAAAAGTCGCGAATAATCTCTGAATGCCACAAAATTTTGCGAAGGTAAGACCAGATCCGTTCAGCGGCGTGGCACCGTCTCTGACGGCGGTTTGCTACTTTTTTCCGTATCACCAGATACGAAGAAAAATCCTAACGGACGCGTTAGGTACCCGATAAAATATGACTGGGCTCGACAGAATGGTAAGACCTTAAGCGACACATGTTGAATTTACACCAGTATCCCGAGATCATGTCCAGGACGTGATCTTGAAGTAGGTTTTTGTGGATTGCCACTAGAGCAGTTAACTAGTACCTGATCCGTCAGATGAACTAGCCCCAACTACCATTATCCCTGTACAATATAGTATTCGCATATCTAAAAGTTATGCAATAAATTCGACAAGATTATTGAATGATTAAAGTTGGAGATTTTTCCGATTCTTCGATTCAAGTAAAATCTCGGCTACCGACATAGCATCCCCAATGGCCCACAAGATAGTACCCGGATTTATTGAAGGCCCAGGACTCGAAGGATAAGAAGATTCGGAAGCCCAATTAGTGTTAAGGAAAGATATATTGTATTAGGAAATATAGAGACTTGTAATCTTGCGGGACGGGTACGAAACCCTCCCGGATTCTCGTAATCCTGTGTATTACGAAAACCTCGGCTCCACCTCCTATATAAGGGGGAGTCGAGGGACAAAGAAAGGATCGAATCTATTGTCAACAAAACCCTAGTTTTTACAATCAGCAAGTACTTTTCGGCTGAAACCTTCGAGATCTACTTGCCCTCTACTTCCAGCAAAACCCTAGTCTACAATTTGTAGCCATTGACAAGTGAATCCCTTGTCAAGCAGGGTGCCGGAGGCGATCTCCTGAATCCCTCGAGATGGGATTGGCGGTGGCGGCGTCCTCTCGGAACTTTTTCCATTGTGGCTCTCGGCACAGGGTTTTCGCGACGGAGAGTTTAAGTAGGCGAAGGGGCAGCGCAGGGGGCGTCGAGGGGCCCACCCCATAGGGTGGCGTGGCCCTCCTGGCCGCACCGCCCTATGGTGGCGGCTCCTCGTGGCCCCACTTCGTATCCTCTTCGGTCTTCTCGGAAACTCCGTGGAAAAATAAGACCGTGGGCTTTTGTTTCGTCCAATTCCGAGAATATTCCTGTGTAGGATTTCTGAAACCAAAAACAGCAGAAAACAGGAACTGGCGCTTCGGCATCTTGTTAATAGGTTAGTGCCGGAAAATGCATCAAAACATCATAAAGTGTGAACAAAACATGTAGGTATTGTCATAAAACTAGCATGGAACATAAGAAATTATAGATACATTGGAGACGTATCAACTATCATCTAACATGACTTCACTCGATGTTTTAAAGGACCCGATATAGAAAAAGATATCGGATTATTACGACAACTTGAAGAAAACATCGGCAGCAGAATCTTCGAGTAGTACAAATTGAGTCTACACACGGTTGCAAGCATCCATGCCTAGACTCGGGGGATACTCCCATCGGGAGCGCTAGACGCGCACCCGATAAAAATGTGCTTTCGATTTCGAAATGATGAAAAAAGATCAAGTCTTTTCGGCAACTGTGGACATTCGACAGAAGACAATTTTAGTCCTTGCCCGAAGCTTCACTTCGACCAGTCACACGGGGGCTACTGATTTTGGCATTAGCCTTCGGATAACCAACATTATGCTACCTCCTACGGCCCAACCAGGGGCCCATGAAGATTGCCCAACAACCAAGGTGGGCCAATGCGTTGGTTCTAGAAAAGGAGACTCACCCGAAGTAGGATTCTTGACGAACAAGGCAAGAAGACGCTAAACAAGGAAAGATTAGAAGTAGAACTCTTTGTAACCTAGTCGAACCCGTTCAGAACTCATGAGACCTGGTCCGCAATATAAGGGCCGGGAGAGGGTCTGCCAAGGGACATAACCACAATAGATAGATTCGTAGCAAGTCTAGAGCTAGGTCATTAGAATCTTAGCCTCTCGACGAGATCATACTCATAGCCTTTGGCTACCCCATTGTAACCTGATATATTCGTTAATCAAGATCAGACAAGCAGGAAGTAAGGGTTTTACCTTATCGAGGGCCCCGAACCTGGGTAAATCTCTCTCCCTGTCTGTTTGGTATCCACGTGTTATGCAGGATTCGTCAACCCTAACAATTCTTCGAAGAATCGTAATATTAGTTTCATATTAAAAGCTTTTTCAACATCATGCTCCATGAAAAGTATAGTATCATCGGCATATTGCAGTATAGAAATTCCTCCCTCAACAAGATGAGGTATTAGACTTCCAATCTGTCCATCCTCCTTTTCCCTTGCAATTGAGATGGCCAGCATATCTGCAATAATGTTGAATAACATGGGTGACAATGGATCACCCTGTCAAAGACCTTTCCTGGTTTGAAAATAGTGACCAATGTCATCATTGACCTTGATCCCTACACTTTCTCCTCTAACGAATTGTTCGATGAGTTTACACCATTTGGGATCAAAACCTTTCATGCGCATGGCTTGTTGAAGAAAAGGCCATTTTACCTTGTCATATGCTTTCTCAAAATCAATTTGAAATATCACTCCATCCATTTTCTTTCGATGAAGTTCATGAATAGTTTCATGTAAGACAACTACTCCTTCAAGTATATGTCGTCCTGACATGAATGCCGACTGCATAGGGCTAATCACTGTTTTAGCAACAGTATTAACTCTAATTGTAGCAACCTTCGTGAATATTTTAAAACTAACATTGAGAAGGCAGATTGGTATATATTGTTGTATCTGAACAACATTCTCCTTCTTGGTTAATAACACCAAAATTCAATTTGAACAACTGTAATTCCCCTGAATGCAATTGATAGAACATTGGCATTAAATCACCCTTAATGACATCACAAAAGGTTTGATAAAACTCAGCTGGAAACCCATCAGGTCCTGGAGGTTTATTTAACTCCTTTTGAAAAATAGCATCCTTGACCTCCTTCTCAGTAAATTCGGCAACCAGGATATTATTCTCCTCTGGGTTAATTGGGGAATATCTTGACGGATCTCCTCACTCAGTGTGAGGGTAGAAGTAGCTGGCTCTCCAAATAACTTCTTATAATATTCTGATATATAGACTTGTAAATTCTCATCACCCACTATGGTTCCTTCATCTTGTTCTAGCTGAAATATTTTTTCCTTCTATGCTTTCCATTTGCAATTAAGTGAAAATACTTAGTATTGTTTCCCCCCTCTTGAATATGTTTTACTTTGGCTCTTTCCGCCCATTTTGACTCCTCCTCTCTACAAAGTTTAGTTAAATCATCATTTGCTTTTCTTAATTGTGTTCTCTCATCATCATCTAGAGGGGTTGTCTCAGCTTTCAAATATAATTCATCTATTAAGGATAGCAATTTTTCCTTTTCTTTCTTGTATTGACCACTTGGACATTTTGCCCAGCCTTTAAGAAAACACTGAACATGACGAATTTTGTTCTGCCATCTGGGAATAGGAGAAGCCCAAGGAGTCTCTGCCTCCCATTTAGCTTTCACTCTCTCATAAAAGTTATCATGTTTCAACCATGATATTTCTAAAGAAAAGTGAGCTTTATTGCCAATGTGAGCATGATTACCCGAATCAATTAAGAGGGGAACATGGTCCGAATCAGACCTTGTCAAAGCTCGAACAGTAACTAATGGAAATTTTTGTTCTCAATTGACTGTCAATAGAACTCAGTCAAGCTTCTCGTAAGTTGGATTCTCCCTCCGATTAGCCCAAGTTTTCTACCTGAGAGAGCAATCTGTTGCAGGTTTAGACTCTCAATAATGGCATTAAAAACAAAGGGCCGGTGTGGCTTAAAATTATTATTATTCTTATCCTCTTTTCTTCTCAAAATGTTGAAATCTCCCCCGATAAGACACTAGTAACATATGGGTCTTCTATAACGATTTTAGTTCGTCCGCGGATGTGCAAAATCCGTCACGGATGCCTCATACTGACGGTTTGCAGGACTGTGGTGGACCGTGCGTCACAGATGGCCAGACTGACAGTTAGATCGTCCCGTCATGGATCCGCGACGACCTAGCCCACACCCAAAGCCCACCCGGCCTGGTACGTCGTGACGGGCATAACTGTCATGAGGCTTCCTCCCCGACCAAGAACATTGTGTCACACCAATCATTGTGTTGTCGGTCCAATGATTGGTCTAGCAGGACAATGATTAAGTTATCAGTCCGGTCGGGTGACATCAGCGTCCATGTGGATAGCCACGAGGCCCATTCCGGTGCTGACACCTGGCACACATTTTTCAAAATATTTATCCGTAAATCGTGGAGGCTTGGTCCAATCATTCATGGACGCGTGTCCGCATAGAATGTGTTAGCCAAGGGCACATGTCGGCTTTCTGAGCGCGCCGCGTGGACCAGTAGAAGTTGGACACGTCGCCTGTTCATTCCCGACACTGCAGCGAATAAAGGTTGGACACGTTAACAAATAAAAGCTAGCCATGCGGACGAGTAGAAGTTGGACAAGTCGACTGTTCATTCTCGACACTGCGGCGAATAAAGGCTGGACACATTGATAAATAAAATCTGGCCGCGTGGACGAGTAGACGTACGCCACGTTGATAAATAAAAGCTATCCGCGTGGACGAATAGACGTTCGCCACGTGGTTTAGGTTTAGGGTTAGGATTTAGCTTTAGGGTAAGGGTTTAGTGTTAGGGTTAGGATTAGGATTAGGATTTTGGGCTGGACGGCTCGATTCGCCGTCGACAGAGCGCCAGTACGATCAACGGCCCAATAAAAGCCCTTTTTTGTTTTGGCCTAACACAAATGATATGGCCCATGAGAGCTATGAAACAACTGAAAGGGATATATAATTAATTACAAGCATACTTACTGGATTACATGCATCTTTACTGGGTTACAGGCATACTTAATGGATTATAGGCAACGTTACTGGGTTACATGCATACAGTAACGTAAGATCTGATTCAGCGTGCACAGAAGCACTAACATAACAGTTCAAAGTCGTCACATTAGTCCCCAATGGACAAACGCAACATCAAAATAACAGTTCAAGCGTCGAACATCCCACCTGTTCACATGTTAGCCTCTCTGAACTATAAATGTTTCCTTTCTATGATTTATTTTTTACCCCTATTTTCGGGATACTTGCCTTTTTTTTGATCTCCTACCGCCTTTCAAATGTTGAGGATGCTGTTGGCTCATGGGTCCCACATGGCATCCTCTGTGAACGATAAACCTTCATTTGATTGATTAAATCAAAGAATTATTAGGATATATTTTAAATTTCAAAATCCACTTTATATTGGGCATGAGCAGTTTCAAAAATTGGAACCCAATAATTTAAAATAAATAAAAACAACTTTTATGTAGAATCTCCGTATGTTTTTTTTTGTCAATCATAGGATCTGTGTTTCATTAGAAAAATACCGAAATTGCATGAGCAGAAAGGCCCATTTGTAGTTATTGGGCTTCGAACGCGGTAGCAAGTAGGCCAATAGACATTACCATGTAGATGGTCATTGGCAACCCAAAAGGGAAATATTGGACCCAACAGGGGAAGGTTGAACAATACTTTTTCTATTGGGAAGGTGGTACATGGCGTTATCCTGCCAAAAAAAAAGATTGAACATGGGTTGCTGAAATTTGCCCATATGCGCCTAATATTGCCGCCACGGCTCCGCTTCCGCCGCCACCACCATGCCTCGTCTCGCGTTGAGCTCGTGGTACGGCCGCGTCTCGAGCACGGGGTACCGCGGCATCCGCGCGTGCCCCAAAGGTACGTATCACGCGGAGATACGTGACGGTGACGAGTGCATCAGCCTCGGCACCTACGAGACCGTGCACGAGGCCGCGCGTGTACGACGCCATGCCGTGGCGGCTCGGGCGCCTGCGATCGTCGATGAATTTACATGACGTGTGGACGCTCCAGCAGGCCGAGGTTCTCGCGCCGCCGCCATACATCGTTAGACAGGAGGAACAGCACCGCCACCGTGAGACGGAGCGCTGTCTGCGCATCGCCGAGTGGGACGAGCACGCGGCGCGCGAGTGGGCGGCGCGCTTCTCCGAGGACATTGCCACCGAGAACGAGCACGCGGCGCGCGAGTGGGCGGACCGCTTCTCCGAGGACGTTGCCACCGAGAACAGGCACTTCCGCGGACGGAGGGCGTAGAAGGCGACGAGGTGGGCTGCGAAGAAGGAGGACCGCGCACGATGGAGGGCGGAGAAGGCGACGAAGCGGGCCTTCATCAAAGCGCAGCTCGCCGGGCCGACCACCTTTGGCGACGATGACCCCCGTTGGATTGACCTCTTCTCGTCGGATCCGGTGTCGGGCACGGCACCTGACTCGTCGGATGTCGAGTTTTGGTTTAATTTTATCGCACTACTTTGAAAAACTATCAACTATCAAACTAATTTTATCTTATTTTATGTCTATTTCTAGTCTTTGTTTGATCTTTTGTTTTACTACTCTATTTTTCATTATATTCTGTTTTTGGCGCTGCGTTATAGCGCCTCTGAAAATAAGCTATTTCAGCTCTGCATTTGGCCACCGCAGTTTGCAGCTTCCGGTGAAGCTATTGCCGGCTCCATGCGCAGCATCAGCCCACAGCGCCAAAATATAGAGCCACTGCTGGAGTTGCTGTAATATGTTAGGGATTCGAACAAAAGACCTTCATGTTTTTTTTCCTAGCCATCCAACAAGGGATTGAATTTCATTACCAGAGATAATGAAATCATGTTCAAGATATTACAACTACCAACAGCAAAAGGAAAAAATAGCTTCTAATGCTAGCGTCTGAAAAACAGCTAAGCAGAATTAACAGAAGTCTAGACTTATTACAGGAAACTGAACGGGGGAGATGACATCCAAACGTATGCAAACAATCTCCCAACGAGACCAGGCCACAAAACAAGGAAACATCGTGCGCTAACTATCAGATTTTCCGTCATCAGCAAGCAACTTCCCAGAACCTTTTTTAGACAATGTCATCAGGCTCCTTGTCTTCGTCCGGGTTCTTGTCCTCAAGACGTAGCGGATTTTCGGGTCTCAGCATTTTCACCTGTCGATGCAAATCTAATGAGAAACAACATGCATGCTCCCTTTTGAGTTGCAAGATGTTAGAGCGAAAGAGCTTATATTATAGTGGGCCTATCAACTTGCAAATATCTTACAGCAAAATAGCTTGGATTAGTCTGCGAAAGAATACAGATAAACCTGTCGTGAACAAGTGCAGCAGCAAGTTTTCCCTTAAGTGGATCACCCAAGGTTTATCGAACTCAGGGAGGAAAAGGTCAAAGATATCCCTCTCAAGCAACCCTGCAATCACGATACAAGAAGTCTCTTGTGTCCCCAACACACCTAATACACTTGTCAGATGTATAGGCGCACTAGTTCGGCGAAGAGATGGTGAAAAACAAGTAGTATGGATGTATATGAGTGGTAATAGCAATCTGAATAAAATATGGCAGCGAGTAAACATGCAGTAGAACAATAAGTAAGCGGTGTTTGCAGTATTGGAAACAAGGCCTAGGGATCATACTTTCACTAGTGGACACTCTCAACATTGATCGCATAATAAATAATAACTTCTCTCATTTGTGCTACATACACTCTTTGTTGGATGATGAACACCATTCGTTGTGTAGGGCTACAAGAGGCCGGAGTTAACAAGCGCCACAACATTCAGCATTCATATTTAAGTAACCTTAGAGCATAATAGATCTTTGCAAAGTAGCCCGAGTACTAACATAGCATACACACTGTCACCATTACACTATGAAGGGGGGATAGATCACATCAATACTATCATAATGATAATTAACTCCATAACCTACAAGAGATTATGATCATAACCTACGACAAGAACCACACGATGCACACACTGTCACCTTTACACCATGCAGGAGGAATAGACTACTTCAATAACATCACATGAGTAGCACATAGACTAGTAACGATACAAAGCTCATCATATGGATCTCAATCATGCAAAGCAATTCACGAGATCATTGTATTGGAGTACGTAGAGAGAGATTAACCACATAGCTACCGGTACAGCCCTTAGCTCCTCGAGGGAGAACTACTCCTCCTCATCATGGGAGACAACCAGCGTTGATGGAGATGGCGGTGGTGTCGATGGAGAAGCCTTCCGGGGCACTTCCCCGTCCCGGCGGCGTGCCGAACACAGAGTCCCCCGCATCTTGGCTTCGCGATGGCGGCGGCTCGGAACTTTTCTCGCACCGTGGCTTATTCCTTTAGGTTTTCGATACTCGAGACTTTATATAGGCTTTAAGGGCAGCCCCTCGAGGGGCTGTAGGGCTCCCTCCCCATAGGGTGCGGCCAGGGGGCCACCCGCGCCGCCTTATGGTGTGGGCCCCTGTTGCTCCGTCTCCGACTCTTCTTGATGTTCGAAGCTCCTGGGGAAAATAAGGTCCTGGGCGTTGATTTCGTCCAATTCCGAGAATATTTCCTTACTAGGATTTCTGAAACCAAAACAGCAGAAAACAGGAACTGCACTGGCATCTCGTCAATAGTTTAGTTCCGTAAAATGCATCAAAACGATATAAAGTGTGAACAAAACATGTAGGTATTGTCATAAAACAAGCATGGAACATCAGAAATTATAGATACGTTGGAGACGTATCAAGCAGCTGACATCAGCATCCTCATCATTTCAAAGTTGGCAGCGGATCAAAAGAAAAAGGCAATAGCTTAAATTCAAAAGTAAATCTAACAAAGGAAACTTTTATTCTTCATAGAAGATGACGTGTGGGACCGACCCAGCGGCGTCCTCATCGTTTCAAAGTCATAGGATCAAAGAAAAAGGCAAATAGCCAGAAATTAGGGGTAAAATAAATCCAACAAAGGAAAGGTTTATTATTATAGAGGCTGTCATGTGGGACCCATGAGCCAGCAGCCTCCTCAATTTCAAAGGCGGCACATGATCGAAAGAAAAAGACAAGTGACCAAAAATCAGGGTGTAAAAAAATTCAAGAAAAGAAACTTTATTGTACATAGAGGATGACATGCGGGTCCCATGAGCCAGCACCTTACTCAACGTTTCAGAGGCGGCATGAGATTGAAAGAAAAAGGAAATTGACAAAATATCAGGAGCACAAAATAATCCAAGAAATGAAACTTTTATTGCACATAGAGGATGACATATGGGTCTCATTTTGCAGCAGAGGTCTCATCATTTCAAAGGCGGCATGAGATCGAAAGAAAAAGGCAAGTGACCAAATATCAGGAGCCAAAAATAATCCACGAAAAGAAACTTTTATTGTACATAGAGGATGACATGCGGATCCCATGAGCCAGCACCTTACTCAATGTTTCAGAGGCGGCATGAGATTGAAAGAAAAAGGCAAGTGACCAAACATCAGGAGCCAAAAATAATCCAAGAAAACAAACTTTATTGTACATAGAGTATGACATGCGGGTCCCATTTTGCAGCAGCGGTCTCAACGTTTCCAAGGCGGCACGGGATCGAAAGAAAAAGGAAGTAGCCAGAAATTAGGGGTAAAAAATAAGTCCAA
Source organism: Lolium multiflorum (assembly GCA_030979885.1). Taxonomy (NCBI): domain Eukaryota; kingdom Viridiplantae; phylum Streptophyta; class Magnoliopsida; order Poales; family Poaceae; genus Lolium; species Lolium multiflorum. Next base: position 35,463,257 of record CM061753.1, read on the forward strand.
GAAAAGAAACTTTTATAGTACATAGAGGATGACATGCGGGTCCCATTTTGCAGCAGCGGTATCAACGTTTCAAAGTTGGCAGGGGATCAAAAGAAAAAGGAAATAGCCAAAAATTAGAGGATGAAAAAAATCCAAGAAAAGAAACTTTTATAGTACATAGAGGATGACATGCGGGTCCCATGAGCCAGCAGGTTCTTCAACGTTTCAGTGGCGACATGAGATCGAAAGAAAGGCAAGTGACCAAATATCAGGAGCCAAAAATAATCCAAGAAATGAAACTTTTATTGTTCATAGAGGATGACATGCGAGACCATGAGGCAGCAGCGTTCTCAAAGTTTCCAAGGCAGCAGGGGATCGAAAGAAAAAGGAAATAGCCAAAAATCAGAGGGTGAAAAATAATCCAAGAAAATAAAATTTTATTGTACATAGAGGATGACATGCATGTCTCATTTTGCAACAGTGGTCTCAACGTTTCAAAGTTGGCTTGAGATCGAAAGAAAAAGGCAAGTGACAAATATCAGGAGCCAAAAATAATCCACGAAAAGAAACTTTTATTGTACATAGAGGATGACACGCGGGTCCCATTTTGCAGCATCGGTCTCAATGTTTCCAAGGCGGAACAGGACCAAAAGAAAAAGGAAGTCGCCAGAAATCAGGAGGTCAAAAAAATCCAAGAAAAGAAATATTTCAATTGGGCTGCATCTGGCCATCTGGGCGTTCGAAGTATCCTGCTAGACGCGTTTTGACTCGTACAATTTCAGCACACTCTAAAATAGGAAAGTCCTATGCTTTGCAAAAACAAAAAACAAGGAGATTCAAAATATAAGTTTGTTTATGTAAAAATAAAGATTTAATTTATCCATTTGCAATAGGTCAGAGCGAAACACACTGTTTATTGTCTACAAAATAATCAAGATATCACATGTTTCTTTGTACGGGAGGCTGGCATCGGGGACCCATGAGCCAGCAGCGTCGTCAATGTTTTAAAGGCAGCAAGGGATCGAATGAAAAAATAAACCAAAAATTGGTTGGTTAAAAAATCCAAGAAAAGAAACATTTATCATTCTGAGAGGATGACATGCGGGACTCATGAGGCAGCATCATCCTCAACGATTCCAAGGCGGCAGGGGATCAAAAGAAAAAAATGAAATAGGCAGAAATTAATTAGGGATAAAAAATAAATCCATCAAAGGAAACTTTTATTGTTCATAGAGGATGACATGTGGGACCGACCACCACAGCGCCCTCAACGTTTCAAAGGAGGCAGGGGATCAAAAGAAAAAGGCAAATAGCCAGAAATTAGGGATAAAAAATAAATTCAACGAAGGAAACTTTTATTGTTCATGCGGGACCCATGAGCCAGCAGCTTTCTCAACGTTTCAAAGGCGACATGAGATCGAAAGAAAAAGGCAAGTGAACAAATATCATGAACAAAAAATAATTCAAGAAAAGAAACTTTATTGTACATCGAGGATGGCATGCGGGTTCCATTTTGCAGCAGCGGTCTCAACGTTTCAAATGCGGCTTGAGATCAAAAGATAAAGAAAGTAACCCGAAATTAGGGGGTCAAAACAACCTCCAAGAAAAGAAAGTTGATTCTACATAGAGAATGACATGCGGGTCCCATGAGTCAGCAGCTTACTCAACATTTCCAAGGCGGCAGGGGATCAAAAGAAAAAGGAAATAGCCAAAAATCAGAGGGTGAAAAAATCCAGGAAAATAAACTTTTATAGTATAGAGGATGACATGCGGGTCCCATGAGCCAGCAGGTTCCTCAATGTTTCAAAGGCGGCATGAGATCAAAAGAAAAAGGCAAGTGACCAAATATCAGGACCCAAAAATAATCCAAGAAAAGAAACTTTTATTGTTCATAGAGAATGATAAGCGGGACCCATGAGGCAGCAGCATCCTCAACGTTTCCAAGGCAGGGGATCGAAAGAAAAAGGAAATAGCCAAATATCAAAAGAAGAAAGAAATCCAAGAAAAGAAACTTGATTGTACATAGAGGATGACATGCGGGTCCCATTCAGTAGCAGGTTCCTCACCATTTGAGAGGCGGCACGGGATCGAAAGTAAAAGGCAAGTGACCAAATATGAGGTGCCAAAAATAACTCCAAGAAAAGAAGGTTGATTGTACATAGAGGATGACATGCGGGTCCCATTTAGCAGCAGCGGTATCAACGTTTGAGAGACGGCGTGAGGTCGAAAGAAAAAGGAAAGTGACCAAATATCAGGTGCCAAAAATAACTCCAAAAAAAGAAACTTGATTGCACATAGAGGATGACATGCGGGTCCCATTTAGCAGCAGCGGTATCAACGTTTGAGAGGCGGAATGAGATCGAAAGAAAAAGGCAAGTGACCAAATATCAGGTGCCAAAAATAACTCCAAGAAAAGAAACTTGATTGCACATAGAGGATGACATGCGGGTCCCATTGACATAGACATCCCCAATGGGCCTGCCGAAGATGGTACCCGGGGTTTACTGAAGGCCCACAAGTCGAAAAATACGAAGATCGGAAGCCCAATTGGTGTTAAGGAAAGTTAGAGTTGTATTAGGAAATATAGAAACTTCTAATTTCACGGGACGGGTTAGAAACCCTCCCGGACTCTGTAACTTGTGTATTACGAATCCCTCGGCTCCACCTCCTATATAAGGGGGAGTCGAGGGACAAAGAAAGCATCGAATCTATTGTCAACATAACCTTAGTTTCATAATCGTCGAGTACTTTTCGGCTGAAACCTTCGAGATCTACTTGCCCTCTACTTCCAACTAAATCCTAGTCTACAATACGTAGACATTGACAAGTTGATCCCTTGTCACCCATTTAGCAGCAGCGGTCTAAACGTTTCCAAGGCGGCACGGGATCAAAAGAAAAAGGAAGTAGCCAGAAATCATGGGGTCAAAAAAATCCAAGAAAAGAAAGAATTTTGGTTCATAGAGGATGACATGCGGGACCCATGATCCTGCATCGTAAACGGCTCGATCGGAGAGTGATACGTCTCTAACGTATCTATAATTTCTTATGTTCCATGCTACTTTTATGACAATACTCACATGTTTTATACATATTTTACATCATTATTATGCATTTTCCGGCACTAACCTATTAACAAGATGCTGAAGCGCAGTTCTCTGCTGTTTTTGGTTTCAGAAATCCTACAAAGGAAATATTCTCGGAATTGAACAAAATCAACGCCCAGGGTCTTATTTTTCCATGGAGCTTCCAAAAGACCGAAGAGCATACGAAGTGGGGCCACGAGGGGCCGACACCATAGGGCGGCGCGGCCTGCATAGGGCCCGCGCCGGCCTATGGTGTGGGGCCCCTGTGCCCCTCCAACGATGCCCTTCCGCCTACTTATACTCTCCGTCGCGAAACCCTATTACCGAGAGCCACGATACGGAAATACTTCCAAAGACGCCGCCGCCGCCAATCCCATCTCGGGGAATTCAGGAGATTGCCTCCGGCACCCTGCCGGAGAGGGGAATCATCACCGGAGGTTGTCTTCTCCTCTTGTGCTATCTTGTTTAGATCTTGTGAGCTGCCTAACATGATCAGGATCATCTATTTGTAATGCTACATGTTGTGTTTGGCGGGATCCGATGAATATAGAATATTATGTCAAGTTGATTATCAATCTATCATATATGTGTTTTTTATGTTCTTGCATGCTCTCTGTTGCTAGTAGAGGCTCTGGCCAAGTTGATACTTGTAACTCGAAGAGGGGGTATTTATGCTCGATAGTGGGTTCATGCCTCCATTGAATCTGGGACAGTGACAGAAAGTTCTAAGGTTGTGCATGTGTTGTTGCTACTAGGGATAAAACATCAATGTTTTGTCTAAGGATATTTGTGTTGATTACATTACGCACCATACTTAATGCAATTGTCTGTTGTTTGCAACTTGGTGCGGATGCTAACCCGAAGGTGGACTATTTAGGCATAGATGCATGCTGGATGGCGGTCTATGTTCTTTGTCGTAATGCCCTGATTAAATCTCATAGTGATCATCATGATATGTATTGAATCTTTATTTGTCAATTGCCCGCCTGTAATTTGTTCACCAGCATGTTATTTATCTTATTGGAGAGACACCACTAGTGAACTGTGGACCCCGGTCCATTCTTTTACATCTGAATACAATCTACTGCAATCATTGTTCTCTACTGTTCTTTGCAAACAAACATCATCTTCCACACTATACGATTAATCCTTTGTTTTCAGCAAGCCGGTGAGATTGACAACCTCACTGTTACGTTGGGGCAAAGTATCTTGATTGTGTTGTGCATCCACGTTGGCGCCGGATTCACTAGTGTTGCGCCGCACTACACTCTTCCACCAACAACCTTCACGTGTTCCTTGACTCCTACTGGTTCGATAACCTTGGTTTCATACTGAGGGAAACTTGCTTCTATACGCATCACACCTTCCACTTGGGGTTCCCAACGGACGTGTGCTTCACACGTGTCAGAGAGTGTTGAACGAGACGGCGCCATCGAGAAAAAAACAATCCTAGAGAGGCTGCCTCTGGGCCCTACATCCCTGGGCGGTGTGGATTTGCGTTGACTCAGCTGGCGCACCCGAGAATTCATGATGCACCACGTCCCGGGCCACCATACGCGACGTTTTGGACGCTTTCGTCGGGCTAGGTGGCCTCAAAAATGAGAAAGAAAAAGTTTTCACATGCACCACGGAGAGACCAAAAATCGTCGGCCATGGTGCATCACCAACCACGGCGCGACTTCAACTTCGTCGGCCATGGCAAATTTTCTTGTAGTGATATTCCTCTCGGATGTACAACCACCGTTTGCGCCACCCTTGGACGGAGTCCGGGAATTTGACATCAAAGTAATCGACATCGGGTCGGACGCAAATGCAAACGCCGCCCACATTGTAGACGATGTTACAAGAATTGTTGCGCCGGAGATAGAAAATGCGCTTCCACAGGCCCCAATGAGGATGGGTCCCGAGGAAGCACTCGCAAAGGGTGATAAAAATCGAGATATGGAGGATGGATTTGGGGGTCAGCTATGCAGCTGGATCCCATAAACAAAAACAAGTCCACGAAGAAACTCGTGGATGGGGGTGGAAAGACCGCGAATGAGGTGGTCGATGAAGGTAACCCGGTATCCAATCGGAGGGCTCGGGACGCTTTCATCGCCAGGGAAGATGAGCGAGTCCTACTTCTTGGTCAGGCCCAGCTTCTTGAGGCTCATCTGGTCCTGGTTGGAGATTTTGGATCTCTCCCATCCAGAGATCTCCATCTTCTCCGCCGGCGCGTTGGTTCATGGAGCGGTGTGCTTGATCAGTTTCGTGCACGGTGGCATGGAGCTGAGCTTTGGTGGAAGAAGATGAGCGGAGGCACGAGCGCGCAGAGCTTAGGGACGGTAATGGTGGAAGAGGAGAGAGAAGATAGATGAACAGCGCATCGAAGGGGGGAATGGGGACGAAGGAGATGATTTATAGCAAGGAATCAATCCGTCGCACCGTTGGATGGAAAGGAAATGGATCTGATGCTTTACACGTGTCCACAGGGGTACAAAAGTCTTTTTACTGTGAAGTTACTGGACATGCGTTACAGCGTGCGTGCCGGAAAAACCGGAGGACGTGTGTCCCCCACTTGTGCGACGTGTCGAATGGCGCAGAGTGTTGGCCCCACAAATCAGCGAAATGGCAGAACCCGCACCTTCCCAATACAACGTTTGTGGCCATCGTCAGCGCTGACATCGTCAAAAGAGAAATTTCGAGTGACCTCCTGTGAACAAAAATAGCGACAGGGAAAATGTCGATGGTGCAAACAAAGTAATTTCGGGAGCCTTTGATCAAATATAAGTACTTGCTCAAATGCTCGGGGGCTACTCTTATCAGAAGTGCGATTCGTACTTCTGATAAGAGGATAGTATGGAGGACAGAAATACATGGTACCTTAAAGAAGATAAAAATTGAGCCTACAGCCAAGTATAAATACTCGACTGTAGCCTCGGGGGCTACTCCCATCGGGAGCGTTGGTCGCGCACCCGATAAAATAAAGGTGGAGCAGAAGTCGTCATTTTCAAAAGGGATTTCTATTTTCGTGCCCTCGGGTCCTTAGTTGTGCTCAGTTTTCCCCAGCTCCTTAGTTTTTCCTCAGTTTTACCCAAACGTTTGTCCTAAACCATCACACGTGATGTAACGGCCGGTTGCCCGACGGTTGACCGTTATCTTCCGACTAGTGGGGCCATGTAGAGCCTGCAAAGACACGTCAGACCATGCATCTTTGTTTGACCGTAAGCATCGCTGTATCCCTGACCAAAACGCGAACGAGTGGGGCTTCGGTATATCAAATGACAAGTGGGGCCATGACGCTGATACAAGGGGCAATACACGGGTAGGATTAGATTTTTAAACGGAGCTCTACAGCGATGGCACGGAGGAGGTGGCATGCGGGGTGCCGAGATGAGATCGACGTCCACAAAGAACTGCATGAGGCGAGACCAGACGCATTAGATAGACATGAACTAGACACGTTTAACCATGCAAAGAAGAGAAAAAATGGTCGACGACATCGACGACCACCTCAAAACTTTGACTGACCGTGTCGGACACGAACGCGAGCAATGTAGAAAACTAGTGTCTCTCCTTTTCGGCGTGTATAGGTGGGTGCTAGGAGAGTGTGGTGGCGAAGGAAAGACCTCGCGGCGGTCGTGGCGTCCAGCATAGCAGTCGGCGTGGCCGTGCCCACAGCGGCGTGCATGCATGTTCGGCATTGGCATCAGCATGTACGTTCGGCATTGGCCTCGGCGGTATCTCTGGTGTGTCAGTGATCGAATGAGGGGACGGGATTGAGGGTGCATCCCGACGTTGACCTAGCAGCGGCGGCGGCGAGCATAGCCGTTTCGACCATGCCGATATCGGCATCGGCATCGTTTGGAGGCTGTGGTGCTCGAATCAAGTTGGGATTTGTTTCTTGTAGGCCAAAATGAATTTGAAACAAGTTTCATGTTGAAGGTTAGGTAACGAAAGTTTGTAACTATCCCAAAATTATACTAGCGCCATGGTGAGGTTCTTTTTGATAGAGCTATACGGTTGGGCAAACTTTTTTGACACTTTTTAGATAGGTTTCCTTGTTGTTACACGTATGGCATCATGTATGGAAAATTTGGGGTCATTTGGAGATGTTCGAAAAAATCACTTTGCTTAAGCGCATGCCGTTTCGTCTCGCTGAAACCAGCTTTTCTAACAAGGTGATTTTTTCTACCTTCTCTAAATAACCTCAAATTTCATACAGCTGATCTTCTATACATAGATAGATAGATTGTTTCGTTTTTACATTTTTCGAACATTTTATTTCCCTTTATAATACCCAATTGATTTTCAGGTCAAAACCTCGAAAAACAGCATCATGTATGGCATCATTTTCACCCTAAATTTCAAATTTTCCGAAACTTTCCCTTTTAGATATTCCTTGTTGTTATAGGTATGCCATCATGTATGCCAAACTTGGTTAGGTCTCACTGAAACCAGCTTTTGTAACAAATTAGGTTTTTTCTGCCTTCTCTAAATAACCTCAAAAATCATACGTGATAGGTTTATCATTCTATACAAAGATAGATGGTTTATCATTTTTTGCGTGAAAAGTAATGGCTACAACAAATTGTTGATGGTTTATCATTTTTTTGCGTGAAAAGTAATGGCAACAACAAATCGGTGATGCATGGTTTATCATATTTTTGCGTGAAAAGTAATGGCAACAACAAATTGTTGATGGTTTATCATTTTTTGCGTGAAAGTAATGGCTACAACAAATTGTTGATGGTTTATCATTTTTTGCGTGAAAAGTAATGGCAACAACAAATCGGTGATGGTTTATCATTTTTGCGTGAAAAGTAATGGCAACAACAAATCGGTGATGGTTTATTGTATCATTTTTTTGCGTCAAAAGTAATGGCTACAACAAATTGTTGATGGTTTATCATTTTTTTGCGTGAAAAGTAATGGCTACATCAAATTGTTGATGGTTTATCATTTTTTGCGTGAAAAGTAATGGCAACAACAAATCGGTGATGGTTTATCATTTTTTTTGCGTGAAAAGTAATGGTAACAACAAATCGTGATGGTTTATCATTTTTTGCGTGAAAAATAACGCCAACAGAGAGACAGAGGGGTTATCCTGCCCGTTCCCTATATCATACGATCAACGGTCGGCGGGCACGATCCGCGTGACATGGGCTAGACCAATCAGGGCGATGATGCACGTCTGCGAGAATTTGTGAAAGAGAGGGCAAAACTGAGTACTATCAAGAAACAAAGGGCACCTGAGTAGTAAATAGACTAAGGGATTCAAATATGAGATTTAAAAAATGGAAAATGCTTGTTTTGTACAATGAAACCCATCTTGGCCTACCTCAAACTATTTGCAATACCAATATACATCAGTGTGAGAATTGTGGCCTCATTTAGACAAAGTATGATTTGGGGGAAGCTGTTTTGGGAAGGGCTTATTGTGGAAAACCATGCACCTTCATAGCTACTAGGTGATTTGAGAAGTGGCAATTTGTGGTAAAACTTGATTTATCTATGATTTATCTATGATTTGAGAAGTGGCAATTTGTGGTAAAGACTCCATGAGTAAGTGCCACTCTTTTTAGGATTTTTTTGCACATTAAATGACTCATTTAACTAGTTAATCCCATTTGTTGACTCTCTGTTGACCAGCCACTTGAGGGTAAAACTGAGTATATTGCACTAGCCAGTATTAGCACTCGAGGGGAAAATTGAGCACACAAAAAATGCTAGTATAAGACTCGAGGGTATACCTGAGTATATCTAAATTTCCAGGGTTAGACTCGAGGACACGTGCAATTGTTGACGCGTAGACGCGGGTCGCGGTGGAGAAGTCGAGACGTGCAATCGTGGACGCGTGTCGCGTTGCGAAGTCCAAGACGTGCAGACGTGCACCTGTGCACGCGTAGGACGCGGGTCGCATTAACCACCCCTCGCCTTTATAGACGCCTCCTCGCACTCTCTCTGTCACTCTCACTCGCTCACGCATCGCCAACTCTCTCACGTCCCATCATCTTCTCCAAAGCAAAAAACCCTCTCCCTCTCCCTCTTCCTCTTCCTCCGCCGGAGAGATGGACAAGGAGAATTCCAATCCCATCGTCGAGGTTGGCTCAAAGCGCGACGCCTCCATCTTCGGCGCCGTCCCCTCTACGGACGACGACGCCGCCGCGCCGCCGTCGCCGTCGCCGGTGCATCGGAGGCTGCGCCGCCGGTGGCGTCAGATCCCGGCGGGATGGGACCTACGACCCCGCGCCGTACGTCCCGCCCCGAACCCCTACGACACCTCCTGGAGGACCCATGGAACGAGGTAACTACGGTTTGCTTCCTTTTTGTTCCCCATTCTTTTTGAACCCTATTTTTGCTGGTGTAGATGGATCTGTATATGGATGAGTATTGGGCTAATATTTGCGCGATTTTATTCCATTTTGTTTTGATCACTTCTTGATTTCGTTTAAGATTTGGGGTTCGGCTGTTCGGTTAATTTATGCAAGTAATATTGGATCTCAATCAGTTAATTTATGCAAGTAATCATGGGATCTCAATCAGTTATTTTATGCACTAATCAAAAGATATCAACCGTTTAATTTTGCAAATAATCTCGAATGTGTTCAAGTTCAGATCTAGTTCAGATCTAGAATCTGTTTCTTTGCCTATGATGAATGGTTGGGCACAAATTTTTACAGGGAGGGTTCAGCGAACCATTGCTGTGTACAAATCTGTTGTGCATGAGCTTTAGTTCGCTAACACCTTCCCTGTAGATATATAATCATGTCCACTCTAACTGAGGCTGACTCTGTTTTTCTTAACTTTGTTATCATGTACGTTAGTCATCGTTGCAACTCATTCACTAGTTTCTGTTTGATATGGATCAGATGTCTGGCAGCGACGTCGGCAGCGACGAAGAGGAGGAGGACGTCAAGACTCGCCAGGTCCGCGGAGGCTGCAGGTCGGCCGCGATATCTCCTACTTCGCCAAGGAGGTGTACAGGTGCCCTTCTGCACCAGGAGACTCGGCGCCACGGACTTCAACTGCCTCGTCACGCATGCTGAGAACATCAGCAACACCTTCCCCAACGTCGGCACGACGGTGAACGTCCACTCCTTCCGCGCAAGCCGGGCGCTCGGCATGCACCTCCGCAGCTTGCAGCGGGTGGAGATCTCCGCCGGCGCATGCCTCCGCTCAAGCCCAAGGCTCCCAAGGGGAGCAAGAGCAACAAGTGGAGGCAGAGCCGATGGGGTGGGCGGAGTCCTGGACGTGTGCTGCTGCTGCCTCCTAGTTTGTTGTTGGGATCCCTTTGTTGTTAGCTAGGGATCCCTTGTTGTTATGTTAGTATGATGGTGCTGTGAAGAACCTGTTACTATGTTGGCTGCTGTGTATGCAGCCTATTATCTATCCATATTATCTAGGGATTATCTATCCCTAGTCTACTATATTTTGTTGGCCGTACTTAGTTTTCTTGATTTACTATGACTGTGAATTTATCGTACATTATCCTGGAGATTTGCTTCTAGATTTAACTACATACATATGGACCAGAGGGAGTACTAGATTTGCTGCCATATTGGGCAAACAACGAGGGCCAAAAGGCACAAATAATTGAAGAAAGTCAGAAATGCAAGCTTCTCTAGATTTTATACTAATTTGGTGAAAAGGACAGAGAGAAAGAGGGGAAAAAGCACTTAATAATGCCAATTTGGGGCCGAGAGAGACAGAACCCAGCTCCTGCTCACGTGCAACCAAACGCTTCTCGTCCTGTCCCACGCGGTCCCTTTCTACCAGCCCCACGCGACGCGGGCCCACACGACGCGCCCCACAAGACGCGGCCCCACACGTGACAGAACGGTCAACTAAACGGGAATCCTGTCTGAGCTGCTTCTGCGGGTTTCAAACAAGGGCTTGGGGAAAACTGAGGAAAAACTAAGGAGCTGGGGAAAACTGAGTACAACTAAGGACCTGAGGGCACGAAAATAGAAATCCCTTTTCAAAAATAGAATGAAGCAACAATGCAAGTTGAGCCTACAACCAAGTATAAATACTCGACTGTAGCCTCGGGGGCTACTCCCATCGGGAGCGCTGGTTGCGCACCCGATAGGTTATGCAGAAAAGAATATTAGATACAATACAAGGAGAATCATTATCGTCATACATCTTCGAGTTACATATAACTCGTCGTGTACTCCCATCGGGAGAATCAAGATATTGTCATCATATGACCTGACAAAATAGGCTATTCCAACAGCCGATAAAGGTACTCGACAATATATTTTTAGAGCGCGTCCGCCGCGATAAAACCTCTAGATGCCGTAAAACTTTACGAAGGTAAGACCCCAGGTTCTGTCCTGAGTGGCGTGGTATCGCACCCGAATGCGCTCTACTACTTTTTTACGTATCAACAGATGCGAAGAAATATTCCTAGCGGACACGCTATGAATTTCATAAACTTAACTGGAATTCGATTCATGATTAACTCCTAAAGCGACACATGTCGAATTACGCCAGTATTCCGGGGTCATGTCTAGGGACTTGACCTTGAAGTAGGTTTTTGCAGGTTTGCCACGAGAGCAGTTAACTGGTACCTGATCCTTCAGATGAATCAGCCCCATTTACCATTATCCCTGTACAAGATATATATGTCTCGAATAAATTATTTGTAACTGACTCGAAGAATTTATGGGTAAATTGTACGATGGAGATTTTACTCGACTCTACGATTCAAGCAAAATCTTGGGGGCTACTGACATAGGCATCCCGGATGGGCCTGTCGAAGATGGTACCCGGGGTTTACTGAAGGCCCATGACCCGAAGTTTATGAAGCCCGGAAGCCCACTGAAGCATCGACTATGGCAAGTAGAGATAGATTAGGAATAAAGAGACTTGTAATTTTACGGGAAAAACTCAAAGAGTCTCCCGGCGTTTGTAACTTGTGTAATACGAAACCCTCGGCTCCGCCTCCTATATAAGGGGGAGTCGAGGGACAAAGAAAGGATCAATCTCATTGTCAACATAACCCTAGTTTTTATAGTCGAGCACCTTTTCGGCTGAAACCTTCGAGATCTACTTGCCCTCTACTTCCGCGAAACCCAAATCTACAACTTGTAGGCATTGAAAAGTTAATACCTTGTCACCAGTTGAACTTCTACCAAGAAAGAGCACAAGAGTGAAATCAAGGAACATATCATTGCAAGAAAAGTGAAGCGCATAAGCTAAGGAATGTAAGCATGCATGATCATATAGGCAAAAGCATCAAAGAAGTTCAATCTACTTGCTAGCGTGATCTCACTAACGATCACACTGGCACATATGGTGTCATCCTACCACCACATCAAAAGAGGGTGTAATCCTACCACCTACAGCACCGCAAGTTTTTAGCATCATGTGAGAGGTTAGTATATACCACCTCACATAACATCAAGGAGGATGTTGTGGGTTTCCTCATCCCATCCAGCGCCGCTCAGGTCCCTCAGCTTGTTGATATGAATCCACCTGGACCTCAACTTACACAGGTGGTTGTACACCTGCGTTGACGAGACCTCCTGCTGGCAGTACTCCAAGATATTCTTGGCAACGTCATTGAGATGCACCTCCTTAAACTCATCTTTGTCCTCACGCCACTCTTGGCGTTCAAGGTTTTATATGCCAGGTGATGTTCGTCGACAAGTAGCGAACGTAAGGGTGGCATCGGCCTCACTTCCGCGTCCTGCGAGTAAGTTAGTGCTAGTTGGGTCTCAGGAACTAATGACATGTTGTCCTAGGTATCAATTAGGGCCTGCTCAAACTCATCTTGGGTGTACACCTAGGTAGTGGTCATGTACAAAGGCGTCATCAATCGGTCAAGGTACAATGTTAGTACAGTTCAGAGTTGCAAGCATAAAGTAGATGTAGATCGGAACCTTGTAAGTTACCACCATTACAACTAGACCTAACACAAATGGTTACTATTATGATAAGTAGGAAGTGTAATTCGTCTAGATCTACATATCAACTAGGAAAAACATACGGATGAGCAACCTTCAAGCATGCATCATCGACTAGAAATCGCACCAACAGAGACCATAATGTGCATGTAGCAAGCAAGATTGAGTAAATATGACTATGCACTGCCTACAATCTGGCCCAGATCTACAAAATCAACCACTCTCATCAACAACATGTTCATAGATCATACTGAGCTAGGGTTACGAGACACACCGCCATCGGAGAAGAACTGGTTGTCGAGGTCGAAAAAGATGAAGAACCTCGCTTGCCGCCGGCGTCTAAGTCCTAGATGATTTGTCGCCGTCTCTTACCTTGCCGTCGATGAAGCTCCACGTCCGCTCACAAAGCTCGAATGGGAGGAAATGGGGATGAGATTTTTGGCGATGAGCTGTGCGGTGATATAAGCGGGCCAATTTGGCGGGAGGTGACGAAATTTCTCCCTCCGATTTTTCGTGGCTCCGTCCGTGCTCGCGCCATCTCCCAGCTTGCACGCGCGGGGTACCAATTTTCCCCTTTTCGGCCATCTAGAGCTTAGCTTGTCGAAAACGGAGGAATCGAGCGTTCCTCCCCGTGTAACGAAAATAGTGCTTTTAGAAACGTGTAGACCAAGGTTTTAAGATAGAGGATGGTTGTATCCCTAGCCCACCAGAGTTCGAACCCCAAGTTTGACATCTGTGTGTCTCATAAAAGGCGAAATATTCATTCAGTGGGAGGCAATGGTCCGGTCGATAGCGAGACGCCTGTGGTGACTTCGTCAATTTCAAGATCCGATCCGCCAGCTTAGTCTTCCGGAGGTGCTCATAGGGATTGGGTGTGCGTGTGTGCGTTTATAGGGTGAGTGTATGCGCATGTATGTGAGCGTCTGCATTTGTAGTGTGTTTCTAAAAATAAAGTTTTTAAGATAGGCTGGCCTACCAAACGCCTCAATTTTGGCCCAGTAAATGCGAGAAATGGGATTGTCGGGGCGATTTACACAAAAATAACCCTTTTCTGAAACTATACCACAAACTGACCCTCCGGCGAAACTATTTCACCCATCTAACACTTTTGTGTGGCGCCCCTCACGCCGGCGCCACACCTCACAGTGTGGCGCCCCTGCCAGCGGCGCCACTCGCCCAGCCGACGTGGCGCCGTCGACGCTGAGCTGTGCGCCGATCCGACGTGGCAGGATGTGTGGCGTCGCTCCCATCGGCGCCACACTGTGAAAATGTGGCGCCGCTCGGAAGGGCGCCACATATCCACTTAAGTTTGGCACCCGTGCCCGCCCCAGCCCGAGCTCTCCTCTATTCCCCATCTCTGTTTCGATTGAAGAAGAAGGTGGCCGGTGGTTCCTCCTCCTCCCCCCTCTTCCCCCCACCAAATCCACCACCAAATCATCAGATCTGCCCGACCAATCTCTTCCCCATCCATTCCTCAAGTTAATCCCCTTCTAATCCTTTCCATTCATCCACAAATTTCATAGATCTTGCTAGATTTGGACATGAACCCTAGACATGGAATTTTTTTGGTGGACTCTATGTTGTAGTGTATGTGTTGAAATTCATAGCCTCATGTATGCATGTGTTTGAACCATAGATTTGTTGAAACCTAGATATGAAATTTTACATGTATGTGTTGAAACCCTATGTATCTATGTGTTGAAATTGATAGCCTCATGTATGTATGTGTTGAAATGTGTAATATTTGCCTAGCAAATTCATTGAAATGTGTTATAGTTGCGTAGTATTTGTTAGGAATGGCTCATAATATGGTGTTTTATCCCTAGATATGAATGTATATGTATGTATATGATGTATGTGTGATGGCGTATTTGGATATATTATCATGTATGTGTTGCTCGTATTTGTTAGGAATGGCTCATAATATGGTGTATTTGTGTAAACATGTAGGACGGTGAGGCTCCTAGATCAAGAGTATGTCAGGGATCACCGGGCTTTTCATATGACGGAGAGGAGAACGGATCTTCACCTTGAAGATTCGGTACCATGGCACAGTTGATATGGCGTATGACGAGAGGTACACGGAGTACATCCAGCCCACCGGTCTTCTCCCGTTCATCACGCTTGTAAGCCGGGGGGGCGAAAATGAACGCCGCGGCACTCACCGCCCTTGTCGACCGGTGGAGGCCGGAGACGCACACCTTCGACTTGAGGGCCGGCGAGATGACCCCTACTCTTCAGGATGTTTCCATGATCCTTGGACTTCCTATTCAGGGCGAGCCACTGTGTATGAACACAGCTTCTAATGGGTGGCGCCAGCAGATGGAGAACCTTATTGGCATGGCTCCTCCGACGCTAGAACATCCAAAGGAGAGAACTCCCTTTCGCTTGGATTAGGCTTAACTTTGGAGAATGCCCGGAAGGGGCCAATCGTGACACTATCAGGATGTACACCCGCGTGTACTTGTGGTACATGATTTCGAGGACTCTCTTTGCTGACAGTGGTGGGAAGTTGGCCCATTGGTGTTGGCTCAAGGTGCTTACGGTCTTGGAGCACCGGTGGAGTTGGGGAACAGCGGCACTTGCATACCTCTACTGCCAGGTGAAGATTTGCTGCATGTACTATTCATCTCATGCATGTGTGCTAGACAAAGTTCTAACCCAATGTCTTATGTACGCAGTTGGACGAAGCTTGTCGCAGGACGGGGAATGGCGGTATTGGTGGATGCTTGCTCCTACTTTCCGTATGGAGTTGGGACCGCCTATCAGTTGGGCGGTCCAGGATACTCAACGAGAGTCCATGGCCTCATTACCGGGACAACCTTGATCGGGAGCCGACTTGGGCATTTCTTTGGGACACTGTCTCGGAGATGACGAGCGATCCAAAGATCATGTACAGGCACTACACTGAGGAGTTGGACACTCTTACCGCTGAGCAGGTAACCGATTTAAACCATCACTCTTTTGTAATGGGAGTTCATAAATTCTGCTGCCATGTTGTAAATTCTGAAATATTTGTATGTTGCAGGTGGATTGGGAGCCATATTGTACCTACTACCATATTGGCGCGGGGATGGCTGACCTCAACCCCAAGTGCGTTGAGGAGGCGCGTTTCTGGCGTATGCGCTGCCCACTCATATGCATGTGGCTTGTTGAGTACCACTAGCCGCACAGAGTGATGAGACAGTTTGGGCTGTATAAGGAGTGCCCACCTCAGTGGCAAGACACGGACCACGCGCTTCATAGGTAAACTTCTTGAATCATGCGATGGAAGCTTGTTGATTGAAGAGATAGAATCTAACTTCTTGATTCTTGCAGGCTTGATAGGCAGCGGCAGAGGAAGATCACAAATTGGCATGTCCATCATAGAGGCCACGTCACAGCGTTCCAACACTGTTTGGAAGCGGTACGAAATGCTGGCCATGTGAAGATTGTGCCTCACGACTTGGCCGCTTTCAACAACTATCTCCAATGGTTTCATCAAAGCACGCGTATCGAGTTAGTCAAACCCGCGTATGATGACCAGATCTTGGACGACCCCATCGAGTTCGATGAGGTTGCGCAAAGCCAGCACGACATCTATGCTCGCAAAGGAAGCTCGACATCTATGCTCGCAAAGGCGAGCAAGAGGAGCAGCAGGAGCAGGAGCAGGAGGAGCAGCAACAACAAGAGCCACGGCAGCGGACGAAAAGGTTGGCCGTCCGGAAGCAGCCCGTGAGGAGGGGACGTCGCGGAGGATAGATGCATTTGCTACGTGTTGTTGTGAACTCTATCGTGTTGTGAACTCTATGTCATTTCGAACCATGTCTATTGTTGGTACGTGTTGTTTGAATCTATGTGCTACGATGTGAGCTATGATGTGTGCTATGTGTATGATGTGTATAAAGTTGCTATTGAAATTGCTATTGTTGTATTGAAAACTGTTGAAATGAGGTAGAAATTTTCATGGAGTAGCAAAAGTCATTGTGTGGCGCCGACGACATGGGCGCCACACTTCACAATGTGGCGCCGACTACATAGGCGCCACACAATGCAACTTATATGTCCAAAACATCCAGGGGCTCTGGAAGTTTAGTCCTTAGCCGTTTTGGCGAGGCTGCTTGTGTGGCGCCGGTAGCACTGGCGCCACAATTCACTGTGTGGCGCACCAGCCTCGCCAAAACGGCTAAGTCCCAGGAATATTGTCTTACGGTATGTTTTGGCCAATTATAAGTGCATGTGTGGCGCCGCTCCACACATCCTGCCACGTCGAATCGGCGCATAGCTCAGCGTCGACGACGCCGCGTCGGCTAGACGAGTGGCGCCGCTGGCAGAGGCGCCACACAGTGAGGGGCGCCACACAAAAGAGTTAGATGGGTCAAATACTTTCGCCAGAGTCAGAAAAGTTTATTTTTGCGAAAATCGCCGATTATGGGCAACCTACCTGTCCAACGAGAGCACCGCACGGCGACCGCGTTTTGATCTCGCAATTCACTACACCCGAGCCGTGACCTCACCCCCATCAAGGCAGCGAAACCATGGCGGCCAGCAACCACCTCCGCCGTCTCGCCTCCGCGTCGGCTCCCGCGCTATCCCGCCTGTCCCAGCCCGCTCCGTCGCTGCTCCCCCGCCTCGCGTTCTCCAGCTCCGCCTCCCCCGCGGATCAGCCGCCGCCGGCGGGCACCGCAGCAGCCGAGAAGGGGGATGCCCATCCCCAGAACGCCGGGAAGGAGGCGCAGGGCGGTGATGCTAGCGCGAAGGAGGATCCGGAGGAGGTGGATAACAGCGGCCTGGACATTAACGAGGCCACGGGCGAGATCGGCGGCCCGCGCGGGCCCGAGCCCACGCGGTACGGCGACTGGGAGCGCGGCGGCCGCTGCTCCGATTTCTGAGAAATTGCCACTACCTGCAACCGTAAACAGTAAACTCGCTCTTTCAATTCGTTCCAAGGTGTAGTAGTAATCATAAGGATGGCATGGTGGTGGTATGTTTATGCTACTACGTACTACTGTGTGTTTAGTCTCTGGGTTGGGGGAATAAATCTAGTTGGTTGAGAATTGCGAGCATGCTTATCAAGTTTCAGGCTACTCTATTCATGCACTAGCATGTCACTCTCTTCAAGTTCTCTCTATGATTTATGATGAATGATAACTGGAGCGTCCCTTGTTTATTTCTTTGATGACTTTCAAGTTTCAACAGCAATGAAATAGTAGAATAGTAAGTAATAGTGACATCTAATATGCAGAGCATCCCACTTCATGAGTTCTTGTAATTTCACATTGAGGAAGGTTTCCTCTGCGCTTGCTTCCCTACCACTGTGCTGCTTACCGTGTCCTAAACGCTGTGTCTTGCCAATTTAAACCTATGCTGTGGTGACTATTCTTTTTCGCTTCCGCAAATTGAGCATGCAGGAGATGAAGTTGGGTTGGGGTTGTCTAGCTGTGTCTCTTGTGTCACAATTAGTATCCTGATTACTTGGTGACATGAGTGAGATCAATCATCTAGTGGGATTGCAGTGAACTGGCATATTTTAGCATAATGACGTTTTCTGTATAGGATGGTGTGAGCTTGAAACTACAGTAGCCTGAATCTTCTTTAAACAGAAGGACCAACCTCGAGCCACCTTATGAACAAATGGTTCTAGTCCAGTATAACATCTGATGTGCTGGCTTCCTACCATTGCGGCGCTTCTCGTGTCCTAAAACAACAGATGCTTTGTTCAGTAGCAGTTCTGGTGTGTTATGCCCGAATGTTTTCCACCTCCGAGAACTGATCACGCAGGAGACAGATTTTGAACTTCAATTTGGGTGGCTGCTGAATTTGCAGTGAATTGATATAGCCAACATGATTATGAAGTTTCATGTTTTAGCATGTCGATCATGAAATTCTCTGTATGAATTATGACGTTACCTGATAGCTCTCGACAGCAATGTGATGAGAATTATAGGATGAACGCAGAGCATGTCGTTTGAGTTCCTGTAATTTGGCATGAAGGAAGGTTTTCCTTTGCACAGTGTTTTTGGGACGCTTATTGTGTCCTGAAACGATGTGCCCAGTTAACTAACCTTTCTGGTGTGCTGTTGTCGACTGCTTCTCGCCTCAGAATTGATCGTGCGGGAGGGAAAGTTGCAAGTAGGTCTGGGGGTACTAGCGAGTGATCAATGGGGGTGGGGGAGTTCTGTATGTTGATGACTTGGTCACAGTATTCAGATCAATTATCTAGTGGGGTTGAAGTTGAAGTCTACTGCACTTTTTAGGATGATTACATGTTGTAACTTGTAAGGATGGCTGACTATGCAACTGCAGCAGTTGAACTGCAGTAAGAATGTGAAATGGGGAGAATCTAGTTGAATGGTTAGGAGGAAAATGGTATCCTAGCCAATTAGGGATCAAACCCTTGGTTTGACAGCTTTGGTGTCTTGGTCAGCCGACATAGTCTCTCGAAGGTGTTTATAGGAATAGGGTTTGTGTATGTATGTTCATTAGAGGAGTGTATGTATGTATCTGTGAGCATATACGTGTGTATTGTGTTTCTACAAAAAATATGAAATGGGCCATATGCGGGCTAACTCGAGCCAAGAGGATGAAGAAGCGAAAGGTTAGTGACATTGGCGTTGCGGACTTGATGACCCAAGCTTTGGGCCACTTCAAGGTCGCCAACAAGATGAAAAGATTCAACATGGTCCATTGTTGGACAATGGTCAAAGGTTATCCCATGTGGCACGAGCTATATGCTTCCTACGACGCAAACGCAAATCCTGGGAAGTTCATTGTCATCGATGTCGATGGTGCCAACCCAAGTGAGGCAAGTGCATGAAAGAGGTTGAGGGAACAAACAAGCTCTAAGGTGGAGGCCAAGCACGATGCCTCCTTGCGAGCGGTCATGTATGTTGACGATCAAGACACTCCTAACCGACAAGGAGGTGTCAAGTGAGAGGAGGGACAAGATGAAGTGCCGGGAAAAAGAGGAGCCCGTGAAGAACTACTTCGACATACAACACAAGAAGCTCGCCCTGTTACCTGCCAAAACCCACCGGCGAGCAGTGGTTAAGCAACACGAAGAGCCGGGAGGCTGCCAAGACTGCTGGGTGGGCCCTGGTCCCTCGACGTCGTCCCGCAATGTTCCGGCACACGTGGCGGTTGCAGGGCGTGCCACCTGACCTATACCTAGTCGGGAAGGTGTTGGATTGCTTCGATTAGTTTCCTGCATGGTAGACACGTAAACATTAAATACGAGCCCGATCGGCTCTCAGGTTGCCCTGTGGATCGGCTCAAAGAGCCGATCGCCCCATGATTCACGTTGGGTTTACGATGACATGGGGCTCCTGCTTGATCAACACAAAGTTAAACCAATCCACGACAGTTTAGGGTTTTCACCGTATGATCGGAACATCCTACGCGTGGTTGAGCCTAATATACACGAAAGATGATAGAAAGCTAACCCTAAAAGAGGCCAAAAAACCAACATTAAGTTAATTCCGGAACAATCCCTCTTAGAGATAGCAAACTATACCTTACGCACTACCGGATCATTCAACCCGTTTGCAAGGCCTAACCATACGGATATTAAACTAATCCTTGAGAAACAAGGAGCAACTATAACAGATTGGATCTATTAAACGACGAACAAGCAATGTGCTGCCCTTACACCTAGATAGGTATAAGGGCAGCTAGATATCGAGGAACGGCATAGCTAAGCAAATATGCGTAAGAAAAGCATCAATGCAAGCCCCAAAACATCTATGATAAGTAGTGTTACTCGCCATCAACAACGCTTCAGACGAGCAACACAAGATAAACGAATAAACGTACGCTGCCTAGATCGCAAGATGCGATCTAGGCAGCATGATGCTTACCGGAAGAAACCCTCGAAACAAGGGGTGGCGATGCGCTGGTTTGTGTTTGTTGTGAACGTGATTGTCCTCCTTTCTCGATAACCCTAGGTACATATTTATAGTCCAAGGGACTTTCTAATTCGGGTGTGCACCTAACCGTGCACGGGTTAAACTCTATCTTTTAATTCTAAACTAAGATGCAATCTACTATATTTACAATACACGGGCAATCTAGCCCAAACTCTTCGCACAAGGCCGCTTCAGAGATACTCCACGTGTATATCCTTCAAGCCCATCTCCATTACGGCCCATCTCCTGATTTGGCCAAAATCGGTGATAACACATGCCCCCTGGTTTTGGTAATGATAATTTCAAAACCACCCTATTTTTCCTTCGAAGGGTCATGTTGTGGCAGAGCAGAACCGTCGCAGTATTCTTCATTATGACGCCTTGCCTTCTCAACTTCTCTGCACGATTTGACAGTTTTGGCACTACATCCTCGAAAACTGCTCGAGCATTAAATCTCCACTATATCTCCTTTTATTTAACCGCATCGAACAGTTCATCTCTTCATCCCCCTGCTCTGAACTAGCCGTCGGCCAAAAAACCCTCTCCCTCTGTAGCCATGTCTTCCTCTTCCTCCTCCTCCTCCACGGCTTCCTCAGGGCTTTCCTCCAAAAAAGACTGCACAAACTGGGGTGCTTATCTTCGACGCCACATGAAAACCAAAGGCCCTGTAACAGAGAAAGAACACACGGCCTTCTTAAACTTCTGGTTGGAGCACTTCATATTCTGTGGCCCTTCCCTTGCTCCCACTAAGAATTACCTCTCCTTGGCTTATGAACTTGCCAAAGGCACCCAACTTGGCATTGGCAAACTGTTCCTTGGAGAGGTCTATCGATATCTCCAGCTGATGTCTGTCAAACTGTTTTCCAAAAAAAACAGTCAAAACAGGAGGTCCTTGGTGGTTTATCTAGCTATGGGCCCAACTATACTTCCAGAACCACATCCCAAACTTCCCTCGTCTGGCCACTCGCACCTTCCCAGATGCCACTCGGAAGCAAATCCGATGCACTAGTTACGACCAAGCCTTGTACAGCCTCCCAGGCAGTAAGCTGATCCCCCAAGAAACCTCACAATGGTTCAGCATCTTCTTCCAAGGTCTGCACAATCCTCTCTTCTTTCCTTACACGGAGTCTGAGCATTTCGAAAATCCAGTCTCCTTCAGGCTAGACAGCTTTGCCGATGACACCAGCACCCGGCAATTATACTCCATCATGATTCGTCCCTGTTTTCTTCCGGTGGGCATGAGCACCTCCAACAGGATCATCAAACCTGGTTATGAGTCCTATCAGTCGGTCGTAGCAGCCCGACAGTTTGGTCTTGGGCAAGTGTCTCCCCACTTCTTTCTCCACTTCTTAACAGAAAGCAGGGCTGACTTGCCCGATGTCCTTACTAGTCAGAGGTGTTACTCCTTCTTTGATGCTCTAGTCATCCCAATTCCCCACAACCTCTCTTTCACTTCATCAACGGATGATTCCGAGGCCTGGTGGGCAATGTGGAAGACTCATGCCTTTCGAAGAGCTCTAGGACCATTGCTGAAACAACTTGATGCTGAATATGATATCCCTCAGAACAGGTACCACTGCTCATAATTTTGCCTTGAAGTAGCTTACTGCAGTTTCTTTTTTACAACCTGCTCTGTTTCCTTGCAGCAACAAGATGGTCCAGAGCCTGTACATGATGACGGCTCCTCTTTCACACTCCACCCACCAGCTCCGGTGGTCCTCTTCTGCAAAAACTCACCATCTTTGAAGAAGGTCATGATGCAGAACCAACCGATTTTACCAAAATTGGCTCCCAAGAGCGGAGCATCTTCTAGGCCAGCTGCCCCCCGAGCCCCAGCGAGAATAGCAGTGAGGAAAGTAGCTGCCAGGAAGACCTTGAGGCGCCAAACCTCCTCTCCAGCCCAAGAAATTCTGCACGTAAGCTAATCCACGCCGTGGCTGGTTTCATTCATTCTTCTAGGCTTTTGTAATATGTTCGTATTTCTTTCATAGACCTCTACTGAAGAAATCTCCAGTGAGGATACACAGTCCAGCCAAGAGGACTCAAGTTCAGGCACCTCCGGGGAGAACACCATGCCGAGCCAGCCAGACTTGCCACCGCCGGCTTCCAAGAAAAGGTCAGCTCCCGAACCTGCTTCTTCCCAGGCTTCTCCAAAAGCAGGACAGGGTGGTCTACGCACAAAGAGCCGATGCATCAAGAGGGCTCGCAAGACGCCACAAACCTCTTCATCAGAACAGGAGCTTTCGAACGTACTTGCTCTCCACACTCTTTTTGACTCATATTTGGTGCTGACCTATTGTTGTTCCCATCGGCTAACCGTTCCCTTTTCAGACCGATGACACCTCTAGTGGGGAAGTCAAGGAGGTGGTGATGCCATCCACCGCCCTGGACCTAGCAACCTCCAAAAGCGGAGTCGACAACGCTGCCACCTTGGCCACGCCCTCAGCAGAAACACAAAAGCCGATCGCCTCTTCATCAGCCGCCCCTATGGTCTTAGGAGAGGTATACTTCCTTTCCTTAGCTCTTCCTTGCTTTTTTGCTGCGTACTGACGTTGTTCTTGTTGTTTGTCGGGTTATGACCTCTCAAACCTGTTAACGTTTGACCCTGAATTCATCGAACCGTCTGCTAAAGCAAGCGAAGAGTCAGGGCCCAACGCTACCCATGGTCAACTCCAACAGCTCAAGGCCTTGCTCTCTTCCTCAATCGAAACATTGGTTGAAGATACCGAGGGAATAAAGAGCATTCTTGAAGACCTCCAGCCTCATCTCCCGGTGACACTGCAGGTGAAGATTTGGCCAGTGGTGACTTTGTCTGCTTACAGGTCAAGGGTAGCCTCGGCTCGTCAGAGAATCGGCTTGCGCCACGCCCAGCTTCCATTGAAAGCCGATATTGCAGATAAGTGTCAGCGGCTTAATGAGAAAAAAGGCAGTTTTGGACGCAAAGACTAACACTGCCAGTACCGCTGAACTGGAGATCTTGCGAAAGGAGTTGGAGGACCTTGAAGAGAGGGTGCGGGTAACAAAGCAGCTCATTCAAGACAAGGAAGCTCTTATTGCCCGCTTCCATGAAGAAGCAGAAGGTCTCAAAGCTGAACTGAAGACTGATCTGGCCGAAATCCGCGCCTTGAACAAGCAGCTGGTGACGGGCCAGGATGAAGATGACGAGGCTGAGATCGCCGAGGTAGATCGCGTTCGTGCTTCCGCACTCCAGGCCCTTGAGGCATTCCTTCAGTAGAGCTCCTTCATGTAATGATAACTGCCCCACCGAGCATGTACTTCTGTTGTAACAGCTTGTACCTCTTGAGTCGATGGCTATGCATCGCCTTTTTATCCTTAAGTCGATGTCCGAGCATCGGCTGTACTTAAATTTTTTCTATTTCTGATTTTTTTTTACTGCGATCGACTTCATGAATCGGCTCCTCCTAGGTACATACTTCGTGGCCTCATACCTTCTCTGTATGTATGCCCCCCGAGCCGAATCTTTCAAGTGATTGAAGATATCGGCTTTCCAGCCATCTATAGGCCCGTCACACAACACACCATGCTAACTAGCACAGAGGCTAACACATGTGGTGAGGATAATTTTAGCCGATTGCTAGAATCGGCCTCCTTTTTCATTGCCACGTTCAATGAGGGTTTACAACTTTTTGGTTCTCTACTATGGCTACGTGACAAGCTTGAGGTAAGATCTTTGCTTTTTATTTTTTGGGGCCGATCGCTAGGATCGGCCTTGTCACGCACGTCCATAGACTTGGATCTTGCTACTCTGTCAGGCCAGTGGATAAGACCAGCCTCACCCCGTTTTTGAAGCTTCGATGCGCTCACAGCCGTCCATTAATTCCAGAGAGCGGCTCTTGGTCGTTTGCATCCCAAATGTTCATGGCAGCTAGCGAAATCTCGATCGAATCATCTGCATGAACAACTTCCACTTCATCTCCATCCCATTGTATGATGCACTGATGCATTGTGGATGGAATGCAATAGTTAGCGTGGATCCAATCTCTCCCTAGCAGGACAGCATAAGTGCTTTTGCTGTTGACGATGAAGAACGATGTAGGGATGGTTTTTCGGCCTACGGTCTACGTTCAGAACACCCTTTGCTCCGACGCTTGGCCGTTGAAATCGCTTAAGGTGACGTTGGTCTTGATCAGATCTTCATTGGAACGTCCCAAACGTCGTAGCATAGAGTACGGCATTATATTGACTGCCGCTCGTGTCAACCAACATCTTGCCGATAGGCTGCCCATTGATGTAACCTTTCGGGTATAGGGCTTTCAAATGCTGTAGCTTCTATCTCTTGCTTCTCAAAGATGATGGCCGTGGACCGCAGTCAAAGTGCCACGACACCTCCTCGTCTTTTGGAGCACAAAACTCTGACGGGAGTATGAACACCATGTTTGTATCAGCCGATGCCTCTGCATCGGCTCTTGTCTGTTTGGGGCACCACACTTTCTTTTGTGGCCGTGCCTCTATCTCCAACGTTTGCTGAATTTTCACGGCCCGATCGGGCCGTGCTTTCCTCAACGTATATAGGTGCGAGCTTCGGTTTCCTCTAAGCTTCGTAGCTGCACCCTACGCTGGAGTGGCTGAGTCCATCGGGACACCACCGTGGCCGGTGATACCTATCTTCTTCTTCATCTGACTCCCCGAAGTCTTCATCTTGAGACGACTCAGCTCGTCTGTTCTGAGGTGGGAGAGGTCCTAGACGCTTGAACACTGAAACTTCATTTGTTCCCTTCCTCTTCCGTCTACATTCTGGGAAGTTCTCAATTGTTGGCAATCGGCTCATTCCTGAGTCCCAGCAGTGTTTGAAGAAAGGACAGTCCCAGTGTTTATCCATGTCCTCTTGCTCTCTCGACCTCTGTCTAGGGTGACGCTCATACCCTTCTTGGTCTCTATCATATCGACGATACTTCTTGTCATCTGCATCAGACCGGCGATATCTCTCATCATCTACGTCGTAGCGCCGACGTCGGTCGTACTGCTGCTCATATTTGTTAAGGAGATGTGCGGAAAGTGGTCGTTGATACCGCACGCTTCTCACTTCTTCCTCGATCAGGTACCGTCTATCATCTTTGGGACCGGTCGCGTGGATCGGCCTCCGCTTTATCTTTGCCACGGGAGTGACTGCTCTCTGGCTTATCCTTGCCATGGCGGTCTACAAGTCCTGCCATGTTGATATCAAAAGAGAAGCCTGGCTCGCTCCTTAAGCAGTGACTAAGATCCACCATGTTGACGGCAGGAAATGGATGTGTGTCAACTCTCATGGCAAACTGACCGAAGAGTAATCGGGCTTGTTCTATCGCCATTTGAATCTGTCCGCGCAACACTTTGCAGTCGTTGGTGGCATGGGTGAACGTGTGATGCCATTTGCAGTATGGCCTACCGTTCATCTCTTGTAACGTGGGAATTTTGTGGCCTTCGGGTAACTTCAGTGTTTTTCCTTCAAAGCAAATCAAAAATGCTCCGTTTTGCTTGAATCAAAGTCAAACCCTTTTGCAGGCCCTGGTTGTTTCACCCATTTGCAGGACACGGGTACTGCCCCCGAGCCCATTCAGCTACGGCGACCTCCTGATCTTCTGAGATTCTTCATCTTCTTCCGTCTCGACGCGACGCGCTTGAACTTGTCCGGTACAGTGCAGGTGGCGCTGTTCATATGATGTCAACTGAACCATGTGTGCCGTGAATTGTAGTCTGCTTGGAAAGTCAGATCCTTGAGCGGCGCGAGAGTCCTGCTATTGCCAGCTCAATGCTTCCTTCTCGGATAAACGAACCGAATAACATCGGTTCTTGACGATTCTGAAAGCTGAATGTATTCGACACGTCTCTCTCGCCTTTGCCGAACCTGGGTCAGATCGGCAATGCCAGCGTAGCTTCCAAATGATATTGTATGTGAAACTGCTCTTCCACTGCTTCCACGTCCGAATGAATCGTGGCAACGAGGTGTACCACCCAAAGGCCAGGCCCGTGAGAGATTGTGAAAAGAACCTCACACGTAGCTGGTCTGAAGCTGAGACCATGCCCAACTGTGCGAAATATCGGCTCACGTGCTCGATTGAACTAGACCCCTCTGATCCACTGAATTTTGTGAAGTCGGGGAGCCGATATTTAGGCGGTAGTGGGATCAGGTCATACTCGTTAGGATACGGCTTGGAATAGCCGATTACTCTTCTTCGGCAGGATACCGAACTGGTCTCTCAAGATTGCCTGATCTGATCCACGGTAGGAGCTGCAGAGGTTGAGCTTTCATGACTTGGTCCGGTGGCATATTTAGCTAGCCACGCTGTTTCTCCGCATCTGCTCGAACTCCTCCTGCTCCAGCAATCCCTCCTGCTGTGGCAATCCCTCCGCTGTAATCGGGTTCATCCAGTTGTTGATCCGGCACGTATGTGCACACGTATCCATGCGGGATCTCCTTGGGCGGCTCATACAAGAATTGGTAATCGCCAGGATCACCTCCAACCTTGTAGACGACGTACGCCGGTGAACCTTGTTGCTGTGGAGCTGCCAATGTGTACGGCAGTGGTGGCCTAGTGTAGAACGGTATTTCTCCCTGATGAGATCCTAGAGCAGGTCCTGACGGAGAATACCGATGCTTCATGATTTCTTGCACCACACGAGCGCAACACGCTCCAAAGTGTTCACCGGCTCTCAGAATGCCGATGTAGGGAATGAGCCACAGCATAGTTGATTTCCTGGCGCAGAGCTCTGGTACGGTCCTCCGAAGGGAGAGACAGATCTATCCCTTCAAGCACGCCTTCGGGTTTGAACCCTTTGAACCTAATCCCGTGCGAACGGGTCTTCGAAAGAGCCGATGAGATCGGCTTCGAAGATGGCCTTGAGATCATCATATTTCTTCTTGTGCTCTGGAGGCAGATCCTCGTACTTGATCTGTTCTTCCGCCATCTCGGATGTTGACGTGGTTGTTGTAGAAGATGGTCCCACCGGGCGTGCTGAATGTGTTACCTGCCAAAACCCACCGGCGAGCAGTGGTTAAGCAACACGAAGAGTCGGGGCTGCCAAGACTGCGGTGGGCCCTGGTCCCTCGACGTCGTCCCGTAATGTTCCGGCACACGTCCTGGCGGTTGCAAGGGCGTGCCACCTGACCTATACCTGGTCAGGAAGGTGTTGGATTGCTTCGATTAGTTTCCTGCATGGTAGACACGTAAACATTAAATACGAGCCCGATCGGCTCTCATGTTACCCTATGGATCGGCTCAAAGAGCCGATCGCCCCATGATTCACGTTGGGTTTACGATAACATGGGGCTCCTGCTTAATCAACACAAAGTTAAACCAATCCACGACAGTTTAGGGTTTTCACCGTATGATCGGAACATCCTACGCGTGGTTGAGCCTAATATACACGAAAGATGATAGAAAGCTAACCCTAAAAGAGGCCTAAAAACCAACATTAAGTTAATTCCCGGAACAATCCCTCTTAGAGATAGCAAACTATACCTTACGCACTACCGGATCATTCAACCCGTTTGAAAGGCCTAACCATACGGATATTAAACTAATCCTTGAGAAACAAGGAGCAACTATAACGGATTGGATCTACTAAACGACGAACAAGCAAGGTGCTGCCCTTACACCTAGATAGGTATAAGGGCAGCTAGATATCGAGGGACGGCATAGCTAAGCAAATATGTGTAAGAAAAGCATCAATGCAAGCCCCAAAACATCTATGATAAGTAGTGTTACTCGCCATCAACAATGCTTCAGCACGAGTAACACAAGATAAACAAAACGTACTGCCTAGATCGCAAGATGCGATCTAGGCAGCATGATGCTTACCCGGAAGAAACCCTCGAAACAAGGGGTGGCGATGCGTCTGGTTTGTGTTTGTTGTGAACGTGATTGTCCTCCTTTCTCGATAACCCTAGGTACATATTTATAGTCGAAGGGACTTTCTAATTCGGGTGTGCACCTAACCGTGCACGGGTTAAACTCTATCTTTTAATTCTAAACTAAGATGCAATCTACTATATTTTACAGATACACGGGCAATCTAGCTCAAACTCTTCGCACAAGGCCGCTTCAGAGATACTCCACGTGTATATCCTTCAAGCCCATCTTCATTACGGCCCATCTCCTGATTTGGCCAAAATCTGGTGATAACACGCCCTTAAAGAAATCAACGTCCACAACATGCGCAAAGAATTGTAGCTCGCCCTGCTCACCGAGGAGGCCAAGCTCATGGCGATCCCCTTGACCGATGACATGGATCCTACTCAACATGCATATTTGGATAAGAAGAATATGATCTTTTATCGAGATGTGTGATTCACTCGATCACACATTAATTTATGTTTAAATTCTTTTGTATTATGAGAAGAAGAACATGCAAGGCCTGTTTTGAACTATATTGTTATATTAATTAGAATGATTTGCTATTTTTTAGATTTTAACTAAAATTATTTAACGTTTGAAATATAAACATGAATTTGTCTAAATTTAGGAGGCCACAGACCAAATGCGGTGCGCTGTTGGAGCCGCTAGTAACCACATACAGATGTGGACCTCTTGCCTATTCGCTGACACCGCAAATGGATCTAAACATACAGTTTGGCGGTCCCAAATACAGTCTCCATACATGAAACAATCGCCACATTTGCACATATATAGTCTATTTACTGATTCTGGGCTATTCGCCCATAAGCCCGCGGTCCTGCAAGAATCAAGTCCACGGGGGAAAAAAAGGAAAAATGCCATGTTTTCATTAAAAGGAATGAAATCAGGAATGGAAGCATCCCATTTATAAAAGCATACTACGTAAAAAGGTACTATTGTTGTTTTTTCATTAAAAGGAATGAAATCAGTACACGAAGCATCCCATTTAAAAACGCATAGTTCTACGTAAAAAATGAATTGTTGTGTTTTCATTAAAAGGAATGAAATCAGTAAACGAAGCAGAAAAGTATGTCATTATCTCTACTTCCTGAAACAACAAAGCAGGAACTTACGCCATTAATCTCTTCCTTCCCAATTGCCGTTAGCATCTCTTTAATTAGGTGACAATTAATCAGACAATGCAGGAATCTTCTGTTTCCATCGCGCGCCTCGCAGCTCCTCTACAAAAACCGAGCACGCCTCGATCCAATAGGCAATACCGCAATAGCAAGTCGCATCCTCCTTCTCTTGTCCATCAATCCGGTGTGCGTAGGTACAGCGCAACCACCACAACACCATGACGCCGACCCGCCACTCGCCGTCCATCGCCGTCGCGTTCCTCGTCGTCGTATCCGTCCTGGTCGCCGCCGCCGCCGCCGATGCATCGGCCGACAAGAGCGACTGCAGCATCGCCCAGACCTCGTTCAGCGAGTGCACTGGCTATATCATCGGCGTGGACGACGAGATCACTCCACGGTGCTGCAGGGGTCTCGGCGACGTCAAGGACTTGGCGTCGACCAAGGACCAGCGCCGGGCCCTCTGCTCGTGTATCCTGTCGGAGATGCTCGCCGCCGGCAAGATCAAGTCCGGACGCGTCGCCGCCCTCCCCGCAGCGTGCCGCATCAGCGGCATCGCCTTCATCCCGACCAACCTCGGCTTTGACTGTTCCCGGTACGTCAACGTACATCATGCACAACTCGGTTTTTATCTGTTCGTGCTTCAGTTTTGGTCTTAAGTTTTTTTAGATCGGTGCAACTTTAATATAATAATAACTGCTTAATTTCTTTGCAGGGTCTCTTGAGCTGATTAACATATACCAGTTTACAGTGTGACGAAGATCAGGAATAAGGCCACTTCTGTAGTTTCCATATTATTTTTAGTTTTTTTCCTTCTATAGCCTAAAAGTTGGTTGAACAATTTTACAATTATTTTCGGAATAGAAAAGTCACAGCAAAGCTATCGAATTATGCTACCATTGGTTCCTTTCCCTCTTATTGTTAAGAAGTCCGTTTCCCTGTTCGCTCGTGACTAAACCTTGACTTGGCAGTTTTGATTTCATTATATATAGCTTAGTGGCAAGGCTAACGAGTGCGCAGCTAGCCCACCCGGGTTTGAATCTCCATCTCGCGGTAATTTCGCATGGAGGGGTAGACTTTAAACCGGATTATCATCCTAGCGTCCATCTGCGAGGAGTCTCATCCTACCTGCAACAGTACAACGTGTAGCTAAGGGAGGGATCATTTCCCTGTTGGTCAACGTTTATATATATCAACAATTAAGGATGCAATTGTAGGTTATCGGTACAGCAGAGCAATATAATACTCATATCTCTAATCGATAGGAAAATGCTTTGTACCCATACCTGTATCTACAACTTTCCTCACATCCATATGCGACAGACCGTATCCATTGAATACACAACGGAGAAATCCTAAACTTTTACTCATAACTCACATGTCAGCAAGGTTACGAGTCGCACAACATATTGATAATTGATGAACTTAATAAAAGTTCAGAAACTCAATAACAGGGCTTTTTAGTTACATATATGTGCACATATCAGTAAAAATATGTATCCATGAGTATAAGGCTATATATCTATTGCTTTACCCATGAATTAACTGGTAGAATATGTATAACTATCCATCGGCATTAAACATGTTAATATCTTGTACATGTGGGTACGATACCGGTTGATAAAATTGTCTTCTAGTACACATGGATAAAGTTGTCCTCCTTATCTCAAATTGTCTTCAATGGGCCGAAGTCTAGGTGCATTAAGGGCTCTTTGGTGACATAGGAAAGCCGAAGTATTTCCATTGTTCTTGCACACTTTACACAGAGTAAATAATTTATCTGCACCGTATAATTTCCTCCCTCCCAACTATGTCATTCGTCCCGTACCACTGCAAATTTTCTATCGGCTGGCTGCATGGTTTTGATCCAGTTAACTTCCTCTCCTAAATTTAGACAAATTTAAACACAAGATGGCCGATACTGCTCGATACGTTTTCATAATTAGGACATGGGGGTCTTTTAAAAAACTAAACATGTACACATAGCCATGTATAACATCCATAAGGCCCAACTTATTTGTATAAATATGTAGCGTATGTATAGGGACAAGTAGTATGTATGTACACCATTTTTTGGCTCATTGACGACGACTTTGCCGGGTGGTGGCAGTCGTGGAAGGTGGGCGGGAGGCACGGCAGGGCGGTGCTTGCCGGCCACGAGATACTGCGAGGAGGTGCAGGCTGGCACGAGCCTCGGCAAGGCCTCGTAGGTGCGTGCCGAAATGTGTGGCAGTGGCATAGTGGCCGGCAAGATGTGCGGCCGAATAGTCTAGCTATGGCACTAGAAGTAAAGTGTGGCCCATGGATCCAACAAACAATCCGGCTTGAAGAGCGATAACAAACCCTGGATCGGCATCATGCAGTGGCCTCCTCCTGCGAGCTCGCCGCAGGACATGATGGCTCGCGAACTAGCCTCTCTAGTTAGGACGACACGTCTAGCTCTTCGTGTCTATCTCGTGACTAGCTAGTTTGTCTGGCTCCCTTTTCAACAGACTCGCTGGAAATGCGGCGGACTGTCTAGCGTCCTCTTGGCCGGATAGACTGGAGAGAATACTTGGGCGTTGAACTTGCGCTAACGGTTAGTCTGTCTTGCGCTAACGGTTGGTCTATCTTGCGCTAACGGCTGGATTGTTCGGTGAACGGTTTGACCAATCATAGGATGACTGTAACATCACATGTCTGTAATTAAGTGTATCTGCATCATGAGCATCATGTAAATTTCACTAAGAAATTTTTGCATTTAAAATAAAGTGTAAACCTTAAAATGAAGAAATTTGTCAATCTAGTTTAAATGCCATAAGAAAGGTCACCAAAAAAAAATTATATTCTAGAAGAGAGAGATAAATGGTGAAAATATTTACTTATCTTTTTAATTAACCACTTGCCTCTATTTGCAAAGAGGTAAGTATTTTAAGATACATTGTTGATTCAAAGAGATGACTAGTTTCGCTTTACACACTATCTGTAGCTAGAGCTAGATAGTCAGCACCCTTGGATTGCAATGCCTTTTATCTCTAGATAGAGTTATCCTACTTGTATATCTTTGTAGCCCGAATACCCTGATCCACTGCTCCTAGCATAACTAGGTTTGGCCACTTTGCATCGCTAGACCCGTTATATTGTTATCCTTAGCCTTGATTAGTTTTTTACGCTGCTACTCTGGTCTTCGGACTGGAGCTTTACATGAATCTAGCATAACATGTTGACGTGGTAAGTATGGAGATGCATGTAAAACATGCTTAAAGGCTTAGACGAGAGGCCACAATGGGATGTGGTGGGTTGTTTCATTTCTGCCGCCCTAAGACCCGAGTTATTTTCTCTTGATCGAAGATTGAGCGTACAATCACACGTGGTGGTGTGGGACTCCCCCGTCGACTCAATAACTTGCTTAGATCTATCCATGAGCTACCTAGTTTGGACGATCCATTTTCCATACGCACGACTGTGGGAAAACCATTTGCGAAGAGGTGCATACATACATTGAAGTGGCCGGGGTTGGCTGGGTGTTAAGTATCCCCTATGGTTAGAGTCCCCTGGGGTTAAAGTCCCTAGGTAAACCAACCTCCACACAACAAACAGTTCCGCGTCGGAGAAAACGGCCGCCTTGCGATGGCGGGCTAAAACTTTTTGGCGTGGCTCATGGAATAGTTCGATGTAAGGTAAACGTTGTAGGCGATCACCCCTCCAACAGTGCCCAACTTGAAGGGCATCATGTGGATAATGGAGACGATCATCATGTGTGGGCAAAGTTGTACACCTCTGTAGGGTTAAATATTTTCGAAAATCCGTGTCCACGGTTATGGACAACTTGGAGATGGATGTTGCGATCATAGAAAACTTAAACCTAATCATAAAAGTTGGCAACAGTGAATAATAATCCCTCCTCCGGGGTTTCGAGGGAGTGATGCGAGGTGAGTAATTCCAGATGAGATGATGATTCAGTGGATACAATATAATTAGTAGAGCTAGTGATATTTCTCTCTCTTATCCACTTTTAAATGTTCTGAGTAGTTTCGCTTTTACTCCCTCTTATTTTACAAAGAAAACTGGCTTTATAGAAAATAAGTTCTACATAAAGCCTCACATAACCGCTTTGCTAATAGATTGTATCAAGTCTTTGATGAGTCCATGTACTCAGCTTGTAACATTTCTGCTGCAGATGAAGTCCCTCCAACTAAGGTCTGGACTTGTCTAACCCTGATCCTGGAGGTCCCACATCGACTGCCTTCGCTGGATCCTGTGACGAGGAGGCAAGAGGAGCGGGAGCGGTCAGCCTCAACACATGATCAATTGGCCGACGAACACGATTGCCAGCGACGAGGAGAGATGACATCGTGGCTGCTACGGACCACGATCTCCTGAAGAACGTGAGTGAGAGGAGATATGAGATTGTGGCAGCTTTCTACGCGATATACAACATACCTATATGTAGGTATATTGGGTTTAGATATAAACTTTAGAGGACTTACTATTATTAATTAATTAATTGACTAATTACTCCAAAGCTCAACCTAAGTTAGGGAATTGGTTGTACTAGAACAAGCCTAGCTAGCTGCATGGTTCCGAGCTGCAAGCATGTACGGTCCCTCGACTACAAAAGGAATCATTCTATCCTTAGTCGTCGGTCACTCGTCTATTCCCGCCAAAAACCTCTTCGGGTAAAAGTTCACACCTTTACCCACCGCTCAAATTTAGAATTGACTATTGGTGGATTGGACATTTTTCAGTTATAATTAAATATGGTGGCGCTAATTTTTGGATAGATAAAAGCTTTGTCTTCATTTCGTTACTGGCTCCGACGGATGTGGTCATGTAGCAAATTGAAGAAATCGTGTTGGTTGTGTCGGATGAGCATGAACTTTTGAAGATATGTATGCATATTTATGCAAAATCTAGATTAATATGTTTCTAAGACCGTGATGTTATTGCTACTAGGTGAATGCCCGTGCGTTGCCACGGGTTATTTAAGGGTTTTCTTGTTGCACATGTAAACCGTAATACATACTACTTCCATCCCAAGACTTAAGGCCTATTTTTTTTTTCAGAAGGTCAAACTATGTTAAATTTGACTAAATTTTTATCAAAAATCATTAACATGAAAAATACAAAATCAATATTATTAGATAGATAATGAAATATATTTTCATATGGTACCTACAAAATATCATATTTATTCATAAATTTTTCTAAAAGTTTGGACAAACTTTACTTCGTTTGACTTTCTGAAAAAAAATATAGGCCTTAAACCTTGGGATGGAGGTAGTATGAAATATAATTCGATAGACAGCTATAATTCATCATCGTGGAGACAGTTTTGAGTAACTTTTAGGGCTTTATCGGAAACAAGTTATATATGCATACTTTGATAAATACCCCCTTCTCTCTGTGAAGGCCATATAGTAAAGCAAGCCTATAGCCAACTAAAATATACAGGGCAAGAAACTACAAGGTGAACGGATTATATATTTCTCCTAAGAGCACTTAGGTCACCACAGATAATTGCCACTTATGAAATACGAATTACTTACGTAGCGTCAAATGAAAATGCACTAAATTGATTTAGCTTGAAGTATGTAGGAAAGCTGGATTCCAGCCATGTGTAATGTGAAAATATTACGGGTATTGTTAGTCAATCATTCACCAGCAAGCATAAATCATTCTTCAGACCATAGAAGCAGATAGAGCACCCTCATTTGGGAAAAAAAAGCATGGAGCAACCTAACACTGAAAATAGGAACCGGATGGTTTACTTCAACTTATCTGCGTGTACAACAATTGACTGATCACAATTGCTCATGACAATATTTCTGAAAATATAATATCTGAATTCTAGCGAGGTTTCATATAGTTACACTGTAAATTATTTCCTTTCACCAAAGTTATGTTTGACTGAAATTTCTTGTAAAAATTGTAGTCCATTTCCGGCACATGAAGAACCAGGAACGTACACCTTCAATTGGGATCCCAATGCTATGAACAAGATAACCAAACGAGATTTAAAGAGTTGAAATAAGTTATTCTTTCCTATGAATTATTTTGCAACACGTGTTAGACCTCTACTGAAGGATAAAAGTTTGAAGGTTGAGCAATTAATTGCACCACAGCAACAAATGGATGAGATCCAGAGCTCAAAACATCATATTCTTTGCTATAATGAACACAATGTTCAGCATAGCAGCTGCCAGAAGCTTCTTGGATGCAAAAATTCTAAGACTGATCGTAATCATGTGTGTCTGCATGAACTCAAGGATCTGTTGTCCCACGAGCAAGGTAAAGATATAAATAAATATTCTAATTTAGTGATGTTACTTGATCTCGGTCCGTCTTCTTCCTCTCATCTCTTTGTGGAGTCACTCATCCATATGACCTTCCAGTGACTCTTCTCCTCGCTCAAATCCATGTCCAAGCTGCAAGAAACAGCAGCAAACCAGATGGGATATCAACCATTTTAGACGCGGGTTTATATAGAACGCCAATAATGTTAGAAAATGCAACATGCATAGGTTACTCTGATATTCTCAAGAATAGTTATTCGAATGTGGGATGCAGGCGCTTGTTGGAGAGGGGATCGCAGCTTCCTCGTCAGCGATATACAGAAAAAATGAAAGCACCGTGCATTGAAAATGGTCAATACCCTTGGCTAGAACATCAAGTCACAGGTAAACAAGTAAGAGATAGGTGCAAGATAACATTAGTACCCGTGTCTTGCGAACAGGCACAATAGCCAACAAAAGTGGTTAATTAGCATACAACAAACAGGTTTTGCCTGAGCTTATGCAAAGTTTAATGAACCAACAAAGTGAAGATTTGAACATCGCCATCTGTGCATACAGATTAAGTCCTTAACAACAAGATATCCCAATTTTTAAAAGATATCAGCAGCAGCTGACGAATGACATGGTATTATGCCTGTAAAATTTAGAACATCAGAGACATCACTCAGTTCTAATTTTATTAGAAGTACAATTATAAGCATTTGGAAGAGATACCATCTACAATACTACACACAAGTATCCACTTAAGAAAACATCTCATAACATGAGAACAAGCATTGTGTCCTTGAATGGAACGAATCCACCTCCCTGAAGCCTGATCGTCCCTCTCCCTTTGCAAACCACAGAGGTACAATTCAGAGTGACACATTTGTAGTACCTAATACTATTACATCCTTTTCTAAATATACAATGTTTCCCGCAAGACAAATGGGCTTACCGAAACGTATAATATTTAGGAACAGAGTAAATAACAATTATTGGAAGTGGCATATTTGTAGTACTTAGTACTAACATTTAGTAGAAGCATGAAATTTTCCCCCAATTAGGACATCGTCAATAATTCTAGGTTGGTTTAGTGGCAGAAAATGTAACAATGGTGCAGAGATACATATACATTCCAAATAGGAATTTGAGTTCAGTGACCAGACCTTCAAACTTACCATTGGTGTGAGGCAAATTGGTAAATGAGAAATTCGTATCAGTAACAGCAAGGAACATAATTGATAAACATGATGCACTGTTCCTGTAAAATTGGAATGGACAAGCGTGCAATCATTTAGAGGCTTCTAGATGTTCTGATGTTGGGAGAGAACCAACTTCAACAGCTGCGGGTGTGGGACATGATCAAAGTAAGACAATGTAAGAATTATATGAACATAACAGGTTTAGGCAACTCACCACCAAGGTTACTGAACTGAATGTTTCTCTGAATATCACAAGTGTTGTCCATGCAGAGAACTGCCAAGAATACAAAGACATCAATAAAGAATAATTTAAAAGATGTGGTAGTTACGCCATGGTTTCTTTTCTTGTCTGCCATATATAGGAGCAACGTGCAGCTTCCTGGAAGCTCAATGCTAATTCCGGCCTTGTTCCTGGAACCCTCCATGAGATGATTGTTTGTAATAAACAAAACATGCATAGCAAATCACGCAATGGCTATATATGGTTAGCTCAAAACTGATCGGGAGTGTGCAGTTATTCACCTTCTTGCGTTCTGTAGATATCTTCAGATGTAACATTGGGGACGAGCAGTTTCTCATTGTCTACTTCATCGAAAACAGTCAAAGGAAGATCTTTTGAACCCTGAAATCAACCCACAACGGACTCAGTTAAGGTCCACAAATGTTATCTTTTCATTGATGTGGAGGGGATTGATAAAGGTGATGCACTACTCCTCCAAAATCAAAATGGACAGCTTTGAAAACCTTGCATTGATGCGAGATGTTGAAATTAACTAACTGAAGGTGGCCAACTGACCATAGGGGCTCTGGTCGGGGTCGAATGGGGGCAGTAGCTCTGGCAGCATCAACAGCGAGACGGCTCTCGCGAGCAGGCACGTCCGGAGGCGGCGAAGTCCGATGATGCGGGAGGTCTACATGTAGCAGGGAAGTGAGGAATGGCCACGGTTCCTGGGTGGATTAGGCAGGAGAGAATTGCTTTCCTTATTATTTCGAATTCACATGATTCACGATCCCCTAATTGTTTTGGAAGATAATATACTTCCATAAATGTTGGTTACCATAGTCTTTGACGTGATTAGATCTCCTAATTTTTGATGGGCGTTCTTTCAGATGATGGATGGCTGAGATCTTTTGAATGTTTGATGTCGAAGTGCACGCCATCCCCAACTCTAATTTAATAGTAAAGATCTATAGTTCTATGTTAACAGCTAATTCTATCTCCCAAATACCTAGCTATGTCAAGTTATGTAGTTTTGTCGAGAAAGAAAGTTCAGCATGTCGTATTTGCGACAGAAAATTTTATGAAGGCGGACCACCCTAACTCAAAATTCTGGATCCGCCACTACCACAAGCTGCCATATGGCTTACGGAAAATGTATTTTCCGTGTCAGAGGATGATCGATTACTATGTCCATGCACAATGGACCAACTACGCAAAAGTCGGCTGCCCGGCTCTGCCCGACAGCTTCCTCCAGCAGCGGCGCGGGGGAGGAAACGCAGTCGGCGACGCTAGGATTGGGAGGCAGATCGCCCCTTAGTCGCCATGGGCGAGAGCGACCTCATCTGATTGGAACGAATAAAAAGGAATGAAGCGGTACTGGTAATTAAGCGTGCATGGATGGTTCGAGCTCCAAAAGAAGAAGAAAATTACTGGGCCATTAATCCTGCCTCGCTAGGTAACGGACTAACGGTAGTGTCAATTCAATAGTAACCTGTGCCGTTAGTTGAGCTGAGAACAAGAAAGAAACGTTTCCATCCCCCGCCCAAACACTCCCTATAAATCCTGGACGCAGCATGCCTCGTCGACCGGCACGCACTCGCCTATATATCGCCATCCATCAATCCGGTGCAACGCAACCACCACCATGACTACGCCTACCCGCTGCCTCCCGGCGCTGGCCGCCGTTGCCGCTCTCCTCTTGCTCGCCGGCAGGTGGCAGGAAGCCGAGGCGGGGCCGGAGAACAACGACTGTGCCGTCGCCCAGACGGCGTTCAGCGACTGCATCGCCTACGTCTCCGGCTTCGAGGACAAGTTTTCGCCCAGCTGCTGCAGGGGGCTGGCCGACATCAAGGACCTGGCGCCCACGGCTGACCGGCGGCGTGCTCTCTGCGCGTGCATCCACTCTGAGATGGTCGCCGCTGGCAAGGTGATCCCCGACCGCGCCAGCACCCTTCCCGCCAAGTGCGGCGTCCGTATCACCTTCCTTCCGACCAGCTACTACTTCAAGTGCTCACAGTACGTACCTTTTTTTTGAAGTACTCACAGTACGTACCTACCAACATACACTTGCTGTTCATGTTTGATGCACAAGTTCAGTTGAGTTCTTAGTTTTGGAGAAGTAGTTCGTGAAGATGCCTTGTTTTTCTGCAGGATTCCATAAGCTGACTGCTCGTTAACAAATCAGAATACGGCGCCTAACAAAGAGCATCGAATAAGAAGACGCGCAGATATACTGGAGGATTTTTTTTTTCTTCCTTCTTTTTTCTGCTCTTTTTCTTCAGCTCCCTTTCACTTGTTATGCGAGAAGTAAGCGATGCAATAATCTTGTGAAGACTTTTGGAATAAAGACTCAGCATGTGTTTCCTCCGAAACATTTATTTAGAACTAATTTGCTTCCTCTCGAATATCTTTTAGAAGAAGGAAAAGTTGTGAGTGAGCGTACTAAAAAAGTGTGAGTGTATTATAAGATTATATTATGTCACACTGAAATATTCAGAGAAAAACTTATAATACGTGACCTACAAACAAGTAACTAGTATTAGCAAATATATGTGAAAAAATCATCAAATTTGTATTTTTTTGTTTCTCTCAAATAGCTCAACCTTTTAACCTCAAACTTCACATATCAATGTAAATTTGGTATTGCAATGTGTTGATATTTTTTCCAAATTTTGAGCATACCAAAAAATGCCTAAAATGAGTGAAGGTGTAGGTGTGCCCTACTTAGAAAAAACCGTCTCTCCAGAAGAAATTAATTATACTTCCGCTCAAACACATTCCACGATATTGTTTAGAAGTACAATGTCCACGGTGACCCCCGCTGACGCACGTCCCATGGGTGTGGGTCCAACACACACCATATCGTTGCATTCCTTTCTTTTCCCTTTCTTCATCTTGTACTGGCTCCGAGAGAGAAGAAGAGAGATGATCAGACCACGACAGTCTTCTTCTTTGTTGTCCACCTCACCAGAGTCGAGAGCATAGAACAAGCTGCCAACGAGCAGTAGACTAAGGGGAGGGTACAACATATGCCAACACCGAGAAGAACGAGGTGGTGTCGGAGCTTAGAGGGATGGTCATTGCCGCTACCAACCAATGAATGCGACGCTTTCACCCAAAACTTGAAATTATTTACAAGTCATCGTCTCTAGATGGATCTAGTGAGAGTTGTGGCAAGCGGTGCTTTGCCTAAATCCACCACGGTGTCCTTCGGAGGAAGCCATACAATTCCCATGGTACGCCAGCATCGGAACTCCAAACAAGCATGCACCAATACCTCCAAGATCAACAAATACGGCCAAATTAGTAGTTCTCGACCTCATGAGACAAGCATCTACTCCATGAACCATTGATCCGGATACACTTGTTGGCATGCCATTAACACCTCCATGGATGACATGAGTAATACTCATCGCACCTTCCCGCATGAACCGGTGCTAAACCTCTGCGGGTCCCTTGCGACGTCCTGGCCACACGAACCGGTGCTAATGCACCCTTTAGTCTGGGTTCGTAGCACAACCGGTGCTAAATCTCTTTGCAGCTAAAAATATAAGCCCTGTTTTCTACTAGTGCACCCAGCCACACAGGAAACAACCTGCCACCTCCATTGTGGTATGTCTCGTTGTAGCCGGAGGCAGATGGTGGCCTGGACGATGGGATGTATCCGCCATATGGAACCACCAATCCCAATGCAAAAAAGAACGACAAAACAAACAAACTTAAGAGAAAAGCACATTAGTTCAAAGAAATTCGAAATCAGTTCAAACAGGTGCCGATAGGTCTATGAGTTGTGCTAGTGGGACTTGTAATTGAGCTAATGTATGGATTTAGGAGGGAGTTTTGAGTTACAGATTAGTATTTAAGGTTGTACGTACGCTCCAAATAAATTCGAAATCATTTCGTACATCATATTCGTAAGTTCTGGAATTTTATTTCATAATATCGGTTTTCTAGAAGAACTAGTACATAAAGAAAGTATCCAAAGATATGTACAGGTACGTTTAGGAGGATCAGGTCAAGTTTGGAGCTCGTGACGGGCCGTGTGCAGTGACGACCTTGATTAATAGTTGATGTAGTACAAAACACGGAAGGTATCGGCCAGCTAATCCTGCGCAGTTTTCTTATTCAGTTTGCCATGTACAAGACATATATTAGTCAAACGCCAGCAGCACTTCGGTGGGTTCGTAGGATTTTTTTTCTTGCATAATAATACTCCGGGTTTCAAATTACTGTGTTGCGATGGGCCTCACGTCTTGCACTTGCAATTCTTTACACCAAATACGTTCTCCCTAACGACTAGGAGTAGTATATATATATATACACTGCACCTAATCTCTAAGCTAGCAACGACTCTTCTCCGATCTCTCAACTATTCTCCTTCCTCGCGTCGTCGCCAGACAATGGAGTTCTTGGTGGAGTCAGGCGGCGCCGAGGCGAATGCCGGGCCGACGTACCGGAACGTGCTGGCCAAGGACGCCGGCCTCCTGCAGCCGGCGCCGGGACTCAACTCCTGCTGGGATGTCTTCCGGTGAGCAATCCTTCCTTCCCATCTCGCCGGACGGCACCCCTCCACGGATAGCTAATTTCTCGCCGTCTCTGATCCACCATGGATGCGTCCCTCGGTTGGAAATGGTCTTAATTTGCAGGACTTCTGTGGAGAAGTACCCCAGCAACCCGATGCTCGGCCGTCGGCCAGTTGTTGATGGCAACGCCGGTGACTACGCCTGGATGACTTACCAGGAAGCGTACGACGTCGTGATGAAACTGGCGGCCTCCATGAGCAAATCGGGAGTCAAACAGGTATACCTTGATGGCTTGATTATTGCATCGAAAGTATTGATAAACTTTGGATAGCCAGCTCACGCACATGTCTGTAAGATCAGCAGCCCGGGGAAAGAACCTCCCAAACACGTGGTCAGATTCGTCGGAAATTAAATAATTAGCATATACAGTTAGTTGTTTTACTATATACCACAATACCAGGTTTCTTATACGAACATAATCATGGATACGTGAGCACATCGCATATCTTGTTCATATTATTGGTTAGCTGTAGCCTGTAGCCTGCCAAGTGCCAACCCAGGCTGTGTGTCGAGGAGCTAGTTTTTCATTTCCACGAGACAAGGAGTTGGGCTAATTAAGTGCCACACCAGCACTCTACGGGTCTGCCTAGCGCTCGTTCTGGTGATAATTAGCTTAATTCTCTCTTAAACGACGTCGTCCACATTTGAAGAAGAATTGAGTTGCGACCACAGTGCAACATGAAAACCCTCTGTTTAAAATGAATCAACCGCAACCGGTTGCATACTGATTGTTTTTATTCAATTGCAACCGGAGTGAGTTGATTGAGCTTGATCGAAGCTACTTCTCATTTGAACGTGAACTAATGTAACTAATACCCTCATATATAATATAGATATTTACTAGGTCACCATGAATTTAGCTTTGCAGCAATCTTCTATCCATCATTTTTCTATTTGGGCTAGCGCGATCGAAGCGAGGTCTCATCTATTTCAATATACATCGTGAGGCCCACAACTGTTAGCACATTTGACTTTAGCAAAGGGTTAACGTACGGCGACTTAGGCTTACGTTTCAACCAATATGAACCAAACACGGATAGAGTATTTTTTTTACCTACCTCATGAATACGGCTTGCCTGGCTGTGAAGAAAGTCTACTCTTGAAATTTTCTCCCTGTTGAAATAGTCTAGTCTTCAATGGCCGTCCGAAATCTGGACAGCTAATTCAAAATTAAGCTCCGGGAGTTGACCAGGACGTGCCCTGTAGATGCGGCATCTTCCATCCTGATCGGTTCCATTTCGTTTCAAAAATAAAAAGATCGGTTTCATTTAATCATATGTATTTTTTAATTAAAAAATTACTTTGTGTCCAAGAAAAACATTGTTGCATTGGTTGAGTTGTACTGTTACCTTTTAATTAACTGAGATTTTGTTTTGGTGTACTGAAGTAGTCAGTATAACTAAATTGGAAGTGGATCTAAAGCGAATTATCATTTTCAGGGCGAACGCGCTGGAATCTACGGTGCAAACAGTCCGGAATGGATCATCAGCATGGAGGTAATTATTTTTTTTAGGAAAAAGAAGGTGAATAATTAGTTCATCATTCCTCAGTCCTCACACAGAGCGGTATCTCCAAGAGAATCGAAAGAAAGAGAGGACACGACAGTACTTCCAGATTTAATGCACAATTATGTTTGTTAATGTGTGCTCTTCTTAATGAAATCTAACATATTCATACAGGCTTGCAATGCCCTTGGAGTTTGCTGTGTGCCACTCTATGACACTCTAGGTACATGGGTCATGCCGTGCTCGTTAACAGAAAGATGAATATATGCTAATCTTCGCATGTGCAAGTTTGATTGAAGATTTTGCTAATGCATGACTGCTTTGTCCCTGTCATTTTGTCCAGGTGCTAATGCGGTGGAATTTATCACGTGCCACGCCGAACTCCAGATTGCTTTTGTGGAAGAGAGAAAGATTGGAGAGGTAATGAACTAATGGTGGCTACACTACTTAATAATGTTTTTTTCATTTTACACTTTTTTTATTGAGATTTTACATGCTGTTTTCCTCTTGAAGCAATTTTTTAAAATTTTGGCGCTCATTTGGGCTGAAAAAGAAGTGGTTATTTGGGCTAATCAGTGAAGCACATGTCTTGTGAGTTACAAGCGGCCTGTCTAATTTTAGCTTCTTTTCGAATCGGCCCAATAAGATCGCGCGTTGAGGCCTCGGAATTGACCGACGGCGAACACCAGTGGCATTTCCCGGCGCACGCACGTCGCTTGTCCTGGCCTCGCCGCCCGGCTTTCCCGGCGATCTGCCGGCGGTCTCTCAGTCTCTGTGTGCAGTGGGTGGTGCCTCTCTGCCGTAATTTGTGTGGCGGCGGTCCGTTCCGCGAGAAAGGCGACGGCGCAATGGCCTCTCGCTGCGGTCGATCCCTGGTTGTTCCCCACCGCGTTGCTCCCCTCCCCCCGGGTCAGAACTCGCCCGACCCGGGTGAACTATACAGGTTGTTAGATTTATATGTTCGTTTTTGTGCGGATCTAGGTTTGCTCGCCAACCGATTGAGATAAGCAGCGCCTAGGCGGAAGAATTTTCGACTTTTATTTATCCGGATAGTCCTAGAGTCCAAATAGGCCTGATGCAACACACGGTTCCAGGGAATTTGTTTGGAATAGAATATGTGCATAGAGTGTTACTGCTGCCAAAAAAATTTAT
Organism: Lolium multiflorum; assembly: GCA_030979885.1. Lineage (NCBI taxonomy): Eukaryota > Viridiplantae > Streptophyta > Magnoliopsida > Poales > Poaceae > Lolium > Lolium multiflorum. The sequence goes on from CM061753.1 coordinate 35,507,985, forward strand.
GGACTAGCTTACTGTAAAAAAGTTCATGGTTTCTTATTTGCTAATGTTTTCATTTATGGCAGCTCTTGAAAACCTGTCATGCCACTTCAAAGTATTTGAAATGTAAGTTATTTCAATATGCAATAATATATCAATCGATTACATGATTTATCACTCTGGAATTTATATGGATTTTACTATCTCATCTGCAGCGATCGTCAGCTTTGGAGGAGTCACAAATGACCAAAAGGAGGAAGCTAAGAACCATGGGCTTTCCATTTTCTCATGGGAGGAATTCCTGATCATGGTTAGCTTTATTCTTCAGCCGAGCTTACTTTGTACATTACCTTAATTGTTCTTCATTACAGAATAATCGAAGTATTCTCTTTTATCTTATTTGATATTCCACTCATTGTCATTAAATATGAATTGCTTATATTCTCATAGTGCCATTGCAGCACATCTCAAAGTGGATATGGGACATGACATATGTCTTATTTTTAATCGTGCATTTTTGTAGACCTCAGCTGCCTAATAGATCCTTAATTTTCCCTGCAAAGGACAGAAGTCTCCTTGTTAATACATCATGTTACATATGACATATTAGGCATCTTCATTATCCAGGAATGTTATAATACCGATGTATGACCAAGACGAGAAATTCTGTGAATGCTCTTAGTCCCTTTATTGACTTAGTTCAAGACCATTTAGTTCGAAACACTGAAATTTCAAGTTCATTCCATTAATAACATATGGTCTTAGAGTCATATATGGCGGGCTATTAAACCATTGTACATTTACAAATAAATTTGTATGTCTGACATGTCCACAGGGTGGTGATCATCACGTTGATCTTCCTGAAAAGAAGAAATCCGACATCTGCACAATAATGTACACAAGTGGAACAACAGGGGACCCTAAAGGTGTTATGATATCCAATGAAAGCCTTCTTGTTAATCTGGCTGGTGCTGATTCTGTAATGCAATCTATTGGTGAAGCTGTAAGTATAGAATCTTGACATATTTGCTACCATATTCTTCAATGAATCATACAAGTCATGTTGGTTGCTCACCGATTTGTTGTTGCAGTTCGATCAAAATGATGTCTATATGTCATATCTTCCACTAGCTCATATCTTCGATAGAATGTTTGAGGAAGTATTCATTTCTCATGGATCAAAAATTGGATTCTGGCGCGGGGTATGATTTGTGAATATTCCTTCTCTACCCTCAACAAGTCAATGGGTTCATACTAAAGTTAGTTTGTGTACATTTGTAGGATGTTAAGTTGTTGGTTGACGACATTGGAGCATTAAAACCAACAATATTTTGTGCTGTTCCACGTGTACTCGACAGAATATATTCTGGTAAACTCCAGATTTTAGTTGTTTACATAGTTTGTTATTTATAACCAGTCAGTTATTTTGTCATTCAGCTGAAATATCTTTTGTTGCACGCATAGTCTGTCAAGAAAGTATAACTGAAGAAGTTTCTCTTATGTCTGGTATTCGTCTTTTAATGTTGCCAGCATGTTTGGATCACCATTTTATCTTGGTGTCATTGTCTGTAAAGACTAAATAAATGAATTCATAAAAGTTGTGTATGTGCTGAACTCTTACAGTGGAGCTAGTTGCCTAGTTGTTGATGCCATACTTTAAAATCAAATGGTTGACACAAATGTACCCGCAAAAAAAAGGTCTTTTCTAGAGTGAAAAAACATGTCTGAAAAGGGAAACAGTCCGAAACTGAATTTGTTTGATTTACTAAATGTTTGGTTGTGCTTCTTATAATATGCTGTTGACCAATATGCGATCCAACTTATTATTTTCTGTAGGTCTTACAACCAAGATTTCGTCTGGTGGAATACTGAAGAAAACCTTATTCAATCTTGCATACAAGCTGTAAGTTTACACGTTAAGACTGATAACTTTTTTTCAGAAGAGTACTCATTTCGTTTGATATTTATGGCACATATTTTCTTCTGATGTTCTTCCTATGTCCTTCGCGTTCTGTAAGGTCTCATTGTTTGCTCTTCTTATGCATTCAAGAATTTTTGTCATAATCATGGATCATGGTAGAATTTCTCATTTGGTAATTACTATCAAATTCTCAGGAAACTAGACAGCATGAGGAAAGGAATTAAACATGAAAAGGCATCCCCATTATTTGACAAATTAGTTTTCAGCAAGGTAGAATTTTACATTCAAGAGCACTGTTATATTTCATTAGATAGAATTAAAATTTTAAGTGCAACATAGTGCTTAAACTGTTTATCTTATAGGTGAAAGAAAGACTGGGAGGAAAATTACGTATTATTATATCTGGTGGGGCTCCTCTTTCTGTAGCGGTGGAAGAATTTTTGAGGGTTGTAACATGTGCATATGTTGCTCAAGGATACGGTATGCATCTTTGATGTTTAAGTTCCTTCGTCAAGTATAGGCAAGACCTTCAGATGATTTGCATGTATTATTGGCTGACGGAAACACTATTAAATAAAACTTTGCACAATCCTAATTTTAGGACTCACGGAAACTTGTGCCGGAACTTTTGTTGCACTACCAAATGATTTCTCCATGATCGGAACTGTTGGCCCACCAGTTCAACATACAGAAGTTCGACTTGAGTCAGTTTCAGAGATGGGCTATGATGCTTTGGCAAGCATTCCTCGTGGGGAGGTATGTGTGAAGGGAAGTGTTCTATTTTCGGGATACTACAAAAGAGAGGACCTAACACAGGAAGTCTTGATTGATGGATGGTTTCATACAGGTTAGCGATATCCCAACTTCAGTGGGAGGTGTTAGTTTAACAATCTTTGATAGCTGGATATCATAAGTTCGTATATTCTGGATGATGATTGTAAGTTGAATAATAATGCAGGGGATGTTGGTGAGTGGCAACCAAACGGATCCTTGAAAATCATTGACAGGAAGAAAAATATATTCAAGCTTTCACAGGGAGAATATGTTGCCGTGGAAAATCTAGAGAATATCTATGGTGTTCTTCCAGAAATTGATTCGGTAAATACCTAAATCAGTTGTTCACATAGTGAGGAGTTGTCTCATTTCTGTCTTAACTATGTTCGGTCCTACTTTCCTGCCCATATACCTGGAAATGTTGTGTACAACATCTGAACATAGGGAATTGAAATGTTTTTTTGAAGATAACTGGGTACTTAGTACAGTGGGATGACTACTGATGCCACAGTATGTTACTGAAGTCGTCAGCATCCTTGGAAGCTAGTTGGAGATATAATACTATTTCTTTTTTTCAAGAATAATACTATTTCTTGGATTTGCTTAATTTCTTGAGCCCCATAACTTTTATCATAACACCATCAGAACAGTCGTTTGTAGGGTCATATAATTGAAAATGCATAAATTTAACTCCAAGACTCTGTGGTAAAGAAAATAGTTCCTTCTCAAAATTATGTTGTTTCGGTTGTCTCCTTTATCATTGTGAGTGCAATCATTTGAGAAACTATACACTACACATGTGTCAAAAAAGTAGGGCATACATGAAAGAAACATATTGGTGTTTTCAATATCCAATTTATCTGTCATTCGTCTCAATTTACATTCCTTCTGGTGATCAATTTCAGATATGGGTATATGGGAACAGTTTCGAATCTTCTCTTATTGCTGTTATAAACCCCAACCAGCAAGTGCTTGAACACTGGGCTGAACAAAATGGTATTTCTGGAAGTTTGGCTGAACTATGTGAAAACTCGGGAGCCAAAGAGCATTTTGTTGCTGAACTTTCAAAGATGGCAAAGGAAAAGAAGGTAAAGCGCCTGATATTACATATACGCCACTCACTGTTTGTTCCACATTTCATTAGTGCTAGAATTTACACTTTCCCACTGTTTTTCCTTTGCCAGCTGAAAGGCTTTGAGTTCATAAGAGCCGTCCATCTTGACCCGTTACCATTTGATATGGAGCGGGACCTTATCACCCCAACATACAAGAAGAAACGCCCACAAATGCTCAAATACTACCAGGTTAGATCTCATATCAAACAATATCCTGAATTTTGGCTTATACTGCCCTTCCTTTTCCAAAGTTCTTGCAAGCTTTTCTAATCTCTGTCATTTAGCTGATATGTTTCCTCGAACATCCTATGTCCAGGGAGCCATTGACGCACTCTACAAAAGCATGAAATAAGAAAGTGGCCATTTCGCAGATCAGCAAATGGGTTTCTCTAATCCCTGGTGGTTTGACAGAATCATAATGGACATGTAAATTAATTAGCATAAGACTTGGTGATGTTTCTCTGCTTTAGTTTTTCAACGCATACTCCACGTGAATTATTTATTTTCTTGAGAATCTATTCCATGTGAATCTTGTTTGGGGCTTTGGAATTCCTGATTATATGACAAACTGTCCATTGTGCGGCTGTCTCCGGTCAGCACAGCAGCGTCAGCACATTCTTTTCCTGAATTTCGGCTTATCCCCGTCTTTCCCAAAGTTATTGCAATTATGTCTAATTTCTGTCAGTTAGCTGTTTCCTCGAAGGTCCTATGTCCAGGGAGCCATCGACGCACTCTACAAAAGCAGGAAGTAAGAGAGCGATGGTTTGATGGAGTCCAAGTGTACATGTACATTAATTAACATAAGACTTGTTGATGGTCGCTTTAGTTTTTCACACGACACATATTCCATTGTGAATTCTTATTGCTAAGAATCTATTCCATGTGAGTTTTATTCGGAGCTTTGCATTCCTGATTGGTTAAATGGCAAACTATTCCTTGTGCGGCTGTGCCCCTTGTTCCCGGTCAGCACAGCAGCGTCAGCATAGGTCCTGCCACCTGCGTCACTTTCTCTCGTTGCTCTATACGCGGAGACAGGATTGAAGATTCTTGGTCAGTTCTTCCGAATCTTCTGTGTTTGTTGACCTGCTGTATCCCACCAATATTATTGTGCTCTACTGCTCTCCTCTATCTCTGTGATCCCCTGGACCAATAGAACTGGAGTGTTGAATCAATGGTCAGCAGTCAACACTGACCCAGCTTTGAACATTCTGAACTCCACTGAAATTTCCAAAAAGCATTCCACAAGGTTAGTGAATGCCAACACGAAAGAGAGAATTATATCCAGTAAATGGCAGAGAACATGTCCAGTCACGGTGAGGCTGTGCATACAGCTGCTGAAATTACATTGTAGTATCGTTGAGCGGACGAATTAGACCAGCACATTTCATTTCGTTTACTATTCATGTCGGAAGGTTCCAACATAGGAGCTGGGATTGCAAGTCGGGTCATTTAAGGCTCGAAATGAATGTCATTTTCACAATTTTCTCTCCGACTTGTCTCCAGCTATTTCTAAGAAAACTCCGAGTTAGGAACAAAAAGAACAACAACAGAAAGAATTTGAAATGATGAATATAATATCCATTTTATCTTTATTAGTATATCTATCTATCTATTAAAAGAAGGTTCGCACCAAGTACAAGAGATCATCCAGGAATTTCTTCTCCACTAGGAAAAATGCTAAACTTTCGAACCTTTTTCACGGCTAGTATACCTTCTAGCAATTTCCGCCCAGCCCCAGCCTTCTCGTACGATGTCAAGTATGAAGACCAAAAGACTGGTCAAACCGTAGCGGCACCCAAAGAACCAAAAGAAATAAAAATGAAGGGGTAAAATTAACTCGGTTTCCCTCGGTCAAACTTGAAGACCAGATGCCCATCAGCATATATATATACGCCAAAACCGAGCTTACATCCATCTAATGGTCACCACTTCATCGTCACATCTCTCTCGATCCACTCCACGCGTACTCGTTGTCTACAGTTTGTTCGAGTTTGCCGTGATCCTTCCATAAATCATTCCCTCCCATCAACCTGCCATATATTGCCACACACACACACACAAGCTGCAAACCATGCAGGAGGGTGGAGGAGGGGACAGCATGCATCTGCTCTTGAGCATCCTCGCCGACGGCGAGGAGCAGGCTAGGCGCCTCCTGGGCGAGCTGCCGCCGGCCGCCGCCGACCAGCTGCCTCTTCCAGCGGGGGAGTGCTGCAGGGGCGTGGCGCGGCAACTGCGGTGTACGTTCGGCAAGGCGATCGCCGTCGCCAAGGCCATCGAGGCGGCTCATGGCGGTGCCTCAGGCACCGACTCGCCTCGGTCGGCCGACGAGAGCTCCTGCGCTGGCAGGACCGCTAGCAGGGACGCGACGCAAGCGCAAGAGAGCCAGGGCATTTGCAAGAGAAGGTGCGTCTGGATATATAGTTTGATACGTTGTTTCAAATGCTATTTAGACACGTTGTGCACTTTTTCTACTTGCGGAAATGCTATCTTGCCTAGCAGGTAGTACTAAAAATGTTGGTTCCCGATCTTTTAAAATGCTACCATCTCGTTCGATTTAGTAATCTTATTTTTCACAAAATATAGGATGAGAATAATCTTATACTCGCTTCTTTCCAAAAGAACTCAAGATCTATATCTCTCCTAAGTGAAAATTTTCTAAGTTTGATCAAACATATATGAAAGTATTTCAATATCTACAAATTAAAATCTTAAACTGTACAAAAAAAAGTGTATGATAAATTTAACAAAATAAACTGGTGTTGTTGATGTTGATGTCTTCCTTTTACAAACTTGGTCTAATCGAATCGAACATCAAATCTTGCTTCCAAAAAACCCTAGGTTAAATTGATAGGATTCAGATTAAACAATTCCATGTATGCTAAAGAAATTAAGCCATATGTATGCTAAAGAAAGTTGTATGTATGCTAAAGAAAGCTGTATGTATGCATAATTGTCAGTTTTAATTTTATATTTTTTTTGTTTTAACATTGTTGTTCTTTACCTTTGAAAAGCCATGTATGCATGTAAAAGCCACAAAAATTCTAATTGTTATCAGTTTTAGTTTCATGCTAGTGGATTCTTTTTTGCTTGAACTTCTAATGCCATGGTCAATAAATAAGTCATGTATGCTAAAGAAAGCTGTTTGTATGCATAAATGCCTTGGTTGTAACAAGATGAATATGTTAGTTTTTCTTTAAAACTGACAACGTGTCAAAAGTTGACGGAGGCAAAACAGAAGTTAATTAAATGGTGCAAAACAACTATATTTCTTTTGAAAAAACACACAAAAAGTTAACGGTTGGAAAGAATCATGGTAATGATCAATAGAGGTAACATATGTGACCTGATGTTTTTGTTCCATTTTCTTAAATTGAATCTCAAAGAACATAATCACATTTTTGTCATTTCCAATTTTTTAGGTTTATGTGGTACAAAATGATGACATTTTTAATTGTTACTATACATGTTGTAGGCTTGATGCTCATTTTATGCACTATGTACCTAGAGTCCCATTAATAACATTCCCATATAAACTTCATAAATATTATACATGTCCAATGTTTAAAATTTCCAAAATCTGGATGTCTGTTGTGTTCCCGTGTTATTTACTTTTACTGATTTCTTTCCATATAGAGGGAACCAAGGAGAAAAAAAAATGTTACACAAGCATGTTGCGATCGATACCGGCATCCAAAAATTTCAGAAGTGCATACTTCTATTTTGCTTATATGCATCTCAATGCAAAGGCTGGAGGCAGTGCATACTTCTATTTTGTAAAAAAGAAATAAGAACATGGTGAGATTATAGTTTCCTTCCTCGTCAAAGTCGGGTTCCTTGGCAAGGACAAATAACATCACACTTGTCGTCTGTCCCATGATAATTCAAATCATTTTAGAAGTGGCTCTCTGGAACTTTTCCTCAAAAAATAAAAATTTAATGGTGGAACTTGTTTTTTCATGCTATAACTTTTTACAAAAAATATATTTCTGGACTTATTCTCAGATATGCTTGGAGAGGTACATAACATTTTCCTAAAGAAAAGCTGAATAACCGCACGAATGGGTAGACTAGAAAGCGTCAGATCGAGTAATGTCAAAAGTGGTTCTTTGGTGTTTTGGTCAAAAAGAGAATGTACATCAATCATAATCGACGGATTCAGTACTTGAACATTATTAACATTTGCGTCAGTCAACGAGAAAATTCAGTATCTGACATTTATGTTCCGTGGTCCTGAAATTACACAGGAAAGGCCTGCCAAGATGGACCCAAAAGTTCCGAATACCAGACGCAAATTTGGATTACACTCCAGATGACGGGCTCAGCTGGAGGAAGTACGGCCAGAAGGACATCCTCGGCGCCAGATTTCCAAGGTTACTCGGAATTTTCTGATCCATATTCAGACTTTGATACATTTTTACTTCATTGTGTACTGTATAATTCATCAGACTCTAGTTTCTGATGGATGCCGTCGTTGTGTTGTGCAGGGGCTACTACCGCTGCACGTACCGCAACTCGCAGGGCTGCCCCGCCACGAAGCACGTGCAACGCTCCGATGCTGACCTCGCCGTGTTCGACGTCACGTACCAGGGCGAGCACACGTGCCACCAGAATCTGCGCAACGCCGACGCCGCGCCGCCTCCTCCCGCCGTGGCAGCCGCGAGCGACGGCGGCCACCACCCGCCATTGCAGGACCCGGACGTGCAGATGCTGGCGAGTTTCAACAACAGCCTCAAGGTGGAGACCGACGGGATGCCGCCGTCTTCATCGTCCTTCCACGGCCACGACGTCTCCACTGCCGCCTTCTCCTTCCCCTACCCCACGTCGGCGGGCTTCACGCCGGTTGAGTGCGCCGGTTACGAGCAGCTGCCGGCCGGAGGTGGCTGCTTCTCCGCGGCGCCGTTCTTCTCGCCGGCCGCCACGACGTCGGCCGAGTCGGGCTACTTCTCCGTTGCTGCGCACTTCCCTGCGGTGGGCACGCGCGGGCCGGAGTCGTCGGAGCTCGGGGAGGTCGTCTCCGCGGCGACGTCCTCAGCGGCGGTGGCCGCCCGGCTCGACAACTCGCTGTACCAATACCAGCTGCACGACGACGATTTCAACTCGCTCTTGCCAATGCTCGGTCACCCTTCTTCCCATGACCAGCACGGAGACGCGTGATGGTCGGATGGAATAATCAACTCAGGGTTTCGTAGCAAAGAGATCAAACAAAACATGCTCTATGTTTCGTTTTGCTAAATCTCGGACGATTGATATTTTCTCAAATCAAACATCTAAAAGAAAATGCAACCATAGTTCAGAGAAATGTGCGAATCGCATTCAGTTACACTTTTCTAAGATAAGTTGCACTTTTTGTGAAAACTGCAGCCGTGTGGTAGAAAAACGCAACTCATTCAATTGCACTTTTCTCGAAACTACAGCCGTATATTTTTCATTCTCGGTATATAAGATTTAAGAAAATCTAAATGGTCTAAAACTTAATAAACGTTTTTCTCTTAAAGGATAATCAGTGGTGGTTGTATGTGAAAAAACGCTTCCTACATTAAAAATACCATATCAATGGTGTGTAAAAAAACCTTGATAACCGTATCCTGGCCTCGATGACCCATCGGTCATCACCGTCCTCTAACGCGAAGGTGCGCCACCGCCGTCCAGGGTTGGACCCGCCTCTACATCCCTCGACTTCGCCAGCCGCCCCACTGGACGTTGGGAGCACCCTTTTGAAGCAGGAGGCCGGGAGCAGCTGGAGCAGTTGCAGGCTTGAGTAGACGAAGGCGAGGAACCCATCGATGGCAGAGGTTGGGGACACGTGCTCATGGTCGAAGCAAAGGGGAACCGTTGGGTCGAGGAGCTAGGGCCAACGAAGGTCACGAGTGGACGTTGCGAGCACCCCTTCGAAGCAGGGTGCAAGAAGAGGGAGAAGCAATAAGAAAATATTGATGTTTGTCACGAGAGTCCCTCATGACATAAAATCGAACTACATTTCAATCAATCTCTGAGTATTTTATTATTGTTCCGTAGCAACTCACGGAAATTCAACCAGTATGTATTATCACAAAAGTTGTGTGCATTTTAGATATGCAGAAGTCGGGTGTAATGGCTTAAAACCCTTAAGTAATAAAGCGTCCTTATCGAAAAAAAATGAATGCCTGGTGTTTCAACAACCCCACAACCAGCACTCTGCAGATATCATGTCAATGCTCATCTCTGAGGAGTTCAACATGTTTAGGCACGGTCTCAGGAAAGGAGTTAATTAAGCGTGTACAACACTAGGGAGAGAGTAGCTTTTGTTCTTTTTGGAGTTATCTGGTCCCTAATGTGCGCATTAGAGGCCACTCTAATTATACTCCGCCTTCTATAAAATTACGGTACACATTCGCGTACCCTCAAAAAAAGATTTTCGGTACTAGTGCAGGCTGACTAGACTTGCAACGATGGCGTATTAGAAAAAATCTCTGTTATTTGCAGATCCAGATTTAGGATTATATATGCCACATCTTTGTTCGTGCATGTCCGTAGCGTGAAAGGGATTAAGGGGGAAAAGGTTGGCAAGGACAGGAATCCTGATGCGTGGGTAATCATGATGCGTACTCGTTCCCTCCACCCAAGGGCACTAGCTTTGCTGCTGCTATCGGACAAGGTGAGTAACCTGAATTCGGCAGCCTGCTTCCACAAACGCCGAACCAGAAGCAGCTGAACCTGTCATTCTTCTGTCGCACAAGAGATGAAGAGAAGATGTGGAATTGTCAACCGCTACGGTTGAAACGGCACCTAGTACTCCGGAAAAGTGGCGGCGCCTCCGGCTGGTTTCGTTGAAACATTGTACAGGATTTTGTAAGAGCATGTACAATAAATTCTAGTCAACCGGCTACAATGATTAAAATAATATATTGTTGTCTAGTTGGAGAAGAGAGGAGGAGAGAGAAGAGCCCGCTCTAGCATTTACTCCTAGGCACTATGTGAGAGTACAATTTTATAGCTCACTATTGTACAATTTTATAGCTCACTATTGTAGAGTACTCCTAGGCACATAGACAAAGTAATACAATTTTATAGCTCACTATTGTACATGTTGACTCTAGAATGACTATAAATGATATGGTACTTGGCTTAGGCTGGTGCCATTGGGGGCGGTAGTGGAGGCGCTACCGCCCGAGGCGGGGCGAGAGGCAGGCGGGAGAGGGGCGAGAGGGCAGCGCGGGGCGGTGGCGCGGCGCCGGGCGCTATCGCCCGCTACCGCCCGCGCTGGGGCGAGAGGGAGGCGATAGGTGGGCGAGAGGCGGGGCGGCGCGCTGGCCACGGGGCGAGAGGCGGGGCGAGAGGGAGGGCTGAGGTGGCGCGATCTGATTGGTCCACCTCAGCTAGCCGTTGCTGGTTCAAAAAATCCGAAAAAATGCCAAAAAACCCCAAAAATTCATCCCCACCCCCTATAAATACCCCCATATGGTTTCACTCATTCCACACCTCACTTCATCTCCTCCACTCTCCATTTCCACTCCTCTCAACGGCATGTCTTCGTCGAGCAGCAGTTCGAGCGACGGAATAGAGGGTGATCTGATCGATGCATTCCAGGCGGAGTATGAGGAGGAGATGCTCAACGAGGAGGAGGAGCCAAGACGGCCGCGACGCCGAGAGTTCATCAGACGTGATCGTCTGGGTGCCCACGATCGGCTCTTCGAGGACTACTTCGACGTGCAATTATCCTCCGAGCTTCTTTCAGCGAAGGTATCGGATGAGGCGATCCCTTTTTCTGCGCATTGTGGATAGGTTGGGTGAATACTCTCCAGCATGATTTGATTGAGCATGTGTGGGGTAATGCCTAGATTATGTAATTTTTTCAAATTTTTATGTAATTTTTTTATGATGTAATCGGTAACAATTTTAGTTCAATAAAATAATTTCCTTGCATTATTTTTAATGTTGTAATCTGAAAAAGAAATGATGTCGAGGAGAGAAAAGCTGATGTGGAGGAGAGAGAAGTGAGAGCTGGCACTATAGCCCGTGCATTGGCACCGTGGGGTGAGAGTGGGGTGAGAGTGAAAAGCTGACGTGGCAGGCTATAGTGGTGTGGTGCATTGGCACCAGCCTTATAGCCAACAATTGGCTCGACTATTAAACTTGCTCTAAGAGCATCTCCAGTCGCATCCCCCAAAGCATCCCCCAAAGGGATTTGGGGCGCCCCGGACAAAAAATGCGTTCCAGCCGCGTCCCCCAAAGCCCATTTTTGTCCGGCGCCCCGATAGGGTGTCCGGCGCCCGAGCCCGTCCCCGTCCCACGGGGACGCTCCGGCACGCCGGACACAATGAAAAGCGAGACGAACCGAGCGGGCCCGACCCGTCAGCGGCTCGGAAGGCTAAAACCCCGTCGCCTACCTTTGGTCAAGCGACGTTAATGGCGTCCCTGTTTTCCCAGGCGACGCAGGGATGCGTCTCGTCATGGAGGCCGCGTGGCCGTCCGCGCAAGCGTTATTGCGTGCAACCACCCGCTGCCGCCGCTGTTTTATGACGCCCTGCAGTTCTCACCGTTGTTTTAAACCTTCTCGTCGCCGCCTCCCCCCTCCCAGATCTTCTCCTCGCTCCAAAAATGTCGAGCTCGTCCTCCCGCAAGATCGCCGCGGCGAATGGCTTCGCCGCGCAGCCTCACCCGTGGAGGCGTGGGCGCTGTACCACACCCGGTATCCGGTCCCGCCAAACATGCGGGCGCCAGCCGGCGGCTGGAAGATGGCCGTGAACGGCATTGGCGTCCCGCCGCCGAAGCCGGGCACGGACCAATGGAGGGACGCCATCAAGGCCCGGCGGGCTCAACTCACCGCCGAGGAGCGGTTGGATCCAACGTGGGCGGTCGACAACAACGACGAGTGGTGGAAGACGTACTTCAAGGCGAAGTACGACGTCGAGATGTACAGCACCGACAACCTCGTCGGCGTCCCCAACAGCTGGAACAAGGACGGCCGCGCCCTGTTGGGCGTTCCGGGCGCACCCTCGAGAACGTCATCCGCGGCATCCACAACGGCGCTCCAAGGTTGGAGATGCCGTCGTCACCGCCGCCGTCTCCTCAATGGCAGCTGATGTCTACGGGTACTTCTATTCTTGTAGACAGTGTTGGGCCTCCAAGAGCAGAGGTTTGTAGAACAGCAGCAAGTTTCCTTTAAGTGAATCACCCAAGGTTTATCGAACTCAGGGAGGTAGAGGTCAAAGATATTCTCTCAAGCAACCCTGCAATTAAGATACAAGAAATCTCTTGTGTCCCCAACACACCTAATACACTTGTCGGATGTATAGGCGCACTAGTTCGGCGAAGAGATAGTAAAACACAGGTGGTATAGATGAATATGAGTGGTAATAACAATCTGAAATAAATATGGCAGCGAGTAAACATGCAGTAGAACAGTAAGTAAGCGGTGTTTCGGCGGCCCCAACAGCTGGAACAAGGACGGCCGCGCCCTGTTCTGGGGCGTTCCGAGGCGCACCCTCGAGAACGTCATACGCGGCATCCACAACGGCGTTCCAAGGTTGGAGATGCCGTCGTCACCGCCGCCGTCTCCTCAATGGCAGCTGATGTCTACGGGTACTTCTATTCTTGTAGACAGTGTTGGGCCTCCAAGAGCAGAGGTTTGTAGAACAGCAGCAAGTTTCCCTTAAATGAATCACCCAAGGTTTATCGAACTCAGGGAGGTAGAGGTCAAAGATATTCCTCCCAAGCAACCCTGCAATTAAGATACAAGAAATCTCGTGTGTCCCCAACACACCTAATACACTTGTCAGATGTATAGGCGCACTAGTTCGGCGAAGAGATAGTAAAACACAGGTGGTATAGATGAATATGAGTGGTAATAACAATCTGAAATAAATATGGCAGCGAGTAAACATGCAGTAGAACAGTAAGTAAGCGGTGTTTGAGTATTGGAAACAAGGCCTAGGGATCATACTTTCACTAGTGGACACTCTCAACTTGGTCGCATAATAAATAACTTCTCCTCACTTGTGCTACATATGCTCTTGTTTGATAACAAACACCATTCATTGTGTAGGGCTACAAGAGCTCCCTCAAGCCGGAGTTAACAAGCGCCACAACATTCAGCATTCATATTTAAGTAACATGTTGCCTGCCAAAACCCACCGGCGAGCAGTGGTTAAGCAACACGAAGAGCCGGGAGGCTTCCAAGGCGGCAGCGGGCCCTGGTCCCTCGACGTCGTCCCGCAAATGCTCCGCACACGACCCGGCGGTTGCAAGGGCCACCTGACCTATACCTGGCCAGGAAGGTGTTGGATTGCTTCGATTAGTTTCCTGCATGGCGACACGTAAACATTAAATACGAGCCCTATCGGCTCTCAGGTGGATCGGCTCAAAGAGCCGATCGCCCCATGGTTCACGTTGGATTTTCAATGACATGGGGATCCTGCTTGATCATAATAAAGCTAAACCAATCTACGACAGTTTAGGGTTTTCACCGTATGATCGGAACATCCTACACGTAGTTGAGCCTAATAGACACGAAAGATAATGGAAAACTAACCCTAAAAGAGGCCTAAAACCAACATTAAGTTAATTCCTGAACATCCCTCTTAGGACTAACAAACCATACCTAACGCACTACCGGATCGTTCAACCCGTTTGCAAGGCCTAACCATACGGATATTAAACCAATCCTTGAAGAATCAAGGAACAACTATAACGGATCGGATCTACTAAACAACGAACAAGCAGTGCCCTTACACCTAGATAGGTGTAAGGGCAGCTAGATATTGAGGGACGGCACAGCTAAGGATATGCGTAAGAAAAGCATCTATGCAAGCCCCAAAACATCTACGATAAGTAGTGCTACTCGCCATCAACAACGCTTCAGCACGAGCAACACAAGGTAAACGAATAAACGTGTGCTGCCTAGATCGCAAGATGCGATCTAGGCAGCATGATGCTTACCCGGGAGAAACCCTCGAAAGAAGGGGTGGCGATGCGCCTGATTTGTGTTTGTTGTGAACGTGATTGTCCTCCTTTCCGATAACCCTAGATACATATTTATAGTCCAAGGGACTTTCTATTCGGGCGTGCACCTAACCGTGCACGGGTCAAACTCTATCTTTTAATCTAAACTAAGATGCGATCTACTATATTACATATACACGGGCAATTAAGCCCAAATTCCTCGCGCAAGGCCGCTTCAAAGATGCTCCACGCATGTATCCTTCAAGCCCATCTTCACTTACGGCCCATCTCCTGATTTGGCCAAAATCCGGTGATAACACATGCCCCCCTAGTTTTGGTAATGATAATTTCAAAACCACTGTTTTTCTTCGAGGGCCATGTCGTGGCAGAGCAGAACCATCGCAGTATTCTTCATCATGACGCCTTGCCTTCTCAACTTTTCTACACGATCTGACAGTTTTGGCACCGCATCCTCGGAAACTGTTCGAGCATTAAATTTCCAATATATCTCTTTTTATTTAACCGCATCGAACAGTTCACCTCTTCATCCCCTTGCTCCAAACCAGCCGTCCCAAAAAACCCTCTTCCTCGTAGCCATGTCTTCCTCTTCCTCCTCCCAATCCTCTTCCTCGAGTGAAGTAGAGCCAGAGGTCAATCGATGGCCATCTACGATGCTGCTCGCGCCCGAGTACTGGGACGCGGGAGAGTGGGACTTCACCATCAAGTCAGAGGACGACGAGCCCCGCACCGTCGGGGAAAAAGACCTCCGGTTCCTCGTCGAAGGGGAGCTGGAAGCAGCATGCGAGGACGACCTCCTCTCATGGGAGGCGGATCCTTCCTCCGACGAAGAAGAAGAAGAAGCGAGGAGTCCGAGGAAGAAGACTCCTCCTCCGCCGGTACCCGCCGGCCAAGCGCCTCCGAGGCTGGGCCTGGTCGATGATGATGACGACGAGGAAGATGAAGACGCGCGGCGGCTTCATCAGCAGCGACGAAGAGCCCGTCGGTAGTGCCAACGACGGCGACGACGAGGGCAGTGACGGCCCTTAGGTTAGGGAGTAGTATAGGGTTAGTAGCAGTGCATTAGGCACTCAGATGACCCCTTTTGAGAGCAATTAGCCCTTCGCTGTAAAATCCCCTTTGAATCAATGAAAATGTTCCTCCAATTGAACTTCCAATCATCCAATTTCAAAGGTGGTCAACGCCCCAGAGCCGATAGCATCGTATCGGCTTTTCACCACCAGACGCCGATAAAACCAGTCTGATAAACAATCCTCAGACTTAGACGATAACTTAAGACCTGACCATGGTGCTTGGTTCCTCTAAAGTCGATGACTGCGCATCGGCTGTTTTTATTCTAAATTCGATGACTGTGCATCGGCTGTTTCCCAAATCCCAAGAATTTAATTTTTTTTTACTAGCCGAATTCATATATCGGCCTCCATATCTTACTACTCATCATCCCACATGCTTGGGAAGTACTTCTTGAGATGCTGGCCATTGACAGCCACTGGGAACTTCACCCCATCCAACTGTTCTAACATGTATGCATTACCCGTTAAAACTTGGTCGACTTTGTACGGGCCATGCCAATTTGGAGACCATTTTCCATACACTTTATCCTTAGTCCCCAACGGTAATACAGCTTCCCATACCAAATCACCAACCTGGAACTCCTTTGGCTTCAATTTCTTATTATATGCACGAGCCACCTTGGCTTTGTTCTCCTTAATTTTCTCAAGCAACCAAAGTCTAAGTTCCGTTGCATCCTCAATACTGTCGCTCATCAGGGCTGCATATTCTTCAGTAGTTAGATCATTCTGAAATGTAACACTTCTCGACCCAGCTTTGATTTCCTAGGGTAACACGGCTTCTTGTCCATAGACCAGATGGTATGGCGAGGTTTTTATTGCTCCATGACACGACATGCGATAAGCCCACAAGGCTTCTGACAATACCTCGTGCCAACGTCTAGGATTCTCGTCGATCTTTCTTTTAATCAACTTGATCAAACTCTTGTTGGACGCTTCAGCTTGTCCATTTGCCTGGGCATAGTATGGGGATGATCTGATCGACTTGATTCCCAAATCCTCGCAGAATTTTCTAAACTCCTTAGAAACAAAAACCGAACCTCCATCGGTCGTAATAGTCTGGGAAATTCCAAATCTGTGGATAACATGCTCCTTCACAAAATCGACAACATCGACGCCACTGCCTTCATAGGGACGGCCTCTACCCATTTGGTAAAATAATCTGTAATGGCCAGAACCCATACATGACCTTTGCTCGAAGGAGGATGAATCTTGCCGATCATATCCATGCCCCATCCTCGGAATGGCCACGGCTTGATGATAGGATTCATTGATGCAGGCACCATCTGAATGCTCCCAAATCTCTCGACATGCCCGACACCCTTTATAGTATTGGAAACAATCTTCAAGCATAGTGGGCCTAAAATCCCGATCGCTGATCAACCACTTCATCTTATGAGCCGATTGGTGAGTTCCACAGGCACCTTCATGTACCTCATGCAAGAGCCGATTGGACTCGGCTGGCCCCAAACACTTGAGAAGTAACCCTTCCAAGGTATTGTAGAACATGTCATCCCCAATCAGGACGTACTTCATGGCCCTGTATCTTATCCGTTTAGGTGCCCCCTGAGCCGGATCTTTCAAGTAATTGAAGATATCGGCTCTCCAATCATCGGGCTCCATGAGTTGCACCTAAAAATCGGCTTCCTCAACCACGTCTTTGTATCCTGACGCCGTCTGTGCAAGGTCGTTCGCCTCGGTATTTTGCGTCCTTGGGATCCAATGGAAGTTGATATACCTGAACTGGGCCATCAGCTCACGGCATTGCATCCATAATGGGAAAAGTGACCCACTTTCACACTTGTACTCCTCCGTGAGTTGGGAAATCACCAATTTGGAATCCCCAAAGATCTCCACTGCCTCCGCCCGGCGTCCAATAGCAACTCCATTCCCTTGCATATCGCTTCATATTCAGCAACATTGTTAGTGCAAGGTGTAGATAACCTGATGGAGAAGGAGTATGTTGCCCCGAGGCGACACGAGTAGCATGCCGATGCCACGCCCATCTTCACACCGATCCATCGAAGAACATGGTCCATGCACGCACGGATAGTGCCGCTACGTCCGTGTTTATTCGCTCGGCAATAAGATCAGCCTGCTTGTCCCTTGACCGCTTTCGCAGGTTGATACCGGATATCGAATTCCGATAGAGCAAACATCCATTTGCCGAGTCGGCCTTTCAATGGAGCCGACAGCATGTGCTTGATGACATCCGATTTGCAGATGACGATGATTTGCTTTCACAAGATGTGCTGAATCTTGGTGCAGTAAAGAACAGCAGAGGCACAACTTCTCGATCTCGAGGTACCTTGTTTCGCATCTAACATCCTTCTGCTGAGGTAGAAAACCACTTTTTCCAGACCATCATAAACCCGCACCACCACCGACGCGATAGAGGTATCAACTCGCGATAAATATAGAAGGGTCTGCTCTTTGTGGTGGAACCAACAGGTGGCTTCGTCAAGTATTCCTTAATATCGTCAAATGCTTTTGTTGCTCTGCCCCCAAGCGAAACTCCTCATCGACTTGATTTTGACCAGTCCCATGAATGGCTCGATTCGTCCTGACAGGTTAGAGATAAACCTTCTGACGAAATTGATTTTGCCAATGAGACACTGGAGCTCCTTTTTCGTGGTGGGTGGCTTCATTGTCCGCACCGCCTCTTGACTTTTCAGGCCGATCTCAATTCCACGCTCATGTACCAGGAAACCCAAGAAACCGGCCGTCACACCAAAGGCACACTTTTTGGATTCATTCTAGTCCGAACTTCCTAGTTCGGTCGAGGACGCGCCGTAAATCTCCCAAGTGTCCGTCCACCGAAACAGACTTGACCACCACGTCATCGATGTAAATCTCGACCAATTTGCCGATCAAATCGTGAAAGATGTAATTCATGGCCCTTTGGTATGTTGCGGCATTCTTCAGTCCAAACGTCATGACTACATATTCAAACAAGCCCACCGAGCCTGGCACTCTGAAGCAGTCTTGTCTATATCTTAGGAGCCATAAAGATTTGGTTGTAGCCGGCATTACCATCCATGAAGCTTAAAACTTTATGACCAGCCTGCATTGATCAAGGTCTCTGCTACCGGCATTGGGTATTCGTCCTTTGGGGTGGTTGAGATTCCGAAAATCTATGGCGACGCGCCACCGGCCATCCTTTTCTCCACAGTACGACATTGGAAATCCATTCAGCGTACCTGCATGGCCTGATGAACCCGGCGTCTAACATCTTCTGGATCTCTTTATTGACCTCCACCAAGATTTCGGCCTTCATTTGTCGTGCGCGCCCGGCGCCGAAATCCTTTCTTCGAGGAGCCGATGGTCGATAATGCTCCTGTCTAACCCCATTTTGTGTAATCCCATGCGAAACAATCTGGGTATTCCTTCAACGGGGCTATGAATCTGCTCTTCACTCGGATCCAACTTTTTGCTGACAAATGTTGGTCGTGGCTTATCCCTGGCCAATGTCAATCTCTTCCAGTTCATCGCCGATGTAAACCCATACCCCTCCGTCCTGCTAAATCCATGCTGCGCACCGGAAGGCATGTTGAGGTTGGCTTTAGCCGATCGCTAGAATCGGCCTCCTTTTCCATCGTAATGCTTACCGAGGATTCACCACTTTTCATTGTTTGGGGCCGATCGTGTGGATCGGCCTCCTCTTCACCTTGCCGCGGGAGCGATCTCGGGCTTATCCTTGCCATGGCGATCTCACGAGCCCTGCCATGTTTATATCAAAAGAGAAACCTGGCTCGCGTCTTATGCAATGGCTGAGATCCACCATGTTGACTTAAACGGCTGCGTGTCAACTCTCATGGCGAACTGACCGAAGAGTAATCGGCCTTGTTCTATCGCCATTTGTATCTGTCCCGCGCAAGACTTTGCAGTCGTTGGTGGCATGGGTGAACGTGTGATGCCATTTGCGTATGGCCTGCCGTTCATCTCTTGTACCGTGGGGATTTTGTGGCCTTCGGGTAACTTCAGCTGTTTCTCCTTCGAGCAAATCAAAAATTTGCTCCGTTTTGCTCAAATCGAAGTCAAACCCCTTCATAGACCCTGGTTGCTTCACCCACTTGCGGGACACGGGTTTTGCCCCCGGGTCCACTCAGCTCAGCGACCTCCCGATCTCCCAGAATCTTCATCTTCGTCCGTCTCGATCGGGGCGACGCGCTTGTACTTGTCCTGGTACACTGGATGGCGCTGTTCATACAATGTCAATTTCTGAACCATATGCGCCCGTGAATTGTACTCGGCTTGAAGGTCACATCTCTCGAGCGGCGCCGATAATCCTGCTATCGCCTCGATCGCTTCCTTCTCGATAGGCGAACCGAATAACATCGGTTCTGACGGTCCTGAACCTCTGGATGTACTCGATACCGTCTCTCCTCTCTCGCCGAACTTGGGTCAGATCGGCAAGGCTAGCTTCGTAGTTTCGAATGGTATTGTACATGGGCTCTTCCAGCTTCCACGTTCGAATCGAGTGGTAGCAACGAGTGTACCACCCAAAGGCTGGACCCGTGAGAGACTGTGAGAAGAACCTCACACGTAGCTCGTCTGAAGCTGAGACCATGCCCAACTGTGCCAAGTATCGGCTCACGTGCTCGATTGAGCTGGTGTCATCGTGGTGAACGAGCAGATGCCATGGGATGGCTTATCTTGGGGCCGAATGGACGCTAGAGGATTCGGGGGAGGGTTTGTGACTAGATGGACGAACTTCCGGATGCTTTCCTCAAGAACTTGGCCAAGGCCAGAGGTAGAAGAAGAAAGACACAAGGACGAACTCGCTCTAGATCACCATGTTCATTGATCTCGGACAGGTTACAGGTTGTTCTCTTCTGTGGATCGCTCTTCTAAGAAACCCCTCTCCTTATATAGGGGAGAGGGTGGCTTGGAACAAGAAACCCTAATGGGATCTTTGACTAGACAAACTACTTTACAAAGATACTTTATAAAGCTACTTTAATCATAGATGACGCCTGGGTCTTCTTTAAACATGAGGCTGACGTCCTCCGGCTTCTTTGACCGTCATCCTCCTCCTTGTCTTCTAGTCTTCGTTTAAAGTTACTTGCTTAGCTCATCCTTGTCCTTTAGCTCCTGACGGAATCTTTGACCAGTCAGCCGGTATGTTCTTCCTTCCGGCGCTCCGGTACCTTTCCTTCCTGGTTCCGGCATACCCCTCTTGGGGATACCGGCTTAGCTTTACTTAACCAAACTCTATTTTCTTATTCCGGCATGAATATTAAACCGGTATCTTGAAGGGTGAGACCATCCGGTATGGCCTACCTTTGGCATACCGGGGTCATCCCCCAACATTAGTCCCCGAAGCTGGTATAGTCCGCGGATCCTATCCAACAGACCATGCC
Source organism: Lolium multiflorum (assembly GCA_030979885.1). Lineage (NCBI taxonomy): Eukaryota > Viridiplantae > Streptophyta > Magnoliopsida > Poales > Poaceae > Lolium > Lolium multiflorum. The sequence continues at coordinate 35,529,142 of CM061753.1, forward strand.
AGGTTTTCGTATCTTGGATACCGGTTTAACTTTCTTAGCCCTTGGCTCAAATCCGGCATCTTTGCTCGGACTCACATATTCTCTGTTCGCAAGGCATTCTCCGGCATCTTACTCTCCGGTATCTTAGTCTTTAAGTCTCTCCTCGACGAGGTCGAGAATATTTCGGGTTCTGTGCCCGTCGAGACATGCGCACTGTGACTGTCGCGCCAGTGTCGTTGTCACTTCGTATTGACACTTGCGCGCTCATTTAATGCACCGCCGCAGATCCCACTCACCGCTTCGCATCCCGTGTGCGCCTCGGTGTGGCCTTCTTTCTTCGTGTATCTCTATGACACGTGGCGATCGTGACGCGAACCGTCGCGGGCCGCGAGGCAAACCGCGCGGCCCAGCGGTTTCGGCCCACCTTCTCTCTCCTTTATAAGCTCAACTGCCCCTTCTTCTTCTCTTCTTCGCATTCTCTACCTTCGCGCATAGTGCTCCTCGCCTCTGCACCTTCACCGCGCTTCATCGCCGCTGCTCGCTTGAGCCTCGCCGCCCGGCGAACTTACGCCGCGCCTCCGCCGGACCTCGTCGTGCGGAGAGTTCCTGCAGCGTCTTCTTCGGCGCACCGCATTCTTGCTTCTTTTGACCTTCACCGCCTCGCCGTCGGCAGAGCTCACCGGCGACCGCAGGCCTGTTCTTTCGCCGGAGAAGGTCTTCCTCATCAACTGCGACACTCAAGGTCAGTTCTAATCTTGCTTTGTTTGCCATTTGCTCGCTTTTCAGATCTGGGGTCTACGGTGTTCTTATTTCTTCCTTTTTCTTTGGTTTTTCTCTTACTCGTAGATCTTCACGCGGGGGTCAAGTGTGGGATTTCTGTTTCTTTTGCCTCCAATGTCGACGAGGAATCTTCCTCCGCATCTTCCTCTTCCTCTTCCGCTAGTCGTAGCAATCAATCTTCCGCGAATCTACATCTTCGATTCGATACAGATCAGTCACAGACTCCGGTAGGCAAGGTTCTGGTAGCCATCAAGATGCCGGTAGCAACCAAGATGCCGGTAGCCACCCAGAACCCGGTAGCTCTAGCCAAGCATCCGGCAGCCACCTTGAAGCTGGTAGCTCTGGTGAAGCTTCAAGTAGCTCTAGCCAATCTTCCGGCGAGGAGCCTTCCCCAATCACCCGCGGAGCCTGGATGGGCTCTAATGTTTCTAAGTATGAGATCGATTGGTTATACCGGTCCCGTAGGATTCCGGAAGGAGTCACTTGCCGGATTCCTGGTGACGAAATAGTACCGAAACCCCGGGACGGTGAACGTGTTGTTTTTCTTGCTCACTTTGAGCATGGCTTCGGCCTTCCTCCATCTTCTTTTTTCCTTGATCTTTTAGATTTCTACAAACTCCAACCTCATCATCTTCCCGGCAACTCCGTCTTTTACCTCTCCTGCTACACCACCTTTATGGAGGCCTATATCGGCATTCGTCCCACTCGCGAGACGTTTGCCCGATTCTTCGCTCTTCGGATTAACTCCGTTCAGGGCGTAGAAATTCCTCCGCCCAAACCCCGTACAATGCGGGTCTTGCATCATCAGCTCCCGTCAAGGGAGCCCCTTTTTTTCCGGCCTGAGTCTTGCCGGTTATGGCAAGGGACGTTTTTCTATGTGAAGAACAACGGCCCCGCAGATCTTATTTGTCTCCCTCTCCTTTGATCCGCGCCGCCCGCAAGATCAACGGAGCTACAATCCGAAGGAGGCTCACAACGAGACCAACCGGATTATACGCTTCATGAAGCAGAAGATGAAGGACACCGCATCTGCTCCGATGATATCGTCCGCACTTTTATCTCGCGCCGGTACTTCCTCTCGAAGCGCCGTGCGCACAGGAGCGAGATGTATGGCCCTGGCGATCCTACCAAGATCACAGGCCTTCCCTTAGCAAGAAGGATGTTGTTCTCAAGGCTAGGCAGATTTGCCAAACTATGCCTTTTAACGGAAATGGGGCCTCCTTCCCTTCAACACTACTAACCCTCCGACCCAAGAAGTAAGGGACTGAGCGATTGGGGTTGCTTTTTGCCGGTAACCTTTTGCCTTCGCTTATTTTTCGTTTTCATGTTTCAGGCCAAGGACCGCTTCCCCCTGATCGAAGCCGAGCGGCGAGGAGTTTGCCGGAAGCGCGCCCTCGACTCCTTCGACCCGATCCCTACATTTTCTGGAAGGATCTGAAGATGGGCAGGACTCCGGCATCTCGTCTGGGCCGGTCTCCGCCAAAGCCAACCGGGTCCTCTGATGACCTGGTCATGCTTGAGGTATTTTCTCTTCCGGTTTCTTTTACTCTTCCATTACCGTTTTCCTTCGAACTGCTTCTTAGCCTCATTCCCATTACAGATCCATGAGCACGTGCCGCCCCTGCGCGCCGAGGCCGGCACTGAGTTTGTGGACAAGCTCATGGCCCAGGGCCAGAAGAACAAGCGGTCGCCATCTCACGATGGCTCCAGCCTGGCTCCTCCCTCCAGCGCTTCCGGATGAAGACTTGGGGGAGAAGAGAGCGTGCGCGCTACGCGCGCAAGCAGATGCCAACCGCTTCCGGGTAAGTTTTTTATTCCCTGACTTGTCTCTTTTTTGCTAAGTTCTTTTTCCGGTTGCTTTCTTCCAACCATCTCTCTTTTTTCTCTTTTTTCTCTTTTTTCTCAGCGCCGCGCTCAAGCTCGGCTCAAGACCCTCGGGCTCTGAAGGTTCCGCAGGACCTCAACCTCACTCAAGCCCGGCACCACCTGGTGCCGGAACATCTCTCTCCTTTCGGGGGCACAACAAGTTCGGGGCGTGCGGCCCCTACATCATCATCACCGCACGGAGGAGGATCTCTCCTTCTTCCCCGAGAACCAAGACACCGGCACCAGAACAGTGCCGGAGAAGAAGAAAGCTGCCGGGCAGAGCCTGCTCCTCCCGCCCCTTGAGAAAGACAACTCCCGCGCCGGAATCCTCCGCGCCGGAAGCTCCAACCGGGTGGTGCGTCTACCGCCCCCTTCTCCACGAACCATTCTCATGCCGCCAAGTGCTCTGCGCCGCCCTTCGGGGCTGCTTTTGCCGCGCCACCGCCCAAGACCTCCAAAGCTACCAAGGAAAGGCGACGCTCCCGCCGCCTCTTCGCCGGCCAGCCCCGGTGCTGCATGTTTCCAAGGCTGCCCAGAACACCGTCACCAAGGCCACCGGTCTTCTTGGCCGCATAACTGATTTTAAGCGCAGAGGCCAGGATGGGGCATCTTCCGCCCTACGCCCGAAGTGGAACGCCGCGGATATCACTCCGGCGACCCGCGGCTTGGGCAAGGACAGGCTGCCGGCACCTGACCCGTTGGGAACCGCTCTTCCGAGGAGCACTTCACGCGGCTCCGCTGCGCCGTGAAAGAGCTGGATAGCGCGTGGTACGACGCCACGAACAACCTGATGGTGCGTTTTACTATCTTTTCTCAATTGCCGGTTTCCTTCTTTTCCTTTTACTTTCGTGCCGTTTTCTCTTTGTCTATCTTCCCGGTCCCGAGTTTTGTGGTGAAAGCGTAGCTTTTAGGACAAAACTTAAACTTGATAACTTAGCGCGAAACCGGCACTGCCAGTCCCCGAGTTTCGAGTTAAGAACTCTGCTCTTAGCGCGAAACTTTACTAACTTCTTTTGCCTTGAACAGCTCACTCGCTCGGAAGACCCTCTTTGAGGAGCTCTTATGGGAGCATCGGGAGCTTGTTGAGGCACACGACAAGTGCCAAGGTGAACTTTTGTTCTGCCGGCATCTTTCTTACCGGAACCTTTTTTCTTCTAACACTTGTAATCTCTGCTTGAGAGTGCTCCCAGAGGCTTCCATTGATGCTCTCAAAGAGCAGCTCGCCAATGCCCAACGTACGACTTTGTTTTTTCCTTCTGCTAACTTGTCTTTACTTTGAATTTTACCAACACCTTGTTGTCTACACCTTCCTTTCCGGTTTGCAGGGGAGAAGGAGCAGCTGATTAAGCAGCATCAGGAGGAGCTGAGCGCCCAGAAGACCAGCTACCAGGAGCTCAAGTCCCAGCTTGTCCAGCTAGGTCTTGACCATGCCAAGGTTCTCGAAGCCGCTGAAGCTGACGCAGCGGCCAAGATGAACGAGGCTCTGGAGAACGCTAGCAACGCTACCGTGGTGCTGCAAGCTGAGCTGGAGGAGCTGGCCAAGGCCCGGAAGGCTGCCGAGGAGAAGGTCGCGTGGTTGGAGGAGGAGCGCAAGGAATGCAACAAGTTGATCCTTCAAACTGACAACCTTGCCCATCGTGAGTTCTCTGACTAATGCATACAAGCCATTTTTCCTTCGGCCTCATTTTCTTTTCGCTATCTTTTCTTCCGGTCTCTTTTTCTTCCGGATTCTTTTCTTTCCGGATTCTTTTCCTTAGCCCTTTTTCTTTGCACAGGCCTCTTTCCGGATTCCCGACGCATGCTGCCAAGAAGGTCAACGCGCGCCGCACTACCCAGGCCGGGGCGAATCTTGCGTGCCGTGGACGCCCCATGACCATCCTGGTCGCGCTTAACGCGGGTGTCCCATATGCGCGCCATTGATCGCAACCTATCCGACATCCCCGATGTAGCTTCCCAGCTCTTCAGGACTCTTTGGCTGGTGAGGTGGTGCGGACACTTTCTCGATCGGCGATCGCCTCAAGGGCGCCGGCAGAGGATCCGTGAATGGCGGTCGCCTCGCGCTGGAGCGCACTCGTCCTTCGCGTCGCTGTTCCTGGTATCCGGAGCTCGACCTGGATGCCCTCACCGGAGTGCGCGAAGGCGCGGAACCGATCCGGACCCGATCCTTGCCGCCAAACGGCGAGGATCGCGTACCGCATCGCGGAGTACGCCGAAATGCGCACCTTCATTCCTCCCCCTCACGGCGTTCAAGATTATCTTGATGAGGAGGAAGATGAAGCCGAGGAGCCTGGATGGATGTGCTGGCGCTCCCCCTGAAGCTCCTGCTGCCTGATCCTCTTCCCTAAGATTTACCTGTCATGCCCCTTGGCCCTGTGTGGCTTAAAACAATGTTTGGTTAAATTCTGCCCCGGTATGTCGGGGCTTATGATGTAAAACTTTAAGTCCGCTGATGGTTGTCCTACAACATTTTGTGCCGGTAGGTTATACCGGTAGCTAATTATCTTAAGTTTGCCTTAGCGTTTTGCGTTTGGTTCTGCTTTTATCCTGCACTTGCAAAGATTTCCAAATTGTTTCTGCATCCAATTCGATGCACACTTGGTTCTTTTGCCTTGACTCTGCCTGCCTTCTCTGGGCGTTCTTTGGCATATGAGCACAAGGTTCTTTCACCAAACAAGCATTTTCTTGAACTTAGAAATAATTCAAATTTTGCAAAAAACCGGTATGACCGGGGTTAGTTAAATTTTTCCGAATTGTTCTTTCCGGTTTCCCTCTCCCAGTTCATGTGCTTATCCCCTACCGGTTTATCTTGCTTGCCATGAAGCCAAGTTATGGACAGCAGCAGAGTCGAAGACTCCGGTAGGGTTTAGCACACTACTAAACCGGAAAGAAAAAACGTTCAATAAGCAACCGACAACAAAAATAGACATGTTCCATGCGATTTAAACAAGACAAGTCCCCGAGATTCATTCGAGGTTCCGACATCTTTTTTATTCATAACATGTAAGGTACAAAAAGGAACTTCTTACACCACAACTTCAAGAGTAGAAAGGACGCAACAAGGCTACGTTCCACGGGCGTTTGGTCTCGTCTCCGGATTTGTCCGCCTTTCCCTTCTTCCATTCCTGTGCATCGATTAGGTAATATGCATCATTGTGGAGAGCTTTGCTCACAATGAAAGGTCCTTCCCATGGGGGGACAGCTTGTGCTGCCTTCGGTGCGCCGCACCAGGCGTAGCAGGTCTCCTTCTGAATACTCCTCGGGTTAACCTGCTATGATAGCCCGAGGTTTTGCTGGTAAATGGCTGTTCTTGCCAAAGCTAGCTCTCTTGCTTCTTCTAGCAAGTCCACATCATTTTCTCTGGCCTCTTTTACCTCTTCTTCGGTATAGAGCTGCACCCTTGGTGAATCATGGAGAATATCGGTTGGTATGACCGCTTCTGCTCCATAGACCATGAAGAATGGTGTGTATCCGGTAGACCGTTCGGAGTTGTTCTTAGACTCCAGAGCACCGATGGTAGCTCATCGATCCAATATCCCGGCGACTTTTCCATTGCATCAATGAGTCTTGGTTTGATACGGAAAGTACCAAAGCATTTGTCCTTTCAACTTGACCATTGCCTTGTGCGCCACTGAGCACAAATCCAGCCGAATGTTTTTGCTTTCACAGAACCGCTTTAATTCTCCTTGGGCAAAGTTCGTGCCATTGTCGTTATGATACTGTGTGGGTATCCATATCGCAGATTACATCTTCAGAATTTTCTGTGTGGCCATCACACTTTGCGATAGGCTTCACCTCCACCACTTGGTGAATTTATCCACCATTACTAAGATGTGGGTCATGTTTCCCCTTGCGGTTTTGAACGGTCCAACCATGTCCAAGCACCACACAGCGAAAGGCCAAGTTAGCGGTATGGTTTTCTGCCGGATGTGGGTATGGTTGCTTGCATACCTCTGGCAGCCATTGCATTTCCTTACCAAATCCTCGCATTCTCTAAGGCTGTGGGCCAGAGAACCCATGCCGGAACACCTTTGCTACCAAAGCCCTCGAAGAGGCGTGGTGCCCGCATTCTCCTCGATGAATTTCCTCAAGCATTTCTCTTCTTCCGGCTCCACACACCTTTGGAGGACACCGGTAACACTTCTCTTGTACACCTCGCCATTGATGATGGTGTAAGCTTTGGACCTTCTCTGTATCCTTCTTGATTCATTTTCGTCAACCGGCAAGGTGCCGTTGATCAGGAATTCCTTAATAGGTTCAACCCAAGATGGTGTCTCTCTAACCACAAACACCGGCATGTCTATGTCCATGCTGTCCACAAGCATTGCCTCTTCCGGCATGGTCGTCGCAGTCCCCGAGTTTACCGGTACAGTCCCGAGTTTGCCGGAGTAGTCCCCGAGTTTACCGGAGTAGTCCCCGGTTTCCTTCGTCGATCTCCATTGGCACCACATGTGATTCCGGTACAAAAATTGATTCCGACTCCGGACTTGGTTTGATTGATGGAACCCTCAAGTGCGCCAGAGCTATTCGGGAGGAATTTCTTGCCTGGACGAACCTAGCTTGGACAAGGTATCTGCGGCCTCGTTTTCTGCGCGCGGCACATGGTGAAATTCACACCCCTCGAAGAAGCCGGCAATCTTTTGCACATGGAACCGGTATGAGGCCATGTTGGCATCTTTTGCGTCCCAATCTCCGGAACACTGTTGCACCACAAGATCTGAATCACCATAGCAAATGATCCTGAGTGCCCCGATTTCTTTTGCAACCTTGAGCATGTATCAGAGCCTCGTATTCAGCGACATTGTTTGATGCCCCTGAAGTGCACTTGTAAAACATACCGGAGGTGATCTCCCTTTGGTGAGGTGAGTACCACACCGGCACCTAGGCCCTCCTTGAGCTTGGATCCGTCAAAATGCATCTTCCAAGATCTATTTTGTGTTCTGGCGGCTTGTATTGTATCTCCGCCCAATCGACCAAGAAATCAGCTAAAGCTTGCGATTTTATGGCATCTCTTCTTTCATATACCGGTACGTACGGTGATAGCTGAATTGCCCATTTTGCAATCCGGCCTGGCATCCTTGTTGCCCATGATATCGGAGATGGGTGCCTCACTCACCACCTTCATGGGGTGTTCCTCAAAGTAATGCTTGAGTTTCGTGGCGGCCATGAACACACCATAAGTCATTTTTTGAAAGTGCGGGTAATTTTGCTTTGATGAGGAGAGCACCTCGCTCAGGTAGTATACCGGCCTCTGACGGTTTTTCCTTCCTCTTCTCTTTCCACCACAACCACAACACTAACCACCCGGTTCGTTGCCGCTATATAAAGCAACATAGGTTCTCTTTCCAAGGGTGAGGCCAAAATTGGGGCCGTTACGAGCATGTTTTTCAATTCTTTAAACGCTGCGTGCTGCGTGGTCCAGACGAAAGTATCCGATTTTCTCATCAAAGCATAAAGCGGCAAGGCCTTTTCTCCTAGCTTGCTTATGAACCGGCTTAGCGATGCCAAGCTTCCGTAAACTTTTGCACATCTTTCAGTTCTCGTGGGATAGTCATTCTTTCTATCGCCCGGATTTTTACCGGATTGACCTCAATGCCCCGGCTTGACACAAGGAAACCAACTTGCCGGCAGGGACACCAAGGTGCACTTTGCCGGATTGAGTTTCATCCGGAACCGCCTTAGGTTATCAAATGTTTGCCGGATGTCATCGATTAAGGTATCTTTTACTTTAGTTTTTATCACGATATCATCCACATAAACTTGCACATTCTTTCCGATTTGATCAAACAAGCATTTTTGCATACAGCGCACGTTGCACCAGCGTTGCGCAAACCAAAAGGCATAGTAACATAGCAATAAGCCCCGTGCGGGGTAATGAACGCAGTTTTTATTTGATCTTCTTTTTCAGGGAATTTGGTGGAAACCGGAATAGGCATCCAGGAAAGACAACAGCTCACACCCAGCAGTAGAATCAATCACTTGATCGATTCGGGGCAAAGGGAAAGGATCTCTTGGGCAAGCTTTGTTGAGGTTGGTGTAGTCGATGCACACACACTTTGGCAAGTTTTGCCTCCAAGTTCTCATCTTTTTCTTTTCGACCAACACCGGATTGGCCAGCCACTCGTGTGCGTGACTCCACGATGAAACCGGCAACCAGCTTTGTTACTTCTTCTCCAATGATCTTCCTCCTATCTTCAGCGAACCGGCGCAAAGGTTGCCGCACCGGCTTAGCATCCTTCCGGACGTTGAGAGAGTGCTCAGCCAGCTCCCGGAACCCCTACCAAGTCATCGAGACCAGGCAAAGATGTTCCGATTCTCACGGAGGAAGCGACGAGCGCGCTTTCCTATGCTTGGCTGAGGCCACCGATACGGACGGTGCGCTCTGGGTAAGCCGGATCCAGCACAATGTTCTTTGTCTCATTTGTCGGCTTGAATGTCGGGAGTCCAAGCTTCCACTCATTGCCGCTAAGCTCAACTTTGAGGACTGAGACAGCGCAACAGCAGTTTGCATTCTCTTTTTCTCCTCCGCGATCACCAGCGATTCCGCTAGGTTCGATCCGGCAGATGCTGTCTCCATTGAGACTTTGTAGTTCCCCACCACAGTTAGTGGTCCGCGAGGTGCCGGCATCTTCATCTTGAGGTAGGCTGTATGGGTTGATACCATGAAGGCTGCCAACGCCGGTCTCCCCAACAAGGCATGGTAGGGACTATCTAAGTCCACCACCTCGAACTCAAGGTTCTCAACACGACAATTGTCACGTCCTCCAAACGACACATCCACCCGAACTTTTCCTATCGGGGCACAAGACAAACCGGGAACAATCCCATGGAAAGTTGTGTGAGTTGGCTGCAACATGTTTTCTGTTATGCCGAGCGTACGCATGGTGTGCTTGTACATGATGTTTATGCTGCTACCATTGTCTATCAGCACCTTGCTGAATTTTACTCGAGTTTCCCCCTTCATGATTGGGTCAACAACGAGAGCGTATCCACCCGGATTCGGCATGACCTTGGGGTGATCCTTGAACGACCAGGTGATTTTCGATCTGACATGTATTTTGGAACTGTCGGCATCACGGCGTTCACTTCCATGGAACGGCGATGCACGCTGCCTGTCCATTGGCTCCGTGACAAAGAAAACCATGCACAAGTGTGGGTCTTCATAAACATTCCGGCCTAAAGGTGCCGGTGAAGGTGGCTGGTCATTGTTTTGCTCCACCGGTTAACCTCGCTACTGCTGCTGTTTGCTGCAAGTAAGGCGTTTGCTCCAGTGAGCGGTGGTGGAGGTGGTAATTGTTGTTGTTGCTGCATGGGCCCCGGCGCCTGCGCATCTTTTACCGCTCCCCTTTGCATCAAGAACTTGGTCCAAGAACAATCCTTCGTCAAGTGGTTCGACGGGTGATCCGGGTTCGGCGTGTGCCACCGGCAAGGTTGGTCCATGGCGGCTTCCATGGTGTATTTCACGGGTTCTCAGTTCTTTTTCTCGCCCAGGGTTTCTTTTCTACCCATGCTTCTTAGGACCCGCCCATCTGCGATCCGTTTTTCTGTCTGACGGCGCTGGCACGCAGAACTTGTCGATGCGTATCTTCGATCTGGGAAATCTTCCCTCTTTTTGTTGTTCCGGTTATCCCGGTATTGCCGCGATGCGGATTCGACTCGCTCCGGCTCAGCTTGCCGCGGCTGCATTGGGTCTCCCAATGCATAGTCGCCACACGTATCATCTCTGCTAGAGTTGTGGGCATGCTTCTCCAGCCTTTGCCACAAAGGCGATCCTCTCCGGCACCCTTGACTGAACCAAGCGATAGCTTGTGCCTCAATCACTCCTTCACATGTGTTTCTCATTGAGTTCCACCGGGTGAGATAATCCCGGTCTGTTTCTTCGCACGCTGTTGGCACAAAGCAAGCTGTTGGGGCAGTTTGGCCTCTTGTGGTGCTGCTTGAAATTGTTCACAAATGCTTCCTCAAAGTCCAACCATCCGTTAATGCTTCCTGCCGCAAGTTGTTAAGCCAAATCCTCGCAGACCCACGAGGTAAGACGGTATGATCCTCACCGCCTAACGCCGGTTCACTCCACCACCACCACATAAACAACTGTGACATAATCAGCCGCCAGTCTTCCGGCTTGGTCGTTCCATCATACGTTCTTGTGTCTCGGCAGCGGAAATTGCGCACCTGGTTCTTCTCTCATGATCCGAGGGCCACACCTTGGACCAGGAGGTCCTTCACATTCTACTATTGCGATAGACTCGTCCAGCCTGTGCCCTCGCATCCCGGTCGGCAAACATCTTTCCCCTAGGCGTTCTCCCAAGGGGTTTCGGTGGACTCTTGTTCGTTCCGCCGGAATCTGATTCATCATATTCTTCCAGTTCCGCCCTTGCTGCCTGGTACCGGTGGTGGCATCTCTTCATCCACGCACGCCACTCTTGCGGCTTGATAATTTTGCCCGGTTTATCTACCCGGCATGATTGTTTCCGGCATAGCCTCCCTTGGCATAGCCCCGATCTGCCCTTGGCTTTTTCTACCGGCATCATGTTGCCCGCTTTTTGTTTTCCGGCAAGAATCGGGTCATACACATATCTGTCGTGCGTTCTTTCCTTTCTTTTGTCCGGGTGAGGGGACGATGCCCCCAGGACTTGCTTCCGGCATTCTTTGTTGAACGCGCGGATTTTGAGGCCCACTGCTCGCTTAGCGTTGCTGCATTTTGTCTGCTCAATCACTTTCAACAGCTCTTGTACACGTTCTTGGCTTTGCCAACTCGTCACCGGAAAGAGATTCACATAATGCTACTGCAGCTTTAGCGGCTTTTATAGTTTTATCCGGACTACTGTACTTAGGCTTTTCTATGATGCTTACAGATCACAGCACTCTTGCCGGCCAGAACTTTGCGCAAATCTGATCTAGATTGCGAGCCTCCGGCCCGGCATCCTAGCAGCATGAGCACTAACTGAAACAAAGCCATGGGCAGCGTTGTACTCACGTAGGGTTAGGTTCAGCTGCACGCGCCCGGATGATGTCGCCACGGAAGCGTGGCCTTGCGTGTGGCCTCCTCCTCCCCGAGCCTTTGCCGGGTCGTGCGCGATGGGCGTGGCCAGCGTGTTCATCGCCGCTTGAAGAGGTGTTGCTTGTGGGCTGATGATGCTCCTGCGACGCCGGCCACGCTCCAGCGGCGGTTTTTGCGCGGGTCGATGCGCACGTTCAGCTCCTTCTTCCACGCTCCCTTGCCTGTTGACCGCACCGGCCATCATGACCTCCACGCTGCCGGCCGGCACACCATCCATCGCGGATCCGGCGCCACCCAGACGGCGAGAGGTCGCGCACAGGACGGTGCCGAGGTAGACGCATGTCGCCGGTCGATGGTGCGGCCGTTCTGCGGGAACTTGCCGCTGCGAAGCAGCCAACATTATCGTTGATGAAGTCCATGTTGTAGATATGTTGCACGAGCGCGACACCGTGCGCTCGCCGTTGATGTCGAGGATGCCCGCCCGAATATGAACTCCAGCAAGCGCCACTTCATGCCCCACGGTGGCGCCAACGTCGTCGTGGTGAACGAGAGATGCCATGGGATGGCTTATCTTGGGGCCGAATGGACGTTAGAGGATTCGGGGAGGGTTTGTGACTAGATGGACGAACTTCCGGATGCTTTCCTCAAGAACTTGGCCAAGGCCAGAGGTAGAAGAAGAAAGACACAAGGACGAACTCGCTCTAGATCACCATGTTCATTGATCTCAGGACAGGTTACAGGTTGTTCTCTACTGTGGATCGCTCTTCTAAAAGAAACTGCCCCCTCTCCTTATATAGGGGAGAGGGTGGCTTACAGAACAAGAAACCCTAATGGGATCTTTGACTAGACAAACTACTTTACAAAGATACTTTATAAAGCTACTTTAATCATAGATGACGCCGGGGTCTTCTTTAAACATGGAGGATGACGTCCTCCGCTTCTTTGACCGTCATCCTCCTCCTTGTCTTCTAGTCTTCGTTTAAAGTTACTTGCTTAGCTCATCCTTGTCCTTTAGCTCTTGACCGACCCGGTATGTTCTTCGCGCTCCTACCTTTCTCCCTGGTTCCGGCATACCCTCTTGGGGATACCGGCTTAGCTTACTTAACCAAACTCTATTTTCTTATTCCGGCATGAATATTAAACCGGTATCTTGAAGGGTGAGACCATCCGTATGGCATACCTTTGGCATACGGGGGTCATCCCAGCTGGTTCCTTCGATCCACTAAATTTTGTGAAGTCGGGAGCCGATACTTAGGTGGCGGGATCAGTCGTAGTCGTTGGGATACGGCTTGGAATAGCCGATCATTCTCTTCTTCGGCAGGATGCCGAACTGGTCTCTCATGATTGTGGTGATCTCATCCACCGTAGGGTGCAGAAGTTGATCGTTCATAACTTGTACTAGTGGCATATTTAGTTAGCCACGCCTATTTCTCAGCATTCGTCTCCAGAATCGCTTCCGCTCCGGCGACTCTCCGCTGCAGTCCTTCCTCGTAACCGGGTCATCCGTTGTTGCATCCGGCACGTATGTGCACACGTATCCATGTGGAATCTTCTTGGGCGGCTCATACAGAATTGGTAATCGCCCGGATCACCTCCAACCTTGTAGACAACGTACGCCGGTGAACCTGCTTGTTGTGGAGCTGCCATCGTGTATGGCAGTGGCGGCCTGGTATAGAGCGGTATCTCTCCTTGATGAGTTCCTAGAGCAGGTCCTGACGGAGAGTACTTGTGCTTCATGACTTCTTGCACCACATTGAGCGCGACACGCTCCAGAGTATTCACCAAGCTCTCAGAATGCCGATGAAGAGAGTGAGCAACGGCATAGTTGACTTCTGTCGCAGGGCTCACGTTCGTCCGAAGGAGAGATAAATCTAGTCCATCTAGCGCACCTTCGGGTTGGAACCCTTTGAACTTGGTCCCGTGTGAACGGGTTTTCTCAAAAGCACCGATGAGATCGGCTTCCAAGATGGCCTTGAGCTCATCATATCTCTTCTTATGCTCAGGAGGCAGATCTTCATACTTGATGGTTCTTCCGCCATCTCGGACGAGATGTCGACGTGGTTGTTGCGGAAGATTGTCCCGATGTCCCACCGGGCGTGCGAGAATGTGTTGCTGCCAAAACCCACCGGCGAGCGTGGTTAAGCAACACGAAGAGCCGGAGGCTTCCAAGGCGCGGGCCACAGTCCCTCGACGTCGTCCAAATGCTCAGCACAACAAGGCGGTTGCAAGGGCGTGCCACCCCCTATACCTGGCCGGGAAGGTGTTGGATTGCTTCGATTAGTTTCTGCATGGCGACACGTAAACATTAAATACGAGCCCTATCGGCTCTCAGGTTTGCCTGTGGATCGGCTCAAAGAGCCGATCCATGGTTCACGTTGGATTTTCAATGACATGGGGATCTTGATCATAATAAAGCTAAACCAATCTACGACAGTTTAGGGTTTTCACCGTATGATCGGAACATCCTACGCGTAGTTGTGCCTAATAGACACGAAAGATAATGGAAAACTAACCCTAAAAGAGGCCTAAAAACCAACATTAAGTTAATTCCCGGAACATCCCTCTTAGGACTAACAAACCATACCTAACGCACTACCGGATCGTTCAACCCGTTTGCAAGGCCTAACCATACGGATATTAAACCAATCCTTGAAAAATCAAGGAACAACTATAACGGATCGGATGTACTAAACAACGAACAAGCAAGGTGCTGCCCTTACACCTAGATAGGTGTAAGGGCAGCTAGATATTGAGGGACGGCGCAGCTAAGCAGATATGCGTAAGAAAAGCATCTATGCAAGCCCCAAAACATCTACGATAAGTAGTGCTACTCGCCATCAACAACGCTTCAACACGAGCAACACAAGGTAAACGAATAAACGTGCTGCCTAGATCGCAAGATGCGATCTAGGCAGCATGATGCTTACCCGGGAGAAACCCTCGAAAGAAGGGGTGGCGATGCTTTGATTTGTGTTTGTTGTGAACGTGATTGTCCTCTTTTCCGATAACCCTAGATACATATTTATAGTCCAATGGACTTTCTAATTCGGGCGAGCACCTAACCGTGCACGGGTCAAACTCTATATTTTAATCTAAACTAAGATGCGATCTACTATATTACAGATACACGGGCAATTAAGCCCAAATTCCTCGCGCAAGGCCGCTTCAAAGATGCTCCACGCATGTATCCTTCAAGCCCATCTTCACTTACGGCCCATCTCCTGATTTGGCCAAAATCCGGTGATAACATAACCTTAGAGCATAATAGATCTTTGCAATTTAAACCGAGTACTAACATAGCATACACACTGTCATCATTACACTATGAAAGGGGGAATAGATCACATCAATACTATCATAGTGATAATTAACTCCATAACCTACAAGAGATTATGATCATAACCTACGACAAGAACTACACGATGCACACACTGTCACCTTTACACCATGCAGGAGGAATAGACTACTTTAATAACATCACATGAGTAGCACATAGACTAGTAGCGATACAAAGCTCATCATATGGATCTCAATCATGCAAAGCAATTCATGAGATCATTGTATTGAGTACGAGAGAGATGAACCACATAGCTACCGGTAGAGCCCTCGCCTCGGGAGAACTACTCCCTCCTCATCATGGGAGACAGCGATGGCGATGAAGATGGCGGTGGTGTCGATGGAGATGGCTCCGGGGGCCCCCGTCCCGGCGGCGTGCCGAACGAGACTTCGTCCCGAATTGGAGTTTCGCGATGGCGGCGGCTCTGGAACTTTTCTCGTATCGTGGTTTTTCCGTGTCGAAGATTTAGGTCAAGGAGCTTCTTATAGGCGAAGAGTCGGAGTCGGAGGGGACCTGGGGCCACCAGACACTAGGGCCGCGCGGACCCTCCTAGGCCGCGCCGCCCTAGTGTGGCGGCGCCCCGTGGCCCCACTTCCTTTCCCCCTCGGTCTTCTGGAAGCTTCGTGGAAAAATAGGACCTGTGCGTTGATTTCGTCAATTCGAGAATATTTCCTTTGTAGGATTTCTGAAACCAAAATGCAACAAGAACGGCGCTTCGGCATCTTGTTAATAGGTTAGTGCCGGAAAATGCATCAAAACGATATAAAGTGTGAACAAAACATGTACGTATTGTCATAAAACTAGCATGGAACATCAGAAATTATAGATACGTTTGGGACGTATCAAGCATCCCCAAGCTTAGTTCCTACTCGCCCTCGAGTAGGTAAACGATAATAAGAATAATTTCTGAAGTGACATGCTACCAACACATTCTTGATCAACATTATTGTAAAGCATATGAGGTGAATGGAGTAATTCGAAGCAAAAGATTGCCAACAAAAGATGACTAAACAATTGAATCATATAGCAAAACTTTTCATGAATAGTACTTTCAAGACAAGCATCAACAAGACTTGCATAAGAGCTAACTGATAAAGCAATAGATTCAAAGTAGAATGCATTGAAACAACACAAATGATGATTAAGTTTCAGCAATTGCTTTCAACTTGTAACATGTATATCTCATGGATATTTGTCAACATAGAGTAATATAACAAGTGTAATAGGTAAACATGTAAGAATCAATGCACACAGTTAACACAAGTGTTTGCTTCTAAGATAGAAAGAAGTAGGTAGACTGACTCAACATAAAGTAAAAGAATGGCCCTTCGCAGAGGAAGCATGGATTACTATTTTTGTGCTAGAGCTTTTATTCTGAAAACATAGAAACAATTTTGTCAACGGTAGTAATAATTCATACGTGATATGCATAATACTTCCTACAAGCTGCAAGCCTCATGCATAGAGTACTAATAGTGCTCGCACCTTGTCCTAGTTAGCTTGGATTAACACGGATTATCATTGCATGACATATGTTTCAACCAAGTGTCACAAAGGGGTACCTCTATGCCGCCTGTACAAAGGTCTAAGGAGAAAGCACGCATTGGATTTATCGCTTTTGATTATTCTCAACTTAGACATCCATACCGGGACAACATAGACAACAGATAATGGACTCTCTTTTAATGCATAAGCATTCAACAACAGATAATATTCTCATAAGAGATTGAGGTTGTATGTCCAAACTGAAAACTTCCACCATGATACATGGCTTTGGTTAGCGGCCCAATGTTCTTCTCTAACAATATGCATACTCAAACCATTTGATCATGAAAACCACCCTTACTTCAGACAAGACGAACATGCATAGCATCTCACATGATATCCAACAAAGGTAAAAAGTTGATGTCGTCCCCAGAAACATGGTTACCTCTCAACAAGCAACTTATAAGAACTAAGACACATAACTACATATTCATCACCACAATAGTTTTTAAGCTATTTGTCCCATGAGCTATATATTGCAAAGATAAAGGAATGAAATTTTAAAGGTAGCACTCAAGTAATTTACTTTGAAATGGCAGAAAAATACCACATAGTAGGTAGATATGGTGAACACAAATGGCGTGGGTTTTGGCTCAAGGTGTTTGGATGCACGAGAAGAATTCCTCTCAATACAAGGCTAGGCTAGCAAGGTTGTTTGAAGCAAACACAAGTATGAACCGGTACAGCAAAACTTACATAAGAATATATTGCAAGCATTATAAGACTCTACACTGTCTTCCTTGTTGTTCAAACACTTTACCAGAAAATATCTAGACTTAGATAGACCAATCATGTAAACCAAATTTAACAAGCTCTACGGTAGTTCTCCACTAATAGATTAAACTACATGATGCAAGAGCTTAAACATGATCTATGAGAGCTCAAAACAATTGCCAAGTATCAAGTTATTCCAAACCATATGAAGCATTTTTTGATTCCAACCAAATAGCAATCAACGAAGCAGTTTTCAGCCTTCGCCATGAACATTAAAGCACAACTAAGAACACAAGTGTTTCATATGAAAAAGCGGAGCTTGTCTCTCTCCCACATGAGCATGAATTTATTCAGAGAATGAAAATAACAAAACGAAAATAAAAGCACACAGACGCTTCCAGTAAAGTACATAAGATGTGGCGGAATAAAAATATAGTTTCACTAAAAGTGACCTGATAAGTTGTCGATGAAGAAGGATGCCTTGGGCATCCCCAAGCTTAGATGCTTGAGTCTTCTTAAAATATGCAGGGATGAACCACCGGGGCATCCCCAAGCTTAGACCTTTCACTTTTCTTGATCATAGTATATCATCCTCTTCTCTTGACCCTTGAAAACTTCCTCCACACCAAACTTAAAGCATACTCATTAGAGGGTTAGTGCATAATCAAAAATTCATATATTCAGAGGTGACATAATCATTCTTAATACTTCTGGACATTGCACAAAGCTTCTGAAAGTTAATGGAACAAAAAACTCATTCAACATAGCAAAAGCGGCAATGTGAAATAAAAGGCAGAATCTCAAAAAAACAGTCCCAAAGACGAATTTTGCAGAGGCACTTAACTTGCTCAAACGGAAAAACTTAAAACTAATGAAAGTTGCGTACATATCTGAGGATCACGCACGTAAATTGGCAAATTTTTCTGAGTTACCTACAGAGAGTTCTGCGCAAATTCGTGACAGACAACAATTCTGTTTCTGCGCAGCAATCCAAATCTAGCATCAACTTTACCATAGAGAGTTTACTTGGCACAGAACATGATAAGGAGAGGTTTCTACAGTAGTAACAACTTCCAAGACTCAACAAAACAGTAGCAAAATAAACACATGGGTTATCTCCCAAGAAGTGCTTTATAGCCATTAAGATGGGCTCAATTTTAATGATGATGCTCTCAGAGAAATAAGAGTTGAAGCAAAAGAGAACATCAAGAAGCAAATTCAAAACACATTTAAGCCTAACCCACTTCCTATGAAAAGGAATCTTGTACACAAATAAATTCATGAAGAACAAAGTGACAAGAGGCATAGGAAGATAAAACACGAGTAACTTCAGAATTCTCAACATAAAGAGGGGAAACTTAATATTATTAAGATGCATATAACCGTGTTTCCCTCTCTCATAATAACTTTCAGTAACATCATTGATGAAATCCACAATATAACCATCACTTAAAACATTCTTATCATGGTTCATATGCATAAAGGTATCATTATTTTTGACATAAGAAAAACTCTTCTCATTAATAGTAATTGGAGCAGGATCATTATCAAGAATTTGAACATGGTAAACAAGTTGCATACTAAGGGAATGGTTTTTGGCAATCCCATCATAACTATGACAAGTTTCATAAGGATAATTATAACATGTGTCATATCCATCTCTACAACGATTATCTAAACCAGAATATGTAATATCATCATTTTCACTAAAAGTAAAGGTCTCAAATATAGGATCTTCAAGCACAACATCCCCAAGCTTAGAGCTTTCAATATCAATGTTTGAGGAACATGAATAGTGCTATCATCATTACTTTTATAATCAGTACCAAAGAGATTTCCAATATCAAAGGTAGTGTGCTCTTCCAGATCATGATCACTAATATGGGTAAAGGGCATAGGAAGATCATTGTACTCAGATTCATTATCATAATAATCATTAGGAGCAACATACTTACGGTTACCTATCGTTACCTCATACACGCGGGGATATGCCGTTACCTCTTTCTTCTTATTCCCCCTCTTCTTCCTCTTCTTCGTTCCCTTCTTCTTCTTTTCCTTCTCCTCGTTCCCTTCTTTAGGAGGAAGAGGCTTGAAGGGAGGCTTTTCCACAGAACCTGATTTATTTCGAGAAACAATAGAAGAAACTTGGGAGGATTCCTCCTTTTCATTAATAAGTTTGAAACACACAACGGTCCTATCATATTTTGGCGAAGTGTCATCTTCTAAAATATTTTGTATGTAAGCATTTGTATGGCAACTATTAATGCAATAAGAAAGACACCCATGCAGGACATCATCAATATCAAGATCGTTAATATCTAACAAAGAAATTTTTCTTGATAACTCTTCACACTTCAAAAATAAGGTAAGTTCATCATGCTGATTAGGAATAATTTCATCATCACAATACAAATTTGCAGCACTCATGGGGTTCGAATTATCATTGGAGGAACATTGAAAATTAAAATGACCAACTCTATGGCAAAGTTCACAAATAAAAGGATAGAGGGCACACACTTTTTCACCAAGATCATCTAGAGCCCTAGACCACTTTGTAGTTTTTTCATTCCTATGATGGATGCAATATTTATCTTCGATTTGATTAATTCCACAAGGTCTATGTATTCCACAAAAATTAACATGCTTATAGGAAATAGCATTTTCAGAAGTTTGAACATGTTCATTGCAATCATTAATAACAGTTTCATCCTTTATGCAAGTGTCTTTAAAAGGTTCATGATACTTATCAAAATTCTTCCTAGGCAATTTAATGTGAGAAGCAAAAGCTTTATAAAAATTTGCAGCGACTTGAGAGTCAAGACCATAAGTAGCACTCATATTTCGAAATTTATCAGTATCCATAAAAGTTTCAATGCATTCATAATCATAATTTATACCGACTCTCTACCTTTGTCATTCTCCCAATCTTCGTTCTCCTCAATCCGATCAAGAAGATCCCATCTAGCTTCAACCTCCTTGCTTGTGAAAGATCCCTCCAAACAGGCATCAAGATAGTCCTTGTGATGTCCTGAAAGCCTTGCATAAAATTATTAATAATAACATTACGGGGGAGCTCATGAATGGGACATTTGAGCATTAGTGACTTCAATCTCCCCCATGCTTGGGAAATACTCTTCATCACGAGGATAAAAGTTATAAATGTAATTCCTATCAATATGCACTTCATGATGAGGATAAAATTTAGAATAAAAGAGAGATACAATTCCTCCCAACCAAGAGAATGACTATTCTTCAGCAATTTATACCAATGCGCCGCTTTACCAGACAGCGAAATAGAGAATAGTTTATTCCTCACTTCATCCATAGAGATACCTGCACACTTGAATAACCCGCATAATTCATGTAAAAACAGTAATGATCTTCGGATGGACAGTTCCATCCCCTTCATAGCGGTTATCTATAACACGTCCAATAATTTTCATAGGTATCTTGAAAGGAATATTTTCGTAGGTGGATTTAAAATATCACAAGCATCATTAGATTTATCGCATATGGGAGATAAAGTATTATCGGAGCAAATTTTCTCCCCTAAAACTAGGAAGCTACAAAGATCATAAAAACTAGCTTCCCAAGCTTAGACTTTTCCATAGCATTAGCAGTAATTGCATTCATACTAATAACATTGCTACTAACATGCAAATAAGGTTCCATAGGTTTTTTAATTTTCGCATCAAACAATTCTAACTCAGGAAAAAGATTAAAAAACTCACTATTTTTTTTGTTGTTTTATGCCTAACTAGTGAAAATAAAAACAAGAGACAAAAGATAAAATTGCAGAATCTAAAGGAGATAGCTTCGAGCACTCACACACCGGCAACAATGCTAAGAAATAACTTAGTAGTCGGAGGATGTGAATACCTTTACCTTACCTCCCCGGCAACGAAAATAGCTTGATGTCTACGGGTACTTCTATTCTTGTGACAGTGTTGGGCCTCCAAGAGTTAAGCTTTGTAGAACAGCAAGTTTCCCTTAAGTGAATCACCCAAGGTTTATCGAACTCAGGGAGGTAGAGGTCAAAGATATTCCTCTCAAGCAACCCTGCAATTTAGATACAAGAAATCTCTTGTGTCCCCAACACACCTAATACACCTGTCAGATGTATAGGCGCACTAGTTCGGCAAAGAGATAGTAAAACACATGTGGTATAGATGAATATGAGTGGTAATAACAATCTGAAATAAATATGGCAGCGAGTAAAATGCAGTAGAGAAGTAAGCGGTGTTTGCATATTGGAAACAAGGCCTAGGGATCATACTTTCACTAGTGGACACTCTCAACATTGATCGCATAATAAATAACTTCTCCTCACTTGTGCTACATATGCTCTTGTTTGATAACAAACACCATTCATTGTGTAGGGCTACAAGAGCTCCTCAAGCCGGAGTTAACAAGCGCCACAACATTCAGCATTCATATTTAAGTGACCTTAGAGCATAATAGATCTTTGCAATTTAAACCGAGTACTAACATAGCATACACACTGTCATCATTACACTATGAAAGGGGAATAGATCACATCAATACTATCATAGTGATAATTAACTCCATAACCTACAAGAGATTATGATCATAACCTACGACAAGAACTACAAGATGCACACACTGGCACCTTTACACCATGCAGGAGGAATAGACTATTTTAATAACATCACATGAGTAGCACATAGACTAGTAGCGATACAAAGCTCATCATATGGATCTCAATCATGCAAAACAATTCATGAGATCATTGTATTGGAGTACAGAGAGAGAGATGAACCACGTAGCTACCGGTAGAGCCCTCATGGGAGAACTACCTCCTCATCATGGGAGACACGATGGCGATGAAGATGGCGGTGGTGTCGATGGAGATGGCTCGGGCAATTCCCGTCCGGCGGCGTGCGGAACAGAGACTTCGTCCCCGAATTGGAGTTTCGCGATGGCGGCGGCTCGGAACTTTTCTCGTATCGTGGTTTTTCCGTGTCGAAGATTTAGGTCAAGGAGCTTCTTATAGGCGAAGAGTCGGAGTCGGAGGGGACCTGGGGCCACCAGACACTAGGGCCGCGCGGCCCCCCCAAGGCCGCGCCGCCCTAGTGTGGCGGCGCCCCGTGGCCCCACTTCCTTTCCTGGTCTCGGAAGCTTCGTGGAAAAATAGGACCCTGGGCGTTGATTTCGTCCAATTCGAGAATATTTCCTTTGTAGGATTTCGAAACCAAAACAGCAGAAAACAACAAGCGCCGCCGCATCTTGTTAATAGGTTAGTGAAAATGCATCAAAACGATATAAAGTGTGAACAAAACATGTAGGTATTGTCATAAAACGCATGCAACATCAGAAATTATAGATACGTTTGGGACATATCAGCAGCCGAGGAGGAGGACGTACTCGTCCTCCTCGCACTCTTCTTCCTCAGGACCGGCGTGATCGACGCCGTCCTCGTCACGGTCGGCGCCTACACCGTCCCCAACGGGAGGTCAAGGAGGAGCGGCGACACCCGTCAACACGAGGCGTGGCGCGGCCCGCCAAGAAGAGAGGCGCGGCGGCGCCCTCCTCATCCCGGCGGAGTGGGAGAGCGGAGAAAGCACAGCGGCGGCCTTAGTACGAGCGGCAGTGCTCATCGCGCCAGCCGACGACCCCGAGGACTGCCTGGGCTGCGGCGGCGTTCTTGGCGTCCATGAACGACAAGGACGCCTGGAGGGCGACCTCGACGCGCGATCGCCATGTCCATCCGCTACTCCGCCGCTGATGGACCTCACCGACGACGGCGAGGCAGGACCAAGCGGCTTGGTGAAGGAGCACGTCACCGACGCCAAGCAGGAGGTCGTCACCGACGCCATGTACAACTTCCAGCATACAACGCCTCCGGCCGCAAGTGGTTCTAGATTAGGTTTAGTTTAAATTTAGTCAAATTTCGTTCGAATCTATGTAAGTTTGAACGAATCTTAATCGAATCTCGTTAAGTTTAAAATTTCCGAAATTTTGTTTGGGGGACCGGGAGCGACGTCGTGACCCAAACGCGGCACGAACGAAACACGTCCCCAAACGCTCAATCCGGGGTGGTTTGGGGAACGCGAGTGGAGATGCTCTAAGCGATCACCGATCAGTTCATCATCCGGAACTACCGGTCAAGGGCAAAGATTCGGTACCGAGGATTTCTGCTGGAGAAATCCCGTCGCCGGAGATCCGTGAATCGTCGGAGACCGGGCGGAGGACATCGCGCGGCACGGCACACCACGGCGCAAGTGGGGAGAAATTCTGCCCCTTTCCGCCGCGCTTTCCAATCCCACCACCACCGGCACGGGCGGGCCACCACCACCAGTATTTACGGGAGGCCGCCTCGGCACCGGCGCACCACCACGCTGCCACCCATCTCCTCCTGCCTCCGCCTGTGCCCATGCAACTGCAACTGCTGGAGCTAGCGCGCGACTGAATAAACAAGGCAAGTGATAGCACCACGCCACACGGGCCGAGGCCAAAAGTAGCGAGGGCCGAGGGGGAGAAAGGAGGCGCGGAAAGCGGCGGTGCCGGGGCGCCGGAGCCGAACCCCCCGCCGCCACCTCCACCTCCACCGCCACCTCGATCCTTCCGTTTCCACTCACCAACCTTCCTTTTTAAGCGCCCTCACTCCCTGTCCCCCCGGTCCCCTCGCTGCTGCGCCTGCGCTCTCGCTTCGCCCCCCTCTACCTCTCCTCATCAGTCGCCTACCGGCCGACGCGCCGCCAGATCTGACCGCCGGAGGATTCCGCCCGCCGAATCCATGGCGCGGCCGCTCGGCCTCGTCCTCGCCATCGCGCTCCTCGGCGCCGCATCAGGTACCCCTCCTATCCCTCCCCAGTCCCCGCCTCCCCTCGTGCTGCCAAGATCGTTTCTTTCTTCCTCTATAATTACTTGCCGGAGCAATACGCGCGGCCCGCTGCGGCGGAAACTACTACGCCGTGCTCTAATTTTCTTTTCCGCTGCTGATGGTTCGCCGTCTTGCTGTTGCAGTGGCCCTGCTTCCTCTTGTCAGCTCCGCTGACGACGACGGCTACGCCCACTGCGAGGGGGCTGTCAAGAGTTGGGCGGACTCGGCTGGGGAGGGCGACGATGGCGCAGACAAACTCAACCTCAAAGATTTGCTCTTCTTCCTCCATATTCCTAGAACCGGTGGCCGTGCCTACTTCCACTGGTACGTTTTGCTGGACCTCTTCTAACTGTTAGATTCGTCCTCATACACCATTGTGTTCTAGTACTGATATAAACTGTTGTTTTTTTTGTCAGTTTCTTAAAAAAGCTATATACGGGTGCTCAGGAATGCCCCCGTTCCTACGATAAGCTGCGGTTCGACCCAAGGTGAGAAGAAGGTTTTGTTCCCCTCTTCGCCGAGATGTGTTTCGCCGTCATATGGGTTTATCTTAATGCTTCATACTGACTAGCCAAACAAGAAATACAGCTATGTTGTCTCCCAAAGATTCTTATAAATTATAATATTCAAATTTTGATCGTGATAGTATCCACCATTCAGGATATTTTCATGTATTGGAATGACGCTACCAGCGCTTACCTGGCTCAGAACGCCCCATTACTACATTCTCTCATGCTCATAAGCACTACTTTTTTGAATTCTGTAACTGAGAATTTACATGCATAGTGCGACCCTTCTACGCGTTATGCCAAGATATGCCGAGCCTGTGAGATAATTAGTGTAGAAGCAGTGTTGAGTTATAGCAGAAGTATGCTTCGTTAACCATTGTTTTATTTGGATGATTACTTACAGTTACTAACTGTGTTTCGATGCTTTCATGTCAGCCATCCTGATTGCAAGCTGGTTGTAAGTCATGATGACTACAGCTTAACTTCCAAGCTGCCAAAGGAGAGGACTTCCGTGGTGACGATACTACGGAATCCAGTCGATCGCGTGTTTAGCACCTATGAGTTCTCGGTTGAAGTTGCAGCCAGGTTTCTTGTGCATCCAAACTTAACGTCTGCAAAGTCAATGACCACCCGTCTGTTAAAAAAAACACGCGGTGTAAGTACACTGGATATATGGCCTTGGAAGTACTTGGTTCCATGGATGAGAGAAGACCTTTTCGCCAGGGTATGCTTGCTTCCATCTTTAAAAATTATTACGACTATATAATGGATCTGATTATCAAGCCTTTTGTTCTATATATCAGGCCTTTGTAGTGTCTCCATTTTTTGGAGCATTTGTTAGAATCAGCTTCTGGAGTTGTTACAGGGAGGGTTTCAAGTGTGATTCCTTGTTCTTATGTAACAAGACAACTGAGGGTCAACCAGGGGTGTCAGTGTTATAGCTTGAGATTAACTGTTAGTTATAGTTCAGTTGATGTGAATGGCTATGAATGTAGACTTCAGATATATTTGGAATTAGTTAAGACACAGCTAAAGTATGTTGTTTCAATTGCATATGCTCTTGCAATAAGTTAAGAGATATTTTTCATCTGCCAGCGAGATGCTAGAGGAATTGACAATACGCGAAGCAGCAACAAGGTTAATCCATATGATGTGGACGACATGGCTATGCCATTACACCAGTACATCAATGACCCTGTTGCCCATGAAATCATTCATAATGGAGCTACCTTTCAGGTATGTTAGATTTTGTCCCTTTGGTATATCTCAACTCCCTTTGGTATATCTCAACTCACTTTGGTATATCTCAACTTCGGTTACTGCATTCATATGTAGGCCTTTACGTTTTTACACTCTTTGTTGTATTGTGCACTCCAATTGCTTTGACCCCCTTATATTAGTCCTTTTGGCTTTCCAACAAAATATGCTACTCCCTCCTTCTCATGAAAGTTGTCTTACATTTGTCTAAATTTGGATGTATCTAGAAACTATCTAGTGTGTGGATACTGGATACATCCAAATTTAGGGAAATCTAAGACAAGTTTCATGGGATGGAGGGACTATATTAGTTGCTGTGCTTGTAAATAGATAGTTTGATCCATTTGGTCAAGTATCCACATCTTATACAGGCGAAAAACCAGCATGTATAAGCTAAATATTGAATGTATACATCCCCACTATTTTCAATGAATGTGTTATTGTATATATCCCCACTATTTTCAGTGAATGTGGGGCCACTGCTAAGATATACTCTACGTCGAACCTATTATTAATTGTATATATATATCCACTGTTTTCAATGAATGTGTGACCATTGGCTAAAGTAAAACCTTAGAATGATGATGATAGACCTGTGCAACGGAACATAATCCTCGCAGTTTTTGGCCCTGCAGAACATTATTAAACTCACTTTATTCATTTCTGCCAGTTGACAGGTAGACAAAATAAGCACTTGATAAGGCGTAATTCTGAAGTGAAATGGGTTGTGTGTGCAACCACTTTTTATAAAGCACCCGTCTTTCTATGATGTGAAAAAAACTTAGATTTTTTTTGCTCTAGAATAACTTCAACAATTTGACCTTAAGTGGGCATTTTCCACTTCTGTGATGTACGAGTTGTGTCTTTGGCTCCTTAGTTTCACTGTGACCTTAAAAAATCTGGCTGCTAATTAAATTTGCTTTCCCGTGTTACCTTGGCAGGTTACTGGGCTAACAAATAACTCTTACTTTGATGGAGCACACATGGTCCGGCATTGTGTTAGAAAGCACCCTGATCTTGGTCGTTTTGTGCTTCAAGTTGCTAAGGTACGCACCAAAAATCAAATAGATGAATTAGTGAAAAGCTGCTTTCATGTGCACTCCATTGGTCAAGATCCATAACATTCCTTCGCATACAAACATCCTTGCTGTGTGCACTGTGACTGATCAACTATGTTCTCCAGCAAAGGGAATATAAGTTGGATGCCAGTAACATTTACTTGACCGCATTACATCAATTTAATAAGCCAAGCTAGATTTATATTTGTTAAATACAATCATTTTTAATCACAGAACAGGTTGGACCGTATGCTGTACGTAGGACTTACAGAGGATCATGAAGAATCCGCGAGGTTGTTTGCTCATATGGTAGGAGCACAAGTGCTTTCACAGTCTGGAATTTTGAACTTGGATATCCAGGAAGATCCACCCAGTGGCACCGGTATTTCTCCATTGTTACACATTTGCAGAAGTCATGTTCATGTTATATAGTAGTCCCTCCATCCCATAATATGAGATGTTATTATACCAAACTGACGGAGGGAGAGTTTCTGGTTAGATTGAAGAGCAACAATCCATCAGTTTTGTTTCTGTTAAATCTGAAAAATAAGAGATAATATATATGGGACCAGACTTCCATGAATCAAGTAGCTATACGCAAGTACATAACTACATTTTTCTGGTACAACCCATAAAGTAAGGCAAGACTGCAATACTAGAGAGTTAAATGTTCGTACATAACAAAACAATATGGCCAGTTGCAAAAAGCAGTCCTAAAAAGACAGCTATGTATGATTCAGCAATGCTCGCCCAAGTAGAAAGAAAGCTCTGAGGCAGCAGTATATATAAGCCATATTTTGTTTGAATTTTGAAAGAGTAGCTCCTAAAACTGAAAATTATTAGCAGTATGTTTTTGCTGCATGTTTGAATAGTTTGGACAGGAAAGCAGTATTCTTATTGAAACTATATTCATGAAGCATGACATAAAGAGTCAACAATGCTTGTAGTACTTTTTTCTCTTCTCTTAGTGTGTGTTGCTCCATTTTTTGGATGTACTTGTGCAAAGTCAAAGAAAATTGGTCTAATCTTTATCTTGTTCTCACAGACCCTCACTCATCCATGCTGGATCAAGAGGATGAAGAAACAAATGAACATATGGTAATGCGGTGGCTAGGATTTACATTTGAGTTTGCGGGTAGTATGGTTTGAATATTTACGGCTGTATTAACATTTCTATTATTCTGACAGAATAGCACTGATGGTTGGAGCAGTAATGATGCTCTGAACACTACTGACGATGATCATGGGAAAGGAAATGTAATACAACTACTCGAAATGTGCAATTATATGCACAGTCTATCCGTTATTGTTTTGCCATCTTGATGTGATGTTATTGTTGATGCCAGATGACTGTTGGTAAATTAATGGAAACTTATGAGAGTTGCATTGCCAGTCTGCGGAAGTCCCAATCAAACCGTCGCAAAATATCCCTTAAAAAGGTTGCGGAGGCAAATTTTACTAAGGCGGTGAGTTCGGAAGGGGACAAATGCTTTTACTATGGAACTGTTCTTGTTCATTTTTCATTTTTGCTATTGGTGTTGAAAATTTGATTATACATACCTGAATGTCCTCCTCCCATGTGTCAGAACTGAGAAACATTTACACATGAAGACCATAAATATTAAGATACAATTTTATAACATGTTTATTAAATGCTGCCATGTATGGTTCCAAATTAAGTTGTATCAGTTGAATTCTGTATTGGCTAAACATATTGTTTTGTTTCTCAAATATTCCCTTAATTCTCTGTAAAGTTTTATAAAAATCTAAAGACTACCTTTTTGCAGGCACGGCGTCAGGTACCTGAGGCAATTCTGAAGCAAATTATCTCATTGAACAGCCTTGACATGGAACTCTATGAGCATGCTAAGAATATTTTTACACAAGAGCATCTTATGCTAAAAGGGCAGCATCCTGTGGTGGTGCAAGACAAACAGTCGGCAGCTCAAAAGGTTTGGTCAAGCTAAAATTCTTTATAAATGATCTATGTTGCTTGAGCCTTTCCAACAAGAATTCAGAGCCTCGGAACCACTTGTTTTGTTAAAGCATCAGAAACCAGTCAGTTCTAGTAAAGATGAAAGCGTGCTCACATAAATCATCATCGTTAACGTGTTACATTAGGTTGTGTTTCCGTCCTAATTGATATAACAGTACGGATATTTATTGTTCATCAACATGAGAGGAACATAGTACAGATACACCATGATTTTAAAACAGTATTTGCTTCAAAATATTTCCAAGACATGTTGGTATTTCCATTACGACGTTAGCCTTTCTGATTAGATCTTAGCTTGCTTCTCAATTATTATTTCTGGTTTAGCAATGCTGTTAGGTAATCTTACCCCCTACGTGTGTTTGGTCATATCTTTCAGGACTGGATAGATATGGTCTGCGATTCCTGGAATTGCTCTACCTGGAAGGTTGTCGCTCTTGGTCTTGGGATCTCAGTGACCACTGTTTTTATTGTGTTTGCTGTAACGAGTAGAAGAACATTAAAACTTAAGATTTGATAATGATATTGGGAGACAACCCCTACTTTTTTATGTACAGTTGGATGTTGCCCAGGGATCTAAATTACTATTCTTTAGGGCAAAAATGTTCACATGTCTCACAGAAATATGTAGCGATGTAGGTGGGACGGGCGTGCCCACAAAGCCTGCCTCCGGTCCTGCCAGCAATACCCGCTAATTCCTGTTTGTGGCATCCCGTTTTGTGCCAACACAATAAGCAGGATCGGCCCCTAATGGCAAATGATAGAAGACCCCTAATGGATAGAAGTGCAAAGAAAAGTGTGACAAATTGTAAAATTCCCCCTAATCCTGGTACCATGAGCCCGCGAGGCATGCAACGGCTACTACCTCGGGGGCTACTACCTCGGGTCGTGTCGTATTTAATCAAGGCAGGCAGCCCGTACTTTAGCTATAGGCTAGCGATGGCTTGCTCGGCATCGATCTAGCTTAGAGCATCTCTAACAAAACATGTAAATGCTGCCGAAACTGAATTTTTCCGGCAGATTTACGGGTTGGGGCCGAAAACGCCGCAGAACGGTGCCCGAATCGGTGGGCCAGCGCGTAAAATTTTCTCTGGGCATGAGAAACGCGGGCGTTGCCTTCCGGCGAGCGTAAAATTTCCTCCGTCGCGAACGCGCTTCGACTTCCGGCGAGCAATCGCGCCGCTGCCGCTGGCGCATCTCCACTTCCTCCACCACCACCATGACCGCATGGCTGGCGCGGGCAGCGGCGGGAGGGGAGGCGGGAGCAACTCGTCGTCCCCCCTTCTTCCACTTCGAGGCCGGGCGGCGGAAATGGAACCGCTCGGAAGGCACCCGGCCTGACGCCGCCGGGGAAACTCGCCCGCTACGCAAATAGTGGCGAGGGGTCTTCCTCCGCCGTGTCCGGCCGTGCGCTAGCGCCGCCACTCGTCGATAGCAGCAGCGAGGAGGAGGAGGAGGAGGAGGCGCCGGTGCGCACCGTCCTCCATTCGGGGGACTACGTCCTCAATGACGAGGATGAGGCGACGATGATCCAGCAAGTCTCCGTCATCTTGGAGGCCAAGGCGCGCACGCTTCCGCCGCGAGGAGGCGGAAGCCGTCCGTGCCGTGCGCGCTTACGAGGCGACGCAGAAGGAGGCGGTCGTCCGCCGTGTGAAGCAGGAGGTCGTCGACCTCGACTCGGAGTAGGCCGCTGATGGCGTAGTCCTCCGCCGCGCGTACAGTAGGTCGCCGCCGGGCGAAATTAGTTAAGCTTAGGAGCTGGTCGCCGACAACCAACTCAAATGTAGTCTCTTTTGCGATCGAAATTATCGAAATATGGAACTACTATGTTTGAATTTCACTTCTATAACTTGTTTGCGATGATCAGTTTAGCGACAAAAGTTGAATTCACGTTTTTCGGTTCCGAAGACGGGTGCTGTTCTGCGCCACCTCCTAAACTGCTCGCATTTTAATTTTCGGGAGACTGAACTTCGTTTTTTCAGTTCTAAAAAATAAGGGCTCTGCTAGAGATTCTCTTAGACCCGGGGAACAAGATAGTTGCGTGGAGAGCGATGTCACTCCATTCTTGCGCCCATTGCACATGGGAACCATGGGACCCGAGTCCATGGCTTTGCAAGATGTTGACCGTGAGTGAAATGGCTCACTCGTAGTTGCATGATCATTATGTACATGAAGTTCTCACGGTTCATGGATAAAACAGCACAAACCGTTCATGGATAAAACAGCTACACTTAGGCCTTGTTTGGCAGGGGTGTATTTTTGGGTTTTGGCGTGTCTTACCCAGCCCATTTTCAATCCACTGGAAAACACCTCTGGAGCGTTCGGTAGGTCGGGTTTGACGTGTCTCGGCCCGATCGACCCTCCCGATACACGGCGATACACGGCGGGTTGGAGGGGATCAGAAACGCTCGACCCCACTCGCGTTTCTCCCTCTTGGCGACGCGAGCGAGCAGCGGCCGCCCGGACCTCCCACGCGGCGGCGGCGCGGACCGGCGCTGCCGACGTCGCCGGCCGCTCCACCATCTCGCAGCCAGGAAGCATGGAGCTCCTCCACCTACTTCTGCCCATCCTGCAACCGGCCGCACCTCCCTTTCCGGCACTGCCGCCGCCGACGCCGCCGAGAGCCCTCCGACAACGACGGCCGCAGAGCTAGATTTCTCACCTATAAGTGCTACCAACTTCTTCCCCTCCTTTCCCCATCCACTGCTAGATGCGGATGTAGGTTGATATGTATGTGAGATCTGGTTCATGATCTAGGTTTTTTGATCCAATTCTTGATATGCATGTAGTAGGTGTTCAATTTCGATGTTGATCCAGTTCTTGATATACATGCAGTAGTTGTTCTTGAGTTCACAGTGAAGGAGTGGGGGTGAATTGTTGTATGGTCAAAGTCAAGGATTTGGAATTAGAGGAAGATGTTGTCGTTTAACATTAATGTTCGTTCTGATTTTGGTTCATGATTTTGCATGAAAGAGAATGTGTACACCTGAGTGCTCATGAAAATGTGGTGTAAAAAAGCATTGACCTGCTCACTAGGTTGATGTGAAACCTGGTGGCTATCCCCGTGTGCCGAACAGATCGAGTTGTGAAGGGTATTGACGAGGAAGTGGTTTGGGGCTGAAGCAAGTGTTTTTGGTGGACTGGGTGTTTCCACCCAAAACCTGTGGGTTAAGACACCCTAAAACCAAAAAAAACTCCCCTGCCGAACAAGGCCTTAGCTGGCATAAACCGGTCTTTCATGGGTGTGTAGTTTACTCCCGAAAAAATGTACTTCCTCTGTCCCGGTTCATAGAACTTTAGTGTATTCTTAGATCGTAAATTTAAAAATAATAATATAAGATATATATTATAAAATATATATCATTAGAACTTCATACGTTCTACTTTCTAATTAAAGAATTTTTATGTTCTATAATTTGTATTAAATTGATCAAATTGATAACATAGAAATACGACGCCATATAAACTGGAACCGAGGTAGTAATCGAAATCTTGCAATGTTACATTGGGATGCTTAATCACGACCAGATATGATAAAATAGCCTAAGATAATGGAGAACATACGGAAATGCAAACTCGCACATCTTAGACAGAACTGCGGTAAGCAAAGCCTGGAAGGAAGTGCAGATGGAATAGACATATAGTGCCTTGTCAGTTCTCACTATCCTTGGACGATAGCTGTTCAATTTTTTTTTATTGCCATCTACCCCATCTTAACAGAGCAAGAGAAAATGCCAAAAAGGTGGGGCAAAACTGACGGCGAGAGAAACGTTGCAGGACAAAGCATACACTCACAACACTAGTGGACGGAGCCAGCGGCTAGATCGCGATGTGGTCTTCATTCTCCTCGAACACATGGGAGATATGCCACTCCTTGCCATCAAAGACCTGCCCGCTTCATTCCAGACGGACCTGCGATAATCATCTCAAACAGACCGCCTAGCTATCAGCAATTGCATGCTGGGGTTGCGATGATCTCTCATTCTTGGTCATACATGGGATGGCGTCACGTTGCACCAAGTGGAATTAGAATACGAGAACAACACAGCCAGACCGAGGGGCTACTAATCCTTGCTCAGAACAACAATAGCAGATGAGAAGTGTAATGCTACAGCATCGCATGCGACCAGCTCCCTACGTCTCCCAATCCCACAAGTTTCCTTTGGGCTCCCACCCAAAGGCTAGGTTAGAACCATGGCAAGCAACTTTCTTTGTCTCTCTTTCTTTCTCCCTTCCACTTCGCAAGAACTATAGGTGGTACAGTTATGTTTGCTTTAGGTTACTCTATCCACCTTTTATAACATGGTTTGCTGAGCGCCTATGCAGTCCATTTCACAATTAATTCGTCGTGCTCATTAAATACAATAATGTTTCAATATAAACAAATGCAATTTATTGGTGAAGACGCCGGCTGGTCCCAGTGCGGCTGATGCCGTGAACGAATATGGTGCTGTCCCTGCCATGGATGGTCCAGTTGGTGAGGGCTCGGCGTCTATGAGCCGTCACAGCGATAAAGGTTTGGATTCCATGTTTGACCGTCTGGATATTGGGGAAGAGGAATTCGATGATTTTGTGCTAGATGCAGAGGAGGTCGATCTGGAGGAAAGTACTCGTTGGCTGGCTGTAGCTAGAGTACACTGCGAAAAAGGATTTAGTCATGAGGCACTTTTCCAACAGATGCATTATGCTTGGAATTCTGCCAAAGATATATCCATGAGGGCCGTAGGTGAGAACAGATTTGTCATTCAGTGTGCTTGCCTAGGTGACTGGGAGAAAGTGATGCACCGTGGTCCCTGGTTATTTCGAGACTGGGCTCTGATTACCGCTCCCTATGATGGATTTTCTGATCCTGAAACAGTACAGCTTGAGTTCATGCCAGTGTGGATACAGGTTCACAAGGTACCTGAGGTTTATCGGAAAGAGAAATTGATTAAGCAGTTAGTTGCTCGCACTGCAGGAGAGGTGATTACAACTGAGATGACCCCATCGGGTGCCTTCCGAGGTGACTATATCCGATTGAGGATCAAGCACGATGTGCGCAAACCTCTCACGCGTTTCCTCTCAATTGTTTTGGGTGGGAAAAGGTTTTTATATGCTGTTAAGTATGAGAAGCTCGGTCAATTGTGCTTTGCATGTGGCTTGATTGGTCATGTCGTGAAAGAGTGTGGCAATGGCTTACATGATGAAACAAAGCTGAAGTATGGTGACTGGATTTACGCTAATCCTCCTGGTCGTGGCCGGGGTGCTATTCCGATGAGAGGGGGTTTACGTGGTGGTTACAGTGCTGGTCGTGGAGGTTTCGTTGGAGGTGGCTCTAGGGGCAGAGGCACAGTTGGTGATACTATGGGCAGAGGAAGAGGGGAATATGTTGACTGGCGCCTCCACCCGGAGAGGGGTGTTGCGGATGGTGCAAGTCTAGATAAAGACTTAAGGGATGCTGCAACGAGTCCCATTAAGACCAAAGATATTGCCATGTCTGATGCTGAAAAGACTGCAAAGAAGAGAATTGCCTTTGAGGACGACCAGAACATCAACCCAGCGGCGTTAGCTTTAACAAA
The DNA here is from genome assembly GCA_030979885.1 of Lolium multiflorum. NCBI lineage: Eukaryota > Viridiplantae > Streptophyta > Magnoliopsida > Poales > Poaceae > Lolium > Lolium multiflorum. Next base: position 35,563,580 of record CM061753.1, read on the forward strand.
CTCAGCAATGCATGTTGATGGAGAGTTGCTCCTTGCTGAGGGTGAAGGAGATAATGTGGAGGTTAATGGTAAGAAAAGACATAAGAGTACTGACGGAACGTCAATTTCTGGTGCATCTACTGAATCGGCGGCATCCCTCGAGGGTGACCGCCGGGTCCAATGAGTTGCCTCAGCTGGAACTGTCGAGGTATAGGGAACACCGCGACAGTTCAAGAGCTCATTGTTCTGTTAAGAACACATTGTTCCCAGCTAGTCTTCCTGTGTGAAACCCGCCAACGAAGTGACCGTGTTCGTCGTCATCGGAATCGTCTTGGTCTGCGTGGCTTTTTTGGTGTTGATAGTGATGGAATGAGCGGAGGGCTAGCTCTATTTTGGCATGAGAGTATTCATGTGGACATCAAAGATTCTGGTCCGAGATTTATTGATGCTCATATTCGGCTTAATCCGAGCGATCCATTAATTCATGTTACTTTTGTATATGGGGAACCCCGGGTTGAAAATCGTCATCGGATGTGGACCCTTCTCTCAACACTAAGGGCCACTTCCTCTCTTCCATGGCTTGCAATCGGAGACTTTAATGAGGCCCTATGGCAGTATGAACATTTCTCAGCATGCTTACGCTCGGAGTCGCAGATGATGGCATTTCGTGACTGTTTGCAGATTTGTGAGTTGCACGACCTGGGTTTTGAAGGTCTGCCCTTCACGTATGATAACAGGAGGTCAGGCAATAATAACGTGCGAGTACGATTGGATCGGGCGTTGGCTGATAATAGCTGGCGTGATATTTACGCTGAGTCTTCAGTTGTTCACTTGGTGAGTCCATGTTCGGATCACTGTCCGATTGTGTTGAAAACATCCAAGGAATCCCGTCCGGCTGTGCAGGGGCGCTGTTTACGTTATGAAATTTTTTGGGAAAGAGATCCAGCTATGAAAGAGGTAATTGATACTGCTTGGCGTGACTTGGGTGTTCTGGATGATTTGGGGTCTGTTTCGGCTGGCTTGCAAGTGATGATGCAAAAGCTACAAAAGTGGGGACGTAGGAAGTTTGGCAACGTCACAAGAGAACTAAATAAGCTTCGTGATAATTTAAAAAGGCTGCATGAAATTGATGCTCCCATGTCAGAGATCCGAGCCTTGACTGATGTGATGAATGAGCTGCTATATAAAGAGGAAATGATGTGGCTACAACGGTCCCGTATTGAGTGGTTGAAGGAGGGAGATAGGAACACGAAATTTTTTCATCAGAAAGCAATTTGGCGCGCTCGAAAGAATAAAATTGCTAAACTTCGAGATGAGAACGGTGTGATCCAAACTGTACCGACGGAAATGCAGCGAATGTCTGTATCGTATTTTAAGTCTCTGTATACACGTGATCCTTCCTTAGATTGCACGCCTATTACCTCGCTAATTCAGGAACATGTTACTGAGGCGATGAATGCAGGCTTATGCAAGGAGTTTACTGATGTGGAAATATCTGATGCATTATTCCAAATTGGCCCCCTTAAAGCTCCTGGTCCAGACGGCTTTCCAGCGCGCTTCTATCAAAGAAATTGGGAGGTCTTGCGGGGTAATGTAATTAAGGCGGTAAAACATTTCTTTACTACTGGTTTTATGCCAGAGGGAACTAATGATACATCAATTGTGCTAATTCCAAAGATCGATAATCCGACTGAGCTTAAAGATTATCGTCCCATTGGACTATGCAATGTTCTTTACAAGGTGGTCTCAAAATGTCTCGTTAACAGACTTCGACCTCTCCTTGGTGATATAATATCTGAAAATCAAAGCGCCTTTGTTCCAGGACGGATGATCACCGATAATGCACTCTTGGCTTTCGAGTGCTTGCACTTTTTGGAACATGGTATATCTGCAAATTCTTCTTTTTGCGCCTATAAATTGGATTTATCCAAAGCTTATGACAGAGTAGATTGATCTTTCTTGGAGTCTACTATGCATAAAATGGGGTTCTCTCATCGGTGGATACAATGGATAATGGCATGTGTTACCACGGTGAGATATTCAGTCAAATTCAATGGAACCTTATTGGAAGCATTTACTCCTACACGTGGACTAAGACAGGGGGATCCCCTCTCTCCCTTCCAATTCTTGTTCGTGGCTGATGGTCTATCCGCTCTCCTGAGTAGAGAAGTGGAAAATAATGGTATATCACCGGTTAAAGTGTGTCGTCGTGCCCCTGGGATTTCACATCTTCTTTTTGCTGATGACACATTGTTGTTCTTCCGGGCATCTAGAGAGGAGGCGTTGCGAGTTAAGCTTGTTATGGAGGAGTATGCTAATGGCACGGGGCAACTTATTAATCCTGCCAAATGTTCTATCATTTTTGGTGCTGCTTGTCCACAGGGTACTCAGGATGAAGTCCGATCTATTTTGCAAATTCTAAATCCCGAGTTTGAAGAAAAGTACCTTGGATTACCAACACCGGATGGAAGGATGCATAAAGGACGATTTGTCAATCTACAATCACGTTTATGCAAACTTTTGATGGATTGGGGTGATAGTCTGCACTCACAAAGTGCACGTGAAGTTTTGATCAAGGCCATAGCGCAAGCTGTCCCCGCATACGTCATGGGGGTGTTTAAGCTACCTTTCTCGGTTTGTGATGATCTCACCAAACTCATCCGGGACTACTGGTGGGGTGTTGAGCATGGTAAAAGAAAGACACATTGGGTGAACTGGAATACAATGCAGCGGTCTAAAATGCAAGGTGGTATGGGTTTCCGTGATATGCGCCTATTTAATCAGGCTCTCTTAGCTCGCCAAGCATGGAGGCTCATTGCCTTCCCAGACAGCTTGTGCTCTCGTGTATTGAAAGCTCGGTATTACCCTCAGGGTGAGCTAATGGATACTGTTTTTACTGGCAATCCATCATCTTCATGGTCTGCCATCTCATATGGCTTGGAACTCTTGAAAAAGGGCCTCATCTGGAGGGTAGGAAATGGCGAACGAATAAGAATATGGAGGGACAGCTGGTTACCAAGGCAAGCGTATGGCAAAACCTTGACTCCTAAGAGAAATCGGAGACTTCGGCGAGTATCAGAACTCCTGGATGTTCAAGGTAATTGGAATACCCAGCTAATACATGCAACCTTTTACCCTATTGACGTGGAGGCAATATTAAGAATCAAGCCATCAAGGGCTGGCCATTCTGATCTTTTAGCTTGGCAGCCAGAACGTTCGGGTATTTTTTCAGTGCGATCAGCATACAAGCTAGCTTTTAGCGAGTTACCAGAACAGTGTGCATACGGATCCTCTAGCACTCGTACAGAGAAGGATCCATGTTGGTCGAAGATTTGGGGCTCTTCGGTTCCTCCTAAGGTGAAAACCTTCGCGTGGCGTGCTGCGTCTAATGCGCTTGCTACGGAAACAAACAAACTGAGAAGAAATATGAAGGTTTCAGGTCGATGCAAAATCTGTGAAGATGATATGGAGGATGTGGCACATGCCCTCTGTCATTGTCCTCATGCCAGGAATCTATGGAATGTGATGCGAACCTGTTGGCATCTACCATCTGCTAAAGAGCTTCAAGTTTCTTCACCCCTTTGGTTTAGAACGATTGTGATGGAGATTCCAAATAATATGGTGGACTGTTTACTGTTGGTGGCATGGAGGGCTTGGTATGCAAGGAATGAAATAACACATGACAAACCACTCCCATCAGTGGAAGGGTCTAAGAGGTTTTTGTGCAGCTACGCCAAAACACTTCTTGATATCAAGGAGCTCTCCACGGAGCAGACTCTGAAAGGGAAACAACCGTTACTCTTCCCAGATTCGCAAGCCAGGCCTATTCCAATTAAGGAGAAGGCACCTGATGTTCCTTGGGTTAAGCCCCCGGCGGGCTGGGTTAAGTTAACAATTGATGGATCTTTCCGTGCAGAGGATGGCACAGCAGGAATCGGCATGGTACTGCGGGATGATACAGGCGAAGTTATATTTTCAGCTTGCCAGTTTATTAATTCTTGTGAGGAAGCTTTTGAAGCCGAATTATTGGCTTGCTCTGAAGGTTTAGGCCTTGCCATCCAGCACTGTCAGCTACCAATACTTATCGACTCTGATTGCACACAACTCATATCAGCTCTGAAGAATCCAGCGGAGGACCGTTCGGCATTCCTGCATATTATCACAGGGATTAAGAATTTAGCTAGTTATACTCGTGTTTGCAACTTTGTAAAAGTGGATCGTAGGCAAGTTAGGGTTAGTCACTGTCTTGCTAACTGGGCAAGGACAGAGCGCCAATCTCTTTTATCGTTCGGTTCTGGTCCTCCTGTGTTTCTCCAGGAGCTGGAATTGGAGCGCCTTGTAACCCCTTTTGCTTAATAAAGATCTAGTTTTACCCGCAAAAAAAATGCAATTTATTATTTATCGTGTCCATGAGCATGGAGCATGTGGTTCCTATCTAGGACCAGACGTATTTTCTCTTGTAAAGTCCCCGTGCTCGTCTCTATAAAGCTTCGGTTATCACATCTTTACAATTAAACCTTAGACTACATGTGCATCTTATTACATTCATTTGCAAATGGAATTTTGCTACGCAGCGAGCTTATTCTAGGAGATTAACACCAAAGATACGAATTTGAAGTTCCATTTGATCCCACCAAGACATGGATACCAAGCTTCATTCCTTATGTTACCGAGCTTGACTCGGTCTTGTAACAAACCTTAAACTTCTTGTTAATTAATGAATAGGGTAAATCTTTTGCCCTCTTTCAAAAAAAAGTTCCATTTGATCATGACATTTATCTAGACCTAATTAACGCAAACCTAACGAACACATATAACAGAGCAGCAGCAAGTAGGGATCTCCTATGAATAATAAAGGCCTAGTAGGTAAGATTTTATTAGAGTGAATGCTCACATAGGTCAGATGAACAAAAGAAATCATCATCTAGCACGTAAAGTTACTGGCATAATTTGGATCTATAAATATTGTGTGATTTCATGAAGATAATTTTTCACTTTTATTTAGCAATCGTTGTAAACAGCTAGAGCCCATAACTACCGGCAATCTATACCTGAAGACGAAGTCACTAGTTTAGCATTTGGCACTACTTCCATAAATTACTATTATAAGTTTATGAAGGAATATATCACTTGGTTTTCAAGAAATGCAATCATGGCCAGCAAATGGGGGTCAGCATAATCATATGCTAAATAAAAAAAAAATATCATGCACTTTTATATTTTCTCTGGAACAATAGAGTTCATCAACTCAATGCAGGTCGCAAGCGTGGCCACCTATGAAAATGAGTCGCATTCGCCTCCTGTCCTTTGGAAGCTTAAGAGAAGTTTATCTGTGTGCAAATTTCATATGGAGGAAATTTCGTATTAAATCGCAAGACGACCTACAAAATTAACTTTATAGCTAGCAAGGAGCCAAGGAGACCAGCGATATTGATAGAGAAACTCAACAACCTTATAGTATAAAGATGGGCATAAGCCTTTCCTGTAAGAAAGAGAAACTCGACAACTCAAGAAGGCTGACGTGACTATTTAGCTTCATATGTACTAAATCAAGCCATTGATTCGCTGTGATCCTATTTTGAGCTATAGACCGATAAACCTACAACTTGCCCATATCGCAGGGCATGGGCAGCCTTCACACGGAACTCTAAGAGCATGGTAATAATATTTTTACACAAGAACATTTTATGCTAAAAGGTCAGTTTCCCATGGTGGTGAAAGGAGATCAAAAGGTTACACAAGAAAAGGGCAGCATCCTGTGGGCGTGCAAGATAAACAGTCGGCAGTTCAAAAGGTTTTGTCAAGCTCATAAATTCTTTATAAACAATCTATGTTTGGTTTAATCTTTCATACGGGTACAAGAATTCAGAGCCCCGGAACCTCTTCTTTTTTTAAGGCATCACAAATCATTCAGTTCTATTAAAAATGGAAGTATGCTCACATAAATCATCATCATTAACGTGTTACATTAGGTTGTGTTTCCGACCTAGCTAAGTGATATGACAGTACGGATATTTATAGTTCATCAACACAAGAGTAACATAGTACACATACACCTTGATTTTAAACAGTATTTGCTTCAGAGTTTGTCGAAGACTTGTTCTTATATTCATTGCGATGTTAGCCTTTCTGATTTGATACTAGTTTGCTTCTCATGCATTATTTCTGGTTTATTGATGCTGTTAGGTAGTCTTACCCCTTACGTGTGTTCGGTCATCTGTTTTCGGGACTGGATAGATATGGTCTGCGAGTCCTGGCATTGCTCTACCTGGAAGGTTGTCGCTCTTGGTCTTGGTATCGCAGTGACCACTGTTTTTATTGCGTTTTCTATAACGAGTAGAAGAACATTAAAACTTAAGATTTGATGAGGGACACAGCCCCTAGTTTTTTATGTACAGTTGGAAGGATGTTGCCTAGGGATCTACATTACTATTCTTTCGGGCAAAAAAGTTGACATGTCTCGTTGAAATATGGTTTTTGCAAGACGTTGAGTGAAATCGCCTCTCTTGGTACACGAAGTTCTCAAGGTGCATGGATAAAAGAGTTACACCTCACTCCAAATCATACACTAGTATTAGATAATCAAGGGTGGCAATATGGTCGGAGCAGCGCTCGTTATGCATTTCTACTAGGGTGTCAAGTGGGATTCCACCTAAATCTCACTTGAAGTGAATTTTGCTTTTTATAGTGTAAGTTTTAACACTTAAATTTAAACTAGAAAACTCAAAATACACTATAAGCGAAATCCCACCAGGATGCCAACTTGACACCCTAGTTTCTACACCGGCTTCAAATCCTGCTTGACCACACAATACTGCGGAAGTATGTCCGGCGCCAGGATCATGTCCGTTATCCAAGCCCACTGTCGCCAGACTCGCCACCACCTCGCCAGCGGCCACTACTAGAAAAACAGGCTTCCGGTGAGCCCCATAAGTCGCGAAGGTAAAGGAACCGCGACTAATGGTACCTTTAGTCGCGGTTCGGGAGGCGAACCGCGACCAAAGGCCTGGGCCCAGGGCGGCCAGCCGTTGCACGTGGGGGGCCGCGGTTGGCCCGGCCAACCGCGACTAAAAGAAGGCCTTTAGTCGCGGTTGGCCTGGCCAACCACGGCTAAAGCCGCCTCTATATATACCCACCCAAGCAGCCAACACTTAGCCATTTGGTGCCATTTTCTTCACAAGCTTCACAAGTGGGTGTTAGGTTTGCTTTTGGTTCCTCTTATGCACATAAGGTGTTTGATGAAATGCCCCAAGAGCATGAAACAAACATGATATGAAGTGTTGGAGCCACACTTGAGCTTTCTCATTTATTTTTTCCTCCTCGATCGCGGTTAGCAACTTGAACCTTTGATGTGTCGTTGATAAAATGTGCATGTGTGTGTAGTTCATTGTTTAATTTATATTGTTTGTAGCTAGTTAGTTTAACAAATGCATGATGGTTAATTATATATTTTATATTATAATAATGCAGATGAATCGACAATGGATGTACGGTAACCGACTCTCCGGCGAGTTCAGTACGGGTTTGAATGATTTCCTCGTAGTGGCTAATGCGAACAAGCAGGGGGTTTTTGTTATCTGTCCATGTGTTAAATGTAAGAATCAGAAGGGTTACTCTTCCTCAAGAGATGTTCAGCTGCACCTGCTTCGGCACGGTTTCATGCCAAGCTATAATTGTTGGACCAAGCATGGAGAAAGAGGGGTTATAATGGAAGAAGATGAAGAAGGGGATGATTTCATCGATGAAAGCTATCTTGCTCATTTCGGTGATACTTTCATGGAGGATGCTGAAGGTGAAGGGGAAGGTGAAGGGGAAGGTGAAGAAGAGGCACGTGATGATCCCGTTGATGATCTTGGTCGGACCATTGCTGATGCACGGAGATGCTGCGAAACTGAAAAAGAGAGGGAGAATTTGGATCGCATGTTAGAGGATCACAGGAAGGCGCTGTACCCCGGATGCGATGATGGTCTGAAAAAGCTGGGCTGCACACTGGATTTGCTGAAATGGAAGGCACGGGCAGGTGTAGCTGACTCGGCATTTGAAGACTTGCTGAAAATGTTGAAGAATATGTTTCCAAAGAATAACGAGTTGCCCGCCAGTACGTACGAAGCAAAGAAGGTTGTCTGCCCTCTAGGTTTAGAGGTTCTGAAGATACATGCATGCATCAACGATGCATCCTCTACCGCGGTGAATACGAGAATTTGAATGAATGCCCGGTATGCACTGCATTGCGTTATAAGATCAGAGGCGATGACCCTGGTGACGATGTTGAGGGCCAGAAACCCAGGAAGAAGGTTCCCGCCAAGGTGATGTGGTATGCTCCTATAATACCACGGTTGAAACGTCTGTTCAGGAACAAAGAGCATGCCAAGTTGTTGCGATGGCACAAAGAGGACCGTAAGTCGGACGGGAGTTGAGACACCCCGCAGATGGAACGCAATGGAGAAAGATCGACAGAGAGTTCAAAGATTTTGCAGCTGACGCAAGGAACATAAGATTTGGTCTAAGTACGGATGGCATGAATCCTTTTGGCGAGCAGAGCTCCAGCCATAGCACCTGGCCCGTGACTCTATGCATCTACAACCTTCCTCCTTGGTTGTGCATGAAGCGGAAGTTCATTATGATGCCAGTGCTCATCCAAGGTCCGAAGCAACCCGGCAACGACATCGATGTGTACCTAAGGCCATTAGTTGATGAGCTTTTACAGCTGTGGGGCAGACCTGGTGTCCGTGTGTGGGATGAGCACAAAGAAGAGGAATTTGACCTACGAGCGTTGCTTTTCGTAACCATCAACGATTGGCCTGCTCTTAGTAACCTTTCTGTCAAATAAGGGATACAATGCATGCACGCACTGCTTACATGAGACTCAAAGTGTACATTTGCCAAATTGTAAGAAGAACGTGTACCTTGGGCATCGTCGATTTCTTCCGAAAGGTCATCCAGTAAGAAAGAAAGGCAAGCATTACAACGGCAAGGCAGATCACCGGCCGAAGCCTGCGGAACACACTGGTGCTGAGGTATTTGATATGGTCAAGGATTTGAAAGTCATCTTTGGAAAGGGTCCTGGCGGACAATCAGTTCCGAAGGGAGCTGACGGGCACGTAGCCATGTGGAAGAAGAAATCTATATTCTGGGAGCTAGAATATTGGAAAGTCCTAGAAGTCCGCTCTGCAATCGACGTGATGCACGTTACGAAGAATATTTGCGTGAACATCCTAAGCTTCTTGGGCGTGTATGGGAAGTCAAATGATACAAAGGAAGCACGGCAGGACCAGCAAAGTTTGAAAGACCCTGATGACCTGTATCCGGAACGGTTTCAAGGTCGTGCCAGCTACGCTCCGACCAAAGAAGAGAAGGTCATCTTTTTTGAATGCCTGAGCAGTATGAAGGTCCCGTCAGGATTCTCGTCCAATATAAAGGGAATAATAAACATGGCGGAGAAAAAGTTCCAAAACCTGAAGTCTCACGACTGCCACGTGATTATGACGCAATTGCTTCCGATTGCTTTGAGGGGGCTCCTGCCGGAAAATGTTCGAGTAGCCATTGTGAAGCTATGTGCATTCCTCAATGCAATCTCTCAGAAGGTAATCAATCCAGAAGTTCTACCACGGTTACAGAACGATGTGGTCCAATGTCTTGTCAGTTTCGAGTTGGTGTTCCCGCCATCCTTCTTCAATATTATGACGCACCTCCTGGTTCACCTAGTCGATGAGATTTCCATTCTCGGTCCTGTATTTCTACACAATATGTTCCCCTTCGAGAGGTTCATGGGAGTATTAAAGAAATATGTTCGTAACCGTGCTAGAAGGAAGCATCGCCAAGGGCTATGGAAATGAGGAGGTAATTGAGTTTTGTGTTGACTTTGTTCCTGACCTTAAGCCGATTGGTCTTCCTCAATCGCGGCACGAGGGGAGACTAAGTGGAAAAGGCACGATCGGAAGGAAATCAACGATATGTATAGACGGCCATTCTCTGATGAAGCACACCACACAGTTCTGACCAATTCCACTTGGTGGCTCCGTACTTTGAGAAACACAAGAATATTTTACGCTCGGACAACCCGGGGAAGCCTGAATCCTGGATTAGGAAGGCCCACATGGAGACTTTCGGCAGTTGGTTGAGAAAACATTTGATGAGTGACAATAAGGTTGTAGATCAGTTGTACATGTTGGCCAAGACACCATCTTCGACTATAACGACTTTCCAAGGGTACGAGATAAATGGGAATACATTTTACACGATCGCCCAAGATAAAAAGAGCACCAACCAAAACAGTGGTGTCCGCTTTGATGCAGCAACCGAGAATGGGCAAAAGGTCACATATTATGGTTACATAGAGGAGATATGGGAACTTGACTATGGACCCTCCTTTAGGGTCCCTTTGTTCCGGTGCAAATGGTTCAAGCTAACAGGAGGTGGGGTAAAGGTGGACCAGCAATACGGAATGACAATGGTGGATTTCAACAATCTTGGTTACCTTGACGAACCATTCGTCCTAGCGAAAGATGTCGCTCAGGTTTTCTATGTGAAGGACATGAGTAGCAAACCGAGGAAACGGAAAGATAAGAAAACGATCAGTACATCATGCGATGATCCAAAGCGCCACATTGTTCTTTCAGGGAAAAGAAACATCGTGGGAGTGGAGGACAAGACAGACATGTCAGAAGATTATAATATGTTTGCTGAAATTCCGCCCTTCAAAGTGAACACCGACCCAAGCATTAAGTTAAATGATGAGGATGCTCCATGGATACGGCACAATCGTAAGCAAGCAGGGACACAAGGGAAGAAATGATGTGTAATAATTTATTATTGTACCAAACTTTGTTGAATGAATCATGTGAATTATATTACCCGTGATGTGTTTGGTGTCCATTTTCGAATGATTCAATTGACTCGAGATACTCCTGCATACATGAATCATGAAATTTGGAGTGACTAAGTCATACTCCTGCATACATGAAATTTGGAGTGACTAAGTCATACTCCTGCATACAGGAAATTTGGAGTGACTAAGTCATACTCCTGCATACATGAAATTTGGAGTGATTTAGTCATACTCCTGCCTAGGCGTATAATATGCATACTCGTAGTCTTCATAGCCGCCGTTGTACTGGTAGTCGTCGCCTTCTGCCGTTGCCCGTCGTCGGCTGTCTTGTCGTCGCTGGCGGCGCTCGTGGCTCGAATGAGGGTAGCGCAGCGGGGGATATCGCCGGCCGTGATGTAGTCCATGACGCTCTGCAGAGTCCGGCCGTACCACCATAGCCGACGGCCGGCCTCGTGGAAGTTTCCAGGAGGCAGACCGTCCTCCTCATACCTGGCGAGCGCCCTCTCACGCCGATTGATGAAGAAGGCATCCCAAGTATGCTGGTTATCGGGATGCAGCGGGGATTCATCCGCTGCTCCGGCGTGAGGTCGAGGTAGTAGTGGTTCGTGATGGCCGCCCGGCACAGACGGGAGGGAGGGACGGCACGCCCGGCCAGGCTCAGGACGCGGTAGCCCGGAGGGCAAGGGTAGTTCGAGGCGCAAAGCTCCTCCACCTGCTGGTAGGTTAGAGTGGGTGCGGTGGAAGCCATGAGAGGTGATGAGAGATTGTAGAGATGTGATAATGCCAAGCCGGGCTACCTATATGCGACAAATGGCGGAAAAATGGGCGGGAAGACAGGAGGCGGGAAGAAAGAGGCGGGAGAAGTGGCGGGAAGAAATTGGCGGGAAAAAATTGGCGGGAAGAAAGAGGCCGGAAGAAATTGGCGGGAAGAAAGTGGCGGGAAGAAATTGGCGGGAAACAATTGGCGGGAAGAAATTTTTGACAATTGAATTAGTTTTATTTTTATGAATTTTTTGATATATTATTTGTATTTTTAAGATTTTGAATTGAATTAGTTTTATTTTTATGAATTTTTTGATATATTATATGTATTTTTAAAATTTTGAATTGAATTAGTTTTATTTTTATGAATTTTTTGATATATTATATGTATTTTTAAAATTTTGAATTGAATTAGTTTTATTTTTCTGAATTTTTTGATATATTATTTGTATTTTTAAGATTTTGAATTGAATTAGTTTTATTTTCCTAATTTTTTTGATATAATATTTGTATTTTTAAGATTTTGAATTGAATTAGTTTTATTTTTCTGTTTTTTTGATATATTATTTGTATTTTAAAAAATTTGAAATGTATTAGTTTAATTTTTCTGAATTTATTGATATATTATTTGTATTTTTAAGATTTTTAAATGAATTAGTTTATTTTTGCTGAATTTTTTGATATATTGTATGTATTTTTAAGATTTTGAATTGAATTAGTTGTATTTTTCACATTTAATTTCGAAATAATTTCGAAAAAGGCCTTTAGTCGCGGTTGGCCTGGCCAACCGCGACTAAAGGTCGTTCTCGCGGGAACCGCAAATGGGCGAAAAATGGGCTTTAGTCGCGGTTGGGGTCACCAACGGACTAAAGTTTAGTGCGGTTGGTGACCCCAACCGCGACTAAAGCCCCGACGGTATAAATACGCGCGCCGCGGACGGCGGTTCGTCTTCGTCTTCTCCGTCGCTGTGAAGCTTCTCGCCGCGCCGCCGCTCGCTGGCTGACGCCGGGGCTGCCCCCTCGCGCCTCCGCACGTCGCCGCCTCGCCCGCCGCCATCAACGACCGCGACCTCGCTGCCCCCCGGCGCCCCCCGTACGTCGTCGACTCGCCGCGCCGCGCGAGAACTCTCCGGCCGCCTCAATCTCTGCGCCGCCGCACACACGCCGCTGCACACACGCCGCCGCCGCAGTACACGGCCACCGTGCGCCGGCCGCCTCGAACCGCCGCCGCCACCGCCGCGGGAGAGAGAGGGCGCGCGGGCGCGCCAGTACACACGTACGGCGGCCCGATCTCATTTTTTTTTGTTTTTGCTAATTAAAATTGTAAACTAATAAAATTTGACTTAAAAAGATTTTGTAAAAAAAACTAAAAATTGACTTAAACGAGTTAACTTGTTGTTAATTAAAATTGTAAACTAAAATTTGACTAAAATAACTTAACCAAAATAACTTAAGAAAAAAATAACTTAACCAAAATAACTTAAGAAAAAAATAACTTAAAAAATAACTTAAGAAAAAAATAACTTAACCAAAATAACTTAAGAAAAAAATAACTTAAGAAAAAAATAACGTAAGAAAAAAATAACTTAACCAAAATAACTTAAGAAAAAAATAACTTAACCAAAATAACTTAAGAAAAAATAACTTAACCAAAATAACTTAAGAAAAAAATAACTTAACCAAAATAACTTAAGAAAAAAATAACTTAACCAAAGTAACTTAAGAAAAAAATAACTTAACCAAAATAACTTAAGAAAAAAATAACTTAAAAAATAACTTAAGAAAAAATAACTTAACCAAAATAACTTAAGAAAAAAATAACTTAATTGGCATGTTTGGAATTTGGAAAACTTTTGTGTTTTTTCTAACTAAACTACACTAATGTTAACTGAAAAATTGACTCTCGATCACCGCCACCGCTCTCTCGGCACCGCCACCGCTTCTCGGTCACCGCCACACCGGTCTCTCGGTCACGCGGTGCCCCGCTTTCAATTCGCCACCGCCACCGGTCTCTCGGTCACGCGGTCACATCCCCCTTTCGCCACCGCCACGGTCTCTCGGTCACGCGGTCATGCGTCACCCCTCTCGCCTCCATCGTCGCCCTCTCTCTTTATATGTAGAAGAGATGTGATAATGTTGGCATATACACAATTAATTTGTTTTGACTACATGTTTTCAGGACTGACATATGGCGGACGATAGAGCTGACCCGATTATGGACAACTATGATCCGGACGTTGAAGACCATATGTTCGGCATCATAAACGGCGATATTCAATATGTGCCGACCGGACAAGAAGAAGATGATATCTCTTCTTATCTGAACCTTGACGGTGAAGATGAAGGGCGCCGTCAGCAAGATGATGCCGAAGAAACGTCGGTAAACGCCGAGGTATATATATACATTGAGCCTCTGGTGATACAAACTAACTGATTTGAATAAATATGTGTGTACTAACGCGCGCGACTCTCTTTCTTATTTTAGCCCTCGGCCGGATCATCGAAAAAATCGAGTACGTCGTCGTCAAAGCGTGGCGCAACCAAGACGATGAAACCAAACGAAACATGCACCATCGAGGTTGTCGACGAAGCAACCGGCAGGCCGCTGGAGCCCAGCAAGAACGCCACCAAGTTTATCAGCCAATGCGGAGCCGTTGTTAGAGAGAACGTCTCGATCACCGTCCAGGAGTGGAATGAGCCAAAGAAGGCACGTCTTGGTTTCACTTTTGTCGATAAGAGAACAAAAAAGATTGCTTCAAGAAGCTTATAGAACATTTCGTTCTACCTCCGGAATACCGCAGATACGATGAGGCGGGTAACAAGATTCAGGAAAACAAGGAGAGGTGCAAGCTAGTCAAACAGTTCGCTCTTTCTAAGATGGCCGACGCATTCCGGAAATACAAGCAAAATCTAGCCCATGACTTTGTCAAGCAGGGCAAGACTCCGGATTTCAAAGGACAACATGAGAAACTGCAACATGATTGGCCAGAATTTGTGAAGCAAAAGAAATCGGAGCAGTTCCTTGAAATGTCGAAAAAAATAAGAAGAATGCGGCCAAGAAGGAGTACAATCATATTATGGGGCCAGGAGGGTATCGCTTTTGGCAGCCTAGGTGGGAGAAGATGGAGAACGAGCTGAGGGCGCGAGGAATCCGTCCAGGTACGGAGGGATGGGACCCAAGGGCCAAAAGCTGGTGGTACGGGCATGGGGGATCGCTGAACCCGGAGACAGGGGAGTGTGTTTATCAGGGCAAAATAATTAAACCCACCCAAAAGCTTATTGAGGCAATGAGGGATGCTCAAGAGGGGAGGATCAAGTTCAACAGAGAGAACGACGCCCTGACAAAAGCCCTCGGGAATCCTGAACACGGAGGACGTGTACGAGGCATGCCCGGGGACATTCCGTGGAAAGTAGGGTTCCCCAGAACGATGACCCGTACGGTTACAGAAGCCGTAAGAGAAAGATGGATCGGGATGCAGATGTTGTGGCGAAGCTGGTAACGGAAATGGATGTGATGAAGAAAACCGTGAGTGTACTAGTAGCCGAAAGAGATGCAGCTCGGGCGCAGCATGAAGATCATCCAATGGATCTCGGAAGCCAGCAGAGAAGAAGCAGCGTGGCTTCCACGGAGGCCTCACCGGCTGGTGCACCGACGATCGAAATTACTGCACCGGAGCATCTGGTGGTCGAAATTACTGCACCGGAGCCTCCTCGCTACCCCGTGGACGATATAAAGGAGATGAAAGCATGTCATCTGTATTATCCTATCGGGAACATGTCCATGAAGGTAGCCACCGGCAGTGCTTTACCACACCTGGAGCACTCCACCACAACAACCCCATTCCAGATGGCTATGCTCGTGTCACGGTGGAGGAGATAGTCCAAGGGTTTGAGGACCTGGACATTGACATTGCTACACCTGAAGGGGTGACAAGACTTGGAGATGTCAAGCGCCAGTTCATTCTGTGGCAGAAGAAGTTTATCAAGTTTCCAGGCGAGGCGCCAAGGCAAACAAGTCCACCCCCTCCGGTGGTGGTGGCGGCGGCGGTGGTGGTGGTGGTGGCTCACCTACACCTCCGGCGGGTAAGCCGACGCCGCCCCCAATTCACCTCCGGCGGTAGACGCCGCCGCCCCGTCCTCGTCCGGCGGGTGATCGACGCCGCCCCAATCCACCTCCGGCGAAGAAGCAGAAGCAGTCCTGGGTTATTAACCCGGACCCTTACGTACCTACAACCACAAAGATACCGGAGCCATCACTTAAGCCTCTCCCCAAGAGGTCTTGGGAATGTAGTGCCGAGGAAGTCGAGGCGGGCGCGGCTGCTGATTTAGAGAAATGGAGGGCGAACTGCAAGAAGAAAATAGAGGGCGAGCCCAAGCCAGTATTTTCTGATGAGCAAAAGAAGTGGGCTAAGACATTTTTGAACACACCGTCCCAAGCCGCGAAGAATCTCCCTGACGACTATGAACGTGAACTTCGTAGGCAAGCACTCACGTTCAGGAGGAAGCAGGAGGAGGCGGAGAAGCAGGAGAAGAAAAAATTTGAAATGGGGAAAGAAGTTGCCCAGCTCGGGGAACAAAGTAAACAATCGATCGCCCCGCTCATAGTGCAAGCCGCCGATCCGGATGACCCCCAAATCATAGCAGCTGCGGCAGCACATGGATTGACTGTAGCGAGTGCCACAGAACAAGCGGCCAACTTAGGTATCACTCTTCGTGCAGTGTTAGGCCTTGATGAGGCGCCAATGAAGGACGCAGTATTTACATATGTGGCGAATGGGCCTCTCGTCGAGCCTGCGCAGGAAAATGATCTACCTCGACAAATGAAAGGTCTGCTAAATTGGTACAAGGGTTACATAAAACTTAAAAACGCCAGAGACTATATTTATGCGGATGTTAGACCTGAGCATCACTTCAAACATTACTCTATAACAATTCAACGGAATGAATTGTTCCAGCTGTTCAATCTGCGCGAGCTCGACAAATCTATCATCAGTGTGATTTATTTTTCTACCCCATCTCGTTCATTGCCTGCACTATATATATATATATATATATATATATATATATATATATATATATATATTGTCCTAACTATCTTGTTGTGTACGCTATTATGCAGATTGAAGAAGCGGGAAATGCGAATAAGGCTCATCCATGATGTTGGGTTCATTGACCCACACATCGTTAATTCATATACGTTAGAACACCACCCCAGGGACGTGGAGGCAGACCTGTGGCGGTTTCTTATAAAACAGGAACTCAAAAGTGATATTCTATTTCCTTACCATTTTGGGTGAGTGTTTCTGTCTTGAGCACATTCTCTTTTGTTTACTCCATGCATGGTATGTGGCTAATCGATGAGTTATGCATGACTGTGCGTGTATCGTGTCCACAGGTTCCACTGGATTCTGCTAGTAATTCAAATTCAGAACTCCACAGTTCTCGTCCACGACTCTCTGAATATGGATTCGGCGCTTTGGGCCGACATGAGAAAAATGATGCAAAAGTAATTATTTTCATTCATTTGCGCTCTATATCGATCGGCCTATTTAGTTCATCATTTCCTAATATCAAAAGTAATTATTAATAACTCTCTTGTTCATTTAATTTTCTTTGCCTCGTAGGGTTTGGAGACGGTTCGTAGATCAAAAGGTCGGTGAATTAAAAAAAGAGCTGCAATTTAAAAGGGCAAAGACTGCGACTGGGGATATTCAGCCACCGGGGACCAATCTATGTGGATACTATGTTTGTGAGAGGATCCGGAGATACACCACTGAGCGGGAGCCGTCTGAGAACAACCTCAAGAGGATTAACCTCCGGGCGACGCTTAGTCCAGAAGCTCGCTTCCGACCACTTCAAGAGGAACTAGCTGGATGGTTGGCGAACCAAGTCATCGATCCTAGAGGAGAACACTATGTAGAGGACGATGAACTTTATATGCACTTATAAATTATGTATGGAAACTTGTTCAAAATTGTATATGTGGTCGTCCGATATTGAATATATATTATTGTATATTCCTCTTGAATTTTTTTGGTTCTAATGTCAAATTTGTTTGAAATTGTACATTCACATGCATGTATACCGTAGAATATGTGAAACTCCTTCAAAATTAAAATAAAACACAAAAGAAATAAAACAATACAACTTAAAAAGTAACCAGGTTAGGGAACCAGGTTAGGGGGGGCTAAAACCCTAAACCTGCGGCGGCCTTTAGTCGCGGTTGGCGAGCAGAACCGCGACTAAAGGTCCTCCGCCCTGCTCGCCTGCCGCCCACGTGGACGGCCTTTAGTCGCGGTTCGAACTAAGGGACCGTCGCGAATAATAGGTCGCGGTTGCGCAACCGCGACTAATGGCAGTTGCGCACCGCGACCGAAGGCCATTTTTCCACCAGTGGGCGTCTTTGTCGAACGAACAGAGGCTACTCAGCCTAACTACCACCGAGTCGAATTCACTGACGAGAGCAAAGCAGCTCGATACAGAGGCTACTCAGCCTAACTCAGAGCAACAACGGTAGATGAGAAGTTCAACTCCCACGGAATGCACGCGATCAGTTCCCCACGTCTCTCAATCCCACCATTTGCTATTGGGCTCCCACTCAAATGCTAGGTTGGAAACATGGCAAGCATCATTTCTTTTTGTCTCTCTTCCACTTTGCAAGAACTAAATGTGGTACGCTCTAGGATACTCTATCCACCTTTTATAACATGGTGTGATAGGCGCCCATGTAGTCTATTTCACAATTTGTTGTATTCTTCAACTGCAATAATGTTTTACTATAAATAAATGATAATTATTGTTCATTGTGGCCATGAGCAGGGAGCATGTGGTTCCTATGTAGGACCACACATTTTTTCTCTTTGAAGTATATGTCATCGTCTATACAAAGCTTCCGTTATCACATTTTTTGGGTCTATAAATATTCTACTATATCATAAAGATAAATTTTCACTTTATTTAGCAATCGTAGTGAACAACTAGAGCCCTATGCAACCTGACTCTCCTCTCTGCCTGAAGATGAAGTCACTGGTCTAGCATTTGACACTATTTCCATAAATTACAAGTATCTTACTTAATATTTTTGACGGAATATATCACTTGGTTTTCAAGGAAATGCAATGGTTGTCGGCAAATGGGAGCCTCGGTGGTCTTTCTGCTGTAGGTTGTTCTTGATCTAGCCTCAGCCGAGTTCCGGAATTCTCCCCCAACGTTCTTCACAGAATTTTGCATGGGGCTCCTGGTTCTGGATTGGATGGAATCCGGTCGTGCACTTTTGCAAACCTGTGCCCACATGACTTCAAGGAGGTAAGTCCTGAAGCTCCGCTTTTCCGTTGACACCGTATGGCACATCGACATAGGCATCGACACCGCGAGGCGGTTAGAACTGAATGACAAGAAGATCGCAATGGATGAAGTTGAGCCTGAGACTACTAGGTAATGACAGAGGGTGGATATTGGATGCGATGAAGACAATTCTTCATATGTTTTTGTGCGGGGAGGCTGTTGCGGTGCATTGTTCCCATCCAAACCGCACACATGATGCATGTGAGTCCAACGGTTGGTGATTTGTAGCAGAGGCCTCGACAAGTCTAGGTGCAAACACTAGGGAACTTCATTTGGTGGTATTCCTCAAGAACCGAGTCCCAATATTCAGGGTGAAAAGTGAAAACCCTATGTCCGATCTTCATTGATTGTACCTGTCAATGGTGATCACTTTTTTAATGAAGGCATTGTTTGGAGAGATTGGGATTTCTCCAAGGTAAAAACCTATGACCTATAGGTTGGGCGACGACGATGCTTCTGCACTGTTCCATTTCTAGAGATGTCGCTATTGGAGAACCTCTTTTGCAGTGCAGGTACTTTCTTGGTGATGGTTTGGGTTCAGCTGCTGCTACTAGTTGATTATTGTGGCCAGGTATTTTCTTTATTTATTTTAATATTTTTGGTCGTGGGCATCCTTCATGTCTCACCTAGTTTTTCACCTTACTTTTACGTAGAGACCAGGTTTTTTTTTTCGAAATGGAGGCATAAAAAAAAAACCTGGTCTCTACTGGTATCTACTTGATATTAATATACTTTCTTTGTTAAAAAAGAACACAATACTGCTTTTAAAAACCGTATGGAAATGAAGCTTTAAGCTCAAGTCCAGAGAGATACTGATATAGAAACTGAATAATTCAGGATGTGGACGTGGGCTACTTAACTTCAGGTGTACTGAATCATGTCATCGGTTCAATTTTTCGTCTCTCGCCATTAATTGGTTGCATTTCTTTTGTGATTATGGATAACCCCGGCTTCTGCCGAATGCATCTAAAATTTATTAATTTATTCAACAAACCTTGGCAAAAACATAGATTAATCAACCTGAAACCACTTTTTTTTACGACAACACTGCCAAAACCTACCACAAAACCTAAGACAAGGACTGAAAAAAGAAGAAGCACATAACTCATAGATAAAGCCTTCAAGAATGGTCTGTCCCACGTGTGCCTATGATTACGAGTCTAACCCAAGTCAAACTCGGGATATTTATCCGTAATCCTAAGTCAAACTGTCTCCTTCAGCAAGGATACGACACACACGTGACAGATCATAGTTCTTGTGTTAAAAACTCGTCTTTGAATTAGCCATTGCCTCCAACCTTATCGACTAGCTCATGATTGATTGTCGCCACACCTTAAAGGTCGGGGATGGAGGTGCTCATGTCTTCGGGGTCTTGTGGTGCGACCTAACATACACACCCAATCGTCTATATTGGATCGCAAAGACTGAAGTTTTGTTACCTAGTTTGCATTTTCGACGGAACAACCAAAAGCAATTTAATTGATACTGATTGGAATGTAACCAACCTTTGAGAATTTTTGACAAAATCTCAACTTTTATTGTAATTCATGTGTACCTAGTAAAATGGCTGAGATATTTTTGAGCGAAAGGCAAACATTTTTGGTACCAACTAAATTTCTGAAAATTTGGTGATATTTGATTGAATGTTAGAACCGGTTGGCACCATCTTCTGCGCCATTTCCAGACACGAATTTGGAAGATATATGAGCAAAGGCGATGAGCATGGAGCTTAGTTATTTTTTGGAAAAAAGTTAAAATGTTTGCCTTAGTTCATTGAATAAGAAGAAGGTAGAATGCGGTACAAGCCAATGCCCAAAGGCAACAACCGATAGAAACAAAACAACCTAATCTCTCGTAACAAATGACCCAAATGCTTTGCGCCATCGAATATCAACTGCAATAATGTTTTACTATGATATTTATTGTTCATTGTGGCCATGAGCAGGGAGCATGTGGTTCCTATGTTGGACCACACATATTTTCTCTTGTGAAGTATATGTGCTCGTCTTTACCAAGCTTCCGTTATCACATTTTTTGGGTCTATAAATATTCTACTATATCATAAAGATAAATTTTCACTTTATTTAGCAATCGTAGTGAACAGCTAGAGCCCTATGCAACCTGACTCTCCTCTCTGCCTGAAGACGAAGTCACTGGTCTAGCATTTGACACTATTTCCATAAATTACTAGTATATTACTTAATTTTTATGATGGAATATATCACTTGGTTTTCAAGAAAATGCAATGGTTGTCGGCAAATGGAGGCCTCAGTGGTCTTTCTACTGTAGGTTGTTCTTGATCTGGCCTCAGCCGAGTTCCGGAATTCGCCCCCAACGTTCTTCACATAATTTTTCATGGGGCTCCTGGTTCTGGATTGGATGGAATCTGGTCGTGCACTTCTGCAAACCTGTGCCCACATGACTTCAAGGAGGTATGCCTGAAGCTCCGCTTTCCCGTTGACACCGTATGGCACGTCGACATAGGCATCGACACCGCGAGGCGGTTAAAATTGAATGACAAGAAGGTCGCAATGGATGAAGTTGAGCTTGAGACTACTAGGTAATGGGAGAGGGTGGATATTGGATGCGATGAAGACAATTCTTCATATGTTGTTGTGCGGGCAGGCTGTTGCGGTGCATTGTTCCCATCCAAACCGCACACATGATGCATGTGAGTCCAACTTTGGTGATTTGTTGATAAGGGGTGGCCCGATCTTCTCAGTAAGCAACAGTCGTGATGATGATCACGGGGTGATGGCAGCGGAGAAACACGACGATGTAGTGGATGATAACTTGTATGACGCAACGAGATCTCTCGATTGGTCCCTGTCGCCAATGCAACAGCTCTCAACCCTGCAAGATATTCGCAACTCCACACACTTGCGCACGTAGCCGCCGACCACAAAGCGGTAAGTTGCAACCGTCTAATTCCCAATGGAACAGCAGATCACACAAGACTTAAACAGGATCTACACAATATCAAGCAATATGGTGTAGGGAATTCAATAGTTTTGCAGAGCAAACAACTAAGAACTAGGGTTTATCTTAAACATGGTCTAAAGCAGCTAGGGGCGTCCTGGGCACTTATATAGGTGTCCGGGACGAGTTCTGGTCGAAAAGATACAAGAATAACCGACCCAGAATAGATCTGGTCGAGACAGACTCGGACGAATCCGGTCTGGAATCCGGTCAACCGGGCAGGGACGGGTCGGCCGGTCTGGCGTCCGGTCAACCGGCGGCAACCGGAACTCGCAACTTTCCGGTTTCTGCCCGATGCGTCCCTCCGGTTGGCGGCCGGTTGGCGACCGGTCAACGGGGGACCGACTGGCCGGTCCGGAGGCCGGTCCGACCGGGTCTGGACCGGCCTGGACGTCGTCTTCTCCTCTCGCGCATGCCTCCCGCTCCTCCCTCGCGCGTCCATGAGATATCTTCATGTCCAGCTCCTTGTCCAGCTTCACGTCCATCTTCACGTCCAGCTCCTCTCCTCCTCGTGCGATGCTTGTCTCCTCTTCATACCTGATGATACATAAGTAATAGGACTTAGGTAGTATAAAGTTCTCATCAATCAAAGTATCGTTTAGGAACAAGTTCACCTGTTGCTTAAGTAGCTTCGCACGAGCTCGTGTCATTGGTCCAATCCTGACTTCATTGGACTTGAGCTTCACAGCAGGTTCATCTTCAATTGGTAATGACGGAGGTAGTAGTGAGGTAGGGATGTCCTCATCATCTCCCCCCTTCAAAAGGCGTCGACCCCGACGCTCCAAGGTCTTCTCCGTCATATGGTGTCAAATCAGCAACATTGAAAGAATTACTGACACCAAACTCATCCTCTGGAAGATCTATCGAGTATGCATTATCATTGATCTTGGCAAGCACTTTGTAAGGACCAGCACCACGAGGCTTCAACTTAGACTTCCTCAGCTTCGGGAACCTATCCTTGCGAAAATGTACCCAGACCAAATCACCAGGCTTGAACAACATCTCCTTGCGCTTCTTATTCATCCTTGCAGCATTGCTCTTGCCTTTCTTCTCAATCAACTCTTTAGTCTTCACATGAATCTTCTTCACAAAATCTGCCCTCTTGGATGCCTCCATATTGACTCTCTCATGTATGGGCAAAGGCAACAAATCAAGTGGAGTAATGGGTTTGAAACCATACACCACCTCAAAAGGACACAGCTCCGTGGTAGAATGTACCGCCCTGTTGTAAGCAAACTCCACATGCGGCAAACACTCTTCCCACTCCTTCAGGTTCTTCTTGATCATGGATCTCAACAGTTGTGACAATGTTCTATTCACCACTCAGTTTGACCATCAGTTTGGGGATGACAATTAGCTGACAACAGCTTCCCCCAGCTTTCTCCAAAGCGTCTTCCAGAAGTAGCTCATAAACTTCACGTCACGATCAGAAACAATAGTCTTCGGGACTCCATGTAGACGTACAATCTCCCTGAAAAACAGGTTAGCAATATGCGATGCATCATCGCTCTTGTGGCAGGCAATAAAGTGGGACATCTTAGAGAATCTATCCACTACCACAAATATAGAATCATGGCCTCTCTTAGTACGCGGCAAACCCAACACAAAATCCATACTAATATCCTCCCATGGTGTAGTAGGTGCCGGTAAAGGAGTATACAAACCGTGAGGCTTCAGCTTGGACTTGGACTTGTTGCAAGTAATGCATCTCCTCACATATCTATCCACGTCCCGCCTCATCTTTGGCCAATAAAAGTGGTCAGCTAGCATGAGTAGCGTCTTCTCACGCCCAAAGTGACCCATCAAACCTCCAGCATGTGATTCCTGCAATAAGAGCAAACGCACAGACGATTCTGGAACACATAGTTTGTTAGCCCTAAACAAGAACCCATCATGTATGTGATATTTTTCCCATGCTTTACCAAGAGCACATAAGCGATATGGTTCAGCAAAATCATGATCAGTAGCATACAAATCACATAGTATCTCTAAACCAGGAATTTTAACATCAAGTTGAGTTAATAGCATATTCTTCCTAGATAGAGCATCAGCAACAATATTATCTTTTCCCTTCTTATGCTTAATAATATATGGAAAAGATTCAATGAACTCAACCCACTTAGCTAGACGCTTATGCAAAGTAGATTGGGCTTTCAGGTATTTTAAAGCTTCATGATCAGAATGTATGATAAATTCTTTTGGCCACAAGTAATGTTGCCAAACCTCAAGAACTCTAATTAAAGCATACAATTCTTTATCATATATAGGATAGTTCAACTTAGCACCAGAAAGTTTCTCAGAAAAATATGCAATTGGGCGACCCTCTTGCATCAACACACCACCAATTCCAATACCACTAGCATCACATTCAATCTCAAATTGCTTATTGAAATTAGGAAGTGCAAGCAACGGTGCAGAAGTTAACAATCTTTTAAGTTCATCAAAAGCATGATCTTGGGCTACGCCCCACTAAAAAACAACACCCTTTTTAGTCAAATCATTCAAAGGTGCAGTAATAGTACTAAAGTTGGGCACAAATCGGCGATAAAACCCAGCTAGACCATAGAAACTTCTTACTTGACTCACATTCATTGGAGTAGGTCAATTTTGAATAGCTTCAATTTTAGACACATCTACTTCTACTCCATGCTTAGAGACAACATAACCAGAAATATGACCTTATCTTTGCAAAATGTGCACTTCTCAAGATTACCATAGAGTTGATTATCACGCAACACTTGCAAAACATGTCGAATATGTATAATATGATCAGATTCATTGCGGCTGTAGATTAATATGTCATCAAAGTACACAACCACAAATTTGCCAATAAATTCACGCAAAACATGGTTCATCAGTCTCATGAAAGTGCTAGGTGCATTAGTTAACCCAAAAGGCATTACTAACCACTCATATAAACCAAATTTTGTTTTAAAGGCTGTTTTCCACTCATCCCCTTCTTTCATCCTAATTTGATGATAACCACTACGCAAATCAATTTTAGAGAACACAGCAGCACCACTCAATTCATCTAGCATATCCTCTAAACGTGGAATATGATGACGATATCGAATAGTAATGTTGTTTATAGCTCTACAATCTACGCACATACGCCATGTACCATCTTTCTTAGGAACTAAAATAACAGGAACAGCACAAGGACTAAGGCTTATGCGATTTAACCTTTGTCGAGTAGCGCTTGTACTTGCTTCTGTATCTCCTTCGTCTCTTCGGGATTAGTGCGATATGGCGCCCTATTGGGCAGCGATGCTCCGGGAATCAAGTCAATTTGATGCTCAATACCTCGCAATGGTGGTAGTCCTGCGGGTACCTCCTCCGGAAACACGTCGCCGAATTCCTGCAAAACATTAGAAACACCAAGAGGAAGAGGGGTCATGTCGTTAGAAATCAAAACCGTACCCCTGTACAAAAGCACAAGAGGCATGGTCGTAGGATCCTCACTAAATTCTCTCATGTCTTCTTTGGTGGCTAATGAAACTAAGGAATTCACTCTCTCACTTTTCGTTATATCACTCACGACATTACAATTCTCTCGCCTATCTAGAGGTGCATCCTCCAAATTGACTTCAATCTTCTGACGAGACTCATTGACAATTTGTTGTGGTGACATAGGCTGTAAGTTAATTTTCTTGCCCTTGTACTCCAAGTGATATGTATTGGCTCGGCCATTGTGTTGCACAGAACGGTCATAGAGCCAAGGCCGACCCAATAGTAGGTGACAAACCGTCATAGGAACCACATCAAAGTCAATGCAATCCTTATACGGTCCAATCGCAAACTCAACACGCACCATGTGGTTTACCTTCATCTCACCATTATCGCTCAACCACTGAATATAATATGGATGCGGGTGCGGTAGGTACTTCAACTTCAGCTTGGTACATAACTCCTTGCTTGCTAAATTGCGGCAACTCCCGCCATCAATAATGACCTTGCAAGCCTTGTCAGGACCAACTAAAGCTTTGGTTTGGAACAAATTGCAGCGCTGAGTAGATGCACTAGGCAACACATTAAGAGCACGCTACGATACAACAATGGTACGAGCATCAGAAGGGTATGCATCTTCACCATCAGTGTCATAGTCATCATCATCTGGAGCATTTGGATCAACATCATCTCCAGTCTCATACTCATTGTCCTCATTGATAATCATGACTTTGCGGTTAGGATAATCTCGCTTGAAGTGACCCTTGCCACCACATGTATGGCAAAGCATATCGCGGTTGCGCGCTGTAGACATGCTAGAACCACTCGTACTTGCAGCAGATTCGGACTTCTTTGCATTAGATACATTGGAGACCGGTTTGCTAGGCGGAGTAGAGTAAGGAGCGGAGCGCGTCGAAGGCGCCGGCCGTAGAGGGCGCACGGTGTAAAACGCCCAGCTCCCGTAGCACGTCCCTTAACCTTTGCTTCTTCAGCCAATGTGATTCAGCTTCTCTTGCATGATGTAACAATTGATTCATATTGGTGTAGGTGTAATGACGAACAATGCCTTTAACATCATACTTCAATCCATTGAGAAAACGCTGCATTGTCATCTCTAGAGACTCACGGACACGACCACGCTGCATAAGCATCTCCATCTCCATGTAGTACTCATCAATAGTCTTCACACCTTGCCTCAATAGTATTAGCTTATCAAATATATTCCGCAAGTAATTTGTAGGCACAAAACGAGAAGTCATTGCCTCCTTCATAGCACGCCATGTACGGATAGGTTGTGCACCATCTTCGCGGTTACGAACCAAAGAATCCCACCAACGCAATGCATAACCATCAAATTCAGAAGAAGCAAGCTTGATCTTCCTATCTTCAGAGTAGTTTGGATGTAAGCTCCATAACTTCTCAATCTTGAGCTCCCAAGTGAGATATTCTTCAACATCAGCTCCTCCTTCAAACTTGGGTATAGAAAACTTGGGCTTACCCAATCCATCTTCTTCATCTTGTCCACGACCATTGCGGCCAAGTGGAGCCCAACCACGAGGACGATGACCACGAGGCGCACCACGAGCATTGTGTGCGTCATCTTCAAGCTCATGATCTTCGTCATCGTCTTGTTGTTGTTGTTGTGCAGCCAAATTCTCAATAGCGAGGCGCATATCTGCAATACTGCGCTGTATATCCGTCATTTGATCAGCCAATCCAGTGACGGTTTCATTAGTAGCATCCAGCGTTTGTTTGATCTCGTCAACCGTACCCTTAAGCTCATCATCCTGAGTGCGGAATTCACGTCGCATCTCATTACGAAGAGCTTCAAACTCCCTCCATGTGATGATATCTGCCGAATTCTTGTTTTCCTGGTTAACAATCTTATTATCACTAGCAGACATGATTAGTAGGTTAGTGCACTAAATCAAAAATATATGGTGGTACTCTCACAACTCACTCAAAACTGATAAGAAAAGGAAATCTTACCGTTCCAAAGTAAATTAGTGTTGCTTACCACTTGTAGTAACAACTAGTGCACGGATGTAGCGAAGCGAATATCAAGGGTATAAGAACAATCACACGACAAAGCAGGGTATATGTGGGGCTGTAGGTAGGCTACCTATTTGCACCAATAACAAGCTCTAGCGCTGACCGTAGACAACCAAGATACTCACACAAGGCGATATAATGGGGCAATGCAACTATATGGAGGAAAGGTTGCAATGCACTAGAGAGACGCTAGCAAAGCTCAACGAGACAGGCACAAGATTGCTCAACTACAGGTTAAAGAAAACTTAGGCCTTTCACTTGATTCAACTAGCACTTCACTTTTCTTTTTGTATTTCTTTTTGGAACACACGCAGCGATGTAGCTCTTTTTGCTTCTTTTCAATTTTCTCTTTTTTTTTGATTTTATGACTCAACTCCTTGATAACACGGCCAACAAGATATGCAAAGCACCAAAACCCTAATGAGCAGCCTGTCGAGCGGTAAAACTAGTCTCTTCTGGGGAAGTTCCTAGTCACGTATATCGAAAGGCTGTGTCTATGGTTGGGAACAAGCACACTGTACGCTATGTGGACTCGGAGTAACAAAAACTGACACTAGACGACAAAGTAACACAAGATGATAGAGTAAACTCAAACCCTAAAATACTAGATGAAAGACAAAGTTACGCAAAAACAACTACGAAAAGCAACTAAAACTCGAAATTAGTGCAAGCTATGGCTATGGCAAACCCTAACCCTAATTTTTTTGGCTTTTTCTGGATAGGAAAACACTCACAACTCAACTATGGGGTGGATTGTGGATGGCTTACCGAAAACTGGAAATCTGATACCAAGATGATAAGGGGTGGCCCGATCTTCTCAGTAAGCAACGGTGATGATGATCACGGGGTGATGGCAGCGGAGAAACACGACGATGTAGTGGATGATAACTTGTATGACGCAACGAGATCTCTCGATTGGTCCCTGTCGCCAATGCAAGCTCTCAACCCTGCAAGATATTCGCAACTCCACACACTTGCGCACGTAGCCGCCGACCACGAAGCGGTAAGTTGCAACCGTCTAATTCCCAATGGAACAGCAGATCACACAAGACTTAAACAGGATCTACACAATATCAAGCAATATGGTGTAGGGAATTCAATAGTTTTGCAGAGCAAACAACTAAGAACTAGGGTTTATCTTAAACGTGGTCTAAAGCTAGGGGGCGTCCTGGGCACTTATATAGGTGTCCGGGACGAGTTCTGGTCGAAAAGATACAAGAATAACCGACCCAGAATAGATCTGGTCGAGACAGACTCGGACGAATCCGGTCTGGAATCCGGTCAACCGGGCCAGGGGTCGGCCGGTCGGCTCCGGTCAACCGGGCGGCAACCGGAAACTTCGCAACTTTCCGGTTTCTGTCCGGTACGATGCCCCTCCGGTTGGCGGCCGGTTGGCGACCGGTCAACCGGGCCAGGGACCGGACTGGCCGGTCTGGAGGCCGGTCTGACCGGGCGCTGGACCGGCCTGGACGTCGTCTTCTCCTCTCGCGCATGCCTCCCGCTCCTCCCTCGCGCGTCCATGAGATATCTTCATGTCCAGCTCCTTGTCCAGCTTCACGTCCATCTTCATTTCCAGCTGCTCCTCTCCTCCTCGTGCGATGCTTGTCTCCTCTTCATACCTGATGATACATAAGTAATAGGACTTAGGTAGTATAAAGTTCTCATCAATCAAAGTATCGTTTAGGAACAAGTTCACCTGTTGTTTAAGTAGCTTCGCACGAGCTCGTGTCATTGGTCCAATCCTGACTTCATTGGACTTGAGCTTCACAGCAGGTTCATCTTCAATTGGTAATGACGGAGGTAGTAGTGAGGTAGGGATGTCCTCATCATTTGTAGTGGAGGCCTTGACAAACCTAGGTGCAAACACTAGGGAACTTTATTTGGTGGTATTCCTCGAATACCGAGTTCCAATATCCAGGGTGAAAAGTGAAAACCCTATGTCCGATCTTCATTGGTTGTACGTGTCAATGGTGATCACTTTCTTCATGAGGGCATTTGTTGTGGGTATACTTTATGGGTATATCAACGACATGGCCTGGATCCGGCAAGCCCGGGTGGCCCACAGATGGTGATGGTGGCATATGGCCCATCGGGCGGCCCAGTTGCTGTTGATCATGAAGGATGAAGTCCAGCCCAGGAACGAGGAGCCGGATCTCAACCGACCTACGAAGGAGGCCGGATCCGTGGAGGCCCATAAAGTATCCGGATCCAGCACGGCCAGGATGGAAGGCGGATCCTTGACGTACACGGCAAGATATTGTACCATAGTTAGGCAACTTGTATTCCGGCTAGGACTCTCCATGTAAACCCTAGATCCGTGCGTCTATATAAGCCGGATCCCGGGAGCCCTAGAGGCACAACCACAACCATTGTAACAACGCGCAAGCACCAGATAATTCCGGACAAGCAGCAGTAGGCCCGTCATCGCAGGTGTTCCGAAGCTGGGTAACTCGCGTACTACCGTCCCGTGTGCACTCCGCCCTATGGCCCCTACTTCTTGTCCCCCTCATGAGGATCCCTCCTCCGGGGTACCGTCGAATAGGCAACGACAGTTGGCGCCCACCGTGGGGCCTGAGGCGTCTGGTGGCCGGAACCGGGAGGGCTCCGCCATGGGAAGCTACGACGACTCGATCGCTGGGGCGTGTACTTTACGCCGGAAATTTTCCGATCGTCCCTCCGGACGAATTCTGGATTCCGGCTAGGTCAAACCCCGTCAAGCTCTCCATCGTCCCAATCGGCGGCATCCACATCTTCATCGGCGAGACCGTCGATTCCGACGGAAACGCACTGGTAAGTAACGCTGACGCGTCCGCCGCTGAGCTGGACGCCGTCGCGAAGATCCGATCTGAGTCGCAGGAACTTCCTAAGGAAGATTCCGCCTTAGATCTGAAAAATCAAAGCCCACCCAATCCGCCCCTGAGCAGGAGAAAACGGTGGAAGACCAATGCAGATCCGCCTGGGTCTCCCAGGTGTTAGAGAAGCAAAGGTGTCACTTCGTGCACTTCTTGGCCCACCGCAGGAGCCGCCTGAGGACGAGCTGACCTTTGCAGGTTGAGGCACCCGGAAACGGCGACGCTCCGGATCAGCAAGAGGCTGTCGGAGACAGCGACGCCCCGGAACAAGATGGAGCCGGAAATCCCGAGGAATCAATCCTCGGCAACTTAAGCCCAACTTCCGGCGACTCCTCCTCCATGGATACGGAAGAATTCAACCGCAAGCTCGAGGAACTCGGAGGCGGTGAGCAAACTGACGCAGAATCCGCCCAACAAATGCAGGTTCTAGCAACCATAGCACCGCTGGATCAGCAGGAAACGGAAGATGAAGACTCCACCTCCGACCCAGGACCATCCAACGTAGGATCTCCCTTAGATCGGGTACGACCACGAAAGGATGTCCTGTCACCAGAAGAGATGGTCGAGCAAGCACGCATGGATTTAGTCGCACAGTCGATCCTCAACAAACCAATAACTCCCGAGGAAGCTGCAGATCCGGAGGCCTTAGAAGCCAAAAGGCAGGAGATGCTGGCCACAGCTCATAAATTCGCCAGAACTGCAGCCGCAATGCTGGAAGAGAGAACTGAAGCTGCGAACTTTTGGTCCACTTTCAAAAGAAGGATCGCGAGGTCGACGAATCACTTGCAAAAGTCAAGAAGCTCGGAAAGGAATGGGAGGAAAGGGTGGCTTGTGCGCAGGAGGAGGTTGATAGAATCGCTCGAGAAGCCATCCCTCCCCGCAAGATTACCTTTGCAACACCCACGGAGCAGCAGCCGCTCGCAACTCCAAAGGATAACATGAAGAAGGCTGCGGAGCTCCTGAAAAAGAAGGACGAGGAGATTGACATCAACTACGTCCGGAAGCTCGTTGCTTCAGCAATGCAGCAACAGAGCAAGGCAGATACTTCGCGCAGGTTGGAATCCAATCCGGATCATTGCATATCCACCGCGCAGAAGGACGCCATAGCAAGTCAACACCGTGATGGCGAGTCGCGCACCGGATCCACGGAGCGCAGGAGAAAAGTCAGGGAACATCCGAATCCAATCCCGGTGCCCTCGGATTCAACTCCGAAAAACCCGGCAAAGGGAAAGGACCCGATGTATACTGGCAGAGACAAGTATCGTGTTCCATCACCACCACCCCGGGCTTCGCGTCCTCCGCTACCCCCTCGACGCCGCAGTCCTGGCGGAAACACCAGGCCCCATGGGACAGGTGGAATAAACATCCGCGACAACATGCCACCGCCCAGGAACAGGAGCAGGGAGCGTACGCCGGAGCCACGTAGGAGCCGGAACCAAGACCGCGAGCCAGAGCCTCGCAGAAGCCAAGGACGCGAGGAACCCAGAAGGAGTCGGAACGAAGAGCGCGCTGAGCCTCGCAGGAGCCGGAGCGACGAGGCGACCATCACCAAGAGGAAGGGAGCCACCGAAGCCGGAGCCAGCCGCGGGAGCAGCGCCGGAATCGGCGGAAGAACATCTTACAGGCCCCCTCGCAGATCTCCCTCGCCACCACCCAGTGGAGGCGGAGGTGGAGGCGGAGGCGGAGGCCGGAGATCCCGCTCCCGCTCAAAGTCACCCGGCGGCGGTCCCGCGACGCTCGGGAACGCCTCAACGAGTACAGATCCGACTACATCGGTCCAAAGTGCTTTGGCCGGATGATCCGAGAGGAACCAAAGCCAAGAAGCTTGAACCTTAAGCTACCAGGAAACCTGAAGCATTATGATGGCAGCGAGAGGCCGGATACCTGGATTGAGGATTACTACAATGCAGTAACCTTCGCCGGAGGAACCCCGAATATAGCCTGCCGCATGCTCCAGTTGTACCTTATTGGTCCAGCTCGTGTTTGGCTCAGCGACCTCGAGGAAAACACCATCTTTTGCTGGTTTGACCTGAAGAAGGCTTTCGAGAACCACTTCAGGGGCACCTACAAGAGACCGGCCACCACCAGCGACCTTCAGCCTGCATCCAGAAGAAGGGTGAAACATCCAGAAGCTTCCTCACCCGATGGCTGGCAACCAGAAACGAGTGTGAGAACGTAGATAACCGCACATCAATGCACGCCTTCATTGGTGGCTTGCAGCGTGGAGGGCTGCTGCGTCACAAGCTTACCTGCCTGGTGAATGCGAACAAGCTCACCCTTGATGAGATGATAAACATCGCCAGCGATCACACTGCCGCCGATGACGATGCAGGCGGAGATCTTGCAGCTACAGCCATACCCCTGCACCAACAAAAGAAAACCGTGACAATGGCGTCAGCAACAGCAACAAGCGGAAGAACCCCCTGAAGACCAGAAAGGCGGAGGATCCGACATGGTCGCCATGACGTTCCAACGCGGAGGTTCAGGAGGAGGAAGAGGCCGCGGACGTGGAGGCGGAGCAGGCAGGGGCCAGCAGCGCGCTGACGAGGTCACCGCAGCCGGATCCCGCGCCCCCCAAACGTACGAAGAATACAGGGATATGCCGTGCCTGGCTCATCTAGATCCGGCTACGGGCAAATCCACTCACACCAATCGCAACTGCAAGTGGGTCAACGATCTGAAGAACGACCCGGAGGCAGGATACAAGCGAGCCCGGAAGCACCGCCCACGCGGCAAAGGAGGCAAGGGCAAGAACAAGGACAATGAAGAGGACAGTTCCGAGGCAATGGACGAGGATGACGCTTCGCCGGAACCCAAGGAGGGTACCGCAGCTAACAAGTCCAACCCCTTCGGAAAAAGAGTGTCGGAGCCTTCCACACCTTCCTCGGAACCCCAACAGTCCGCGCGAAAAAATCGGCGCTCCGGCTCTTGAACGCCACAGTTCCGGCTGTGCCGCAGTATGTCAAGTGGTCGGAGAAAGCCTGTACTTTTGACAGGTCGGATCATCCGGCTGTCATCCCAAAAGAATGCTATGCTCTGGTTGTGAGTCCCCGTATTGACGGGTATGACTTCTCCAAGTGCCTCATGGATGGCGGAGCTAGCTTGAACATCATGTACCTGGAGACTCTGGAGAGGATGAACCTAACCAAGGACCAGCTAAAGCATAGCACCACTGAGTTCCATGGTGTGGTTCTGGGTAAAAAGGCAAACTCCCTGGGTAGCATCAAACTTCCCGTGGCCTTCGGCGATGTTAACAATTACCGCGAAGAGATGATCACGTTTGAAGTGGTGCCCTTCAAAAGCTCCTACCACGTGATCTTCGGCAGGCCCACCTACCACAAGTTTCACGCCAGGGCGTGCTACATCTACAACAAGCTCAAGATTCTGGGTCCTAATGGCATGATTACCGTATCCGGAGACTACAAGAAAGCTAAGGACTGCGAGGAAGGCGAGGCCGCCTTTGCAGAATCCGTCATATCTGGAGAAGAGCTGCAAGGCTACAGAGCCGCGGTGGATCCGACTGAGATGCAGACCACCAAGAAGCAGATCTCCGAACAGAAGACCTCGTTCAAGGCCGCGATAGAAACCAAGAAGCATGACCTCATTGAAGGCGATGACTCCAAGCAGGTTTCAGTCGGAGCCAACATGGACCCCAAATAGGAAAGCGCGCTCGTCGAGTTCCTTCGAGCTAACATGGATATCTTCGCATGGCAACCTTCTGACATGTCTGGAGTACCAAGGGAACTCGCCGAGCACTACCTCAACATAAATCCGGGTGCAAAACCGGTGAAGCAAGCTATGCGACGCTTTGGAGATAAGAAGCGCCGCGCCATAGGAATGGAATTAGCAAAGTTACTAGAGGCAGGTTTTGTAGTAGAAGTTATCCATACTGAGTGGGTCGCAAACCCCGTCCTTGTACCCAAAAAGAATTCTGAAATACTAAGAATGTGCATCGATTACTCCGGCTTGAATAAGCATTGTCCGAAGGATCCGTTCCCCTTGCCGCGCATTGACCAAGTCATTGATTCGACGGCAGGGGCGGAACTTCTGTGTTTTCTTGACGCATATTCCGGGTATCATCAGATCCGGATGAAGGAGTCTGACCAAAAGGCGACCTCTTTCATCACACCTTTTGGCACATACTGCTACGTTACCATGCCTTTTGGCTTGAAAAACGCAGGTGCCACATACCAACGTACGATGCAGCGGTGCTTGAAGGACCAAATCGGCCGGAACGTGCACGCCTACGTCGACGACATCGCGGTCATGACCCGAAAGGGATCCGACTTGATCAGCGACCTGAAGGAAACCTTTGATAATCTCCGACGGTACAAGATGATGTTAAATCCGCTGAAGTGCGTCTTTGGCGTACCAGCCGGAAAACTCCTTGGCTTCATTGTTTCCCACAGGGGCATTGAAGTTAACCCGGAAAAAATCAAGGCTATCCTGAACATCAAGAGGCCAACTTGTCTCAAAGATGTGCAACGATTAACTGGTTGCGTTGCGGCAATCAGTAGATTTGTTAGCCGTCTTGGCGAGAAGGCCCTACCTCTATACAAGCTGCTGAAGAAAACAGACAAATTTGTCTGGGACGAGGCAGCAGACGAAGCACTTCAGGGATTGAAGAACATACTCTCCTCACCACCCATATTGGCAGCTCCAGCTGAGTCAGAGCCTATGCTCCTCTATATGGCAGCCACCAACAAAGTCATCAGTCTCGTAATCGTGGTGGTGCGACAGGAAGAAGGACATGAGCATGGAGTCCAAAGGCCCGTCTATTACATTAGCGAAGTCTTGACGGAATCCAAACAAAGATATCCTCACTTTCAGAAGCTAGCTTATGGAGTATTCCTAGGTAGCCGGAAGCTGAGACACTACTTCCAGGAGCATCCCATGACAGTGGTGAGCAAAGCTCCCCTGGCAACTATCATCAACAACTCCGACGCAACAGGGCGTGTAGCAAAATGGGGCATCGAGTTATCTGCCTTTGACATCAACTACGAAGCCAGAACTGCAATCAAGTCTCAAGTTCTAGCGGATTTTATCGCGGATTGGACTGAAGCGCCGGAGGGCACACCTGTGCCGGAACCTGAAGCTTGGGTCATGCACTTTGACGGATCCAAGCAACATCAAGGCTCGGGGGCTGGAGTTACCCTGAAGTCACCTACCGGAGAAGAACTGCAGTACGTTCTGCAGATTCACTTCGAAGCTACCAACAACATGGCGGAATACGAGGCTCTACTACACGGTCTGCGCATCGCTAAGGAAATTGGGATCAAGCACATCATATGCTGCGGAGATTCCGACCTGGTGGCACAACAAGTAGCCGGAACCTGGAACGCCAGAAACTCCGTCATGGCGGCTTACAGAGACGAAGTTGACGAGATCGCCAAGTGCTTCCTCGGATACGAAGTCAAGTACGTCAGGAGAGACGATAACACAGCAGCAGATATGCTGTCTAAGCTCGGATCCGGCAGGAAGCCAATTCCGCCTGGAATTTTCCTTGAGCATCTGCGAGTACCCTCGGTGAAGGGCGCAAACCCGGAAAATCCTGATCTGGCAGTTTCTCCGGCTAAGGAAGTGATGGCAATCATTCCGGCCTGGACTCAGCCGTTCCTGGATTACCTCATCGATCGAAAGTTGCCGGAGGACGAGGTCCACGCACGACAGATCATCAGGCGAGCAAGATCCTACACAATTGTTGATGGACAGCTCTACAAACGAAGTGCAAATGGGGTGTTTCTCAAATGCGTCTCTAATCAAGATGGCATTGAAATCCTCCGAGAGATCCACGCAGGGGATTGCGGGCATCACGCCGCCCCCAGGTCCCTCGTTGCAAAAGCTTTTCGGTTAGGATTTTACTGGCTAACAGCTAAAGAAGACGCTGAGAAGCTGGTGAAAACTTGCCGAGGTTGTCAGTACTACGCTACTCAACCAAACGCTCCAGCCCAAGAGCTGAGGACCATACCTATCACCTGGCCGTTCGCGGTCTGGGGGCTTGATATGGTTGGTAAGTTAAAGAAATCATCTCCTGGTGGTCATGAATACCTCTTGGTCGCTATTGACAAGTTCAGTAAATGGATCGAGGCAAAGCCAGTGAGAAAAGCCGACGGTGCTACGACACTAAAATTTGTTTGCAGCCTCGTGACGAGATTCGGCATCCCACACAGCATAATCACAGATAATGGCACAAACTTTGCGCAAGGAGAACTCAAGGATTACTGCGATGAAGTTGGGATCCGGCTTGACCTTGCATCTGTGGCCCATCCACAATCCAATGGTCAGGTCGAACGAGCCAATGGTCTTATACTAGCCGGAATCAAACCTCGCCTTGAAGAACCGCTGCAACGCGCAGCCGGAGCTTGGGCTGATGAACTAGACTCTGTTCTGTGGAGTTTGCGAACTACCCCTAACAGGTCAACCGGATTTACTCCGTTCTTCCTGGTATACGGATCCGAAGCTGTGCTCCCCACTGACATCATCCATGATTCACCGCGAGTTTCCGCCTATAATGAAGAAACTGCTGACGAGGCTCGACAGCTATCTGTGGACCTGATCGAAGAAGCTCGGAATTTAGCTGACCAACGCTCCACCATTTATCAGCAGAAGCTCCGACGCTATCACAGCCGTCGAGTTCGGAACCGCTCGTTCATGGTCGGAGACTTAGTCCTCCGCCTTCGTCAGGTGAAAGATCACAAGTTGCAATCTCCATGGGAAGGACCTTTTGTCATCAGCAAAGTGCTACACAACGGATCTTATTACCTTGTTGATTTCCGGGAATTAAAAGACAGACCTGCCAACTGGCACCGGAAACGAAAACGAGAGGATCCGGGTGACATATATGATGAAACAGATCGTCCCTGGAATATAGCACAGCTACGTCCTTTCCACACTTAGCGCTTTACGCATTACATACTTTGTAATATATATGATACATGATCAATGAAATAAAGCTTTTGGTTCACTCTTAGAGTCTTTTACCTCCTTTAATTTTTCATTTTTGGATCGTGTATGTTTTCCGACTAAAACCGCAGAGCTGGATCTTTCCGCCTAGGCGTGTATGAAAGTTGTGATTTTCAAAATCGTCCTTTAGGACGTAAG
The DNA here is from genome assembly GCA_030979885.1 of Lolium multiflorum. Taxonomy (NCBI): domain Eukaryota; kingdom Viridiplantae; phylum Streptophyta; class Magnoliopsida; order Poales; family Poaceae; genus Lolium; species Lolium multiflorum. The sequence continues at coordinate 35,600,923 of CM061753.1, forward strand.
CTTAAGTTTTCTGGTGGAAAAGTTTTTTGCGAACTCATGGATTCCTGGTAGCGACTTCCGGCACCTAGGCTGGGGGCTTGTTTCCGCGGTTATGGACGGACGCCATTGGGCTTCGTCGCCGCAGGCGAGCGTTTCCGGCCAAAGGTCCTCCGGCTCGTGGAAGGTCAAATGAGCAAGCCGGAAAATTAATAAGCCAGCACTTGCTTTTAACAAACGAAACATGCACATAACATATTGGATAGCAGGATAAGTTTTCTCCGCCCATGCATGCGTGTTCCGCTCCTAGCTACTTAAGAATTTAAGTTATATTACAAACCCTCGCTGGAGCCAAAATGATGCACTGTTTTTCCCGCAGGAATAAAGTTTTCACTCCTCCTTAGCCGGAGAAGTATTGCCCTCTGGATCCTTTTCCTCGGTGCCCTCGGCCGGAGACGACACATCCTCGTCACTTTCTTCCTCCTCTTTAGAAGTTGCAGTGCTGTCCTTGGGTTCCTCTTGGGGAGCATCCTTGGAGCTGGTCCAGGTAAACTGGGTTCCGGATTCCGCAGGTCGGGCCTCCGCGTCGCGCTCTTTTTGAAGTTCGGCTTCAAGGGGCTCGTCAGCAGGAAGAACGACCTTGTCGTAGAATTCTTCGTGCCGGATCCTGCGCGCGATGCGGGTGTCAAAGCCACTTACTGTGTCCAGGAGCGCACCAACATCTGCTTCCGGAGGAACGCCTGTGGTTACCCGGTCAAGATCAAGCTCCGAGTTATGCGCCAAGCACATAGTCAAGGTCATCGCAGCTGCGCCTCGGGCTGATGAAGCTTGCAGATCTGTCACCAGCTCCGGAAGAATGTCCATATTCTTAACAAGTTTGCGCAGACCGCAGATGCGGCTCTTCTTAAGGGACAAGTTGTGGCATATCTTCCGGGAGGCGGAGATGAGATCTTTGCAATCGTCACCTGCGAGAGTAAGGAGATCGTCCCGGGGAAATAGATTCCGACGCTTTTCCGGGTATCCAAGCGGCTCTTCACTTGATACAAGCCTAAGAGACAGGTTGAGCACAACAAGTTTCCCTTAAGTGGATTACCCAAGGTTTATCGAACTCGGGAGGAAGAGGTCAAAGATATCCCTCTCAAGCAACCCCTGCAACCACAAAGCAAGAAGTTTCTTGTGTCCCCAACACACCTAATAGGTGCACTAGTTCGGCGAAGAGATAGTGAAATACAAGTGGTATGAATGAATATGAGCAGTAGTACGGCGCCAGAAAATAGCTTGCTGGCGTGCAGTTGATGGTAGTAATATTGTAGGAAGTAAACAAGCAGTAGTAACGCAGCAGTAGTAACGCAGTAAAACAGTAAACAAGCAGCGATAGCAGTATTTAGGAACAAGGCCTAGGGATTAGACTTTCACTAGTGGACTCTCTCAACATTGATCACATAACAGAATAGATAAATGCATACTTGATACGTCCAATTTGCATCACTATTTTGTATCATAATTTGCTGTTATTCATTGATATATTTCATATTGGGACACAATACTTATGTTATTCCATCTATTTTGCATGTTTCATCATCATTGGAGGATCAACACCGGAGCCAGGATTCTGCTGGAAAAAGCACCGTCAGAACGCAATATTTCGGAAGATCAACTGTGGAAGGGAATTTCACGAAAATTCCTATTTTTCCAGATGACGGAGGGAGCCAGAAGGGGAAGAAGAGAGGGGCCACTGTGGGCCCAGACCATAGGGCGGCGCGGCCCAGGCCCTGGCCGCGCCACCCTATGCTCGGGGGGCCCACGACCCTTTCGCCTCCTTTTCTTCGCGTACTCCTTCGTCCCGAAAACCTAAGCCACAGAGGGATCCTCACGAAGGGTTACAGCCGCCTCGCGGGGCGGAGAACACCAGAGAGAAAAGAGCTCTCCGGCGGCAGAACTGGGAAATTCCCTCCCGGAGGGGGAAATCGACGCCATCGCCATCGTCATCGAGGGACATCATCTCCATCATCATCATCATCATCTCCACCATCTACACCGCCATCACCACCGCTGCACCTCGTCATCGCTGTAGCAATTCGGGTTAAATCTTGATTGTTTGATAGGGGAAACTCTCCCGGTGTTATTCTATACTTGTTGTAGATGCTATTGAGTGAAACCATTGAACCAAGGTTTATGTTCAGATTGTTATTCATCATCATATCACCTCTGATTGTATTCCATATGATGTCTCGTGAGTAGTTCGTTTAGTTCTTGAGGACATGGGTGAAGTCTAAATGCTAGTAGTGAATTATGGTTGAGTAATATTCAATGTTATGATATTTAAGTTGTGGTGTCATTCTTCTAGTGGTGTTGTGTGAACGTCGACTACACGACACTTCACCATTTATGGGCCTAGGGGAGTGCATCTTGTATTCGGTTGCTAATTGCGGGGTTGCCGGAGTGACAGAAACCTAAGCCCCCGTTAGTATATCGATGCAGGAGGGATTGCAGGATCTCAGAGTTTAAGGCTGTGGTTAGATTTATCTTAATTACTTTCTTGTAGTTGCGGATGCTTGCAAGGGGTATAATCACAAGTATGTATTAGTCCTAGGAAGGGCGGTGCATTAGCATAGGTTCACCCACACAACACTTATCAAAACAATGAAGATTAATCAGCTGTATGTAGCGAAAGCACTAGACTAAAATCCCCGTGTGTCCTCGAGAACGTTTGGTCATTATAAGTAATCAAACCGGCTTGTCCTTTGTGCTAAAAAGGATTTGGCCACTCGCTGCAATTATTTCTCTCGCATTTTATTTACTTGTACTTTATTTATCTGCAATATCAAAACCCCCTGAATACTTGTCTGTGAGCATTTACAGTGAAACCTTCATCGAAACTGCTTGTCAACACCTTCTGCTCCTCGTTGGGTTCGACACTCTTATTTATCGAAAGTACTACGATACACCCCCTATACTTGTGGGTCATCAAGACTATTTTCTGGCGCCGTTGCCGGGGAGTGAAGCGCTATTGGTAAGTGGAATTGGTAAGGAAATTTACTGTTTGTGCTGATTTTATTTCTGCCTGCTGCTATAAATCATTATGGAGAGATCTTCTCTTCAATTTCTATTTGGGAAATCTACTACTACTGCAACGGTAGTGGATGAAGCGCCAGGTGAGGAAGTAGTACCATATAAAATACCTATGAAAATTATTGAACGTGTTATGGATAACCGCTATGAAGGGGATGGAACTGTCCATCCTGGTGATCATTTACTGTTTTTGCATGAATTATGCGGGTTATTCAAATGTGCAGGTATTTCTATGAATGAAGTTAGAAAGAAACTATTCACTATATCGCTGTCTGGTAAAGCGGCGCACTGGTATAAATTGCTGAAGAATGGTGATTCTATTGATTGGGAGGACATTGTGCCTTTATTTTATTCCAAATTTTATCCTCCAAGTGAAATTCACAAAGATCGGAACCGCATATATAATTTTTGGCCTCATGATGGAGAGAGTATTGCCCAAGCTTGGGGGAGATTGAAGTCTTTAATGCTCAAATGCCCCATTCATGAGCTTCCTGGTAATGTTATTATTGATAATTTCTATGCAAGACTTTCTTTTCAAGACAAGACCTTGCTGGATACTTCTTGTTCTGGATCATTTACACGCAACAAAGAAGAGTTTAAAAGAGACCTTCTTGATCGGATCCAAGAAAATACTGAAGGATGGGAGAATGATAAAGATAGAGAATCAGGTATAATTTATGATTATAAATGCATTGAAGCTTTTATGGATACTGATAAATTTCGTAATATGAGTGCTACATATGGTCTTGATTCCCAAGTTGTTGCAAATCTTTATAGAGCTTTTGCCTCTCATTATGAACTGCCTAAGAAGAATTTTGATAAGTATCATGAACCGTATAAAGATAAAATTGATTCATCTGTAAACAAATGTGTAGTGGTTGAAACTGTTGATAATGTTATCCCTGAAGCTTATATTGAAAAAACTCCTTTCCCTGCTAAAATGAAGGAGTACTCTGTCATATCTAGTGCGGTTAATAAAAGTGAAAAGAAACCTAAAGAACCTGAAGAACAAATTAAAATTGAACCTGCTGTTGCTATAGTTAAAGATCTTGTGACTGAAAATGTGGAGGATGGTCATATTATTTTCTGTGAAGATGCTTCTAATATTGTTTCACATCCTAATAAATCCAAACAAGTTAGTGTTCCTATGCTATCTGTTAGAATTGGTGATCATTGCTATTATGGTTTATGTGATATTGGTGCAAGTGTTAGTGCTATTCCTTTGAACTTTGAGATTATGCACGAAATTGGTTCTTGTGAACTTGAAGATATTGATGTGGTTATTCATCTGGCTAATAGAGAAACTATTTCTCCGATTGGTATTGTTCGAGATGTGGAAGTTCTATGTGGTAAGATTAAATATCCTGCTGACTTTTTGGTACTTGGTTCTGCTGCTAGTGATCATTGTCCTATCATTTTTGGTAGACCTTTTCTAAATACTTGTGGAGCTATTATAGATTGTAAGAAAGAGAAAATTTTGACTAGATTTGCTGGTGAACCTTATGAATTTAACTTTTCTAAATTTACTAAAACTCCTTATAAAGCTGACTTGCCTAGTAATGATTTTAAAATGGAGCAGTGTGCATCTATTGTTCTTGTTCCTAATAACCCTTTGCAGCAACATTTGGAGAATAGTGAAAGTGAAGCTTTTAGGAAAGAAAGAGATGAGCTTGAGGAAATTTTTCTTCGCCAACCTATTCTCAAGCATGATTTACCGGTGGAAGATTTGGGTACAACACCGCCACCAAAGGAAGATCCTGTTTTTGATTTAAAGCCTTTACCTGATAATCTTAAATATGCTCATATTGATGATAAGAAAATATATCCTGTTATTATTAGTTCTAAGCTTTCAGAGATTGAGGAAGAAAGGTTATTGGAAATATTGAAGAAACACCGAGGAGCTATTGGCTATACTCTTGATGATTTGAAAGGGATTTCTCCTTCTATTTGCCAACATGCTATTAATATGGAAGAAGATGCAAAGCCTGTTGTTGAACATCAACGTCGTCTAATTCCGAAGATGAAGGAAGTGGTAAGAAACGAGGTATTAAAACTCCTTGAAGCTGGTATTATATATCCTATTGCTGATAGTAGATGGGTTAGTCCTGTTCATTGTGTTCCTAAGAAAGGAGGAATGACTGTTGTGCCTAATGATAATGATGAGCTTATTCCTCAAAGAATAGTTGTAGGTTATAGAATGTGCATTGATTTTCGAAAAGTTAATAAAGTTACTAAGAAAGATCATTACCCTTTACCCTTTATTGATCAAATGTTAGAGAGGTTGTCTAAAAATACTCATTTTTGCTTTCTTGATGGTTATTCTGGGTTTTCACAAATTGCTGTTAAAGCTAAAGATCAAGAGAAAACCACTTTTACTTGTCCTTATGGAACTTATGCTTACAGGCGTATGCCTTTTGGTTTATGTAATGCTCCTGCTACTTTTCAAAGATGCATGTCTGCTATTTTTCATGGTTTTTGCGAAAGTATTGTAGAGGTGTTCATGGATGATTTTTCTGTCTATGGGAATTCTTTTGATAATTGCTTGCGAAACCTCGATAAAGTTTTGCAGAGATGTGAAGAAACTAACCTTGTTCTTAATTGGGAGAAATGCCATTTTATGGTTAATGAAGGAATTGTATTGGGACATAAAATTTCTGAGAGAGGTATTGAAGTTGATAGAGCTAAAGTTGAAGCAATTGAGAAGATGCCCTATCCGAGGGATGTTAAAGGTATTCGTAGTGTTCTTGGTCATGCTGGGTTTTATAGGAGATTTATTAAAGATTTCTCTAAAATTTCAAAGCCTCTTACTAATCTTCTTCAAAAAGATGTACCTTTTGTTTTTGATGATGATTGTAAGGAAGCTTTTGAAACTCTAAAGAAAGCCTTAACAACTGCTCCTGTAGTTGAACCTCCTGATTGGAATTTGCCTTTTGAAATTATGTGTGATGCTAGTGATTTTGCTGTAGGCGCTGTTCTTGGACAGCGGGTAGATAAAAAATTAAATGTTATTCATTATGCTAGTAAGACTCTTGATGCTGCTCAAAGGAATTATGCTACAACTGAAAAAGAATTGTTAGTTGTAGTCTTTGCTTGTGATAAGTTTAGACCCTATATTGTTGATTCAAAAGTTACAATTCATACTGATCATGCTGCAATTAGATACCTTATGACAAAGAAAGATGCTAAGCCAAGGCTTATTAGATGGGTACTTCTTTTGCAAGAATTTGATTTACATATTATAGATAGGAAAGGTGCTGATAATCCTGTTGCTGATAATTTGTCTAGATTGGAAAATATTGCTTATGATCCTGTTCCTGTTAATGATAGTTTTCCAAATGAACAATTGGCTGTAATAAAGGTGAGCTCGCGAGAGAGCCCTTGGTATGCAGATTATGCTAACTTTATTGTTTCGAAGTATTTGCCTCCAACCTTTTCAGCTCAGCAACGGAGGAAATTCTTTTATGACTTGAGGCATTATTTTTGGGATGACCCACACTTATATAAAGAAGGAGTGGATGGTATTATGCGAAGATGTGTTCCTGAATATGAACAACAGGAGATATTGAATAAATGTCATGGAAGTGTTTATGGAGGACATCACGCTGGAGATAGAACCGCGCAAAAGGTTCTACAATCAGGTTTTTATTGGCCAACACTCTTCAAAGATGCAAGGAAATTTATTTTATCTTGTGATGAATGTCAAAGAGTTGGTAATATCTCTAGACGCAATGAAATGCCTATGAATTATACTCTTGTTATTGAACCATTCGATTGTTGGGGATTCGACTTCATGGGACCTTTCCCTTCTTCAGACGGTAACACTCATATACTTGTCGCTGTTGATTATGTTACTAAATGGGTAGAAGCTATACCTACAAAAAGTGCTGATGGTGAGACCTCTATAAAAATGCTGGTAGATATTATATTTCCTAGATTTGGAGTACCTAGATATATTATGACTGATGGAGGTTCTCATTTCATTCATGGAGGTTTTAGAAAAACTCTTGCTAAGTATGGTATTAATCATAGAATTGCTTCTGCTTATCACCCTCAAACTAGCGGTCAAGTAGAATTATCAAATAGAGAGATTAAAGCTATCTTGGGTAAGACTGTTAATAAATCTAGAAAGAATTGGCCTAGCAAATTGAAAGAAGCGTTATGGGCTTATAGAACTGCTTATAAAAATCCTATGGGAATGTCACCTTATAAAATGGTTTATGGAAAAGCTTGTCATTTACCTTTAGAACTAGAGCACAAAGCTTATTGGGCTGTTAGAGAATTAAATAAAGATCCTAAATTAGCCGGTAATAAGAGGTTGTTGCAATTAAGTTCTCTAGATGAATGGAGAAGTGAAGCTTATGAAAATGCTAAACTCTTTAAAGAAAAAGTTAAGAAATGGCATGATAGAAGGATCATCAAAAGAGAATTTAATGTTGGAGATCAAGTTCTATTGTATCGGTCTCGTCTCAGATTCTTTGCAGGGAAATTACTCTCGAAGTGGGAAGGACCATATGTTGTTGAGGAGGTGTATCGTTCAGGAGCAATTAAAATTAGCTCTCTCCAAGGCAATGCCACACAAGTGGTGAATGGACAAAGACTCAAGCATTATATCTCGGGCGATTCTTATAATGTTGATGTTGATATTATTCAAGTGGAAACACCGGAGGCTTTCATCAAAGGACAAATTGACAGTCCGCCAGAACTGGACTTTGAATAGGTAACAGTACAGGTAATAAAGAGTCCGCGTTTACCTTTCCGAACATTATTTCTGCTGTTTTTAGAAAATATGAAAAATTACGGAATCGAAACGGAGTGGAAAAGACGCGCGAGGGCCCGTCACCACAGGCCGGCGCGGGCCCCACCCTGGCCGCGCCGACCTATGGTGACGGCACCTCGGTGTCCCGTTTCCACTCGTTTTCGGCCTGGAACCTTCCTTTTGTCGTAAAAATATTTGCTATATAATCCCCCGGACCCCTGGAGGTCCGTAATATCGTTTTCTCGTCGTGTTTTGTTTCGAGCTGTTTTCTGCCAGATTTGTTTTGATCTAGAAGCACCATGGTCTCCAACAACAAAACAGGGGGCCTTGGAGGGAAGAGATGGATGAGAGGATCAATAAGGAGAAGGAGAAGATAGCGTCGGCAAAAGGAGAGTGGGAAACTACGAGGAGTAAGCCAATTTTGGTGGGATCGGTTAATACTGGGCGTTCTTTTTCTCATAACTTGCAGGGAGCTCTTCCGCCTGCTCTGGACCTCGACTCTTTCCCTTGTGTGGAGGAAGCAATACGGGTTGCTGATGAGTTTTGTGATCAATATCGTGCTCTCAAAAGGGAAGTGGAGATACTTCAGGAGGAGAACCAGCGACTTCGCAGAATGCTGGAATATTACTCAAACCTCAGCACAAGGCCATCACCGCCACACTCGGGTAACAATGAGTCTCTTCAGGTTTTGGTGCAGAATTACAAAATTGAGAAGCTGAAGCTGAAGGAGATCCTTATGAAGCGCGAGAGGAATCCATCACCACCATCACCGAAGGAGTAATTCATCATTGGTATTGGCATCCCCTTGGTTTGTTCCAAGCTTGGGGGAGTGCCGCGGTATCACATCACCACCACCTTTATCTTTTACTATCAAGTAGTGTCATATCATGAGTAGGGAAGTTATCATATAGAATAGTATGCAATGTGGAAGTATCTCTCTTAGTTAGTTATCTATGTATCCGTTGGTGTGAGTTATCGTTATGGAATATTAATGAGAAGTCTTATCATTTACTTTTTGCACACCTTATTTTAGTTTGCAATCTCCATTATATGATTACTCTTGACATGAGTATTGATATCACTTTGGGAGCATCGAGTAAATCTATTTGGTTTTGGCAAACTTAGCATTGGTCAATAGCAACAACATCTTGATGTTTAATAGAAGAGAGAAATACACTTAGATACATTACTCTATTATCTCTATGCTTAGTATTCTAGAGTTAAAATTGCTTGTGCTTATGAGAAAGATGCATGATTGTTTCTATCATATGTATATTTGTTTGTTTCCCTCAACCTTTATGCTTGCTATCAAACCTTGCTAGCCAAAGACCTGTATCGAGAGGAATGCTTCTCATACATCCATAACCTTAGACCAAACCTATGCCATTTGTGTCCACCATACCTACCTACTACATGGTATTTTCTGCCATTCCAAGTAAATACTTCATGTGCTACCTTTAAATTATTCAAACTATACTACTTCTTATTTGTGTCAATGTTTTATAGCTCATGAGGAAGTATGTGGTGTTTTATCTTTCAATCTTGTTGGGCGGACTTTCACTAATGGACTAGCGGCACATCCGCTTATCCAATAATTTTGCAATAAGAGCTGGCAACGGGGTTCCCAGCCCCAATTAATAACTTTCATTAATAATTCTCTTCACATGTTTTGCTCTGACTTATCAGTAAGCAACTTAATTTTGCAATAGACACTCCTCCATGGTATGTGAATGTTGGAAGGCACCCGAGGATTCGGTTAGCCATGGATTGAGAAAGCCAAGGTTGGGGGGAGTGTCACCCATAATAAAACTAAAATACATGTGTAAACAAAAGAGAAGGGGGATGATCTACCTTGCTGGTAGAGATACCGTCCCTCATGGGAGCCGCTCTTTGAAGGTTCGTTTGGCAAGGGGGTTAGAGTACCCGCTACCATTCGTTGACAACAACAAACACCGCTCAAAATCTTACTTTTATGCTCTTTACATGATTTCAAAACTTGAAAAGCTCTAGCACATGATTTAATCCCTGCTTCCCTCTGCGAAGGGCCTATCTTTTACTTTTATGTTGAGTCAGTAAACCTATTTCCCTCTATCTCAAGCAAGCAATTGAGTTGTTGTGAACCAATCATTTATGCTATGATTCAGTTGATCATGTCTTTTATACTTTCTTGTTTAGTACCAATTTTATCTGAATGAATATGACTTTGAAGTTATCAATGATTATGAAGAGATTGTTATGCTTAAATATGAAGGCTCAGCTATAAATTCTAATATGAAAGCTTTGCTTAGAAGTACAATCCGTTAGCAGTTCTCTGACCAAGAACAAAGTTTGCCATCACCAATTATGATTTCTTATGCACCTTTACATGTGATCTCTCTTTACTTATTTCGAGATGAGTTATATGAGGAAGTTGTTTACTAGAATGTCTTGTGTGAATGAATATGATGCTTCTTGTCCGTATTTTATTTATCGACTCTTCACTCCATAAACATGTGGTCTTGTTTATCGAGCTCAGTTTCGCTTGGGGACAAGCGAGGTCTAAGCTTGGGGGAGTTGATACGTCCAATTTGCATCACTATTTTGTATCATAATTTGCTGTTATTCATTGATATATTTCATATTGGGACACAATACTTATGTTATTCCATCTATTTTGCATGTTTCATCATCATTGGAGGATCAAGCACCGGAGCCAGGATTCTGCTGGAAAAAGCACCGTCAGAACGCAATATTTCGGAAGATCAACTGTGGAAGGGAATTTCACGAAAATTCCTATTTTTCCAGATGACGGAGGGAGCCAGAAGGGGAAGAAGAGAGGGGCCACTGTGGGCCCAGACCATAGGCGGCGCGGCCCAGGCCCTGGCCGCGCCACCCTATGCTCTGGGGGGGCCCACGCCTCCTTTTCTTCGCGTACTCCTTCGTCCCGAAAACCTAAGCCACAGAGGGATCCTCACGAAGGGTTACAGCCGCCTCTGCGGGCGGAGAACACCAGAGAGAAAGAGCTCTCCGGCGGGCAGGAATCCGCCGGGGAAATTCCCTCCCGGAGGGGGAAATCGACGCCATCGCCATCGTCATCGAGCGGGACATCATCTCCATCATCATCATCATCATCTCCACCATCTACACCGCCATCACCACCGCTGCACCTCGTCATCGCTGTAGCAATTCGGGTTAAATCTTGATTGTTTGATAGGGGAAACTCTCCCGGTGTTATTCTATACTTGTTGTAGATGCTATTGAGTGAAACCATTGAACCAAGGTTTATGTTCAGATTGTTATTCATCATCATATCACCTCTGATTGTATTCCATATGATGTCTCGTGAGTAGTTCGTTTAGTTCTTGAGGACATGGGTGAAGTCTAAATGCTAGTAGTGAATTATGGTTGAGTAATATTCAATGTTATGATATTTAAGTTGTGGTGTCATTCTTCTAGTGGTGTCGTGTGAACGTCGACTACACGACACTTCACCATTTATGGGCCTAGGGGAGTGCATCTTGTATTCGGTTGCTAATTGCGGGGTTGCCGGAGTGACAGAAACCTAAGCCCCCGTTAGTATATCGATGCAGGAGGGATCGCAGGATCTCAGAGTTTAAGGCTGTGGTTAGATTTATCTTAATTACTTTCTTGTAGTTGCGGATGCTTGCAAGGGGTATAATCACAAGTATGTATTAGTCCTAGGAAGGGCGGTGCATTAGCATAGGTTCACCCACACAACACTTATCAAAACAATGAAGATTAATCAGCTGTATGTAGCGAAAGCACTAGACTAAAATCCCCGTGTGTCCTCGAGAACGTTTGGTCATTATAAGTAATCAAACCGGCTTGTCCTTTGTGCTAAAAAGGATTGGGCCACTCGCTGCAATTATTTCTCTCGCATTTTATTTACTTGTACTTTATTTATCTGCAATATCAAAACCCCCTGAATACTTGTCTGTGAGCATTTACAGTGAATCCTTCATCGAAACTGCTTGTCAACACCTTCTGCTCCTCGTTGGGTTCGACACTCTTATTTATCGAAAGTACTACGATACACCCCCTATACTTGTGGGTCATCAATACTCTACACTCTCTTGTTGGATGATGAACACATTGCGTAGGATTACACGAACCCTCAATGCCGGAGTTAACAAGCTCCACAATTCAATGTTCATATTTAAATAACCTTAGAGTGCATGAAAGATCGACACGACTAAACCAAGTACTAACATAGCATGCACACTGTCACCTTCACGCAGTTAGGAGGAATAGATCACATCAATACCATCATAGCAATAGTTAACTTCATAATCTACAAGAGATCATAATCATAGCCTACGCCAAGTACTAACACGGATGCACACACTGTCACCATTACACCGTGAAGGAGGAATAAAACTACTTTAATAACATCACTAGAGTAGCACATAGACTAGTAGCGATACAAAGCTCATCATATGGATCTCAATCATGTAAAGCAGCTCATGAGATCATTGTATTGGAGTACAGAGAGAGAGAGATGAACCACATAGCTACCGGTACAGCCCCGAGCCTCGATGGAGAACTACTCCCTCCTCATGGGAGCAGCAGCGGTGATGAAGATGGCGGTGGAGATGGCAGCGGTGTCGATGGAGAAGCCTTCCGGGGGCACTTCCCCGTCCCGGCGGCGTGCCGGAACAGAGACTCCTGTCCCCCGAATCTTGATTTCGCGATGGCGGCGGCTCAGGAAGGTTTTCTCGGGTTTCGTCTTCCGTATCAGGGTTTTCGCGACGGAGGCTTTAAATAGGCGAAGAGGCGGCGCAGGAGGGTCGAAGGGGTGCCCACACCATAGGCTGGCGCGGCCAGGGCCCAGCCGCGCCACCCTATCATCTCTGGGCCCACAGGCCCCTCCGCGCTCTCGGGTGTTCTGGATGCTTCCGGGCAAAATAGGAACCTGGGCGTTGATTTCGTCCAATTCCGAGAATATTTCGTTACTAGGATTTCTGAAACCAAAAACAGCAGAAAACAGGAACTGGCACTTCGGCATCTTGTTAATAGGTTAGTTCCAGAAAATGCACGAATATGACATAAAGTGTGCATAAAACATGTAGGTATCATCAATAAAGTAGCATGGAACATAAGAAATTATCGATACGTTGGAGACGTATCAGCATCCCCAAGCTTAGTTCTGCTCGTCCCCGAAACGATAACAAAGATAATTTCTGAAGGAAGTGCCATCATAACCTTGATCATACTATTTGTAAACATATGTAATGAATGCAACGATCAAAACAATGGTAATGACATGAGTAAACAAGTGAATCATAAAGCAAAGACTTTTCATGAATAGTACTTCAAGACAAGCATCAATAAGTCTTGCATAAGAGTTAACTCATAAAGCAATAAATCAAAGTAGAGGTATTGAAGCAACACAATGGAAGATTAAGTTTCAGCGGTTGCTTTCAACTTATAACATGTATATCTCATGGATAGTGTCAATGTAAAGTAATATAACAAGTGCAATATGCAAGTATGTAGGAATCAATGCACAGTTCACACAAGTGTTTGCTTCTTAAGGTGGAAGAGAGATAGGTAAACTGACTCAACAATAAAAGTAAAAGAAAGGTCCTTCAAAGAGGAAAGCATCGATTGCTATATTTGTGCTAGAGCTTTTATTTTGAAAACATAAAGAAGCATAAAAGTAAAGTTTTGAGAGGTGTTTGTTGTTGTCAACGAATGGTAGCGGGTACTCTAACTACCTCATCAACCAGACTTTCAAGAGCGGCTCCCATGAAGGACGTTATCTCTACCAGCAAGGTAGATCATCCCTCTTCTCTTTTGTTTACACATGTACTTTAGTTTAGTTTTTCTTTATTTATGGATGACACTCCTCCCAACCTTTTGCTTACACAAGCCATGGCTAACCGAATCCTCGGGTGCCTTCCAACATTCACATACCATGGAGGAGTGTCTATTTGCAAAATTAAGTTGCTTACTGATGAATCAGAGCAAAACATGTGAAGAGAATTATTAATGAAAGTTAATTAATTGAGGCTGGGAACCTCATTGCCAGCTCTTTTTGCAAAATTATTGGATAAGCGGATGAAGCCACTAGTCCATTGTGAAAGTCTGTCAAAAGTAAATGACAAGATCGAAAGATAAAACACCACATACTTCCTCATGAGCTATAAAACATTGACACAAATAAGAGGTAATAACTTTTGAATTGTTTAAAGGTAGCACTCAAGCAATTTACTTTGGAATGGCGGAGAAATACCATGTAGTAGGTAGGTATGGTGGACACAAATGGCATAGTGGTTGGCTCAAAGATTTTGGATGCATGAGAAGTATTCCCTCTCGATACAAGGCTTAGGCTAGCAAGGTTTATTTGAAACAAACACAAGGATGAACCGGTGCAGCAAAACTCACATAAAAGACATATTGTAAACATTATAAGACTTTACACCGTCTTCCTTGTTGTTCAAAACTCAATACTAGAAATTATCTAGACCTTAGAGAGACCAAATATGCAAACCAAATTTTAGCAAGCTCTATGTATTTCTTCACTAATGGGTGCAAAGTATATGATGCAAGAGCTTAAACATGAGCACAACAATTGCCAAGTATCACATTATCCAAGACATTTTACCAATTACTACATGTAGCATTTTTCCAATTCCAACCATATAACAATTTAACGAAGAGGAAACTTCGCCATGAATATTATGAGCTAAGAACACATGTGTTCATACGAACCAGCGGAGCGTGTCTCTCTCCCACACAAGGATGAACTTATTCAGAGAACTAAGATAACAAAACAAAAACAAAAATAAAAGCACACAGACGCTCCAAGTAAAGAACATAAGATGTGACCGAATAAAAATATAGTTTCAAGAGAAGGAACCTGATACTTTGTCGATGAAGAAGGGGATGCCTTGGGCATCCCCAAGCTTAGATGCTTGAGTCTTCTTGAAATATGCAGGGATGAACCACGGGGGCATCCCCAAGCTTAGAGCTTTCACTCCTCTTGATCATAGTATATCATACTCCTCTCTTGACCCTTGAAAACTTCCTTCACACCAAACTTCAAGCAAACTCATTAGAGGGTTAGTGCATAATCAAAAATTCACATGTTCAGAGGTGACACAATCATTCTTAACACTTCTGGACATTGCACATAACTTCTGAAAGTTAATGGAACAAAGAAACTCATTCAACTTAACAAAAGCGGCAATGCGAAATAAAAGGCAGAATCTGTCAAAAACAGAACAGTCCGTAAAGACGAATTTTAAAATGGCACCAGACTTGCTCAAACGGAAAAACTCAAAACTAATGAAAGTTGAGTACATATCTGAGGATCACGCACGTAAATTGGCATATTTTCTGAGTTACCTACAGAGAAAACAGCCCAGATTCGTGACAGATAGAAATCTGTTTCTGCGCAGAAATCCAAATCTAGTATCAACCTTCGATTAGAGGCTTCACTTGGCACAACAAAACACAAAACTAAGATAAGGAGAGGTTGCTACAGTAGTAAACAACTTCCAAAACACAAATATAAAACAAAGTACTGTAGCAAAATAACACATGGGTTATCTCCCAATAAGTTCTTTTCTTTATAGCCATTAAGATGGGCTCAGCAGTTTTAATGATGCACTCGCAAGAAATAGAAGTTGAAGCAAAAGAGAGCATCAAGAGGCAAATTCAAAACACATTTAAGTCTAACATGCTTCCTATGCATAGGAATCTTGTAAATAAACAAGTTCATGAAGAGCAAAGTAACAAGCATAGGAAGATAAAACAAGTGTAGCTTCAAAAATTTCAGCACATAGAGAGGTGTTTTAGTAACATGAAAATTTCTACAACCATATTTTCCTCTCTCATAATAACTTTCAGTAGCAACATGAGCAAACTCAACAATATAACTATCACATAAAGCATTCTTATCATGAGTCTCATGCATAAAATTATTACTCTCCACATAGGCATAATCAATTTTATTAGTTGTAGTGGGAGCAAATTCAACAAAGTAGCTATCATTATTATTCTTATCATCAAATATAAGAGGCATATTATTATCAAAGTAAATTTTCTCCTCAATGCTTGGGGGACTAAAAATATCATGCTCATCAAAGCCAGCTTCCCCAAGCTTAGAATTTTCCATAGCATTAGCAACAATAGTGTTCAAAGCATTCATATTAATATGTTCCATGGGTTTTTTAATTTTTGCATCAAACCATCCATGTCTTAAATCAGGAAATAGAATAAAAAGGTCATTGTTGTCCATTATGCCTAACTAGTGTAAACAAGAAACCAAATGTCGTAATTGCAAAGTCTAAAGGAAATAGCTTTGAGCACACACACAATGGCGCCAGAAAAGTACTGTTACCTGGAACCGAAGTATGAGTGCCTTTTACCTTTCCTCCCCGGCAATGGCGCCAGAAAAGTGCTTGATGTCTACGGGTGCTTCTATTCTTGTAGACAGTGTTGGGCCTCCAAGAGCAGAGGTTTGTAGAACAGCAGCAAGTTTCCCTTAAGTGGATTACCCAAGGTTTATCGAACTCAGGGAGGAAGAGGTCAAAGATATCCCTCTCAAGCAACCCTGCAACCACAAAGCAAGAAGTCTCTTGTGTCCCCAACACACCTAATAGGTGCACTAGTTCGACGAAGAGATAGTGAAATACAAGTGGTATGAATGAATATGAGCAGTAGTACGGCGCCAGAAAATAGCTTACTGGCGTGCAGTTGATGGTAGTAATATTGTAGGAAGTAAACAAGCAGTAGTAACGCAGCAGTAGTAACGCAGTAAAACAGTAACAAGCAGCGATAGCAGTATTTAGGAACAAGGCCTAGGGATTAGACTTTCACTAGTGGACTCTCTCAACATTGATCACATAACAGAATAGATAAATGCATACTCTACACTCTCTTGTTGGATGATGAACACATTGCGTAGGATTACACGAACCCTCAATGCCGGAGTTAACAAGCTCCACAATTCAATGTTCATATTTAAATAACCTTAGAGTGCATGAAAGATCGACACGACTAAACCAAGTACTAACATAGCATGCACACTGTCACCTTCACGCCAGTTAGGAGGAATAGATCACATCAATACCATCATAGCAATAGTTAACTTCATAATCTACAAGAGATCATAATCATAGCCTACGCCAAGTACTAACACGGATGCACACACTGTCACCATTACACCGTGAAGGAGGAATAAAACTACTTTAATAACATCACTAGAGTAGCACATAGACTAGTAGCGATACAAAGCTCATCATATGGATCTCAATCATGTAAGGAAGCTCATGATATCATTGTATTGGAGTACAGAGAGAAAGAGATGAACCACATAGCTACCGGTACAGCCCCGAGCCTCGATGGAGAACTACTCCCTCCTCATGGGAGCAGCAGCGGTGATGAAGATGGCGGTGGAGATGGCAGCGGTGTCGATGGAGAAGCCTTCCGGGGCACTTCCCCGTCCCGACGGCGTGCCGGAACAGAGACTCCTGTCCCCCGAATCTTGATTTCGTGATGGCGGCGGCTCAGGAAGGTTTTCTCGGGTTTCGTCTTCCGTATCAGGGTTTTCGCGACGGAGGCTTTAAATAGGCGAAGAGGCGGCGCAGGAGGGTCGAAGGGGTGCCCACACCATAGGCTGCGCGGCCAGGGCCCAGGCCGCGCCACCCTATCATCTGGGGCCCACAGGGCCCCCCTCTGGCGGCTCTCGGGTGTTCTGGATGCTTCCGGGCAAAATCGGAACCTGGGCGTTGATTTCGTCCAATTCCGAGAATATTTCGTTACTAGGATTTCTGAAACCAAAAACAACAGAAAACAGGAACTGGCACTTCGGCATCTTGTTAATAGGTTAGTTCCAGAAAATGCACGAATATGACATAAAGTGTGCATAAAACATGTAGGTATCATCAATAAAGTAGCATGGAACATAAGAAATTATCGATACGTTGGAGACGTATCAGTATCCAAGCGGCTCTGCATAAGATAATCAGATATAAGCATGCAAGTTGAGCACAAAAATTAGACATCAAGATAAGATTCCGGTTAAGTACCCAGGATGTTTTCGGTCAGCAAGTCCCAATGACGTTCTGCGGTCTCCATGTATTTCCGGAGTCCGTTGAGCTCTTTTTGCTGCCTCTTTATGGTCTCACTATCAGCATTTCTCTTCAGCGCGAATTCGCCCTTTTCCTTGATGAAATCGGAATTTTCTCCGCCAGCTGCTCGGCCTGCTCCTTCTTTTGTTCCGCCTCCTTCCGTTTCGTTTCCAATTCTTGGTACGAGAGCGCATGTTCTCAAGTTCAGAGGAGGCCGTGGCAAGGGAAGAGGATGCGCCTGTAATTATATACATCAAAAATAAGTTCAAGGTCGGAATGTGAACTAATGACAAAAAGGCGGAAACCTTGGGCGTCCGCCATTGTTTGTTCAGTTCTGCATTTTCATTTTTCGGGTCCGGATACTTTCCGCTTGACCCAGGGTAACGCGGCGCTGAAGGGCAATGTTTTTGTGCGTTCAAAATGCAGCGCCTGCTGTTCCTGTAAAGTAAGATCAGAGCAGGAGTAAAGATTCCGCCTATAACAGTGGGGTCCTTTGAAGCATTATTGCCGGAACCTTTCCTCCATAATGCTTGGGGGCTGCTGCGTCAATCTAAAAATCTTTCCAGAAGTAATCTTTGTCTAAGCATCTAAGCGCTAACTAGTAATTGGTTTCCGCTTACATGCTTGGGGGCTACTGGGGAGTACCTTTTGCTTGCAAATGAGTTTGTCGAAGAACCGGCCAACGTCCTTCTTGAAGTCCTAGATTTCCGACGTCGCGGCGTCAGGCTTCCCCCAGGCATTGTTCAGCATAGCGTTGAGCATATCTTGTTCAAGCTCCCATTTCTCCGCCTCGGTTAGTTTGTTGAAAAACTTAGTAGCATATGCCTTGGGGGTGGAAGTGAGGTCAGCTGGATCTCCAAAATTCTTCGGAAATACGACGACGTCGCCAGCGCCGGCTCCGGCTTCTCAGAAGAAGTAACTTCAGCCTCTCCTTGGCCTTGTTCTTCTGCTTCATCTTGGGCAAGGCCTTTGGACTTTGGATCTTCTCCGCCCACCTTCTCGCTGCTAACCGGAATTATTTCCGGTGGAGTGTTTGCGGCAGGAGGGGGAGATTGATCAGCCTGAGGGGGAGATGGCTGAGGAGCAGTATGGGAAGTGTTTGGCAGAGCTGGAGTAGGAGGACCAACAGCCGGAGACTTTTTCATATACTTCATGATGGGCTCTTGGCTGGTGGTCCGGGTGGCGGCGGTACTCGCATTTCTGCAAGCAAGTGAAAGGGATTACATAAGAAACAACTACATCAAAATAGAGATGCACCATACTCTGAAACTTACGGGGTGCCGGGTGATACATCCAATTTGCATCACTATTTTGTATCATAATTTGCTGTTATTCATTGATATATTTCATATTGGGACACAATACTTATGTTATTTCATCTATTTTGCATGTTTCATCATCATTGGAGGATCAAGCACCGGAGCCAGGATTCTGCTGGAAAAAGCACCGTCAGAACGCAATATTTCGGAAGATCAACTGTGGAAGGGAATTTCACGTAAATTCCTATTTTTCCAGATGACGGAGGGAGCCAGAAGGGGAAGAAGAGAGGGGCCACAGTGGGCCCAGACCATAGGGCGGCGCGCCCATGGCCTGGCCGCGCCACCCTATGCTCGGGGGGCCCACGACCCTTTCGCCTCCTTTTCTTCGCGTACTCCTTCGTCCCGAAAACCTAAGCTAGAGAGAGGACCCCACGAAGGGTTACAGCCGCCTCTGCGGGGCGGAGAGCACCAGAGAGAAAGAGCTCTCCGGCGGGCAGGAATCCGGGGAAATTCCCTCCCGGAGGGGGAAATCGACGCCATCGCCATCGTCATCGAGCGGGACATCATCTCCATCAACATCATCATCATCTCCACCATCTACACCGCCATCACCACCGCTGCACCTCGTCATCGCTGTAGCAATTCGGGTTAAATCTTGATTGTTTGATAGGGGAAACTCTCCCGGTGTTATTCTATACTTGTTGTAGATGCTATTGAGTGAAACCATTGAACCAAGGTTTATGTTCAGATTGTTATTCATCATCATATCACCTCTGATTGTATTCCATATGATGTCTCGTGAGTAGTTCGTTTAGTTCTTGAGGACATGGGTGAAGTCTAAATGCTAGTAGTGAATTATGGTTGAGTAATATTCAATGTTATGATATTTAAGTTGTGGTGTCATTCTTCTAGTGGTGTCGTGTGAACGTCGACTACACGACACTTCACCATTTATGGGCCTAGGGGAGTGCATCTTGTATTCGGTTGCTAATTGCGGGGTTGCCGGAGTGACAGAAACCTGAGCCCCCGTTAGTATATCGATGCAGGAGGGATCGCAGGATCTCAGAGTTTAAGGCTGTGGTTAGATTTATCTTAATTACTTTCTTGTAGTTGCGGATGCTTGCAAGGGGTATAATCACAAGTATGTATTAGTTCTAGGAAGGGCGGTGCATTAGCATAGGTTCACCCACACAACACTTATCAAAACAATGAAGATTATTTAGCCACTTGAAGCGAAAGTACTAGACTAAAATCCCCATGTGTCCTCAGGAACGTTTGGTCATTATAAGTAATCAAACCGGCTTGTCCTTTGTGCTAAAAAGGATTGGGCCACTTGCTGCAATTATTTCTCTCGCATTTTATTTACTTGTACTTTATTTATCTACAATATCAAAACCCCCTGAATACTTGTCTGTGAGCATTTACAGTGAATCCTTCATCGAAACTGCTGTCAACACCTTCTGCTCCTCGTTGGGATCGACATTCTTACTTATCGAAGATACTACGATACACCCCTATACTTGTGGGTCATCAAGACTATTTTCTGGCGCCGTTGCCGGGGAGTGAAGCGCTATTGGTAAGCGGAATTGGTAAGGAAATTTACTGTTTGTGCTGATTTTATTTCTGCCTGCTGCTATAAATCATTATGGAGAGATCCTCTCTTCAATTTCTATTTGGGAAATCTACTACTACTGCAACGGTAGTGGATGAAGCGCCAGGTGAGGAAGTAGTACCATATAAAATACCTATGAAAATTATTGAACGTGTTATGGATAACCGCTATGAAGGGGATGGAACTGTCCATCCTGGTGATCATTTACTGTTTTTGCATGAATTATGCGGTTTATTCAAATGTGCAGGTATTTCTATGAATGAAGTTAGGAAGAAACTATTCACTATATCGCTGTCTGGTAAAGCGGCGCACTGGTATAAATTGCTGAAGAATGGTGATTCTATTGATTGGGAGGACATTGTGCCTTTATTTTATTCCAAATTTTATCCTCCAAGTGAAATTCACAAAGATCGGAACCGCATATATAATTTCTGGCCTCATGATGGAGAGAGTATTGCCCAAGCTTGGGGGAGATTGAAGTCTTTAATGCTCAAATGCCCCATTCATGAGCTTCCTGGTAATGTTATTATTGATAATTTCTATGCAAGACTTTCTTTTCAAGACAAGACCTTGCTGGATACTTCTTGTTCTGGATCATTTACACGCAAGAATGAAGAGTTTAAAAGAGACCTTCTTGATCGGATCCAAGAAAATACTGAAGGATGGGAGAACGACAAAGATAGAGAATCAGGTATAACTTATGATTATAAATGCATTGAAGCTTTTATGGATACTGATAAATTTCGTAATATGAGTGCTACATATGGTCTTGATTCCCAAGTTGTTGCAAATCTTTATAAAGCTTTTGCCTCTCATTATGAACTTCCTAAGAAGAATTTTGATAAGTATCATGAACCGTATAAAGATAAAATTGATTCATCTGTAAACAAATGTGTAGTGGTTGAAACTGTTGATAATGTTATTCCTGAAGCTTATATTGAAAAACTCCTTTCCCTGCTAAAATGAAGGAGTACTCTGTCATATCTAGTGCGGTTAATAAAAGTGAAAAGAAACCTAAAGAACCTGAAGAACAAATTAAAATTGAACCTGCTGTTGCTATAGTTAAAGATCTTGTGACTGAAAATGTGGAGGATGGTCATATTATTTTCTGTGAAGATGCTTCTAATATTGTTTCACATCCTAATAAATCCAAACAAGTTAGTGTTCCTATGCTATCTGTTAGAATTGGTGATCATTGTTATTATGGTTTATGTGATATTGGTGCAAGTGTTAGTGCTATTCCTTATGAGCTTTACACGGAGATTATGCACGAAATTGGTTCTTGTGAACTTGAAGATATTGATGTGGTTATTCATCTGGCTAATAGAGAAACTATTTCTCCAATTGGTATTGTTCGGGATGTGGAAGTTCTATGTGGTAAGATTAAATATCCTGCTGACTTTTTGGTACTTGGTTCTGCTGCTAGTGATCATTGTCCTATCATTTTTGGTAGACCTTTTCTAAATACTTGTGGAGCTATTATAGATTGTAAGAAAGAGAAAATTTTGACTAGATTTGCTGGTGAACCTTATGAATTTAACTTTTCTAAATTTACCAAAACTCCTTATAAAGCTGACTTGCCTAGTAATGATTTTAAAATGGAGCAGTGTGCATCTATTGTTCTTGTTCCTAATAATCCTTTGCAGCAACATTTGGAGAATAGTGAAAGTGAAGCTTTTAGGAAAGAAAGAGATGAGCTTGAGGAAATTTTTCGTCGCCAACCTATTCTCAAGCATGATTTACCGGTGGAAGATTTGGGTACAACACCGCCACCAAAGGAAGATCCTGTTTTTGATTTAAAGCCTTTACCTGACAATCTTAAATATGCTCATATTGATGATAAGAAAATATATCCTATTATTATTAGTTCTAAGCTTTCAGAGATTGAGGAAGAAAGGTTATTGGAAATATTGAAGAAACACCGAGGAGCTATTGGCTATACTCTTGATGATTTGAAAGGGATTTCTCCTTCTATTTGCCAACATGCTATTAATATGGAAGAAGATGCAAAGCCTGTTGTTGAACATCAACGTCGTCTAATTCCGAAGATGAAGGAAGTGGTAAGGAACGAGGTATTAAAACTTCTTGAAGCTGGTATTATATATCCTATTGCTGATAGTAGATGGGTTAGTCCTGTGCATTGCGTTCCTAAGAAAGGAGGAATGACTGTTGTGCCTAATGATAATGATGAGCTTATTCCTCAAAGAATAGTTGTAGGTTATAGAATGTGCATTGATTTTCGAAAAGTTAATAAAGTTACTAAGAAAGATCATTACCCTTTACCCTTTATTGATCAAATGTTAGAGAGGTTGTCTAAAAATACTCATTTTTGCTTTCTTGATGGATATTCTGGGTTTTCACAAATTGCTGTTAAAGCTAAAGATCAAGAGAAAACCACTTTTACTTGTCCTTATGGAACTTATGCTTATAGGCGTATGCCTTTTGGTTTATGTAATGCTCCTGCTACTTTTCAAAGATGCATGTCTGCTATTTTTCATGGTTTTTGCGAAAGTATTGTAGAGGTGTTCATGGATGATTTTTCTGTCTATGGAAATTCTTTTGATAATTGCTTGCGAAACCTCGATAAAGTTTTGCAGAGATGTGAAGAAACTAACCTTGTTCTTAATTGGGAGAAATGCCACTTTATGGTTAATGAAGGAATTGTATTGGGACATAAAATTTCCGAGAGAGGTATTGAAGTTGATAGAGCTAAAGTTGAAGCGATTGAGAAGATGCCCTATCCGAGGGATGTTAAAGGTATTCGTAGTGTTCTTGGTCATGCTGGGTTTTATAGGAGATTTATTAAAGATTTCTCTAAAATTTCAAAGCCTCTTACTAATCTTCTTCAAAAAGATGTACCTTTTGTTTTTGATGATGATTGTAAGGAAGCTTTTGAAACTCTAAAGAAAGCCTTAACAACTGCTCCTGTAGTTGAACCTCCTGATTGGAATTTGCCTTTTGAAATTATGTGTGATGCTAGTGATTTTGCTGTAGGCGCTGTTCTTGGACAGCGGGTAGATAAAAAATTAAATGTTATTCATTATGCTAGTAAGACTCTTGATGCTGCTCAAAGAAATTATGCTACAACTGAAAAGGAATTGTTAGCTGTAGTCTTTGCTTGTGATAAGTTTAGACCTTATATTGTTGATTCAAAAGTTACAATTCATACTGATCATGCTGCAATTAGATACCTTATGACAAAGAAAGATGCTAAGCCAAGGCTTATTAGATGGGTACTTCTGTTGCAAGAATTTGATTTACATATTATAGATAGGAAAGGTGCTAATGTTGCTGATAATTTGTCTAGATTGGAAAATATTGCTTATGATCCTGTTCCTGTTAATGATAGTTTTCCAAATGAACAATTGGCTGTAATAAAGGTGAGCTCGCGAGAGAGCCCTTGGTATGCAGATTATGCTAACTTTATTGTTTCGAAGTATTTGCCTCCAACCTTTTCAGCTCAGCAAAGGAGGAAATTCTTTTATGACTTGAGGCATTATTTTTGGGATGACCCACACTTATATAAAGAAGGAGTGGATGGTATTATGCGAAGATGTGTTCCTGAATATGAACAACAGGAGATATTGAATAAATGTCATGGAAGTGTTTATGGAGGACATCACGCTGGAGATAGAACCGCGCAAAAGGTTCTACAATCAGGTTTTTATTGGCCAACACTCTTCAAAGATGCAAGGAAATTTATTTTATCTTGTGATGAATGTCAAAGAGTTGGTAATATCTCTAGACGCAATGAGATGCCTATGAATTATACTCTTGTTATTGAACCATTCGATTGTTGGGGATTCGACTTCATGGGACCTTTCCCTTCTTCAGACGGTAACACTCATATACTTGTCGCTGTTGATTATGTTACTAAATGGGTAGAAGCTATACCTACAAAAAGTGCTGATGGTGAGACCTCTATAAAAATGCTTGTAGATATTATATTTCCTAGATTTGGAGTACCTAGATATATTATGACTGATGGAGGTTCTCATTTCATTCATGGAGGTTTTAGAAAAACTCTTGCTAAGTATGGTATTAATCATAGAATTGCTTCTGCTTATCACCCTCAAACTAGTGGTCAAGTAGAATTATCAAATAGAGAGATTAAAGCTATCTTAGGTAAGACCGTTAATAAATCTAGAAAGAATTGGCCTAGCAAATTGAAAGAAGCACTATGGGCTTATAGAACTGCTTATAAAAATCCTATGGGAATGTCACCTTATAAAATGGTTTATGGAAAAGCTTGTCATTTACCTCTAGAACTAGAGCACAAAGCTTATTGGGCTGTTAGAGAACTAAATAAAGATCCTAAATTAGCTGGTAATAAGAGGTTGTTGCAATTAAGTTCTCTAGATGAATGGAGAAGTGAAGCTTATGAAAATGCTAAACTCTTTAAAGAAAAAGTTAAGAAGTGGCATGATAGAAGGATCATTAAAAGAGAATTTAATGTTGGAGATCAAGTTCTATTGTATCGGTCTCGTCTCAGATTCTTTGCAGGGAAATTACTCTCGAAGTGGGAAGGACCATATGTTGTTGAGGAGGTGTATCGTTCAGGAGCAATTAAAATTAGCTCTCTCCAAGGCAATGCCACACAAGTGGTGAATGGACAAAGACTCAAGCATTATATCTCGGGTGATTCTTATAATGTTGATGTTGATATTATTCAAGTGGAAACACCGGAAGCTTTCATCAAAGGACAAATTGACAGTCCGCCAGAACTGGACTTTGAATAGGTAACAGTATAGGTAATAAAAAGTCCGCGTTTACCTTTCCGAACATTATTTCTGCTGTTTTTGGAAAATATGAAAAATTACGGAATCGAAACGGAGTGGAAAAGACGCGCGAGGGCGTGCCACCATAGGCCGGCGCGGGCCCCACCCTGGCCGCGCCGACCTATGGGCCGCGCCGACCTATGGTCGCCCCTTCGTCCCGTTTCGTTTTCGGCCTGGAACCTTCCTTTTGTCGTAAAAATATTTGCTATATAATCCCCCGGACCCCTGGAGGTCCGTAATATCGTTTTCTCGTCGTGTTTTGTTTCGAGCTGTTTTCTGCCAGGATCTGCTTCGGATCTAGATCCATCATGTCTTCGTCGGGAACTCAGAAGGACAGCTTCTTTGAGGACGTCGTCAACCCGTACATGAACGAGCTGAAGATGCACCCCAAAGAGTTGCAGCTCGTGGATGGAGAGTTGCAGATCAAAGATGTCCAGGGTCCTAAGGGAGAAGGGAGTTTGGAAGACAGGATGGAGAAGCTGGAACAAGAGGTTTTCAACTACAAGAAGATGGCTGAGCGTGAAGTGGATATCTTTCACAAGATTGTGTCTGAACTCATTGATGGACACAAGAAGGAGACTGCAAAGCTGTGGGACGATATCTTCTCACTTCACGACACCACCAACAAACTCCAAGCTCAACTCTATGACGTTCATAATCAAAACTGTGAGTATGAAAACAGGTTTAAGCGCATAAGTCATGCTGCTAGTTTCAGGTTTCCGGAGACCAAGATGTCTTTTGTTGATGGAGGGCCTCTTCCATGGAAGTCTGATGACGACAAAGAATCACCATCATCACCGAAGGAGTAATTCATCATCGGTATTGGCATCCCCTTGGTTTGTTCCAAGCTTGGGGGAGTGCCGCGGTATCACATCACCACCACCTTTATCTTTTACTATCAAGTAGTGTCATATCATGAGTAGGGAAGTTATTATATGGAATAGTATGCAATGTGGAAGTATCTCTCTTAGTTAGTTATCTATGTATCCGTTGGTGTGAGTTATCGTTATGGAATATTAATGAGAAGTCTTATCATTTACTTTTTGCACACCTTATTTTAGTTTGCAATCTCCATTATATGATTACTCTTGACATGAGTATTGATATCACTTTGGGAGCATTGAGTAAATCTATTTGGTTTTGGCAAACTTAGCATTGGTCAATAGCAACAATATCCTGATGTTTAATTAGAAGAGAGAAATACACTTAGATACATTACTCTATTATCTCTATGCTTAGTATTCTTAAGTTAAAATTGCTTGTGCTTATGAGAAAGATGCATGATTGTTCTATCATATGTATATTTGTTTGTTTCCCTCAACCTTTATGCTTGCTATCAAACCTTGCTAGCCAAAGACCTGTATCGAGAGGGAATGCTTCTCATACATCCATAACCTTAGACCAAACCTATGCCATTTGTGTCCACCATACCTACCTACTACATGGTATTTTCTGCCATTCCAAGTAAATACTTCATGTGCTACCTTTAAATTATTCAAACTACTACTCCTTATTTGTGTCAATGTTCTATAGCTCATGAGGAAGTATGTGGTGTTTCATCTTTCAATCTTGTTGGGCGGACTTTCACCAATGGACTAGCGGCACATCCGCTTATCCAATAACTTTGCAATAAGAGCTGGCAACGGGGTTCCCAGCCCCAATTAATAACTTTCATTAATAATTCTCTTCACATATTTTGCTCTGATTTATCAGTAAGCAACTTAATTTTGCAATAGACACTCCTCCATGGTATGTGAATGTTGGAAGGCACCCGAGGATTCGGTTAGCCATGGATTGAGAAAGCCAAGGTTGGGGGGAGTGTCACCCATAATAAAACTAAAATACATGTGTAAACAAAAGAGAAGGGGGATGATCTACCTTGCTGGTAGAGATGCCGTCCCTCATGGGAGCCGCTCTTTGAAGGTTCGTTTGGCAAGGGGGTTAGAGTGCCCGCTACCATTCGTTGACAACAACAAACACCTCTCAAAATATTACTTTTATTCTCTTTATATGATTTCAAAACTTGAAAAGCTCTAGCACATGATTTAATCCCTGCTTCCCTCTGCGAAGGGCCTATCTTTTACTTTTATGTTGAGTCAGTAAACCTATTTCCCTCTATCTCAAGCAAGCAATTGAGTTGTTGTGAACCAATCATTTATGCTATGATTCAGTTGATCATGTCTTTTATACTTTCTTGTTTAGTACCAATTTTATCTGAATGAATATGACTTTGAAGTTATCAATGATTATGAGGAGATTGTTATGCTTAAATATGAAAGCTCAGCTATAAAATCTAATATGAAAGCTTTGCTTAAAAGTACAATCCATTAGTAGTTCTCTGACCAAGAACAAAGTTTGCCATCACCAATTATGATTTCTTATGCACCTTTACTTGTGATTTCTCTTTACTTATTTCGAGATGAGTTATATGAGGAAGTTGTTTACTAGAATGTCTTGTGTGAATGAATATGATGCTTCTTGTCCGTATTTTATTTATCGACTCTTCACTCCATAAACATGTGGTCTTGTTTATCGAGCTCAGTTTCGCTTGGGGACAAGCGAGGTCTAAGCTTGGGGGGAGTTGATACGTCCAATTTGC
Organism: Lolium multiflorum; assembly: GCA_030979885.1. Lineage (NCBI taxonomy): Eukaryota > Viridiplantae > Streptophyta > Magnoliopsida > Poales > Poaceae > Lolium > Lolium multiflorum. Next base: position 35,629,054 of record CM061753.1, read on the forward strand.
ATCACTATTTTGTATCATAATTTGCTGTTATTCATTGATATATTTCATATTGGGACACAATACTTATGTTATTTCATCTATTTTGCATGTTTCATCATCATTGGAGGATCAAGCACCGGAGCCAGGATTCTGCTGGAAAAAGCACCGTCAGAACGCAATATTTCGGAAGATCAACTGTGGAAGGGAATTTCACGTAAATTCCTATTTTTCCAGATGACGGATGGAGCCAGAAGGGGAAGAAGAGAGGGGCCACAGTGGGCCCAGACCATAGGGCGGCGCGGCCCATGGCCTGGCCGCGCCACCCTATGCTCTGGGGGGCCCACGACCCTTTTCGCCTCCTTTTCTTCGCGTACTCCTTCGTCCCGAAAACCTAAGCCACAGAGAGGACCTCACGAAGGGTTACAGCCGCTCTGCGGGGCGGAGCACCAGAGAGAAAAGAGCTCTCCGGCGGGCAGGAATCCGCCGGGGAAATTCCCTCCCGGAGGGGGAAATCGACGCCATCGCCATCGTCATCGAGCGGGACATCATCTCCATCAACATCATCATCATCTCCACCATCTACACCGCCATCACCACCGCTGCACCTCGTCATCGCTGTAGCAATTCGGGTTAAATCTTGATTGTTTGATAGGGGAAACTCTCCCGGTGTTATTCTATACTTGTTGTAGATGCTATTGAGTGAAACCATTGAACCAAGGTTTATGTTCAGATTGTTATTCATCATCATATCACCTCTGATTGTATTCCATATGATGTCTCGTGAGTAGTTCGTTTAGTTCTTGAGGACATGGGTGAAGTCTAAATGCTAGTAGTGAATTATGGTTGAGTAATATTCAATGTTATGATATTTAAGTTGTGGTGTCATTCTTCTAGTGGTGTCGTGTGAACGTCGACTACACGACACTTCACCATTTATGGGCCTAGGGGAGTGCATCTTGTATTCGGTTGCTAATTGCGGGGTTGCCGGAGTGACAGAAACCTGAGCCCCCGTTAGTATATCGATGCAGGAGGGATCGCAGGATCTCAGAGTTTAAGGCTGTGGTTAGATTTATCTTAATTACTTTCTTGTAGTTGCGGATGCTTGCAAGGGGTATAATCACAAGTATGTATTAGTCCTAGGAAGGGCGGTGCATTAGCATAGGTTCACCCACACAACACTTATCAAAACAATGAAGATTATTTAGCCACTTGAAGCGAAAGTACTAGACTAAAATCCCCATGTGTCCTCAGGAACGTTTGGTCATTATAAGTAATCAAACCGGCTTGTCCTTTGTGCTAAAAAGGATTGGGCCACTTGCTGCAATTATTTCTCTCGCATTTTATTTACTTGTACTTTATTTATCTACAATATCAAAACCCCCTGAATACTTGTCTGTGAGCATTTACAGTGAATCCTTCATCGAAACTGCTGCTAACACCTTCTGCTCCTCGTTGGGATCGACATTCTTACTTATCGAAGATACTACGATACACCCCCTATACTTGTGGGTCATCACCGGGAATGATGGGGCACGAGCGTTTGCCAGCTATAGAAAGCATTTTCAAACGTTCACGCTCCGCCTTCTTTGAGTTTAGCGGAGGTGGCTTCATGGTCTTGGGTTTCTTGGCGGAGGCCTCGCCGCTGGCTCCGGCTTCGGAGCGATGCTTTGGCGCGGGGACGTTTTGAAGGTCGAGGGGCCGCCTTGCGGGGTGCCTGTTCCTCTTCCTCCTCCTCGTCGTCCGGAACCTCCTCCGCCGCGTCGCCGCTGACAGGGACACGAAGAATGGTGCGAAAGTTTTCCTCCGCCAAAGTATCGAGCTGGAGGGAATACTAATATAAGTTAAAGACAACATCCAAAAACTTGTGAAGTTTGAAGTAACTAAGGAACAGAGCTTACCGGAGGACACTGGTTGTTTGTGTGGATATCCTTGATCAATTCCGGGACCGGTTGGCCCCGGCCTATCTTCACGAGCGTTTTGATTCTCCTTTTGAGGGAATCAGCCGGAAGGTCGTGGCGGGTAGCCCGGAGCAGGTCGTCCGCCCCGGTATATGCGCAGATTAACCACGCATTGTACCGAAGTGGCTGGATCCGCCGGGTGAACCAGCTGAGAGTAAGCTGAGCTCCGGTTAGCCCATCGTGGACTAGCCAGGAGATTCTCCGCGCTGCCTTCTCCAAGATAGGGGTTTGGGCGAGCGAGGGGACGAAGCTCCAGCTCGCGAGCTCTTCCGGAGGCTCGTTGATGAACTTGGGCAGACCGTCATGGATGTCCGGAACTGAGGCGTTCTTTTCATAGAACCATCCGGCGTTCCAGTACCGGACGGATTCGTGCGAATCGTGAGGTGGATACATGCGGCCAGGTCGGAGCATGAACGTCATGCTCCCGCAGTTCGACATAGCTTTGTCCTTCGTCTCCTTCTTCACTCGGAAGAAAAATTGCCATAACTTGACATCTGGTCGGATTCCGAGATGCCCTTCGCAAAGAGTTGCAAAGTTGGAGAGGAGGAGGTATGAGTTTGGGCAGATGTTGTGGGGCTGGAGCCCGTATGTGTTGAGAATGGAGAGGAAGAACTCCGAGCAGGGGAGCGATAGTCCGCGCTCTACCCAAGCCTTGGTCATGACAACTTCTCCGGCTCCGGGCTTGGGGACGTCGGTGTCGCGTATGAAGCTCCAGTGAGCGGAGATCATACCCTCGTTCTGGAGCTCTCTAAGCTCTACATCGGTGGTTTCGCAGGGCCACCATTGACCCCGCTCTCCTTCGCGGATCCGAGCCTTGGAGGCCCTCTTGTTTTCCGCCTCCTGCACTTTGGCTGCCATTCTCGCTTGACCCTCAAGTTCTTCTTGGAGTTCTTTGAGGGAGGGGATCCGGCCTGGAGTGGTGCTGGAAGATGCGGAAAATGGTTGAGCTAGCCGGATGTCGGAAACATATGGTGGAAGATATGCTATGGGATCCGGGCAGATTGGTTCTAGCGAATTGGGATCCGGGCTACTCGGAGAACTACCAGTACAATGCGGTGAATCAAGTGGCATGCTTCCGGCTGCACCCATGCAAAGTATTTAAGTATCCGGATCTAAGCTAGGTCTATCTTCTACAAGGCCGGCGCACGTACCGTTAATGGCGCGGTGGCTCGACGGAGCTCCGGTGATGCAAAGGTCGCCGGACTTGCTGCGAATCAACCCGCGTGACCACGAATCAGCGGCGGGAGAGATATCCCGATCAACCGCGATGATCTTGGCACGGGGGGAGGCTTGGAGTGGCGGCGCACGAAGCTCTCCGTGACGGAGTTCGCCGGAGATGAGATCCGTCGGGCGGCGCGGCGTGAGGAAGAAGACGATGCGGGTGAGAACGTGAAAAGAATGAGAAGTTACCGCACGCGATGGCTATTTATAGACCCAGCGCGGAGATTCGTGAATCGGATCCAACGGTGGAAACTGAACGGTCTCGCCGTTGGATGCATGACGCGTGTCTTAGGTTAAAAACGGTAAAATGACGTGGAGGTAATTTAACCGTGCGCTCCCGAAATTTCCGGCTGAAGATTCACATCTCTGAAAATTTAGTGCGGGAAAGTAGGAGGTTGTGCGCGGGAAAGATGGAAGCTCCGTTACATTATTGTTACTGAAAAGCAGATGATTTCCGAGAAGGTGATGTCGGAAACAAGAAATTTTGGAAGCTCTTCAAGATTCTCTTCGGTTCCGAGTTGATTGAAGTCGGAGGAATGATGAATCTCGGAGAACTTCGGGGGCTACTGTTGTGGGTATACTTTATGGGTATATCAACGACATGGCCTGGATCCGGCAAGCCCGGGTGGCCCACAGATGGTGATGGTGGCATATGGCCCATCGGGCGGCCCAGTTGCTGTTGATCATGATGTTGGAGATATGCCCAAGAGGCAATAATAAAATGGTTATTATAATATATCTTTGTGTTTATGATAATGTTTGCATACCATGCTATAATTGTATTAACCGAAACATTGATACATGTGTGTTATGTAAACAACAAGGAGTCCCTAGTAAGCCTCTTGAGTAACTAGCTTGTTGATTAATAGATGATCAAGGTTTCATGATCATGAACATTGGATGTTATTAATAACAAGGTTATGTCATTAAGTGAATGATGTAATGGACACACCCAATTAAGCGTAGCATAAGATCACGTCATTGAGTTCAGTTTGCTATTAGCTTTCCGATACATAGTTACCTAATCCTTCGACCATGAGATCATGTAAATCACTTATACCGGAAGGGTACTTTGATTACATCAAACGCCACTGCGTAAATGGGTGGTTATAAAGGTGGGATTAAGTATTCAGAAAGTATGAGTTGAGGCATATGGATCAAGAGTGGGATTTGTCCATCCCGATGACGGATAGATATACTCTGGGCCCTCTCGGTGGAATGTCGTCTAATTGGCTTGCAAGCATATGAATGGTTCATAAGAGACCACATACCACGGTACGAGTAAAGAGTACTTGTCAGGAGACGAGGTTGAACAAGGTATCGAGATACCGATGATCAAACCTCGGACAAGTAAAATATCGCGTGACAAAGGGAATCGGTATCGTATGTGAATGGTTCATTCGATCATTAAGTCATCGTTGAATATGTGGGAGCCATTATGGATCTCCAGATCCTGCTATTGGTTATTGGTCGGAGAGAGGTCTCAACCATGTCTACATAGTTCACGAACCGTAGGGTGACACACTTAAGGTTTGATGTCGTTTAAGTAGATATGGAATAAGGAATGGAGTTCGAAGTTTTGTTCGGAGTCTCGGATGGGATCCAGGACATCACGAGGAGGTCCGGAATGGTCCGAAGAATAAGATTCATATATAGGAAGTCATATTCCAAGTTTGGAAATGATCCGGTGCATTTATGGCAGGTTCTAGAAGGTTCTAGAAAAGTCCGGAAGAAATCACCATGGAAAGTGGAGTCCCGGAGGGACTCCACCTTGCATGGCCTGCCAACCCTAAGGGGGAGGAGTCCCAGGTGGACTCCCCAAGGGTGGCCGGCCAACCCCCCAAGGAAGGGGTGGGAGTCCCACCTTGAGTGGGATTCCCCCCTTGGGTAGGTTTTGTCCCTTTGGTAGGTTTTGGTTTCGGGTCTTATTCGAAGACTTGGATACCAACACTTGGGGATTTCCACCTATATAATGAGGAGCAAGGGGAGGGGGCCGGCCACACCAAGCCAACCTTGGCCGCCCCCTTTGTGGCCGGCCAAGCCCCCCTCTCCCCAAACCCTAGCCTCTCCTCCTCCACCACCTCTCCCGCATACGCTTAGGCGAAGCCCTGCCGGAGTTCTCCACCACCACCGCCACCATGCCGTCATGCTGCCGGGATTCCGAGGAGGATCTACTACTTCCGCTGCCCGCTGGAACGGGGAGGAGGACGTTGTCTTCATCAACACCGTACGTGTGACCGAGTACGGAGGTGCTGCCCGATTGTGGCACCGTCAAGTTCTTCTACGCGCTTTTGCAAGCGGTCAAGATCTTCTACGCGCTTTTGCAAGCGGCAAGTGATCGACTACATCCACCACGAGATCTAATCTCGTTAGGCTTTGGAAATCTTCGAGGGTTAGTCTCATGATCTTCTCGTTGCTACCATCTACTAGATTAGATCTTGGCTTGTGTTTTCGTTCTTGCGGTAGGAAATTTTTTGTTTTCTATGCTACGAATCCCTACAGTGGTATCAGAGCCGTGTCTATGCATAGATTGGTTGCACGAGTAGAACACAATTGTTTTGTGGGCGTTGATGCTTTGTTGTCTTTAGTTCGAGTACTTTGCATCTTTGTGGCATGGTGGGATGAAGCGGCTCGGGCTAACTTTACATGACCGCGTTCATGAGACTTGCTCCACGTTCGACATGCAACTTGTATTGCATAAGTGGCTTTGCGGGTGTCTGTCTCTCCCACCATAGTGAAGATTCAATTTACTCTTTCTATTGACAACACTAGTATCACCGTTGTGGTTCATGTTCGTAGGTAGATTAGATCTTACTCGAAAACCCTAAACCACGTAAAATATGCAAACCAAATTAGAGACGTCTAACTTGTTTTTGCAGGGTTTGGTGATGTGATATGGCCATTATGTGATGATGAATATGTATGAGATGATCATTATTGTATTGTGGCAACCGGCAGGAGCCTTATGGTTGTCTTTAAATTTCATGTTGAGTAGTATTTCAAAGTAGTTGTAATAGTTGCTACATGAGGTGAACAACCATGAAGACGGCGCCATGGACCTTGACGCTACGCCGACGATGATGAAGATCATGCCCGTTGATGATGGAGATCATGTCCGTGCGTTGGAGATGAAGATCAAAGGCGCAAAGACCAAAGGGCCATATCATATCACATATGAACTGCATGTGATGTTAATCCTTTATGCATCTTATTTTGCTTAGAACGCGACGGTAGCATTATAAGATGATCCCTCACATTAATATCAAGATAATAAAGTGTTCTCCCCTCGTATGCACCGTTGATATAGTTCGTCGTTTCGAAGCATCTCGTGATGATCGGATGTGATAGACTCAACGTTCACATACAACGGGTGTAAGCCATGTTGCACACGCGGAATACTTGGGTTTGCTTGACGAGCCTAGCATGTACAGACATGGCCTCGGGACAACGGAAACCGAAAGGTTGAACACGAGTCATATGGATGATATGATCAACATGTTGATGTTCACCATTGAAGCTACATCATCTCACGTGATGATCGGTTTTGATGTAGTGGATTTGGATCGTGTACCACTTAACAACTATGAGGGATGTTGTATTAAGTGGGAGTTCATTAGTAATTAGATTAAAACATGAACTAATTATCATAAACATAGTCTGAGTAGTATTTTGAATTAATTTGTAGTATTGGCATCCGTTTTTCTACCAAGCGCTAGTCTTGTAATTGAGATAGAAATACTGTTAAAATCTGACAAGAAACTTTACGGACTGGTACCGTATTGTTAAAGAATCAAGAAATGATTAAGTCCTATTGCAAACTTTTAGTAAACCTCACATTGTTGATTCAAAGAGCTATGGTTTCAATTAGTACCTAAAGTCATCTTGTCTCCGTGAAACTTGAAGTTCAAATCTGTTTGAAAAGTAAGGAGCTGGAAATTTTGTTTTCAGAAATAAGCAAGGTATGAGATATATATGATATCTAAGACCTTATTGCAAGGTGATAGAATATAATTTGGTGAGAGTACATAAACTCATAAGTTTTATGGGAATGTAAAGGTTGAAGACGCCAGGCGTCCCAATCCTCCAACTATTGGGGCACTAACGATATTCGCATATCCATGAAGTGATCGTCCTTAGTATGCACCGTTGCTAAGACTCGTCGTTTCGAAGCATCTCGTGATGATCGGGTGTTATAGATTCCACGAGTGCATACAACGGGTGCAAGCCAGATTTGCACATGCGAATACTAAGGTTAAACTTTACGAGCCTAGCATGTACAGACATGGTCTCGGAAAGTCGTCATGATATGATGGATAAAATTATGAGTGAAATTGTTCATCATATTACAAAGTTACTAATAGTGAAATCTGGAACACTTGTCATATGATGATCAACTTCAAAGTAAGAACCTCAAGGTTATTGGTATTTGACCAATGGACCTAGAAGTTATTGAAGGTGAAGTGTTTTCTGAGAATGAGGAAAGCTAAAAGAGAAACTACAAAAGATATTTTGGCAGAAAGAAAGAAAAGACTAGAAAGTCTAGCTCAGGTGTATATAAATGATATACATGTTATGGATGTATTCCTTGTTTGGTCACATAATGAAATTCTTGGGTATTTATTCTTGTAGACAGTGTTGGGCCTCCAAGAGCAGAGGTTTGTAGAACAGCAGCAAGTTTCCCTTAAGTGGATTACCCAAGGTTTATCGAACTCAGGGAGGAAGAGGTCAAAGATATCCCTCTCATGCAACCCTGCAACCACAAAGCAAGAAGTCTCTTGTGTCCCCAACACACCTAATAGGTGCACTAGTTTGGCGAAGAGATAGTGAAATACAAGTGGTATGAATGAATATGAGCAGTAGTATGGCGCCAGAAAAGTGCTTGCTGGCGTGCAGTTGATGGTAGTAATATTGTAGGAAGTAAACAAGCAGTAGTAACGCAGTAGTAACGCAGTAAAACAGTAAACAAGCAGCGATAGCAGTATTTAGGAACAAGGCCTAGGGATTAGACTTTCACTAGTGGACACTCTCAACTTTGATCACATAACAGAATAGATAGATGCATACTCTACACTCTCTTGTTGGATGATGAACACATTGCGTAGGATTACACGAACCCTCAATGCCGGAGTTAACAAGCTCCACAATTCAATGTTCATATTTAAATAACCTTAGAGTGCATGAAAGATCGAAACGACTAAACCAAGTACTAACATAGCATGCACACTGTCACCTTCATGCTTATGTAGGAGGAATAATACACATCAATACTATCATAGCAATAGTTAACTTCGCAATCTACAAGAGATCATGATCATAGCATAAACCAAGTACTAACACGAGTGCACACACTGTCACCATTACACCGTGTAGGAGGAATAAAACTACTTTAATAACATCACTAGAGTAGCACATAGATAAATTGTGATACAAAACACATTGCAATCATAAAGAGATATAAATAAGCACTTCACTATGCCATTCATAACAGTGAATAAGTATTCTGTGAAATATAGCCTAAGAGACCCACACGGTGCACACACTGTCACCTTTACACACGTGGGACAAGGAGTCTCCGGAGATCACATAAGTAAAACTCACTTGACTAGCACAATGACATCTAGATTACAAGCATCATCATATGAATCTCAATCATGTAAGGCAGCTCATGAGATTATTGTATTGAAGCACATAGGAGAGAGATGAACCACATAGCTACCGGTACAGCCCCGAGCCTCGATGGAGAACTACTCCCTCCTCATGGGAGCAGCAGCGGTGATGAAGATGGCGGTGGAGATGGCAGCGTGTCGATGGAGAAGCCTTCCGGGGCACTTCCCCGTCCGGCGGTGCCGAACAGAGACTCCTGTCCCCAGATCTTGGCTTCGCGATGGCGGCGGCTCTGGATGGTTTCGTGGGTTTCGTCTCGTATCGGGTTTTCGCGACGGAGGCTTTAAATAGGCGAAGAGGCGGCAAGAGGGTCGAAGGGTGCCCACACCATAGGGTGGGCGCGGCCCCCGGCCGCGCCTCTGTGGTTTGGTGGGCCCGTGCCCCCTCTCCGCGGTTCTCATGTGTTCTGATGCTTCCGGCAAAATAGGAACCTGGGCGTTGATTTCGTCCGATTCCGAGAATATTTCGTTACTAGGATTTCTGAAACCAAAAACAGCAGAAAACAGGAACTGGCACTTCGGCATCTTGTTAATAGGTTAGTTCCAGAAAATGCACGAATATAACATAAAGTGTGCATAAAACATGTAGGTATCATCAATAAAGTAGCATGGAACATAAGAAATTATCGATACGTTGGAGACGTATCAGCATCCCCAAGCTTAGTTCTGCTCGTCCCGAGCAGGTAAAACGATAACAAAGATAATTTCTTAAGTGACATGCCATCATAACCTTGATCATACTATTGTAAGCATATGAGATGAATGCAGCGATCAAAACAATGGTAATGACATGAGTAAACAACTGAATCATAAAGCAAAGACTTTTCATGAATAGTACTTCAAGACAAGCATCAATAAGTCTTGCATAAGAGTTAACTCATAAAGCAATAAATCAAAGTAAAGGTATTGAAACAACACAAAGGAAGATTAAGTTTCAGCGGTTGCTTTCAACTTATAACATGTATATCTCATGGATAATTGTCAACATAGAGTAATATAACAAATGCAATAAGCAAGTATGTAGGAATCAATGCACAGTTCACAAGTGTTTGCTTCTTGAGGTGGAGAGAGATAGGTGAACTGACTCAACAATAAAAGTAAAAGAATGGTCCTTCAAAGAGGAAAGCATCGATTGCTATATTTGTGCTAGAGCTTTTATTTTGAAAACATAAAGAGAGCATAAAAATAAAGTTTTGAGAGGTGTTTGTTGTTGTCAACAAATGGTAGTGGGCACTCTAACTACCTCATCAACCAGACTTTCAAGAGCGGCTCCCATGAAGGACGTTATCTCTACCAGCAAGGTAGATCATCCCTCTTCTCTTTTGTTTACACATGTACTTTAGTTTTATTTATTAGATGACACTCCCTCAACCTTTGCTTACACAAGCCATGGCTAACCGAATCCTCGGGTGCCTTCCAACATTCACATACCATGGAGGAGTGTCTATTTGCAAATTTAAGTTGCTTACTGATAAATCAGAGCAAAACATGTGAAGAGAATTATTAATGCAAGTTAATTAATTGAGGCTGGGAACCTCATTGCCAGCTCTTTTTGCAAAATTATTGGATAAGCGGATGAAGCCACTAGTCCATTGTGAAAGTCTGTCAAAAGTAAATGACAAGATCGAAAGATAAAACACCACATACTTCCTCATGAGCTATAAAACATTGACACAAATAAGAGGTAATAACTTTTGAATTGTTTAAAGGTAGCACTCAAGCAATTTACTTTGGAATGGCGGAGAAATACCATGTAGTAGGTAGGTATGGTGGACACAAATGGCATAGTGGTTGGCTCAAGGATTTGGATGCATGAGAAGTATTCCCTCTCGATACAAGGTTTAGGCTAGCAAGGTTATTTGAAACAAACACAAGGATGAACCGGTGCAGCAAAACTCACATAAAAGACATATTGTAAACATTATAAGACTCTACACCGTCTTCCTTGTTGTTCAAACTCAATACTAGAAATTATCTAGACCTTAGAGAGACCAATTATGCAAATCAAATTTTAGCAAGCTCTATGTATTTCTTCATTAATAGGTGCAAAGTATATGATGCAAGAGCTTAGACATGAGCACAACAATTGCCAAGTATCACATTATCCAAGACATTTTACCAATTACTACATGTAGCATTTTTCAATTCCAACCATATAACAATTTAACGAAGAGGAAACTTCGCCATGAATATTATGAGCTAAGAACACATGTGTTCATATGAACCAGCGGAGCGTGTCTCTCTCCCACACAAGCATTTATTCAAACAAAAACAAAAACAAAAACATACAGACGCTCCAAGTAAAGTACATAAGATGTGACCGAATAAAAATATAGTTTCAAGAGAAGGAACCTGATACTTTGTCGATGAAGAAGGGGATGCCTTGGGCATCCCCAAGCTTAGACGCTTGAGTCTTCTTAAAATATGCAGGGATGAACCACGGGGCATCCCCAAGCTTAGAGCTTTCACTCCTCTTGATCATAGTATATCATACTCCTCTCTTGACCCTTGAAAACTTCCTTCACACCAAACTTCGAGCAAACTCATTAGAGGGTTAGTGCACAATTAATAATTCTCATATTCAGAGGTGACACAATCGTTCTTCTACATTGCATAAAGCTACTGGACATTAATGGATCAAAGAAATTCATCCAACATAGCAAAAGAGGCAATGCGAAATAAAAGGCAGAATCTGTCAAAACAGAACAGTTCGTAAAGACAAATTTTAAAATGGCACCAGACTTGCTCAAATGGAAAAACTCAAAACTAATGAAAGTTGCGTACATATCTGAGGATCACGCTCGTAAATTGGCAGATTTTTTCGAATTTTCTACAGAGACTTAGGCCCAGATTCGTGACAGACAGCAATGTTGTTTCTGCGCAGCGATCCCAAATATAACATCAACTTTAACATAGAAACTTTACTTGGCACAAAAACATGATAAGGAGAGGTTGCTACAGTAGTAAACAACTTCCAAGACTCAACAAAACAAAAATTGCTGTAGCAAAATAAACACATGGGTTATCTCCCAAGAAGTTCTTTCTTTATAGCCATTAAGATGGGCTCAGCAGTTTTAATGATGCACTCGCAAGAAATAGTAGTTGAAGCAAAAGAGAGCATCAAGAGGCAAATTCAAAACACATTTAAGTCTAACATGCTTCCTATGCATAGGAATCTTGTAAATAAACAAGTTCATGAAGAGCAAAGTAACAAGCATAGGAAGATAAAACAAGTGTAGCTTCAAAAATTTCAGCACATAGAGAGGTGTTTTAGTAACATGAAAATTTTTACAACCATATTTTCCTCTCTCATAATAACTTTCAGTAGCAACATGAGCAAACTCAACAATATAACTATCACATAAAGCATTCTTATCATGAGTCTCATGCATAAAATTATTACTCTCCACATAGGCATAATCAATTTTATTAGTTGTAGTGGGAGCAAATTCAACAAAGTAGCTATCATTATTATTCTTATCATCAAATATAAGAGGCAAAGTATCATCAAAGTAAATTTTCTCCTCAATGCTTGGGGGACTAAAAATATCATGCTCATCAAAGCCAGCTTCCCCAAGCTTAGAATTTTCCATATCATTAGCAACAATAGTGTTCAAAGCATTCATATTAATATGTTCCATGGGTTTTTTAATTTTCGCATCAAACCATCCATGTCTTAAATCAGGAAATAGAATAAAAAGGTCATTGTTGTCCATTATGCCTAACTAGTGTAAACAAGAAACCAAATGTCGCAATTGCAGAGTCTAAAGGAAATAGCTTCGAGCACACACACAATGGCGCCAGAAAAGTACTGTTACCTGGAACCGAAGTATGAGTGCCTTTTACCTTTCCTCCCCGGCAACGGCGCCAGAAAAGTGCTTGATGTCTACGGGTGCTTCTATTCTTGTAGACAGTGTTGGGCCTCCAAGAGCAGAGGTTTGTAGAACAGCAGCAAGTTTCCCTTAAGTGGATTACCCAAGGTTTATCGAACTCAGGGAGGAAGAGGTCAAAGATATCCCTCTCATGCAACCCTGCAACCACAAAGCAAGAAGTCTCTTGTGTCCCCAACACACCTAATAGGTGCACTAGTTCGGCGAAGAGATAGTGAAATACAAGTGGTATGAATGAATATGAGCAGTAGTATGGCGCCAGAGTGCTTGCTGGCGTGCAGTTGATGGTAGTAATATTGTAGGAAGTAAACAAGCAGTAGTAACGCAGTAAAACAGTAAACAAGCAGCGATAGCAGTATTTAGGAACAAGGCCTAGGGATTAGACTTTCACTAGTGGACACTCTCAACTTTGATCACATAACAGAATAGATAGATGCATACTCTACACTCTCTTGTTGGATGATGAACACATTGCGTAGGATTACACGAACCCTCAATGCCGGAGTTAACAAGCTCCACAATTCAATGTTCATATTTAAATAACCTTAGAGTGCATGAAAGATCGAAACGACTAAACCAAGTACTAACATAGCATGCACACTGTCACCTTCATGCTTATGTAGGAGGAATAATACACATCAATACTATCATAGCAATAGTTAACTTCGCAATCTACAAGAGATCATGATCATAGCATAAACCAAGTACTAACACGAGTGCACACACTGTCACCATTACACCGTGTAGGAGGAATAAAACTACTTTAATAACATCACTAGAGTAGCACATAGATAAATTGTGATACAAAACACATTGCAATCATAAAGAGATATAAATAAGCACTTCACTATGCCATTCATAACAGTGAATAAGTATTCTGTGAAATATAGCCTAAGAGACCCACACGGTGCACACACTGTCACCTTTACACACGTGGGACAAGGAGTCTCCGGAGATCACATAAGTAAAACTCACTTGACTAGCACAATGACATCTAGATTACAAGCATCATCATATGAATCTCAATCATGTAAGGCAGCTCATGAGATTATTGTATTGAAGCACATAGGAGAGAGATGAACCACATAGCTACCGGTACAGCCCCGAGCCTCGATGGAGAACTACTCCCTCCTCATGGGAGCAGCAGCGGTGATGAAGATGGCGGTGGAGATGGCAGCTGTGTCGATGGAGAAGCCTTCCGGGCATTTCCCGTCCGGCAGGGTGCCGGAACGAGACTCTGTCCCCCGATCTTGGCTTCGCGATGGCGGCGGCTCTGGATGGTTTCGTGGCTCTCGTACGTGGTTTTCGCGACGGAGGCTTTAATAGGCGAAGAGGCGGCGCAGAGGGTCGAAGGGGTGCCCACACCATAGGGTGGCACGGCCCCCGGCCGCGGTTCGTGGTTTGGTGGGCCTGTGCCCCCTCTCTGCGGTTCTCGTGTGTTCGATGCTTGCGGGCAAAATAGGAACCTGGGCGTTGATTTCGTCCGATTCGAGAATATTTCGTTACTAGGATTTCTGAAACCAAAAACAGCAGAAACAGAACTGCACTTCGGCATCTTGTTAATAGGTTAGTTCCAGAAAATGCACGAATATAACATAAAGTGTGCATAAAACATGTAGGTATCATCAATAAAGTAGCATGGAACATAAGAAATTATCGATACGTTGGAGACGTATCACATAATGAAATTCTTGGGTATTTGTACCAGATTGGTTGGTATGAGATGTCATACAATACAACGCAATACAAGAATACGATGGCCTAAGTGACTGATAAGGAATATGGTAATAATGCACGTCTGGAACATAATAAAGTGTTATTATGTTTGTCGTTGGCATTCTACCTAGCCCTTAGAATTTATAATAAAGAACTTAATAATTGTTATTTTGCTCTAGTCAAATGAAAACAATGAGTTGTTCAAATTATGACATTACTCCATGTACGATGGATAAGTTATTATAAATCTTAATGGTGAAACACACATACATAACACTGACGCTAATATGCCGTAAGGCAAATGATTTGAATTCCACTCATTAGTGGAACCGCCATTTAGGTCATGTTAGAAAGGAACGCATGAAGAAACTCCATGCAAATGGATTTTTGGAGTCATTGATTTTTGAATCATTTGGCGCTTGCAAATCTCTTCTAAAAAGAATGACTTAAATACCGTTCATAGGCCAAGAGTTGAACGGGCAACTAACTTAGTGGAAACATACATGATGATGTATGTGGTTCACTGGGCATAGTTGTGTGCGGGAGATTCTTCTACTTCATGAAAACTTCCAACAATGAATTGAGTATATATTTGTGGATATATTCGATAAGGAAGAAGTTTGAAACATTTGAATGGATTCAAATAAAGTTCAGCATGAAGTGGAAATCATCGTAATAGAAAAGTCAAATATCTATGATTGGATCATGGTGGAAATATTTGAATTACGAGTTTTAGCAAACATCTAAGAGAGTTATGAAATTGTTCTACAACTCACATTTCTTGGAGTATCATAATGATGATGGAGTATCCGAGAGATGTATCCAAACCTTGTTGGATTAATGATGAGATAATATAAAATGACGCCATATATTTTTGTGGATTATGCTTTAGACACTACCGCTTTTACACTAAATAGAGCATCATCATGATCCGTTGAAATGACACCATACGAGTTATGGCATGGGTATGAACCCTAATAGTCCTTTCTTAAATTTTGGTATGCATATTTTTTTTTGAATGGTCACCGGGGGGGAGCGAATCCCCACCTGAATTTTTTCATTCATAGTTGCCTATGAGGCTTTGCAGCCTCTACAAGATAGGGGTCCAATTGAACCGGAGTTTACAGGGGTACAGAAGGAGATAAAAGAGAAAACACACACACACACACACCAACAAACTACAACAGCTAGAAAAGGGAGGTCACCCCGAGAATCCTCGGAGACAATTGATTGATGAGAAAAACTCATCCCGACCCAAGCACAGCAATCACAAAGGAAGAGTTCGCAGGACATGACAGCGGGGACACAGCCGCGACACTGCATCGTCGACGTAATCGGGCAACGCGCATCCGAGGACACACAGCGCGCCGACACCACCGTGCCGTGGGTGTGGCCGGTGCGCGCAGCCGAGACGACGCCACGATGCCTGTGCGCCACGGGCTGAAGTCGAGGGCATCACACCCTCACCGCACGCGGGTCGCCGCCGTAGTCGAAAGGCATAGCACCGTCGAGGGCAACCCCAACCCCGATGGGTTCGATATACCCGAAGGGTGGGCTAGCCGAGAGCACACACGAAGACCACCCGCGCGGTCACACCATAGAGCTCCGACGAGGATCCGATGCATGAGCCTAGCAACCGGCAAGAAGATACCACCACCCCCACTGCCACGGCTCGCTTCACATCGAGAGGAGACCGCACCCATGGCCTCCATCTGCAAACCATGGGGCACACCAAGGGGAGCAGCGCCCACGACACCGATGGCAAGACAGGGGGGCTCAACACCCAGCCACGACGGCCCCCGTTGTAGGGAGCGTCGCCACCATGGCCGCCAACTGCGGAACCACGGCACCAGCCAGCCCCAGACGGCAACCCGCTGCGGGATGATGGCTGAGCAAAGAGGTAGAACTCTTGCAACCACCGGAGAGCACACCACCGACCACCATTGGTCACCACGGGCAGGCTGCCACCGGCCGAACCACCGATGCCCAGCACCACGCTGGCCACGGGAGCTCCACCCGAGTCACCACCAAGTCCAAGCCGACCTCATGCACCAGGCCAGGGGGTGAAGAGACCGCCACCAGAGCCCGCCAGATCTGGGAACAACACAAGGCTGAGACAGACCCGCCGTGCCACGCACGAGCGCCGGTGGTGGGGGTGGAGAGAGACACTGCAGCACCGCCGCAACCGGAGTGGAGGGATGGGCAGCAGCACGGGCAGGAGGGGGCGAAGCTCACCAGATCGCGACGACCGGCATGGTCGATCTGGCCGCCCACGCAGAAGCCCACTCTCAGCAGACAGAGCCGGAGAGAGGACGGAGCCGTGGAGCAGCGCCGGCGAGCAGCGCCGGCGCCGGCACGAGCGGAGGAGCGCCGCCGCCATGGACGGAGCGAGATCTCCTGTGGCGCAGGAGAGCCACCGCCACCTTTGGGGTGGGGGCCCGCCGCCACCGCGCAGCGCCGCCGGCAGCGGCGGAGAGGGGGGCGCGGGTGGAGGGGGCCTCGCGGCCGGAGTTGGGGACGCCCCGGTGCCGCCCCTGGGAGCGGCACAGGAGCGGGTTTGGTCTCACCCTTGTTAACCTGTTTGGCGCATCTTTTGGTATGCATATCATAAGTAAATGAGTTTACAACCAAAATCGGATGAATGTCTTTGTTGGTTATCCCAGAGAATTGATTGGGAATTCTTTCCACTATGAAGTAAAAGACAAAAGTGTTTGTTAATATTACTTGCTTATTTCCAAGAAATTGTTTTCTAGCGAAGTATTTGAGTGGGAGGACAATATAACTTGATAAGGTTTATGAACCTGAGCATAATGATCAGAGTAGCGCAGCATCGGAAATAGGTTCCGGAAGCGGCTACGACAATCATGACTCCCATGACTACAAAGTGTTTTAGCCATGGAGATCGAAGTACCTATTGAACCTTGTAGGTTTGGTTTACTTTGTGATCAAATAAATGATTTGTGGACAAAGGATTGATTTTGAACAATAATAAACCAACTACATACAAAGAAGTTATGATGGGCCCTGACTCCGTTAAAATGGCTATGCGCCATGAAATCCATGATAGATGAATACTTTTTGAAAGTAAATGGATCTATAAAATTGATGGACTTGGATGCAATATCCTTGAATAAGCACGACTTGTCGAAAAGTTGTTTACGACAAAGTTCAAAGAGTTGACTACGATAAGATTAGATCTTCCGTAGCAATGCTTATAGTCTATGTGGATTATTCTAGTAATCGCTACATATTTCTTTTATGAGATATGTTAGTAGGATGGCAAAATATATTACTTAACAGAAGTGTGTATTAAAGGTGTATACAAGATACAACCAAGAGTTTTGCTAGTCCGTAGAATACTAGATAGGAATACGAACTTCAATTGGATGAAGTGAGTATTGCGGAGTTGGAATCTTCACCGGATGAAATAGTCAAAGAGTTTTTGATTTCATCAGAAACGATGAAGGTGCTTACATTTGCAAGAAATTAAGTGGGAGCGCTGAGACATATTTGTAATACTTTATGTAGCTGACATATCGTTGATTATAAATAGTGTAATTATATAATTGATTAAAAAGGTTTCATTGAGAATTAATTTCAATGAAAGGATATGGACTGAAACATATTTAGTGTCAAGATCTATGAAGATAGATTGAAACACATAATAAGTTTAAGTCAAACTACATAGAATAAATATTGAAGTAGTTCAATATAAAAATATTAAGAAGGTGTTCTTTTCATGTGAAGGTTTAACAACACTTGAGTGTATTTGACACCCAATGAGTAAAAACACATGAGTGATTGTTGATCACGTATAATTTGTACATAATCAGATGTCCTGTGCTCTAAAGTGTTATGAGCATATACCAGAATGATTCATATGATGATCATTGGACGACAGTAAGAATATCCTTGAGTACTTTAGAAGAACCAAGGATATATATATATAGTTTTTATATGGGGTAATGACAAACAAATCGCTGTAAGGTGTTGCACCGATATTAGTTTGGTCACATATAAAAATGAATTTCAAATCTCAATTAGGCTAAGTGTTGTTTAAAAGGTAGCACAATGAGCTAGAAGTTGTCTATGCTAGATTTAGAAGAGTTCTAAATATTGTGATGGATTCTACAAACGAAGGCAGAGTATGTCATTGTTTTGACAATGACTAAGGATGTTTAAAGTCGAGGAGTTCTTTGAGAACTTGGTGTAGTTCCAATAGTGTCAGAACGTTGAAGCTATATTGTGTATGACAATATTAGTGACATATTTCAGACCGCGGAATTAAGGTTCCACCAGAGGACTAAGCATATATGCCGACTCATTTGGAAAATGAGTGATGCGTTGAGACGCAAATGAATTGCAAAATACATACGTTTCTGAGCGTGTCAGATCCGTTGACTAAAACCTCTCCCGTGAGCAAAACATGATAAAGCACCAGAAGGCCAAGGTGTTATATCTTTACAAATGTAAACTAGATTATTGACTCTAGTGCAAGTGGGAGACTGTTGGAGATATGCCCAAGAGGCAATAATAAAATGGTTATTATAATATATCTTTGTGTTTATGATAATGTTTGCATACCATGCTATAATTGTATTAACCGAAACATTGATACATGTGTGTTATGTAAACAACAAGGAGTCCCTAGTAAGCCTCTTGATAACTAGCTTGTTGATTAATAGATGATCAAGGTTTCATGATCATGAACATTGGATGTTATTAATAACAAGGTTATGTCATTAAGTGAATGATGTAATGGACACACCCAATTAAGCGTAGCATAAGATCACGTCATTAAGTTCATTTGCTATTAGCTTCCGATACATAGTTACCTAATCCTTCGACCATGAGATCATGTAAATCACTTATACCGGAAGGGTACTTTGATTACATCAAACGCCACTTCGTAAATGGGTGGTTATAAAGGTGGGATTAAGTATTCAGAAAGTATGAGTTGAGGCATATGGATCAAGAGTGGGATTTGTCCATCCCGATGACGGATAGATATACTCTGGGCCCTCTCGGTGGAATGTCGTCTAATTGGCTTGCAAGCATATGAATGGTTCATAAGAGACCACATACCATGGTACGAGTAAAGAGTACTTGTCGGAGACGAGGTTGAACAAGGTATCGAGATACCGATGATCAAACCTCGGACAAGTAAAATATCGTGTGAAAAAGGGAATCGGTATCGTATGTGAATGGTTCATTCGATCATTAAGTCATCGTTGAATATGTGGGAGCAATTATGGATCTCCAGATCCCGCTATTGGTTATTGGTCGGAGAGAGGTCTCAACCATGTCTACATAGTTCACGAACCGTAGGGTGACACACTTAAGGTTTGATGTCGTTTAAGTAGATATGGAATAAGGAATGGAGTTCGAAGTTTTGTTCGGAGTCTCGGATGGGATCCAGGACATCACGAGGAGGTCCGGAATGGTCCGGAGAATAAGATTCATATATAGGAAGTCATATTCCAAGTTTGGAAATGATCCGGTGCATTTATGGCAGGTTCTAGAATGTTCTAGAAAAGTCCTGCCAAAACCCACCGGCGAGCAGTGGTTAAGCAACACGAAGAGCCGGGAGGCTTCCAAGGCTGCAGGGGGCCCTGGTCCTCGACGTCGTCCCGCAAATGCTCCGCACACGACCCAGCGGTTGCAAGGGCGTGCCACCCGACCTATACCGGTCAGGAAGGTGTTGGATTGCTTCGATTAGTTTCCTGCATGGCAGACACGTAAACATTAAATACGAGCCCGATCGGCTCTCGGTTGCCCTGTGGATCGCTCAAAGAGCCGATCACCCCATGGTTCATGTCGGGTTGACGATGGCATGGGGATCCTGCTTGATCAAAACAAAGCTAAACCAATCTACGACAGTTTAGGGTTTTCACCGTATGATCGGAACATCCTACGCGTAGTTGAGCCTAATAGACACGAAAGATAATGGAAAACTAACCCTAAAAGAGGCCTAAAAACCAACATTAAGTTAATTCCGGAACATCCCTCTTAGGACTAACAAACCATACCTAACGCACTACCGGATCGTTCAACCCGTTTGCAAGGCCTAACCATACGGATATTAAACCAATCCTTGAAGAATCAAGGAGCAACTATAACGGATCGGATCTACTAAACAACAAACAAGCAAGACGCTGCCCTTACACCTGATAGGTGTAAGGGCAGCTAGATATCGAGGGACGGCACAGCTAAGCAGATATGCGTAAGAAAAGCATCTATGCAAGCCCCAAAACATCTATGATAAATAGTGCTACTCGCCATCAACAACGCTTCAGCACGAGCAGCACAAGGTAAACGAAAACAGTGCTGCCTAGATCGCAAGATGCGATCTAGGCAGCATGATGCTTACCCGGAGAAACCCTCGAAAGAAGGGGTGGCGATGCGCCTGATTTGTGTTTGTTGTGAACGTGATTGTCCTCCTTTTCCGATAACCCTAGATACATATTTATAGTCCAAGGGACTTTCTAATTTGGACGCACCTAACCGTGCACGGGTTAAACTCTATCTTTTAATCTAAACTAAAATGCAATCTACTATACTACAGATACACGGGCGATCCAGCCCAATATTCTCCGTGCAAGGCCGCTTCAAAGACGCTCCACGCGCATGTCCTTCAAGCCCATCTTCACTTACGCCCATCTCCTGATTTGGCCAAAATCTGGTGATAACACATGCCCCCCTGGTTTTGGTAATGATAATTTCAAAACCACTCTGTTTTTCCTTCGAGGGGTCATGTCGTGGCAGAGCAGAACCGTCGCAGTATTCTTCATCATGACGCCTTGCCTTCTCAACTTCTCTGCATGATTTGACAACTTTGGCACCACATCCTTGGAAACTGTCCGAGCATTAAATCTCCACTATATCTCCTTTTATTAACCACATCGAACAGTTCACCTCTTCATCCCCCTGCTCCAAACCAGCCGTCGGCCAAAAAACCCTCTCCCTCTGTAGCCATGTCTTCCTCTTCCTCCTCCCAATCCTCTTCCTCGAGTGAGCTGGAGCCAGAGGTCAATCAGATGGCCATCTACGATGCTCTCGCGCCTGAGCATTGGGACGCGAGAGAATGGGACTTCACCATCGAGTCGGAGGCCGACGAGCCCCGCACCGTCGGGGAAGAAGACCTCCAGTTCCTCGTCGACGGGGAGCTGGAAGCGGCGTGCGAGGACGACCTCCTCTCATGGGAGGTGGATCCTTCCTCCGATGAAGAGGAAGAAGAAGCGGAGGAGTCTGAAGAAGAAGACTCCTCCGACACCGGGTACCCACCGGCCAAGCGCCTCCGAGGTAGGGCCTGGTCAGATGACAATGACGACGATGAGGAGGATGAAGACGCTACTGGCGGCTTCATCAGCAGCGACGAAGAGCCCGCCGGCAGCCCGACGGCGACGACGAGGGCGACAGCCCTTAGATTAGGAAGTATAGGGCTAATAGTAGTGCAATAGCACTCAGATGACCTTTTGAGAGCAATTAGCTCTTCGTTGTAAAATCCCCCTTTGAATCAATGAAAATGTTCTTCCAATTTATCTTCTAATCGTCCGATTTCAAATCTTCTTCATCTTCTGATCATCAAAGGTGGTCAACGCCCCAAGAGCCGATAGCATCGTATCGGCTTTTTATCATCAGACGCCCATAAAGTCAATCTGATAAGCAACTGGACAGGTTCAAGCAAACAATCCTCATTCAGACAATGACTTGATACCTGACTATGATACTTTGCACCTCTAAAGTCAATGACTGCGCATCGGCTATTTCTATTCTAAAGTCGATGTCTGTGCATCGGCTGTTTCCAAAAGTTTTAAAAAATTTACTGGCCGATTTCGTGTATCGGCCTCCATATCTTACTGCTCATCATCCCACATGCTTGGGAAGTACTGGCCGATTTCGTGTATCGGCCTCCATATCTTACTGCTCATCATCCCACATGCTTGGGAAGTACTTCTTGAGATGCTGGCCATTGACAACCACTGGGAACTTCGCACCGTCCAACTGCTCGAGCATATATGCATTACCCTTTAAAACTTGGTCGACTTTGTACGGGCCGTGCCAATTTGGAGACCACTTTCCATACATTTTATCCTTAGTTCCCAACGGCAATACAACTTCCCATACCAGATCACCCACCTGGAACTCCTTTGGCTTCAATTTCTTATTATATGCACGAGCCACCTTGGCTTTATTCTCCTTGATTTTCTCAAGTGACCAAAGTCTAAGTTCCGTTGCATCCTCAATACTGTCGCTCATCAGGGCTGCATATTCTTCAGTAGTTAGATCATTCTGAAATGTAACCCTTCTCGACCCGGCTTGGATTTCCCAGGGTAACACAGCTTCTTGTCCATAGACCAGATGGTATGGCGAGGTTTTTATTGCTCCATGACACGACATGCGATAAGCCCACAAAGCTTCTGACAATACCTCGTGCCAACGTCTAGGATTCTCGTCAATCTTTCTCTTAATCAGCTTGATCAAACTTTTGTTGGACGCTTCAGCCTGTCCATTTGCTTGAGCGTAGTACGGAGACGATTGGATCGACTTGATTCCCATATCATCGCAGAATTTCCTAAACTCCTTAGAAACGAAAACCGAACCTCCATCGGTCGTGATAGTCTGGGGAATTCCGAATCTGTGGATGACATGCTCCTTCACAAAATCGACAACATCTGACGCGTTCACTGCCTTCATAGGGACGGCCTCTACCCATTTGGTAAAATAATCTGTAATGGCCAGAACCCATACATGACCTTTGCTCGAAGGAGGATGTATCTTGCCGATCATATCCATGCCCCACCCTCGGAATGGCCACGGCTTGATGATAGGATTCATTGCTGATGCAGGCACCATCGGATGCTTCCAAACCTCTGACATGCTTGACACCCTTTATAGTATTGGAAACAATCTTCAAGCATAGTGGGCCAATAAAATCCCGATCGCCTGATCAACCACTTCATCTTATGAGCCGACTGGTGAGTTCCACAAGCACCCTCATGTACCTCATGCAAGAGCCGATTGGACTCGGCTGGTCCCAAACACTTGAGAAGTAACCCTTCCAAAGTCCTGTAGAACATATCATCACCAATCAGGACGTACTTCATGGCCCTGTATCTTATCCGTTTAGGTGCCCCCCGAGCCGGATCTTTCAAGTAATTGAAGATATCGGCTCTCCAATCGTCGGGTTCCATGAGCTGCACCTGAAAATCGGCTTCCTCGACCACGTCTTTGTATCCTGACGCCGTCTGTGCGAGGTCGTTCGCCTCGGTATTTTGCGTCCTTGGGATCCAATGGAAGTTGATATACCTGAACTGGGCCATCAGCTCACGGCATTGCATCCATAATGGGAAAAGTGACTCGCTCTCACACTTGTATTCTTCCGTGAGTTGAGAAATCACCAGTTTGGAATCCCCAAAGATCTCCACTGCCTCCGCCCCGGCGTCCAATAGCAACTCCATTCCCTTGCATATCGCTTCATACTCAGCAACATTGTTAGTGCAAGGTGTAGATAACCTGATGGAGAAGGAGTATGTTGCCCCCGAGGCGACACAAGTAGCATGCCGATGCCACAACCGTCTTCACAGAACGACCCATCGAAGAACATGGTCCATGCACGTACGGATAGTGCTGGTACATCCGTGTTTATTCGTTCAGCAATAAGATCGGCCAACACTTGTCCCTTAACTGCTCTCGTAGGTTGATACCGGATATCAAATTCTGATAAAGCAAACATCCATTTACCGAGTCGGCCTTTCAATACAGGAGCCGACAGCATGTGCTTGATGACATCCGATTTGCATATGACGATGATTTCTGCTTTCAGCAAGATGTGCTGAATCTTGGTGCAGGTAAAGAACAGGCAAAGGCACAACTTCTCGATCTCGAGGTACCTCGCTTCTGCATCCAACATCCTTCTGCTGAGGTAGAAAACCACTCTTTTCAGACCATCATAAACCTGCACCACCACTGACGCGATGGAGGTGTCAGCTACGGATAAATAAATGTAGAAGGGTTTGTCTTGCTGTGGTGGAACCAACGCAGGTGGCTTCGTCAAGTACTCCTTAATATCGTCAAATGCTTGCTGTTGCTCTGCCCCCAGCGAAACTCCTCATCAGACTTGATTTTGACCAGTCCCATGAACGGCTCGATTCGTCCCGACAAGTTGGAGATAAACCTTCTGACGAAATTGATTTTGCCGATGAGACACTGGAGCTCCTTCTTTGTGGTGGGTGGCTTCATTGTTCGCACCGCCTCTTGCTTTTCAGGCCGATCTCAATTCCGCGTTCATGAACCAAGAAACCCAAGAACTGACCGGCCGTCACACCAAAGGCACACTTCTTTGGATTCATTCTTAGTCCGAACTTCCTAGTTCGGTCCAGGACGTGTCGTAAATCTTCTAAGTGTCCATCCACCGAAACAGACTTGACCACCACGTCATCGATGTAAATTTCTACCAACTTGCCGATTAAATCGTGAAAGATGTAATTCATGGCTCTTTGATATGTGGCGCCAGCATTCTTCAGTCCAAATGTCATGACTACATATTCAAACAAGCCCACCGAGCCTGGCACTCTGAATGCAGTCTTGTTTATATCTTCTGGAGCCATGAAGATTTGGTTGTAGCCGGCATTGCCATCCATGAAGCTTAAAACTTTATGACCAGCAGCTGCATTGATCAAAGTCTCTGCTACTGGCATTGGATATTCGTCCTTTGGGGTGGCACTATTGAGATTCCGAAAATCTATGGCGACGCGCCATCGGCCATCCTTTTTCTCCACAGGTACGACATTGGAAATCCATTCAGCGTACCTGCATGGCCTGATGAACCCAGCGTCTAACATCTTCTGGATCTCTTTTTTGACTTCCACCAAGATTTCGGCTTTCATCTGTCGTGCTCGCTGCTGGAACGGCCTAAATCCTTTCTTCAGAGGGAGCCGGTGCTCGATAATGCCCTGCCTAACCTGCATCTCGTATAATCCCATGCGAACAACTGGTACTCTTTCAACAAGGCTATCAACTGGCTCCTCAGCTGTGGATCCAACTTCTTGCTGATAAAAGTCGGTCGTGGCTTATCCCCAGGACCGATGTCAATCTCTTCTAGTTCATCAGCCGATGTAAACCCATACCCCAGCTTTCCGTCGCCTGCTAAATCCATGCTGAGCACAGGCAGAAGGCATGTTGAGGCTAGTTTTGACCGATTGCTAGAATCGGCCTCCTCTGTCATTGCAATGCTTACTGAGGGTTCACAGCTTTTTATTTTTTGGGGCCAATCGCGTGGATCGGCTTCCTCTTCATCTTTGCCACGGGAGTGACTGCTCTCTGGCGTATCCTTGCTATGGCGATCCGCAAGCCCTGCCATGTTGATATCAAACGAGAAACCTGTCTCGCGTCCTATGCAGTGACTGAGATCGACCATGTTGACTTCCGGAAACGGCTGCGTGTCAACTCTCATGGCAAACTGACCGAAGAGTAATCGGCCTTGTTCTATCACCATTTGAATCTGTCCGCGCAAGACTTTGCAGTCGTTGGTGGCATGGGTGAACGCAGGATGCCATGCAGTATGGCTCTGCCGTTCATCTCTTGTAACGTGGGGATTTTGTGGCCTTCGGGTAACTTCAGCTGTTTTTCCTTCAGCAGCAAATCAAAAATTTGCTCGTTTTGCCCAAATCAAAGTCAAACCCTTCGCAGTCCCTGGTTGTTTCACCCACTTGCAGACACGGGCTTTGCCCCCGAGTCCACTCGGCCACGCGACTTCCTGATCTCCGCAGAACCTTCATCTTCTTCCATCTCGATCAGGCAACGCGCTTGAACTTGTCCCTGTACACTGGGTGGCGCTGTTCATACAATGTCAATTTCTGAACCATATGCGCCAATGAACTGTAGTCCGCTTGGAAGGTCACATCTTTGAGCGGCGCTGACAGGCCTGCTATCGCCAGCTCGCATGCTTCCTTCCCAGATAGACGAACCGAATAACATCGGTTCCCCGACGGTCCCAAGCGCGAATGTATTCAGACACCGTCTCTCCTCGCTCCGCCGAACCTCGGGTCAGATCTGCATGCGCCCAGTTTCGAATGATATTGTACGTGAAACTGCTCTTCCAGCTGCTTCCACGTCCGAACCAAGTCTGCAGCAACGAGGTGTACCACCCAAAGGCCGGACCCATAGAGACGAGAAGAACCTCACACGTAGCTCGTCGAGGCTGAGACCATACCCAACTGTGCCAAGTATCGGCTCACGTGCTCAATTGAGCTGGTTCCTTCGATCCACCGATTTTGTGAAGTCAGAGCCGATACTTAGGCGGCAGCGGGATTAGGTCGTACTCGTTGGGATACGGCTTGGAATAGCCGATCATTCTCTTCTTCGGCCGAACTGATCTCTCATGATTGCGGTGATCTCATCCACCGTAGGAGCTGCAGAAGTTGATCGTTCATGACTTGTTGGCATATTTAGCTAGCCACGCCTGTTTCTCAACATCTGCTCCAGATCGCTCCCTGCTCCAGCGAATCCCCTCCCGCGTGGCAGTCCTTCCCGCCGTAACCTGGGTCATCCATGTTGCAGTCCGGCACGTATGTGCACACGTATCCATGTGGAATTTCCTTGGGCGGCTCAGGAATTGGTAGTCGCCTGGATCACCTCCAACCTTGTAGACGACGTACGCCGGTGAACCTTGTTGTTGTGGAGCTGCAAACGTGTATTGCAGTGGTGGCCTGTGTAGAGCGGTATCTCCCCTTGGTGAGTTCCTAGAGCAGGACCTGACGGAGAGTACTTGTGCTTCATGATTTCTGCACCACATTGAGCGCAACACGCTCCAAAGTGTTCACCAGGCTCTCGGAATGCCGATGTAGTGAATGAGCAACGGCATAGTTGACTTCCTGTCGCAGGGCTCGGTACGTTCGTCCGAAGAGAGAGATAGATCTAGTCCCTCTAACGCACCTTCGGGTTAGAACCCTTGAACTGATCCCGTGCGAACGGGTTTTCTCAAAAGCCGGAGATCGGCCAAGATGGCCTTGAGATCATCATATTTCTTCTTATGCTCAGAGGCAGATCTTCATACTTGACCGGTTCTTCCGCCATCTCTGATGTTGACGTGGTTGTTGCGAAGATGGTCCCACCGGGCGTGCCAGAATGTGTTGCCTGCCAAAACCCACCGGCGAGCAGTGGTTAAGCAACACGAAGAGCCGGGAGGCTTCCAAGGCTGCAGGGCCCTGGTCCCTCGACGTCGCCCCGCAAATGCTCCGGCACACGACCTAGCGGTTGCAAGGGCGTGCCACCTGACCTATACCTGGTCGAAGGTGTTGGATTGCTTCGATTATTCCTGCATGCGACACGTAAACATTAAATACGAGCCCGATCGGCTCAAGGTTGCCCTGTGGATCGGCTCAAAGAGCCGATCGCCCCATGGTTTATGTCGGGTTGACGATGGCATGGGGCTCGCTGATCGCATAAAGCTAAACCAATCTACGACAGTTTAGGGTTTTCACCGTATAGTCGGAACATCCTACACGTAGTTGAGCCTAATAGACACGAAAGATAATGGAAAACTAACCCTAAAAGAGGCCTAAAAACCAACATTAAGTTAATCTGGAACATCCCTCTTAGGACTAACAAACCATACCTAACGCACTACCGGATCGTTCAACCCGTTTGCAAGGCCTAACCATACGGATATTAAACCAATCCTTGAAGAATCAAGGAGCAACTATAACGGATCGGATCTACTAAACAATGAACAAGCAAGACGCTGCCCTTACAGATAGGTGTAAGGGCAGCTAGATATCGAGGGACAGCACAGCAGATATGCGGAAAAGCATCTATGCAAGCCCCAAAACATCTATGATAAATAGTGCTACCGCCATCAACAACGCTTCAGGACGAGCAACACAAGGTAAACGAATAAACCGCCTAGATCGCAAGATGGATCTAGGCAGCATGATGCTTACCCGGGAGAAACCCTCGAAAGAAGGGGTGGCGATGCGCCTGATTTGTGTTTGTTGTGAACGTGATTGTCCTCCTTTTCTGACAACCCTAGATACATACTTACATATTTATAGTCCAAGGGACTTTCTAATTTGGACGTGCACCTAACCGTGCACGGGTTAAACTCTATCTTTTAATCTAAACTAAAATGCAATCTACTATACTACAGATACACGGGCGATCCAGCCCAATATTCTCCGTGCAAGGCCGCTTCAAAGACGCTCCACGCGCATGTCCTTCAAGCCCATCTTAACTTACGGCCCATCTCCTGATTTGGCCAAAATCTGGTGATAACAAAAAGTCCGGAAGAAATCACCATGGAAAGTGGAGTCTCGGAGGGACTCCACTTTGCATGGCCTGCTAACCCTAAGGGGGAGGAGTCCCAGGTGGTAGGGTGGCCGGCCAACCCCCAAGGAAGGGGGGAGTCCCACCTTGGGTAGGTTTTGTCCCTTTGGTAGGTTTTGGCTCGGTCTTATTCGAAGACTTGGATACCAACACTTGGGGATTTCCACCTATAATGAGGAGCAAGGGGAGGGGGCCGGCCACTTGCCACAACCTGGCCGCCCCCTTTGTGGCTGGCCAAGCCCCTCTCCCCAAACCCTAGCCTCCTCCTCCACCACCTCTCCCGCATACGCTTAGGCGAAGCTCTGCCGGAGTTCTCCACCACCACCGCCACCACGCCGTCGTGCGCGGGATTCCGAGGAGGATCTACTACTTGCTGCCCGCTGAACGGGGAGGAGGACGTCGTCTTCATCAACACCGTACGTGTGACCGAGTACGGAGGTGCTGCCC
Source organism: Lolium multiflorum (assembly GCA_030979885.1). Classification (NCBI taxonomy): domain Eukaryota; kingdom Viridiplantae; phylum Streptophyta; class Magnoliopsida; order Poales; family Poaceae; genus Lolium; species Lolium multiflorum. The sequence goes on from CM061753.1 coordinate 35,658,253, forward strand.
GATTGTGGAACCGTCAAGTTCTTCTACATGCTTTTGCAAGCGGTCAAGATCTTCTACGCGTTTGCAAGCGCAAGTGATCGACCATCCACCACGAGATCTAATCTCGTTAGGCTTTGGAAATCTTCGAGGGTTAGTCTCATGATCTTCTCGTTGCTACCATCTACTAGATTAGATCTTGGCTTGTGTTTTCGTTCTTGCGGTATGAAATTTTTTGTTTTCTATGCTACGAATCCCTACACATGAAGGATGAAGTCCAGCCCAGGAACGAGGAGCCGGATCTCAACCGACCTACGAAGGAGGCCGGATCCGTGGAGGCCCATAAAGTATCCGGATTCAAAGACGCCAGATGGAAGGCGGATCCTTGACGCACACGGCAAGATATTGTACCGTAGTTAGGCAACTTGTATTCCTGCTAGACTCCATGTAAACCCTAGATCCATGCGTCTATATAAGCCGGATCCCGGGAGCCCTAGAGGCACAACCACAACCATTGTAACAAACGCAAGCGCCCAGATAATTCCTGACAAGCAGCAGTAGGCCCCGTCATCGTGCGTGTTCCGAAGCTGGGTAACTCGCGTACTACCGTCCCGTGTGCACTCCGCCCTATGGCCCCTACTTCTTCTCCCCCTCATGAGGATCACTCCTCCGGGGTACCGTCGAATAGGCAACGACAACATTGTTTGGAGAGATTGGGCTTTCTCCAAGGTAAAAACCTATGACCTATAGGTTGGGCGACGATGATGCTTCTGCATTGTTCCCTTTCTAGAGATGTCGCTATTGGAGAACCTCTTTTGCAGTGCGGGTACTTTCATTGGTGATGGTTTGGGTTCAGCTGCTACTCGTTGATTATTGTGGGCAGGTATTTTTCTTTATTTATTTTAATATTTTTGGCTGTGGGCATACTTGATGTCTGACCTAGTTCTTCACCTTACTTTTATATAGAGACCAGGTGTAACTGGTATCTACTTGGTATTAATATATTTTCTTTGTAAAAAAAGAACACAATACGGCTTTTAAAAACTGTATGGAAATCACTCTTTAAGCTCAAGTCTAGAGATATTGATATAAAAACTCAATAATTCAGGATGTGGACGTGGGCTACTTAACTTCAGGTGTACTGAATCATGTCATCAGTTCAATTGTTCATCTCTCACCATTAATTGTTGTCCATTTCTTTTCCGATGATGGATAACCCTGGCTTCTGCGGAATGCATGTAAAATTTATTAATTTATTCAACAAACCTTGGCAAAAACATACACTAATCAAGCTGAAGCCACTTTTTTTACGACAAAACTATCGAAACCTACCACAGAAAGTCAGAAACTAAGACAAGGACTGAAAAAAGAAGAAGCACATAACTCATAGATAAAGCCTTCAAGAATGGTTTGTCCCACGTGTGCCTATGGTTATGAGTCTAACCCAAGTCAAACTCAGGATGTTTATCCGCAATCGTAAGTCAAACTATCTCGTTCAGCAAGGATACGACACACATGTGACAGGTGATGCCTGATCATAGTTCTTGTGTTAAAAACTCGTCTTTGAATTAGCCATTGCCTCCAACCTTTTCGACCGGCTCATGATTGATTGTCGCCACACCTTAAAGGTCGGGGATGGAGGTGCTCATGTCTTTGGGGTCTTGTGGTGCGACCTCGCACAGACACCCAATCGTCTATATTGGGTCGCAAAGACTGAAGTTTTGTTACCTAGTTTGCATTTTCGGCCGAACAACCAAAAAGCAGTTAAATTGAAACTGATTGCAATGTAACCAACCTTCAAGAATTTTTGACAAAATCTCAACTTTTATTTAAATTCATGTGTATCTAGTAAAATGTCTGAGATATTTTTGAGCCAAAGGCAAACATGTTTGGTACCAACTAAATTTCTAAAATTCGGTGAAATTTGATTGAATGTTAGAACCGATTGGCACGATCTTCTGCGCCGTTTGCGGACACGAATTCGGAAGACATATCAGCAAAGGTGATGAGCGTGGACCTTAGTTATTTTTTGAAAAAAGGTAAAATGTTTGCCTTAATTCATTGAATATGAAGAAGTTAGAGTGCGGTACATGTTATAAAAGCGAGAAGCAAATAACGAAGAACGATAAAGCAAAACGCAGCGGAGACACAAGATTTAATGTGAAAACCCCTTCCAAAAAGACCACGGACGCTAGCCATCAAAATTTTACTATATCGGGGAGTGTTTACAAACACCGTGGGTTATCTTATAATCTGATAAACCCTAGCCGGCAGCTTACAAGATGTATATATACGTTCGCCCAAGCCTACCGGCGACGGGCCTCGCTCCGCTCGTCAGAAGTTAGCCTCCTTTAATATATAAATTTGGATCACAATATAACAGTACAAGCCAAAACCCGAAAGCAACAACTAAAAGAAACAAAACAACCTAATCTCTCGGTAACAAATGACCCAAATGCTTTGCGCCACCGAATATCCAAGACTTCGAAATAATTATTTTTCACCAAGACAAGAAACGGCGCCGTACATTGTCTTCAACATGTACCGAACTTTAAATTTCCAACGTATCCTATTCTGAAGCTAGCATCTTTCTTTTCTTCTTCTTCTTCAATCATTTGGTCCTCAAGACAGGTGAAGAAGACAATCAGACAAAGGTGTTGAAACTCAATTACTCATCAAGCATGCATGGGAGAGAACAGACTTCGTTGGTGGTCGTATTTATAGGCATTGTCAGCTACACATGATGTGTCTGTTGGAAACATTTATATCAGCTATAAATTTCATGAGAGATTTCAGCACGTAATGTCTTCATAAATAATATCCGCCTCCACTCTCGAATGGGGTGCAACAAGGATATGTGCCACTTTCCATTTCATACTTGGTCGATATATACGTATCCTTTCGAATCATTAGTTTTCTCTGTTTTGCCGATGAAGTTCTACTGCTTTGGTTTGGATAGGACAAGCAAAAAAACAAGCCTTACTTCATGCATGTGTTCATCTGCATATCGGGAGAACATTAAAACTGAAGATTTTTTAAAACGAAAAAAAAACGTAAGATTTGATGATGATATCGGGAGATCACCCTTAGTTTTTTATGTACAGTTGGATGTTGCACAGGGATCTGTATTACTATTCTTTCGGGCAAAAGTGTTCACATGTCTCGTAGGAATATGGCTTTGCAAGACTTTTTTTTTACATGGAACACCTCCGATTCCATTTCCTCGGCTCAGCTTTACATCATCAGGTACATAATCTGGCCACAACAGCCATACCTCGCTCTGGTTTGAACCATGAGCAGCTAGCAAATCTGCAACACTATTACAAGCTCTGTTCACATGGGTAAATTTGCAAGAAATAAAATTTAACTTAAAAAACGCATGTCACGAGACAGTATACCCTCAGGTGATCGGTCGTAATCGGTGCTTCGCAGTGCATGAGCAACAATTGTTGAATCAGTCTCAATCTGGACGAGGTTTCCCATGCCCCATTCCACTGCCGCATGCAAAGCTTCTGGAGTCATCGTAACGACCTTGACCTTCTGCTAGTTGCAGCTGCCTGTGCTTCCGAGGTGGTTCCTCGACAGGACGATATGTGTCTTGTCACTTCCTCGGACGAGAGCTGTTCAACATTTTCATTGCCATCTACCCCATTAAGATCATCTTTCTACAGAAAGAACGGCCAGACGGAGCAAGAGGAGGCCACTAGAGAGCCAATGAACGGGATCAGCTAGCCTCCCGTCCCCCAACCCCCAACCCTAGCCTCCCGCACCCCGACCCTCCCGCCGCCACCACCGGGGCAAAGATCTCGGGGCGTGGCGGCGGCGGGGGCCTTCCCTCGTGACGCGTCGGGAACGGTGGCCATGGAGTCTCTCACGCGCGGCGGCGGACCTTCCGCCTCCCGGGGCGGCGGCGGTCGGACGAGATGGAGGGGCGGCGGCAGCCCTCCCGGGGGCGATGGCCAGCTGCGGGCTGCGGCCTCCCCGCCTCCCATCGGTGACATGCCGGTGATGGCTGGTGGTGGCGGACATCGCCTTTCCCTCCGCCTCTCGCCACTGAGGGGCGATGATCTTGGGCTTCTCCCGCGGTACGAGGACGCCCGGGGCAGCAACCTTGGATTCGACAGTGGATGTGACCCTCTTCTTCGCTGGAGAGGGCTGGCCTGCGGTTGGTGGTGGTGGATCTTTTGATCTATCACCGCGTTCCGGCGGCGAGATGGAGAAGCTTGGAAGCCTAGTGTGGTCGCGGACGTGGGGGTCCGACCTGAATAAAGGAGGCGGTCCTAGGGCCTCTCTTGCGTGAAGAGGAGGACCTACCGGAGGCCTGGACTCGTGATCTGGCCGGAGTGTTGAGTTCCGGAAGTCTCCGCCGACGAATGTAACAGTGCGTTTTTCCTGGAGTTTGCTGGATCGATGGTATTCGGTCGTGCGCACCCATGCTTTTATTCGATCGATTGGTTCTAAAGGAGCGGCGCGAAGCTCTTTTTTTGTGCTGACATCAAGTGACTATGGATCCATGATGAAAGTCGGAAGAAGAGAATTTATGAAGGCCGGAGGGGAGGACTAGCTAAGGGAGGTTCAAGTCTCCGCGCTGTTGAGAGACTTGCTTGGTGTTCCGGGCTTCACAACAGCGGTATGAAAGTGGGGGCGACAACACATGTGAAGTTCAGAGTCCTACCTTTCAGGGTGAAAACTCAAGGTCTGACCTTAACTGGTTGTGCCTGGCAATGACTTTGTTGGAGGCATTGTTTTGAGAGCGGGGACAATCTTCAGGGTGAAAGCCTAAGATCTTTGATCGGGCGACGACGGTGTTAGAGCACTTTCCCTTCTTGATGTCGCTTTTGGAGAGTCTGTATTCAGGTGTTGTCTTGGCGGTGGATGTATTGCTGTTGTTAGGCCGAGATATCAGTAGGACTTTTGTTTCTTAGTTTTCTTTTCCTTTTTTTTGGCTGTGTGCATCCGTAGTGCCATTAGGATGGTGCGTTGTTGCAGAGGTTGGATGTAATTGGTATCTTTTAATATTAATATATTTCCTTTATCGAAAAAGACGGAGCAAGAGAGGAAAACTAAACAAGCGGGGCAAAACTACTCACGGAACTAGAGGCCGGATGTAGTGGCCAGATCGCAAGGTTGTTTCCACTCTACTCGAGGACATGGGATACATGCTGCTTCCTAGCCGAAAACATGTGCATGCTGGGGCTGCAATGACCTCTCATTCTTGGTCATGTATCGGAATGCAACAAGTAGCACCGAGTGAAATAATTCCACTGAAATTCAGTGACGAGAGCAAAGCAGCTCGATACCGAGGCCACTCAGCCTAGCTCAGAACAACAAGCCAAGGGAGAAGTACAACACATTTGCAAAGCATGCGATCAGTTCCCCACGTCTCTCAATCCCACGGCAAATGGCATGTTGGAACCATGGCAAGCAACTTTCTTTGTCTCTCTTCCTTCCTCGCCTTCACTTTGCAAGAACGAAATGTGGTACACTCTAGGTTACTCTATCCACCTTTTATAACATGGTTTGCTGGGTGTCTATGTAGTACATTTCACAAGTCGTTGTGCTCTTAAACTGCAATAATGTTTTACTATATTTTTTTCCTTTTTAGTATTTATCGTGTCCATGAGCAGGAAGCATGTGGTTCCTATCTAGGACCACACGTATTTTCTCTAGTGAGGTTTCTGTGCTCGTCTTTATAAAGCTTCAGTTATCACATTTTTTTATAATATGTGTACTTCCTCTGTTTATAGGAAGATGTTGGAAATTTATCTAAATTCAGATATATAGGAAGATGTCGGAAGTTTTTGTGCTCGTCTTTATAAAGCTTCAGTTATCACATTTTTTGTGCCTGTTGGAGTGTTTCCATTTTGTCTATACCTTCCTTAATTCTTCTGCGTTGGCCCATTGTTGTCGGGTGTTTTGTTTAAGTTTTGTTTTCTTATTTTTATATTTAAAATCATTCAGATTTTATTCGTGCAATATGCGAGCATTTATCGAAACCAGGCAAACTATTATTTTGTAGCGTGTGAAGATAATTTTCACTGATATGAACATTCTGTGCAACTCTTTCATTTCTTTTCTAAATCACATGAATATATTTTTAGTAATATGTGAGCATTCGTTTGGACCTCGTGAACAATTATTTTGTTACCAGTGAACATTTTTTAACTGCACGATTGTTTTCCAGTATAAACATTTCTAAAGCCTCGTAAGCGATTATTTTGAATTGTATGAACTTTGTAAAACTTCGTAAACACATTAGTTGATGTGTATGAATGGGCCGAGCCGACAAAGTATATAAGGTAGGCATATGCTTTGATTGACGCTACAAGGGTAGCCCTCCTCGCCCGCGTCCGCCCTCTTGTTGGGCTGACCCAGGTAAGCCTCTTCTCTAGTTTTTTTCTCTTTCTAATTCTCTTTTTATTTATTTTTGGTTATTTTTACCAAATAGTAATTTACGATTGAAAAAACATTCAGATTCTAAAATTATCGCTATTTGGAAAATGTTCAAATTAAAAATTGTTTTTTTTTGAAAAAATGTTCAAATATGTAACAAGTTCGAAATAAAAAATGTTCAAAATTTAGAAATGTATATATTTTTAAAATGTGCAAAAACAAAAACAATAATATTAAAGCATTTTTCCCAAGCAGGTTAGGTAGGCTAGATATAAAACCCAATGAAAACATAAGGAAAAATGTGTACTTGTTTTTTTTTTTTTGACAAAAAAAATGTTTACTTGTTACTAGTGCGACGATGCTCAGAGCTTTGCAGGCAGGCCGGACAGTGCGTGTCTGGCAAGCCGAAAGGGCATCGATTCCACGTACGGCCCTGTTCCCATGGGCCGCGGACAATAAAACGTGGGTGGGACAGACGGCAATGAAAGGCCTGCTGTAGCGATCAAATAATGTAGCCAGACTTGAATTTGCGATCACTCGCCGAGCCTGCCTCCTCCGAATTTGCCAAACTCCATGAATCCCATTGCCCTCCTCCTCGTCCCGCGCGCGCGCCCTTCGCTCCCGCTCCCGCCCCGAACTCCCGCTCCGGCGCCCAACAGCACCAGAGCAGCCCGCCTCGCGCCTGCGCGGCGGCAGCGGGCTCGGCTGTCGTCCCCGGTCTCGGCGGCGCCCCGTGGTGAGGAGGTGGAGCGGTTCGACTGGCTGGACCAATGGTACCCGTTCGCCCCCGTGTGCGACCTTGACCCCGGCGCGCCCCACGGCAAGACCGTGCTGGGCCTCCGCGTCGTCGCCTGGCACGACCGCGCCGTCGGCGAGTGGCGCGTGTTCGACGACACGTGCCCGCACCGCCTGGCGCCGCTCTCCGAGGGTCGGATCGACGGCAAGGGCCGCCTCCAGTGCGTCTACCATGGCTGGTGCTTCGACGGCAGCGGCTCCTGCCAGTTCATCCCCCAGGCACCCGCCCTCGGCCCCCCTGTAATCACGCCCACCCGCCCGCTCGCCCGCCATGCATGGACGATCGCCTCCATATACTTCCATAGTCCATCCTCTTCTTCCTCTCGACTGATGCTGTGTCGCGCGCGCAGGTGCACAAGAACAGCAAGGCGTGCGTGGCGTCGTACCCGAGCGTGGTGCAGAACAACATCTTCTGGTTCTACCCGAGGGCGGACGCGGAGCACCGGGACGTGCTGCTGAGGAAGCGGCCGCCCTTCATCCCCGAAATCGACGACCCCTCCTTCGCTACCATGTTCACCATCAGGGACCTCTCCTACGGGTAAACCAATACGCTTCCATTCTCAACCTCCTCCATTGCTCCCTCCCCTCCCCTCCCCTGCTGATCCATCGTTGATTATTTTCAAGGTACGATGTGTTGCTGGAGAACTTCATGGATCCTGTCCACGTGCCCTACGCGCACAAGGTGTTGCTGGGAAAACCCGCAGCAACTGCACTCGGTCCTGACATGGGAATGGTTGGCAAGCTTCACAACAAGGAAGATCCCGGAAGATATGTTGCCCCCTGCCCTCACTTGACATGATCGGCTCCAATTCAGTTTACTGATTGGGAGTTCTTACTTCTTCTCTTCACAGTTGAGTTCGACACAGAGGGTGGCGGGCCGATAAGGATGAAGATAGAGGAGGCCAACGTGGACGGGTTCCTGTCCCCGCAGGACAACGGCGGCTACTACCGCTACGCAGCCCCGTGCACCTTCTACGGCTCGCCGCTCCCATGGGACGCCGAGGGAGAGGTATATATATGTGGATTGTCTCTGTTTCCCATTAATTGTTGCACATGATCCACAACTTCACCTTGGTTTGGTTGGTTTCGTTTTGTTTGGACAGGACAAGAAGAAAAAGAAGCCTCACTTCATGCACGTGTTCATCTGCATCCCAGTGGCGCCCGGAAGGAGCAGGGTGATCACCGCGTTCCCGAGGAACTTCGGCCTCTGGCTCGACAACATCATACCACGGTGGTTCCACCACATTGGGCAGAACGCCATCTTGGACTCGGACACCTACATCCTCCACATCGAGGTAAACGATGATTCCTCAGCCCAGCCATCGGAATTCTAAAATTCTTCTCATGGCCCATCCTTCATGTTCAATTTCAGGAGCGAAACTTCGCTGCCGCCGGCCTTGAAAACTGGCACAGAGCTGTCTACTTGCCTACGTCGTCGGACACCATGGTGATCGCCTTCAGGAGGTGGTTCAGGCAGCACTGCAAGAACCAGATCGGCTGGCCGGCCACCACTGTCGATCAGCTTCCGCCGACTCCAACTAAAGACAAGCTCATGGACAGGTACTTACTACTAAACCTACGTACCATTCCGCTTCTTCAGTCTTCACTGCAACCTGAAGCTTGGAACAGCTGAGTGAACGGCGTGCGCGTGCAGGTACTGGTCACACGTCGCGCAGTGCAGGGCCTGCAGCGCAGCGCTCAAGGCCATGAAGGCGCTGGAGGTGGCTCTGCAGCTCGCGGCAGTTGCAGTCGTCGGATTCCTCGCCGTCGACAAGGGGACACTGCTGACGTCCGCCGCGCATAAAACCGCCGCCGTGTCGTTATCTGTGTTTTGCTTCGCTGCGTCCCGCTGCCTCGCCAGCTTCATCCACAACAATTTCTATTTCCAGGATTACGTCCATGCTTACAAATAATTATATATCATGTGTCTTCCTGAAAGAATTTTCTGAATAAAAGAATCAGTTTATTGTATCGAACCTGCACGGTAACTTGCACTGAAAAAATAACTATGAAGCTGATTACACCAACCTATGTCCCCTCGCCCGGAGACATCGCCATTGGCTCCATCTACGGTGGCTCTGGGCCTTGGAGGCGTGGCCGATATGGCCCCTCACCGGCGGGGAGGATTTTTTTTACAGCTTTTTTACTGTGTTCTTCAAAATAGTGAGGTGGTGGCTACATCTTAATATTAGTAAAGTTCTTTCTCTATATCCTCCTTCTGGTGGTGCGATGATATTTTGTTGTTTTGTTATTTTGCCAGTAGATGTTACTTTTGTGCATATAGCCTCCACTGCCAAGTGTAATGTAGTGATTACGTTTTTTTGAAATGGAAGCTCAGCCCCGTTCACCTACAGACGCATTATGCCCAATCATTCCGAATAACGCTTGCATCTTCTGCCTTACCGCGGTTGCTAACACATAGTTAATCGATGCTTATTCCTCCGCATTGAATTGGTGCACATAGTCTTCATTTTATTTCAGAGGCGACAATATCAAAGTAACGTCCACAAACACAACTAGTACTTCCTCCATATAAAGAAAAAGAATCTGCTTACATTTTTGTAGATACAGATATATCTATATAACTATACATGCATATCTAGATAAAGTTCATCAAACAAAAAATCTAGATGAAGTTCATCATCCTTTTTAGAAATGGGGGGAGTATAACAAATTTCATAGATGCCTTTTTTCTTCGGGACAATCTTTTATAGACCATGAAGAAGGCAGATTAATATTAGCTTATTTAGTCCAGAATTTGCAACTTTCTGCTAATAGTAACCCTATATAGAACCTGACGGAGCGGGATAGACCTTTCTTTTCCCCTCTCGGTCTCTCAGTAACCTACTTGTTTGATAGCTCCCTTTCCACCACCAGGCTGCACCGTCGCTTCTCTCACTAGCATTGCCGAGTGGAGTAGACAAAGGGATGGTGCCGGATTTAGATCTAGGGGTTGCTTTAGTCTAGTTGTTACCTATATGGAGTTTGAGGGTAGGTCTTGGGATCTAGGTGGCAAGATCCTTTTGCGCCATGAGTGTTCTCCTCCTTGATGTGGTGGTAGGCGGTGTTGCAAGGGAGGATGAGGGGCCTGTGCATCCCTCCCAATAAGGTGCGCATCGGAGGTTTGAAGATGGAGTCATCAGGCCAGATTCCGCTTCGTGTGGTTGATTCCTTCATCGCTATGGTGCATCCATTGTGGAATCCAAAGGAGGCGAAGCTGAGATCTACCACCACCACTTCAAATAAGGTTTGCGTATGCCATCTCCAGTTATGTGACTTCATTGCTGGGCTCTTCCTCTTGGCTGGCCGTGGAGGTGAGGGAGAGGTGGAGAAAGGATCGGTGAGCAACATATCTGGAAGATGGAGGGGATTTCGAGCTGCTGCTATGAGTTTTCCTACGATAATCCTCTATAGATCATCGATCTATGCCGATGGGAGGAAACTTACAACGTCTTTGAAGTGGTGTCTATTCATCCTCCAGGAGAGGACCCTCTTTGATGGATCGACGGCGGCGTTCATCATCGCTTCCTTCCCAAGTGGCATGTTCCCCAGTGATGGAGGCGATGGCCAACGGGCGACTCCATATTGCAAGCATGGTGGAGAAGACCAGGGAACTAATCGAGTTTTTAGGTTTTTTCAAGGTCCTTTGTGCTAACTTTTAGGCCAAAGTTGTAATTTACTTTTTCGTTGAGGGCTTGTTTGTTAGTTGTAATTCCATCTCTTGTTATTAATGCATCTCTTTTTCGGTCCTTTGGGGCTATACCTGTTCAAAAAGAAAATAGTAACTTCATATGTTACGAATAGACGGAGCAAGAGAAAAAAACAAAAAGGTGGGGCAAAATAGCCCCTTGAGGACATGGGAATCATGCCGCTCCTTGGCATCAAAGACCAGCCCGTTTCATACTAATGAACATGCGATAATAATCTCAAACAGACCGCCTAGCCAACAATAATTACATGCTAGGGATGATCTCTTATTCTTGGTCACACATAAGATGGAAACAGGGAGCGCCAAGTGGAATTTGAAGACGAGAGCAAAGCAGCTCGATCCAGAGGCTACTCATCCTAGCTCAGAAACAACAACGGCAAATGATAAGTTCAACGCTTTAGCGACACAAACGATCAGCTCCCTATGTCTCCCAATCCCACATGTTTCTATTGGGCTCCCACATCTTGGAACCGTGGCAAGCTCTCTTCCACGGAAGCCTTCTTCGGTAGAGTTATTCCGTTTTGCCCCCGTGGCGACTGTCCTCCATGGCTCTTCTTCCTTGACTCTCCTTACGATCTTGATCGCGGCCTCTCTCCCCCTGAGATAGGCGTCAGTTTAGCCGCCAGAGCATCAGCGCGTTCTTCGGCTTGGCGCAGCGCAACTGACAAAACAGCCAAGATTAAATATTCATTATCAGAAGGTAAAAATGGGCATGGCAGAAAAGGCGAGTCATCAAAGATAGTGGCTTTACCTTTCAAAGCATTGGCTTCATCATGGAACCCAATAGACTGGGAGCCAAGACTGATGAAGTGTTCCATCAGAGGCCGTCGAAAAGTAGAAGTGAAAAGAAATTCAGAAAAGGACAATCGTGTAAGGACAATAGAAATTGGCACAAAAGGGAAAAAAGCGACAAGAGGTACCAAAATAGCAAATCAAGGAAACTTACGTCATGAAGCAGAGGAGTCGAAGAACTCCCCGGGACAATGGCATGAGTGTCGCCAGCTCCAGTCTTTGCTTTCTTGGCTGCAGGCACTCGGGGGCTGGCTGGTGGAGTCGATGTTTCCATGTCTTGTCGAGGAGGAGGTGAAGATTCCGCGGCAGTGCGGTGTTCTTCAGAAATAACCATGGTATTGGACGTGCTCGTGGGAGCCGCGCCATGGACCGCGGTTTCATCTTTTTCCATTTCCTCCTCGGACCTGCAAATATAAAAAAATAAGCATGCCGAAGAAAAAAGAATTGGACAAAAAATAACAGCAAAAGAAACTTACGAGCTGATGGAGCCAGCGTCATCGTAAGGGTTAAAGGCACCGACCCGGACGTTTGGAACCTGGGTGCGCGCGCACCCGTTTACGAAAAGTTCAAAAAATGTTATTTAAAAATTTTCAAAAAAATGTGAAGTAAATTTTTGCATGTACATATTATGTTGATACTTATTTTCACGAAAAAATACCATTGTGTGTGGCCTGCATAAAAATGACAAAATATCCAAATGAGAATAGTGAATAGGAATTTGTACTATTCACAGGAATAGGAATTTACATTTTGTCATTTTTGCGTAGGTCACATACAATGGTATTTTTTCGTGAAAACACACACGAGTAAGTATCAACATAATATATACATGAAAAAATTTAGTTCACATTTTTTTGAAACTTTTAAATAGCATTTGTTTGAACTTTTCGTAAATGGGTGCGCGCGCACCCAGGTTCCATTCACCATTTCCGTTAAAGGCACCCTCATCTTTAAGTGAAGCTTCTTCGGCAGGTGACCTAGTGGGTTTGGAGGTGCCGAAAACTTCGACTTCACCTCTTTTCCTCTTGTTCCTTGGAGAAACGGCGAGAGGAGGAGAGACGGAGCGGCCAGATTCAGAAGGCTCTGAATCACTTTCTTTTTCGGAGGAAGCCACAGATTTGTGGGATCCGACGACTTCACTCTCAGGACGAGAGGATTCTTGCGAGAAGTCGGTGACAACGGCTCGCTCATCCACCTCTCCACCTTCAGGAAGGGGGGAAGAGAAGATAGGACTTGGTGATTCTGCAGAAGCAAGTTCAAGTTGAATACACAAGAAAAATGAAGAAGCAGTCGAAAAATAAAAGCACAACTCGCGAAAAACGCTACTTACTTCGGGAAGGGCGTGGCTGCCAATGTATGGCTCCACGCGACAGGAGTTTGGAACCTCGTGTTTCTTGCTTAGAGAAGAAAAAATATCGGATAAGTTTCTCCAAGTCCTTCACGGAGAGATCCTTGGACAAGCGATCAAGTCTTTTTCGTCAGAGTACATCCAAAGGGGGTTTTTGCGAGCCTGCGGAGGCCGCACCCTAATCCTAAGGAAATAAGCAGTTATCTGAACACCCGACATTTCTTCACCGTGGGTGTTCTAGAGTTGGTGGATGCGCTTCATCAGGGCTTCAGTATCATCCTTTTCCTCGGTAGTGGCTTCTGCGTCCCAGGATCAGCGTCTGAGAATTTCTTCGGCACCCTCAAATGGAGCAATGTCGTACTCCTGGGAGCCTTTGCACTCATCCTGGACGTAGAACCACCTCCTGCACCACCATTGGACGGAGTCGGGGAATTTGACGTCGAAGTAGTCAACGTCGGGTCAGACACAGATGCAAATGCCGCCCACATTGTAGACGGTGTTGTGGGAGTTGTTGCGCCGGAGATAGAAAATGCGCTTCCACATGCCCCAATGAGGATGGGTCCCGAGGAAGCACTCGCATAGAGTGATAAAAATCGAGATGTGGAGGATGGAGTTGGGATTCAAATGGTGCAGCTGAATCCCGTAAACAAAAAGAAGGCAACGAAGGAACTCGTGGATAGGAGTGGAGAGGCCGCGAATGAGGTGGTCGATCAAAGTTACCCGGTATCCAATCGACGGACGCGGGAAGCTTTCGTCGCCAGGGAATATCAGCGAGTCCTGCTTCTTCAGCAGGCCTAGCTTCTTGAGGGTCATCTGGTCTTGGTTTGAGATCTTGGATCTCTCCCATCCAGAGATCTCCGTCTTGTCCATCGGCGCGTTGGTCCTGGAGCGGTGTGCTTGGTTAGCTTCGTGCGCGGCGGCATGTAAATAAGCTTTGGTGGAGAAAAAGTCTGATTGGAAGCACGAGCGTGAGGAGCTTGGGAACGGCAATGACGGAACTGGCGAGAGGAGAAAGATGAGCAGCGCGGCGAAGGGGGAGAATGAGGACGAAGAGGCAGATTTATAGCGAGGAACCGATCCGTCGCACCGTTGGATGAAAAGGAAATGAATCTTACGCCTTACACGTGTCAACAAGGGTACAATAGTCATTTCAGTGCGAAGTTACTGCACAGTAGTTACGGCGCGCGTGCCAGAAATTGCGGAGGACGTGTATCCCCCACTTGTGCAACGTGTCAACGGTGCAGAAGTTTGGACCCATAGGACAGGGAAGTGACAGGAGTCGCGCGTTCCAACGCATGGGTCGTGGCCATCGTCAGCAATGACGTCGTGACAAAAGAAATTTCGAATGATCTATTCAAAAAGAGCGACAGCAAAGTGTCGACTATTGTAACAAAGAAATTTCGGGAGCCTGTGATCAAATGCAAGTATTTGTTCACATGCTCGGGGGCTACTCTTATCAGAAGCATTTTTTATACTTCTGATAAGAGGTTAATGTGGAAGATAAAAATACAGTAGTTCAAAAGTAACAAAAGTTGAGCCTACATCCAAGTATAAATACTCGACTGTATCCTCAGGGGCTACTCCCATCGGGAGCGCTGGTCGCGCACCCGATAAAATAAAGGTGGAGCAGAAGTAGTGGTTTCAAAATATATAGTGAAGGAAAAAATGCGAGTTGAGCGTACAACCAAGTATAAATACTCGACTGTAGCCTCGGGGGCAATTCCCATCGGGAGCGCTGGTCCCGCACCCGATAAAATATGCTGACAAAATATAAGGCGAATAATTATCGTCGTACATTTTCGAGTTACATATAACTCGTCATGTACTCCCATCGGGAGAAAAAGATATTATCATTATATGACTCGAGAAAATTGGCCATTCCAGCAGCCGATAAAGGTACTCGACAATATATTCCTAGAGCGCGTCTGCCGCGATAAAACCTCTAATTGTCGTAATACTTTACGAAGGTAAGACCCCAGGTTCTGTCCTGAGTGGCGTGGTATTTGCACCCGAATGCGCTCTTCTACTTTTTTCGTGTCAAGAGATGCGAAGAAATATTCCTAGCGGACGCGCTATGGACTTTATAAATATGATTGGATTCGATTCATGATTAAGTCCTAAAGCGGCACATGTCGAATTACGCCAGTATTCCGGGGTCATGTCCAGGGACTTGACCTTGAAGTAGGTTTTTGTGGGTTTGCCACGAGAGCAGTTAACTGGTACCTGATCCGTCAGATGAACCAGCCCCATTTACCATTATCCCTGCACAAGATATGTATGTCTCGAATAAACTGTTTGTGATAACTCGAAAAATCTATGGATAAATTGTACGATGGAGATTTTACTCGACTCTACGATTCAAGCAAAATCTCGGGGGCTACTGACATAGGAATCCCGGATGGGCTTGCCGAAGAAGGTACCCGGGGTTTACTGAAGGCCCACGACCCGAAGATTATGAAGCCCGGAAGCCCACTAAAGTATTGACTATGGTAAATAGAGATAAACGAGGAATAAAGAGACTTGTAATTACACAGGACGAACTCAAAGAGTCTCCCGGTATTTGTAACTTGTGTAATACGAAACCTTCGGCTCCGCCTCCTATATAAGGGGGAGTCGAAGGACAAAGAAAGCAATCAATATCGTTATCAACCTAACCCTAGCTTTTAGCAGTCGAGCACCTTTTCGGCTGAAACCTTCGAGATCTACTTTCCCTCTACTTGCGCAAAACCCAAGTCTATAACTTGTAGGCATTGACAAGTTAATCCCTTGTCACCCCCTCGTGGGCGGTAGCCAAGGTGGCCGGCTGTAACATCCCTAGTTTTCAAAATACCTAAAACCTTCATGCATTCATGGCATCTTTTGCATTTGTCCATTTGCACATAAAATGTTAAGCACAAAAATGCCACATACTTTATGCAAAGATCTTATTTTTCTACCGTGCTAGTTTGGGTCAAAACCTTTTTCTCTGTTGTCTAAAACAAAGCCCTAAGTTTTACAAAATTTTAGAAATTGGTTTGACCCTATTTGGATTCCTAAAACAAAAGTTATGAAGAAAACAGTAAAAAGAAAAAGGAAAAAACGAAAAGAACAAAAAAAAAAGAGAAACGGATCGGACCGGCCAAGATGGGCCAGCCCGACCGCACGGCCCACTCGGCGGGAGAAACGGCCCGCTGCCGCACCGAACCGCCTCCCTCTCCCCTTCCTTTCTCTCCTCTCACTGACCGGTGGGACCCACCTGTCAGCGGGGCCCACCCGTCAGCGTTGTCTTCAAGCTCGTGACCGAGCCGGACTCTGCCACCGCCGTCGCCTTAACCCTAGACGGGAGCGGACTAATACGCACCGTCCGAGCCGCCCTCGACGTCCGTGCCTGCGCCCCATAAATACCCCTCGCCCACAGCCTCCTTTTCCCCCAATCCGCCACCATAATCGCACCGCCAAGAGCCGCCAATCGCTCGCCGAAGTAGCCGCCGGCCGCGCCGCCTCCAGCCAAGCGCCGCCGCCGCCCTAGCCCACCATCTGCCGCGCCGCGCCACCACTGCCGCGCACGCCGCCGCACCCGTAGAAACCTTCGCCGCCGCCAGTACCCGCCCGAGCCGCCGCGCCGTCGCCTACCGAGCGTCGCGTCGTCCACGTCGTCGCCGGCCAGGTGAGTGATACGTCTGGAATGTATCTAGAATTTCTTATGTTCCATGCTACTTTTATGACAATACTTGAATGTTTTATACATACTTTACAGCATTATTATACATTTTCCGGCACTAACCTATTAACAAGATGTCGAAGCGCCAGTTTTGTTGTTTTTGGTTTCAGAAATCCTAGTAAGGAAATATTCTCGGAATTGACGAAATCAACGCCCAGGCCTATTTTTCCACGAAGCTTCCAGAAGACCGAGGGAGATACGGAATGGGGCCACGAGGAGCCGAGACCATAGGCGGCGCGGCGGGCCTCCGCGCCGGCCTGGTGTGGGGCCCCGTGTCCCTCCGACCTACGCTTCCGCCTATAGCCTTCTCGCGAATACCCCGTACCGAGAGCCACGATACGGAAAACCTTCCAGAGACGCCGCGAATCCCATCTCGGGGATTGGAGATCGCCGGCCCCGCCGGAGAGGGGATCATCACCGGAGGGCTCTACATCATCATGCCCGCCTCCGGATTGATGCGTGAGTAGTTCATCCTTGGACTATGGGTCCATAGCAGTAGCTAGATGGTTGTCTTCTCCGCATGTGCTATCATTGTTTAGATCTTGTGAGCTGCCTAACATGATCAAGATCATCTATTTGTAATGCTACATGTTGTGTTTGGCGGGATCCGATGAATATAGAATATTATGTCAAGTTGATTATCAATATATCATATATGTGTTGTTTATGTTCTTGCATGCTCTCCGTTGCTAGTAGAGGCTCGGCCAAGTTGATACTTGTAACTCCAAGAGGGAGTAATTATGCTCGATAGTGGGTTCATGCCTCCATTGAATCTGGGATCATGACAGTAGGTTCTAAGGTTGTGGATGTGCTGTTGCTACTAGGGATAAAACATTGATGCTATGTCTAAGGATATTTGTGTTGATTACATTACGCACCATACTTGATGCAATTATCTGTTGTTTACAGCTTAATACTGGAAGGGGTTCAGATGATAACCTGAAGGTGGATTATTTAGGCATATATGCATGCTGGATAGCGGTCTATGTACTTTGTCGTAATGCCCTGATTAAATCACATAGTAATCATCATTGGTATGTATTGAATCTTTATTTGTCAATTGCCCGCCTGTAATTTGTTCACCCAGCATGTTAGTTATCTTATTGGAGAGACACCACTAGTGAACTGTGGACCCGGTCCATTCTTTTACATCTGAATACATTCTACTGTTTTACTGTTCTTTGCAAACAAACACCATTTTCCACTCGATACGTTTAATCCTTTGTTTTCAGCAAGCCGGTGAGATTGACAACCTCACGTTGGGGCAAAGTACTTTGATTATGTTGTGCAGTTCCACGTTGGCGCCGGTTTCACTGGTGTTGCGCCACACTACACTCCTCCACCAACAACCTTCACGTGCTTCTTGGCTCCTACTGGTTCGATAACCTTGGTTTCTTTCGAGGGAAAACTTGCTGTTCGCATCACACCTTCCTCTTGGGGTTCCCAACGGACGCGTACATCTACGCGCATCAAGCTCTTTTTCTGGCGCCGTTGCCGGGGAGATCAAGACACGCTGCAAGGGGAGTCTCCACTTCCAATCTCTTTACTTTGTTTTTGTCTTGCTTTACTTTATTTTATTTACTGTCTTGTTTGCTACATATTAAAAACACAAAAAAAATTAGCTACTTTACTTATTGTCTTATTTACTAGCTCTATATCGAAAACACAAAAAAAATTAGTTACTTTACTTTCTATATTATTTGCTCTATATCAAAAACATAAAAAATTTAGTTACTTGCATTTATTTTATTATCATGACTAGTCCTGTAGCTGTTGCTCTATCACCTGAGGAATTAATCTTTACTTTTAAACAAGGGGGTGAGGAGAGTTTTGAGGAAGCTTGGTCTAGAATTTTTGATTCTTATAGTAGAACTGAACCTAAAATGCCTCTAAGTTTGCTTCTTAGTAACTTTTATTTTGGGCTTATTCTTCGCTATAGATATGCCTTAGATGCTGTAGTGGGAGGAGATTTCCTTCATTGTGATGGAGATCAAGCTTTTAATGCCGTAAAAAAATTGGTCACATCATCTAGCTCAGCTAGTAACTTTGATTCATCTCTTGCTAGCATTCTTAATAGATTAAACACTCTCGAAACGAATATATCTTGTTTAAAAGAAGGGTACAATCATATTCGCGAATTTTATGATTATGTTCCATTAAGCTTTGAACCATCAATGTGGGTGCCTACTATAAAAGTTACCATTTGTGGTGAAATTTTTTATGCCCGCTGTGATATTATGTCTGAGTTCTGCCTTATGCCTAAAAGCATTTATGAATCTTTGACACTTTGGGAACTTACTGAAGGAGGAGAAGGAATAACTCTTACTGATAATTCTGTTATAATTCCTAAGGGAATAGCTGAAGGTGTTTTCACAACCATTCTTGGAAGAACGGTATCCACTGATTATCTTGTTGTTGAATGTGTAGGGACAGGACAAATCACGCTTGGAAGATCCCTGCTAAAACTCATGGGAGCAATCATAGATATGGGGAAAGGCACTCTAAATTTTACCTCTACACCCGGATGCGGTCATGTATTCCCTAAACCAAAGAGTAAGAAGAGTAGGCTCAAAGCCTCTGGTAAGAATGTTAATGCATCATCTCTTGAAAACACTTGATTTGCACTTTCTGCGCCTAGCTGAAAGGCGTTAAAGAAAAGCACTTCTTGGGAGATAACCCAAGTTACATTTTATTTACTGTATTGTTGAGTCTTGGAAGTTGTTTACTACTGTAGCAACCTCTCCTTATCATGTTTTTGTGCCAAGTAAAGTTTCTATGCTAAAGTTGATGCTAGATTTGGATCGCTGCGCAAACAGCATTGCTGTCTGTCACGAATTCGTACAGATTTCCCTGTAGAAAAATAAAAAAAAAACTGCAAATTTACGAGCGTGATCCTCATATATGTACGCAACTTTCATTAGTTTTGAGTTTTTCATTTGAGCAAGTTAATGCCCCCAGATTCGTCTTACGGACTGTTCTTTTTATAGATTCTGCCTTTTATTTCGCATTGCCGCTTTTGCTATGTTGAATGAGTTTCTTTGTTCCATTAACTTTCAGAAGCTTTGTGCAATGTCCAGAAGTGTTAAGAATGATTGTGTCACCTCTGAATATGTGAATTTTTGATTATGCACTAATCCTCTAATGAGTTTGCTTGAAGTTTGGTGGAAGAGGATGATATACTATGATCAAGAAGAGTGAAAGGTCTAAGCTTGGGGATGCCCCGGTGGTTCATCCCTGCATATTTTAAGAAGACTCAAGCATCTAAGCTTGGGGATGCCCAAGGCATCCCCTTCTTCATCGACAACATTATCAGGTCACTTCTAGTGAAACTATATTTTTATTCCATCACATCTTATGTTCTTTACTTGGAGCGTCGGTTTGCTTTTATTTTCGTTTTGGTTTGAATAAAGTTGGATCCCATCATTCTTATATTGGAGATATTACGCTCCGCTTTTTCATATGGAACACTTGTGTTCTTAATTGTGCTTTAATGTTCATGGCGAAGGCTGAAATTGCTTCGGTAAATTGCTATTTGGTTGGAATCAGAAAATGCTGCATATGGTTTGGAATAACTTGGCAATTGTTTGAGCTCTCATAGATCATGTTTAAGCTCTTGCAGCATGTAGTTTAATCTATTAATGGAGAACTACCGTAGAGCTTGTTTAATTTGGTTTGCATGAT
The DNA here is from genome assembly GCA_030979885.1 of Lolium multiflorum. Taxonomy (NCBI): domain Eukaryota; kingdom Viridiplantae; phylum Streptophyta; class Magnoliopsida; order Poales; family Poaceae; genus Lolium; species Lolium multiflorum. Next base: position 35,678,647 of record CM061753.1, read on the forward strand.
TGGTCTCTCTAAGTCTAGATATTTTCTGGTAAAGTGTTTGAACAACAAGGAAGACAGTGTAGAGCCTTATAATGCTTGCAATATGTTCTGTGTAAGTTTTGCTGTACCTGTTCATACTTGTGTTTGCTTCAAACAACCTTGCTAGCCCAAACTTTGTACTAAGAGAATGTTTCTCGTGCATCCAAACACCTTGAGCCAAACCCCATGCCATTTGTGTCCACCATATCTACCTACTATGTGGTATTTTTCTGCCATTCCAAAGTAAATTACTTGAGTGCTACCTTTAAAATTTCATTCCTTTATCTTTGCAATATATAGCTCATGGGACAAATAGCTTAAAAACTATTGTGGTTATGAATATGTAGTTATGTGTCTTAATTCTTATAAGTTGCTTGTTGAGCGGTAACCATGTTTCTGGGGACGCCATCAACTTTTTACCTTTGTTGGATATCATGTGAGATGCTATGCATGTTCGTCTTGTCTGAAGTAAGTGCGATTTCATGATCAAATAGTTTGAGTATGCATATGTTAGAGAAGAACATTGGGCTGCTAACTAAAGCCATGTATCATGGTGGAAGTTTCAGTTTGGACATACAACCTCAATCTCTTATGAGAATATTATTTGTTGTTGAATGCTTAAGCATTAAAAGAGGAGTCCATTATCTGTTGTCTATGTTTTCCCGGTATGGATGTCTAAGTTGAGAATAATCAAAAGCGATAAATCCAATGCGTGCATTCTCCCTAGACCTTTGTACAGGCGGCATAGAGGTACCTTGTTCTTCTCTAACATATGCATACTCAAACCATTTGATCATGAAATCGCACTTACTTCAGACAAGACGAACATGCATAGCATCTCACATGATATCCAACAAAGGTAAAAAGTTGATGGCGTCCCCAGAAACATGGTTACCGCTCAACAAGCAACTTATAAGAATTAAGACACATAACTACATATTCATCACCACAATATTTTTTAAGCTATTTGTCCCATGAGCTATATATTGCAAAGATAAAGGAATGAAATTTTAAAGGTAGCACTCAAGTAATTTACTTTGGAATGGCAGAAAAATACCACATAGTAGGTAGATATGGTGGACACAAATGACATGGGGTTTGGCTCAAGGAGTTTGGATGCACGAGAAGCATTTCCTCTCAGTACAAGGTTTGGGCTAGCAAGGTTGTTCGAAGCAAACACAAGTATGAACAGGTACAGCAAAACTTACACAAGAACATATTGCAAGCATTATAAGACTCTACACTGTCTTCCTTGTTGTTCAAAACTTAAACAAGCTCTACGGTAGTTCTTCATTAATAGATTAAACTACATGATGCAAGAGCTTAAACATGATCTATGAGAGCTCAAACAATTGCCAAGTTATTCCAAACCATATGCAACATTTTCGATTCCAACCAAATAGCAATTTAACGAAGCAATTTCAGCCTTCGCCATGAACATTAAAGCACAATTAAGAACACAAGTGTTCCATATGAAAAAGCGGAGCGTAATATCTCCAATATAAGAATGATGGGATCCAACTTTATTCAAACCAAAAATAAAAGCAAACCGATGCTCCAAGTAAAGAACATAAGATGTGATGGAATAAAAATATAGTTTCACTAGAAGTGACCTGATAATGTTGTCGATGAAGAAGGGGATGCTTGGGCATCCGCAAGCTTAGATGCTTGAGTCTTCTTAAAATATGCAGGGATGAACGGGGCATCCCCAAGCTTAGACCTTTCACTCATCTTGATCATAGTATATCATCCTCTTCTCTTGACCCTTGAAAACTTCCTCCACACCAAACTTCAAGCAAACTCATTAGAGGGTACGCTCGTAAATTTGCAGATTTTTTTGATTTTTCTACAGGGAAATCTGTACGAATTCGTGACAGACAGCAATGCTGTTTCTGCGCAGCAATCCAAATCTAGCATCAACTTTAGCATAGAAACTTTACTTGGCACAAAAACATGATAAGGAGAGGTTGCTACAGTAGTAAACAACTTCCAAGACTCAACAATACAGTAAATAAAATGTAACTTGGGTTATCTTCCAAGAAGTGCTTTTTTTAACGCCTTTCAGCTAGGCGCAGAAAGTGCAAATCAAGTAACATCAAGAGAAAAAGCATCAACATCATAACTTGTTCTAATAATAGAATCAAAAGGCAACTTCATTATATTTTTAGGGAAGTGTTCCATACCTTTCTTGAGAGGAAATTGATATTTAATATTACCTTCCCTCATATCAATAACATCACCAACAGTTCGAAGAAAAGGTCTTCCCAACACAATAGGACAAGATGCATTGCATTCAATATCCAAGACAACAAAATCAACGGGGATAAGGTTATTGTTAACCGTAATGCGAACATTATCAACCCTCCCCAAAGGTTTCTTTTTAACATTATCAGCAAGATTAACATCTAAATAACAATTCTTCAATGGTGGCAAGTCAAGCATATCATAAATCTTTTTAGGCATAACAGAAATACTTGCACCAAGATCACATAAAGCATTACACTCAAAATCATTGAATTTCATCTTAATGATGGGCTCCCAACCATCTTCTAACTTTCTAGGAATAGAAGCTTCAAGTTTTAATTTCTCTTCCCTAGCTTTAATGAGAGCATTTGTAATATGTTTCGTAAAGGATAATTTATAGCACTAGCATTGGGACTTCTAGCAAGTTTTTGTAAGAACTTTATAACTTCAGTAATATGACAATCATCAAAATCTAAACCATTATTTTCTACAGCAATGGAATCATTGTCACCAATATTTTGAAAAATTTCAGCAGTTTTAGGCAATTTTGCGCGCTTTGTACTAGGAGTAGAAACATTGCCGACACCAATTATTTTACCATTAATAGTAGGAGGTGTAGCAATAGGAGTACATATAAAATCATTATTATTTGTGCTAGTGAAATCACACAACTTAGTATTTTCAGGAGTACCCATTATAACAGTAATAAAGTAAACTAAGCAAATAGAATAAAGACAAGTAACTAATTTTTTTGTATTTTTGATATAGAGCTAGTAAATAAGAATAAAGTAAAGTAATTAATTTTTTGTGTGTTTTAATATGTAGCAAACAAGACAGTAAATAAAAATAAAGTAAAGCAAGACAAAAACAAAGTAAAGAGATTGGAAGTGGAGACTCCCCTTGCAGCGTGCCTTGATCTCCCAACGGCGCTAAAAGTCTTGCCGTGGGAGGCAATTCTCTGTGGTGTAACTTTTCTTCAGTTCCCCGGCAACGGCGCCAGAAAAAGTCTTGCTGGCGTATAGTCGACACATCCGTTGGGAACCCCAAGAGGAAGGTGTGATGCGCACAGCAGTAAGTTTTCCCTCAGTAAGAAACCAAGGTTATCAAACCAGTAGGAGCCAAGAAGCACGTGAAGGTTGTTGGTGGAGGAATGTAGTGCGGCGCAACACCGTGAAACCTGCGCCAACGTGCAACCTGCACAACACAATCAAAGTACTTTGCCCCAACGTAACAGTGAGGTTGTCAATCTCACCGGCTTGCTGAAACAAAGGATTAAGCGTATCGAGTGGAAGATGGTGTTTGTTTGCAAAGAACAGTAAAAGCAGTAGAATGTATTCAAATGTAAAAGAATGGACCGGGGTCCACAGTTCACTAGTGGTGTCTCTCCAATAAGATAACTAGCATGCTGGGTGAACAAATTACAGGCGAGCAATTGACAAATAAAGATTCAATACTATGTGATTTAATCAGGGCATTACGACAAAGTACATAGACCGCTATCCAGCATGCATCTATGCCTAAATAATCCACCTTCGGGTTATCATCCGAACCCCTCCAGTATTAAGTTGTAAACAACAGATAATTGCATTAAGTATGGTGCGTAATGTAATCAACACAAATATCCTTAGACAAAGCATCAATGTTTTATCCCTAGTAGCAACAGCACATCCACAACCTTAGAACTTTCTGTCACTGTCCCAGATTCAATGGAGGCATGAACCCACTATCGAGCATAATTACCCCCTCTTGGAGTTACAAGTATCAACTTGGCCAGAGCCTCTACTAGCAACGGAGAGCATGCAAGAACATAAACAACACATATTTGATAATCAACTTAACATAGTATTCTAGATTCATCGGATCCCACCAAACACAACATGTAGCATTACAAATAGATGATCTTGATCATGTTAGGCAGCTCACAAGATCTATACAATGATAGCACAAGCGGAGAAGACAACCATCTAGCTACTGCTATGGACCCATAGTCCAAGGATGAACTACTCACGCATCAATCCGGAGGCGGGCATGATGATGTAGAGCCCCTCCGGTGATGATTCCCCTCCCCGGCAGGGTGCCGGAGGCGATCTCCCGAATCCCCCGAGATGGGATTCACGGCGTCTCTGGAAGGTTTTCCGTATCGTGGCTCTCGACTGGGTATTCGCGACGAAGGCTATATGGGAAGGGTAGGTCAGGGGCGACGCGAGGCCTGACCACAGGCCGCGCGGCCGGGGCCGGGCCGCGCCGCCTCGTTGTGCCACCTCGTGGCCCCACTTCGTTATCCCTCCGTCTTCTCCGGAAGCTTCGTGGAAAAATAGGACCCCGGGCGTTGATTTCGTCCAATTCCGAGAATATTTCCTTACTAGGATTTCTGAAACCAAAAACAGAAAACAGAACTGGCGCTTCGGCATCTTGTTAATAGGTTAGTGCCGTAAAATGTATAATAATGCTGTAAAGTATGTATAAAACATTCAAGTATTATCATAAAAGTAGCATGGAACATAAGAAATTATAGATACGTTTTAGACGTATCAGGGGTCATGCGGTCGGGCCGCCGAGGTGATAATTAAGGTCGGTAGGTGGCGTTTAATGGAGTTGCGTGTGTAATTTGCCGTGCACAAGGTTGAGGAATAGGCGGTTCCCTTTGCCGCGCGCACAATTCAAACTATTCCGCCCATGTAGTTTAAATTCGCCATATTTTCGTTAAATCGACATAAAGTCATGTGAGTGGGGGAAAATTAGCAAAGTTGCTTGAAAAATAGTAAAACTCTGGAATTATCCTTTAAATATGCTCTACTTCGTGTGAAAATCGGGGTGTGGAAGCATGTTGAGCTGTTTTATTTGTACTTTCTTCATTAAAACTCCCATTTTATGCACTTTGGATGGAAAGAAATCATTTGTACATAAATTTTGACAACGCCATTTGCAAACACTAATTGTTTTACATGCCAAGATGCACCCATCCACCAAATATATATGGGGAAAAAGTTTATCACAATCTAGCAGATATGTATAATTAGTGAGGGACCCCTTTTGATTTTGTGCAATTTCCACTAATTAGGTAGAGAGAAGGGGTTAATTAATTAGGCCATGTTAGGGGTTATGTGTTTTAGATTAGGTTGTGTGGATTCAAATACAACTTCTTTATTTGTGTGCTATGATTAATCAAAACTAGATCGATCGACTGCGCACACATTATTAGAGGCGCATGCCTTTGCACACAAAGTGCATGTGTGTGTTGTTGGCCACCAACGAGAGAGAGAGACAGAGAGAGAGATAGAGAGAGAGCTACATACGAGAGAGCGATTGAAATCCCCAAATTAAACATATATATATGCATGGCACATTTAATTTAATTAGAGGACCGCGAGGCACCCCTGGCCTGCTTGATGCACAATTAAGTGTCATTGGCCTATATATAGGGTTTAATTAGGGTTTAGGGTTTAGGGTTAGGAGGTTAGGGTTTAGGGTCTAGGGTTTAGGGTTTAATGTTTATGGTGTTTAGGGTTTAGGGATTAGGGATTAGGGTTTATTTAGGGTTTAAGGTTTAGGGATCATCGATCGAGTGCGCACACACACATTATTAGAGGCACACGCGCCTTTGCGCATAAAGTGCATGCGTATATGTGTGTGTTTTTTGGCCACCAACGATATATAGATGATCGAGAGAGAGAGAGAGAGAGATTGAAATCCCCAAGAATATGTTCAAATATATATTAAAATATATGCACGAATGCATGCATGGTAGGCCATGCATGCACACTAATTATATATATATTATGAGGAAACTTAATCAAATGTGTTTTCATTCGAGAGAACTTGTCAAAATTCAAGTTAATTAATTTATCATCGATAATTATATAATTAATTAATGAATCTCAGGGAGATGTTATACAACATATGATCGATATAGGCCATGTATATATTAATTGGTGTTAATCTACCGTTTAATTTGCTAGCTAGCTGCTATATATAGAGCATGTTTTTATTAGATCGGGTTATAGCTAGTATAGTTTAGGGTTATGTGTTTTAATTAACTAGGGTTTGATTAGCTAGGGTTAGTTATATATATATGGTTTAGGGTTAATGCATGGCACATTTAATTTAACTAGAGGACCGCGAGGCACCCCTGGCCTGCTTGATGCACAATTAAGTGTCGTTGGCCTATATATAGGGTTTAATTAGGGTTTAGGGTTAGCTAGGGTTTAGGGTTAGGGTTATGGTTTAGGGTCTAGGGTTTAGGGTTTAGTGTTTAGGGTGTTTAGGGTTTAGGGATTAGTGTTTAGGGTGTTTAGGGTCTAGGGTTTAGGGTTTAGTGTTTAGGGTGTTTCGGGTTTAGGGTTTAGTGTTTAGGGTGTTTAGGGTCTAGGGTTTAGGGTTTAGTGTTTAGGGTCTAGGTTTTAATGTTTAGGGTGTTTATGGTTTAGGGATTAGGGATTAGGGTTTTAGGGTTGTTTAAGGTTTAGGGATCATCGATCGAGTGCGCACACACATTATTAGAGGCATCCCGCGCCTTTGCGCATAAAGTGCATGCTTATATATGTGTGTGTTTTGGCCACCAACAACGATATATAGATGATAGAGAGAGAGAGATTGAAATCCCCAAGAATATGTTCAAATATATATTAAAATATATGCACGAATGCATGGTAGGCCATGCATGCACACTAATTATATATATATATTATGAGGCAACTTGATCAAATGTGTTTTCATACGAGAGAACTTGTCAAAATTCAAGTTAATTAATTTATCATCGATAATTATATAATTAATTAATGAATCACATGGAGATCAATAATTAATTTAGGGTTTTAGGGTTGTTTAAGGTTTAGGGATCATCGATCGAGTGCGCACACACATTATTAGAGGCACCGCGCCTTTACGCATAAAGTGCATGCGTATATATGTGTGTTTTTTTGGCCACCAACGATATATATAGATGATCGAGAGAGAGAGATTGAAATCCCCAAGAATATGTTCAAATATACATTAAAATATATGCACGAATGCATGGTAGGCCATGCATGCACACTAATTATATATATATATTATGATGCAACTTAATCAAATGTGTTTTCATTCGAGAGAACTTGTCAAAATTCAAGTTAATTAATTTATCACGATAATTATATAATTAATTAATGAATCTGAGGGATATGTTATACAACATGATCGATATAGGCCATGTATATTTTAATTGGTGTTAATCTACGGTTTGCTAGCTAGCTGCTATATATAGAGCATGTTTTTATTAGATCGAGTTATATCTAGTACTCCCTCCGTTCCTTTCTATAGTGCCTATAGATTTTTAGCATTTGTTTCAGAATATAAGGTTGTAGCTTGGCTTTTTTTCAATTACCCCCTCCCCCGTTCAGCTCCCACACAATATGCGTGAGAAAAAATCCATACAAAATTGGAAACAATTAATTGAGATTCCTAATGCATGGTCCAACGATTTCTTAAAATTAGGCAGCAATATTTTACTTTTCTTAACTGAACTTGGCTGCACATATATAGAGAATCAATAAGAGAGATTTGTGGGATTTGTTATGGTAAGTTAGGAAGATATGGATTTTCCAAATTTTACGTTGATCTCAAATCGTTCAGCTAGGGGGTCTTGTGTAAAAAATACTATTGCGCTAATTTCCGTGCCAAAAAACTATAGGCACTATAGAAAGAAACGGAGGGAGTATTAATTTGCCTTCTTCATGGTCTATAAAAGATTGTGCTGAAGAAAGAAGGCATCTATGGAATTTGTTATACTCCCCCAGTTCTAAAAAGGTTGCTAAACTTTATCTAGATGTTATCCGGAATAATTGGGCGTAAAGCGTCTGTAGGTGGATGGGGCTGAGCTTCCATTTCGAAAAACCGTAATCACTACACTGAACCTGGTGGTGGAGGCTATATGCACAAAAGTAACATCTCCTAGCAAAATAACAAAACAACAAAATATCATCGCACCACCAGAACGAGGATAGAGAGAGAACTTTACTCTAATATTAAGATGTAGCCACCACCTCACTATTTTGAAGAACACATTAAAAAATCTGTAAACAAAAAGAAAAATCCTCCCCCGCCGGTGAGGGGCCATATCGGCCATGCCCCCAAAGCCCAAAGCCACCGTAGATGGAGCCAATGGTGACGTCTCCGGGCGAGGGGACATAGGTTGGTGTAATCCGCAGCAATTTCTATTTACAAATAGAGATATATCCGATATACGGATGAGGGTGGCCGCAGGCTTTCGCAGGCCCGCGAAGCCGCGCCGCGGAAAAAACGCCTCGTGGCGTTGTGGACAACCTGCTACCCCAAAGTGGACTTTGTGGCCCAGTCGTGCTTCGCCCTCTCGGCCCGCCGCCCGCACCGCATTCCCCACCGGTCAATGCTAATTTGCTAAAACAGACTGGATCCCGAGCAGTGCGCGCCGACGAATCTGGATGCGCCGGCGACGAGGACCCACATGCCGGCGTCGGCGGCGGAGCCTGGAGGGAGGCGGGGGCTGTGGAGGCCCGGATCTAGCGCTCCCAGTTGAGGCCGCCCCAGGAGGCTTGCAAGTAATTGGAGGAGGTGTCGACGAAGTACTGGAAGCTGAGGTAGTCATGGCGATGAGGAATAGCGCCCAAAGGAACATGGTGCTGGTGGAGGCGAAGTAGCGGTGCAGCTGGCGGTTCATGGCGCCGCCGGCGCGCTTGATTTTGACCTTGTACGGGGTGGATGGGAAGAGCTCATCCTCCAGCGCCCGAATCTTCTTGATTCTGCCTCCAGAAAACATGGCTGCAGGCTGACTCCAGGCCACGAGCATGAATTCATTTTTGGTGCACGTTTGATGCCGCCGCCCGCCACCAGCACGCGCGGCAGAGCGCCAGCGCGATCTCCGTAGCAGGAAGCAGGAACCTGCGAAGCCTGCATCTGTCCGTGTACGGTGTCCGCAGGCAACCGCTTATCCTGCATTTTGCGCTCGCGGCTCACGCGGCCAAAGCAGGCTGTTCCGTGGACTTGTCCACTTGCATCCGTAGGATATATCTCTATTTGTAAATAGAAATTGCTGCGGATGAAGCTCGCGAGGCAGCGGGACGCAGCGAAGCAAAACACGGATAAGGACACGGCAGCGGTTTTATGGGCGGCGGACGTCAGCAGTGTTCCCTTGTCGACGGCGAGGAACCCGACGACTGCGACTGCGGCGAGCTGCAGGGCCACCTCCAGCGCCTTCATGGCCTTGAGCGCTGCGCTGCAGGCCCTGCACTGCGCGACGTGTGACCAGTACCTGCACGTACGCGCACGCCGTTCACAAGATCACTCAGCTGTTCCGACTTCCGAGCTTCAAGTTACAGCGAAGACTGAAGAAGCGCAATGGTACGTAGCTTTAGTAGTACCTGTCCATGAGCTTGTCTTTAGTTGGAGTGGGCGGAAGCTGATCGACAGTGGTGGCCGGCCAGCCGATCTCATTCTTACTTGCAGTGCTCTCTTAACCACTTTCTGAAGGCGATCACCATGGTGTCCGACGACGTAGGCAAGTAGACAGCTCTTTGCCAGTTTTCAAGGCCGGCAGCAGCCAAGTTTCGCTCCTGAAATTGAACAAGAAGGATGGACTCATGGACCATGAGAAGAATTTTAGAACTCCGGTGGCTGAGCTGAGGAATCATCGTTTACCTCGATGTGGAGGATGTAGGTGTCCGAGTCCAAGATGGCGTTCTGCCCAATGTGGTGGAACTATGATCGCTAGAGGGTTTTGGTTTAACGATGGGGACTTCCATCGGTTGCGTGTTAATTTATATGCCAACATCGGCAGAGGATAAGTACACGGAAGGTTACAACAAACAGAGAAAAGAAAGGGATGATCCTGATCTTATAGTTACGATTGGATCATCACAAATACATCTGAACTGCTTATCTATCTCTATCTGAACTTCCGTCAGGGTTTAAGCTGAACTTAGCTGAACTTCCGTATCATAACAGATACTTCAACACCCCTCCTCAATCACAGCCTTCTTAAGGTTGAGGTTGTACTTAAATTCTTCAAACTGCCGAGCTGGTAAAGCTTTTGTGAAGCCATCTGCCACCTGATCCTTTGATGGAATGAATCTAATCTCAAGTTGCTTCTTTGCTACTCTTTCTCTTACAAAATGAAAATCAATTTCAATATGTTTAGTCCTAGCATGAAAGATAGGATTAGCTGAAAGATATGTAGCACCCATATTATCACACCATAAGCATGAGACTTCATTTCTTTGAATTCCAAGTTCTTTCAGTAGAGACTCAATCCAAATAACTTCTGCTGTAGCATTTGCCAGGGATTTGTATTCAGCTTCTGTACTTGATCTTGATACTGTTGCTTGTTTTCTAGCACTCCAAGAAATTAGGTTAGGTCCAAAGTATACAGCAAAGCCTCCTGTAGACCTTCTATCATCCACACACCCTGCCCAATCTGCATCTGAGAAGGCACTGACTAGTGTAGAAGAAGATCTCTTAAAGGTTAGGCCAAGGCTCACTGTACCACTGACATATCTCAATATTCTCTTTACTGCTGTCCAATGTACAGTAGTAGGAGCATGAAGAAATTGGCATACCTTGTTGACAGAAAAAGCTATGTCTGGCCTGGTAAGAGTCAAATATTGTAATGCTCCAACAATACTTCTATACCTTGTGCTATCTTCTGGACCTAGAAGTTCTCCTTCAGTGACAGAAAGCTTCTCTGATGCTGACAATGGAGTGGGTAGTGTCTTGCACTCTTTTAATCCAACTCTGTTGAGCAAATCAGAAGCATATTTCTCTTGGGTTAATATAATACCCTGATTAATTTTCTTCACCTCAATACCCAAGAAGAAGTGTAAGTCACCAAGATCCTTTAATGCAAATGCCGAGCTAAGATCTTGAAGGAGTGCATTGACCGCTTTATTGGAGGAGCTAGTAACAATAATATCATCAACATATACTAGCACAAACATAATAATGCCTGACTTATTATATATAAAAAGTGATGTATCTGCCTTTGATGCTAGAAAACCAAGTTCTTGCAGTTTTGAACTTAACTTTGAGAACCATGCTCTTGGTGCTTGTTTCAACCCATAAAGTGACTTATCAAGTTTACACACATGATAGGGTGCATTGGGATTTTCATAACCAGGTGGCTGCTTCATATATACCTCTTCTTCCAGAACACCATGAAGAAACGCATTCTTCACATCTAATTGCCTCAAGCTCCATCCTCTTGATACTGAAACAGCTAGAACAAGTCTGATAGTAGCAGCTTTAACAACAGGACTAAATGTATCTTCATAGTCTATGCCATAACGTTGTTTAAAACCTTTTGCTACCAATCTAGCCTTATATCTATCAATAGTACCATCAGCTTTCCTTTTTATTCTATAAACCCATTTACAATCTATCAAATTTGTTCCCTTCTTATATGGTACTAAATGCCATGTTTTATTTTCTATTAAAGCCTTATACTCATCATTCATAGCTTCTCTCCATTTTTTATCAGCTAGTGCTAGTTGCAAAGTTTCAGGTTCATTTGTAGAACAAGATAAGCCATACCTCACAGTTCCATCAGTGTAAACTTTTGGTTTGGCATTACCAGTTTTTGACCTTGTTATCCGAGCTGGAGGTGCTGCTGACTGTGCTGCAGATCCATCATGCACAGAAGATCCGGTCACAGGTGCTTGATCCGAGGCTGCAGCTGTCGGAGGTGCGTTCCCGCGCGATGGGCTGGCCGCATGCCACACGGCGTCGTTCTGGTGGTCGCCAGCATGTGGCGACGCGACCGGCGACCGGCCTGTGCGCGCGTCAGGCACATGCATGCGCCTGTGGGGCTCCGCTGACGCCTCCCCGGATCCCGACGCAGATTCTTCTCTGCTGTCCGAGGTTTCCGTGATCCGAGGCGAATCAGCCTCGTGTCTTGTGCGATTTTGGCTAGCTCCCAAATCTGCTTCGTTTGGCCGCATTTCTGATCTGTTTTGCCTGGAATTGTCACCTGCATTTTGCTGTTCCTGCAGAGTACTTGCAACACCAGGAATTACTGAAACATTAGATGTTAGTTCAGTGCAATGTTGTGCCCCCTCTTGAGCTAACATGGGTGAATTTTGGAGAGATTCGGGTAGAAGAAGAATTTCTTGACGAAGGCGACTACCAGCATTGGAGTGAAGATTAGCAAAGGGAAACACTGTTTCATCAAAAACGACATCTCGTGAAATATAAACACGACCAGAAGCAATGTCTAGACATTTAACACCTTTGTGCATATGACTATAGCCAAGGAAGACACATTGTTTGGAACGAAAAGCTAATTTTCTTTGATTGAAGGGACGAAGATTAGGCCAGCATGCACACCCAAAAACACGAAGAGAAGCATAATCTGGTGTTTTGTGTAGTAGTCGTTCCATGGGTGTTTCATGATTTATGACCTTACTAGGCAACATGTTAATGAGATGTGTGGCAGTTAGGAAGGCTTCATCCCAGAATTTGAGTGGCATGGATGCGTTTGCAAGGAGAGCAAGGCCAACTTCAACAATGTGGCGATGCTTTCTCTCAGCAGAACCATTTTGCTGATGTGCATGGGGACAAGACACATGATGTTCAATGCCTATTTTTCGAAAAAAGGAATTTCATTTCTCATATTCACCACCCCAATCAGATTGGAGAGCTAGAATTTTTCTGTCAAATTGGCGTTCAACAAGTTGCTGAAAATTATGAAACACTTGGAAGACATCAGATTTTTTCTTGAGAAGATAAATCCATGAAAACTTACTAAAATCATCGATGAAGCTTACATAGTACTCATATTTCCCTACAGACATAGGTGCTGGTCCCCATACATCGGAGAACACAAGTTGCAAGGGATATGTAGATGCACTAGTAGACCTCTCATAAGGAAGTTGGTGGCTTTTGGCTCTTTGGCAAGAGTCACAAACCGACTCAATGCTAGGTTTATTTGAATAGGGAAGTTCATAATTGCTAAGAACTTGTTGAACAATGCGAAAGGAAGGATGTCCTAAACGACTATGCCATCTGACAGCTGAAGGCTTGGAGATGCTAAAGGCATATTTATTCTTGATGGATGGTGAAGATATCAACGGGTAGAGACCACGCACACATCGCCCTTTAAGAAGAATTTTCTTCGTTGCCTGATCCTTGACATAAAAATACCACGGGTGAAATTCAATAAACACTTGATTATCTCTAGTAAAGCGATGAACTGAGACAAGGTTTTTGGTGGTATGTGGAACATGAAGAACATTTTTTAGATGCAAGGATTTAGAGGGGGTTTTAACAATTGCATGACCAACATGACTAATGTTCATACCTTGTCCATTGGCCGCATGAATCTGCTCACGGCCGGTGTATTTCTCCTTCATGGTGAGCTTGTTGAGCTCACCGGTGATGTGGTCCGTTGCGCCCGTGTCACCATACCAGTTGGTGTCCACGCCGTATGATGCAACGTTGGCACCCTTCTCCTCTTCTTCTTCATCCTCGGAGTAGCGGTGCCAGCACTTCCAGGCCTCATGGCCCGGCTTGCCACAGATTTGGCAGGTGACAAGGTCACGATCCTTGTGGCCGCTCCTGCCTCCTCCACGACGGCCACCATTGCCGCCGCGTTGCTGACGGCCATGGCCACGGCTGCTGTAGCCCCGGCCTCCTCTGCGTCCGCCACGTCCACGTGGTCCGCCACGTCCGCGCTGCGCCGAGTTGGCGGAGGAACCTCCGCCGATGTCACCACCAAGCAGCTCGATGCGGCTGTCGTAGGCGCAGACCTGGGCGTACAGATCGCCCACGGTGAGGTCTTCTGCTCCATTGACCCCAATGGCGGCGAAGAGGGGGTTGTAGGATTCGTCGAGGCCGGCGAGAAGATACTCGACGAGCTCTTCTTCATCGATTGGCCGGCCCGCTGCGGCGAGCTCATCAGCGAAGCCCTTCATCTTGGTGAAGAACTGGGCCGTGGTCATGTTCTCCTTTTTTGTTTTGGCCAGTGCGACGCGCAGATTGGAGATGCGCGTTCGGGACTGTGAGGCGAACATGGACTTGATCGCGCTCCAGACATCTGCCGCTGTTTCCATCCCAACAACAGAGATGAGAATATCAGGTGAGAGAGTATTTAGCAGGAATGATAGAACCTGCTGATCCGTCGCCACCCATGCGTCGTAGGCTGGGTTGGCCTCCTGGGACGGCTTGCCGTCTTTTTCGACGGTGATGGTTTCTGGCGGAGCATCCGTCTTGGTGTCGAGGAAGCTCGTCAGACGGGCTCCACGAATCGGCGGAAGAACCTGTGACTGCCAGAGAAGGTAATTGGATCTGGTTAGCTTCTCGCTCACGGCTAGACCGGCTAAGGGGTTCGTCATGGCGACGGTGGTGAAGCGGCGAGGCTGTAGATGTGTTTTAGGAAGTTGGCTCTGATACCATATGATCGCTAGAGGGTTTTGGTTTAACGATGGGGACTTCCATCGGTTGCGTGTTAATTTATATGCCAACATCGGCAGAGGATAAGTACACGGAAGGTTACAACAAACAGAGAAAAGAAAGGGATGATCCTGATCTTATAGTTACGATTGGATCATCACAAATACATCTGAACTGCTTATCTATCTCTATCTGAACTTCCGTCAGGGTTTAAGCTGAACTTAGCTGAACTTCCGTATCATAACAGATACTTCAACAGGAACCACCGTGGTATGATGTTGTCGAGCCAGAGGCCGAAGTTCCTCGGGAATGCGGTGATGACCCTGCTCCTTCCGGGCGCCACTGGGATGCAGATGAACACGTGCATGAAGTGAGGCTTCTTTCTCTTCTCCTATCCAAACAAACCGAAACCAAACCAATCCAAGGTGAAGTTGTGGATCATCTGCAGCAATTAATGGGAAACAGAGACAATCCATACATACCTCTCCCTGGGCGTCCCAGGGAAGCGGCGAGCCGTAGAATGTGCACGGCGGGGCGTAGCGGTAGTAGCCGCCGTTGTCCTGCGGGGACAGGAACCCGTCCACGTTCGCGTCCTCTATCTTCATCCTTATCGGCCCGCCACCCTCTGTGTCGAACTCAACTGTGAAGAGAAGAACAACTCCCAATCAGTAAGCTGAATTCGAGCCGATCATGTGAGGGCAGGGGGCATCATATCTTCCAGGGTCTTCCTTTTTGTGAAGCCTGCCAACCATTCCCATGTCAGGACCGAGTGCAGTTGCTGCGGGTTTTCCCAGCAACACCTTGTGCGCGCAGGGGACGTGGACGGGGTCCATGAAGTTCTCCACCAACACATCGTACCTGCAAAATAAAGAATCAACGATCAGCAGGGGAGGGGAGGGAATGGGAGGGAGCAATGGGAGGAGGTTCAGAATGGAAGCGTATTGCTTTAATTACCCGTAGGAGAGGTCCCTGATGGTGAACATGGTAGCGAAGTTGGGGTCGTCGATCTCGGGGATGAAAGGCGGCCGCTTTCTTTGCAGCACGTCCCGGTGCTCGGCGTCGGCCCTCGGGTAGAACCACAAGATGGAGTTCTGCACCACGCTCGGGTACGACAACACGCACGCCTTGCTGTTCTTGTGCACCTGCGCGCGACACAGCATCAGTCTCGAGGAAGAAACTAGAGGAGGGAGGCGATCATCCATGGCGGGCGGGCGTGATTACAGGGGGGGCGAGGGCGGGTGCCTGGGGGATGAAGTGGCAGGAGCCGCGGCCATCGAAGCACCAGCCGTGGTAGACGCACTGGAGGCGGCCCTTGCCGTCGATCCGGCCCTCGGAGAGCGGCGCCAGGCGGTGCGGGCACTTGTCGTCGAACACGCGCCACTCGTCGACGGCGCGGTCGTGCCAGGCGACTACGCGGAGGCCCAGCACGGTCTTGCCGTGGGGCGCGCCGGGGTCGAGGTCGCACACGGGGGCGAGCGGGTACCAGTGGTCCAGCCAGTCGAACCGCTCGTCCTCCTCCTGCTCATCTTTACCGGCCGACGCCTCCACCGCCACGGCCGAGATCGGGGATGGCAATCGAGCCAGCAGCCGCCGCGCGGGCGCAGCAGAGAGGCGGCAGGCTGCTGCTGCTGCCGTGGTGCTGTTAGGCGCCGGTGCGGAGGTGCGGAGGGGTAGCGGGAAGTAAGGTCGTGCGCGCGGGATGAGGAGGTCAAGCGGATTCATGGAGCTAACCTGTGGATCGGAGCTCGGAGGAGGCCGACTCTGGGCGCGGCCCGTGGGAAGAGGGCCGTACGTGGATGCGAATGCGATGCCCTTTTCGGTTTGGCGACACGCACCTCCGCTACCCTGTGCGCTGTCCTGTCTTCGCTTTGGCCCATTTATTGTCACAACATTGTCTAGTCCGTTTCACAAACTGTTAGGTAGACTGTCTTGTTTCTTGGCCGTCACTTCCTTCTTTCTCCTTGTGAACAAAATGGAGCCTGGCAAAATTAATGGAACACGTCAGTTTGATGCAACCCATTAACACATCTACCAAACAAAAGTTGGCATAACTCTCAGATTTTTCATAAAATAGTACTCCTAGATCATATGTTAAAATCGGGCTGGTGAAACTTACAGGAGAATATGTTTCAAATACTATCTCCTAAGTAGCTTAAAACATAGTTGCTTTCATTTTTTCTCCATTTTTTCATGGAAATTGCTCACATGCATTGAATAAAATGTTCATTTATTTCTAAATCAATGTTTATGCACGTGCAACTAGTGTTCACCCATTTCCAAATTAATGTGCATATACATGAATCTAATGTTCATATTCATAACAAAAAAAAAATCATATACATCAACTAATGTGTTCTGCTAGTTTGAGAAAGTTCGTAGGATTCAAAAAATCACAAGGCTTGTGGAATATTCCCACGTGGAAAAGAAGTGTGCAGTTCAAAATATGTCCAAAATAATTGTTCACAAGATGCAGACGAATGCTCACATATTACTCAAACTAGTTGAATGCATGCGCATTGCCACAAGTTTTCAACTTTTTTCCCCATTCCACCCCGGCCATGACCTCCTAATATTAAGAGATCGAGCACTTGCGGTATTGCCACGGCTGATGTGAAGTAGAAGGGACCTGCCACCGGCTATGTCGACGTCGAAGGCGGCAGTGCGGCTAACGATAAGATGGTTGCAGGTGGAGGCCTTGCAGACGCTGCGGCGAAGGGCTAGCCGCCTCGTTACCTCTCCAACTCCGGTGATGAGGTATGCATCTTTGAACCCTAGGTTCTTACATAATGAGGGTTTTTTAGTTGTCTTAAATTCACTTAAATAGTTCGTGCGCATGTGTAAAAAAATAGCAAAATGACAGATGATTCCTAGAGCCACATATCGAGAGTGTGTGTGCTTTGACATTTCTTTGTCCATGTAGAAGAAATCGCAACATAATATGGTGAAAAAAATAAATATTTAGATCTGTTAATAGCAAATCCTAGCCGGTTTCAAATATAGGCCGTCTCTAGTAATATTAGATCTGTAAATACCAAATCATAGCCGGTTTTAAATATGGGATGACTCTAGTAATTTTAGGTATGTAATTAAATGTCAAATCATAGCCGGTTAATTTTAGAGTTAAACTTGTATGTATGCTTTTAGTTTACTGTGCATACATAGGTGTACATACCCAGGAAGAGGAAACACTAGACTAATCCGGAGCCATTTGGCCATTTTCCAACATATGGTAACATTATATATAGCATGTATATATGCATATTAATTATCTAATGTTTTACTGTAGTGCATATACATTTTTTAGCATTTGTTTGAATGTGCATATGTACAAGCTTAATTCACTTAATTTGCTTAATAATTCAGATCCTTTATTTTAGAAACTTGGTAAAACAAATGCTAGAAAAATAATAATATTTAGAGCTGGACTTGACTCTGTTATTTACGTATAGGAAAAATTAAAACGGCTTTAGTAAAACAAATGCTACAAACTTTCTGTTTGTGTTTCATCCATTGTTCAAGTAAACATGTACAATGGCCACGAAGTTTTTTTCTGTTTGTGTTTGATCCATTGTTCACAACTTTCGATTATTTACAGTTTGATGATCCATTAATTATTCAAAATTTCTAATATACAATATTATTGCTGAAAGACCTATTGATCCATTAATTTCTTAACATGAGCATCAAGACTAAGTATAACAGTCTGGTTACGCATGCGGAGTCCGTTGGCTCCTCCCATATTAATGTTGGAGAGGATGTTTCAGTGATCGCTTTCATGGCTAAGTACGCAGCGTTGGGGTCCACCTGAGGAAGTTGCGTGCATACAAGAGGGTGTTGTACAGCCACCAAAGCAGAAGAAGCCAAAAGTGAAGGGGCGGGTGAGAAAGAAATGGAGGTCCTAGAGGAGGAGGATGTCAAGAAGTTGATGTCCCTGTTGCAATATTGTGCCCCATGCTGATAGGTATCTGTTGGTGCTTTTTTTTGAAATTTTCACCGGTGAGAGAGTCCCCACCTGAATTTCATTGGTAAAAAGCCACTTAGTTTTGAGAATTACAAGCTGAGAAGTGGTCTCGCCAGATCATGACATCTTCTTTATGTATAGGGTTTTTAAACCTATGCAACCAGAGAGATAGGTCAGCAATTACATGAGAGATAGATGTGGAAGGAGAAACAGTTACATCTCTGAAAATAAGTGAGTTTCTAACATCCCAGATGCACCAAAGCATGGAGAGGAGGATGGATGGCTAGAATAAGTTGGGCAGATGGCTGTTTGACTGTAAGCTCCAAGTGTTGGGGTAGTTGAGTAGGAGATGGTCCAGGTGGGCTCTCTGCCAGATCATGCGCGCAACAGGGCAGCTGAAGAAGAGGTGGTGACGATCTTCAGGGGTGTTAGGGCATCTTGGGCATGAAGGAGAGTCGATGATGGTCTTGCGATGCATGTTGGATCTTGTGTTTAGCCGGTCAAGGTGAAAAAGCCAGCCAAAAATCTTGATCTTGCCTGGTACATGTGAGGCCCAGATGTGTTCAGTTATGTCATCTGCGTGTTGGTCTTGCAGAGAGTTGTATGCTGCCCTGGTGGAGAAGTTTGATCCATCTAACATGATGCATCGATCTTTCTGTTCAGTTAACTGAATATCCTGCAGTAACAAAAACAACAAAGCCAGCTCTGCAGCAGCCACATTAGTTAGCCTGTTCCTAAGACCAGAGCTTAGCCCTTGTTCCAAGATTTCACTAACAAGGGCATTAGGGTTTAGGTGTGTGAAAAAATGGTTGGGTGTGTGCTGGCTAGGGTTCTGGCAGCAGCCATCTATCTAGCCAGAAAAAAGGTGTTTTTGCCACTTTGTACTTTGCATTGTGTGATGGCTCTGAGGGTGTCTAGGTTTTTGTGGATAATCCTACCAAAGGAAGAACTGTGAGCACCTTGGCTAAAAGGGTAGGGAGATGGGTGAGAGATCCAATGTTTCCGTGGAGTATTTTCTTGCTGTAGAGTTCTGTTATCACCAGAATTTGACCAAGCCAGAGGTGGGCCGCGATCAAAGATGGACTTGAAGATATGTACATGGAAGAAATACGTGAATCGGCCTTTTACACCAAGTTGGGCTAAATCGCCCATGTATCTGTAAA
The DNA here is from genome assembly GCA_030979885.1 of Lolium multiflorum. Taxonomy (NCBI): domain Eukaryota; kingdom Viridiplantae; phylum Streptophyta; class Magnoliopsida; order Poales; family Poaceae; genus Lolium; species Lolium multiflorum. The sequence goes on from CM061753.1 coordinate 35,698,426, forward strand.
ATATTAGATCGTATCTTAGTTTAGAAGTTAGAGTTTTACCCGTGCACGGTTTGGTGCACGCCCGCATTAGAAAGTCCTCTGGACTATAAATATGTACCTAGGGTTTATGGAATAAAAAACAACCAACGTTCAACACAAACCAATCTCGGCGCATCGCCAACTCCTTCGTCTCGAGGGTTCCTCCGGTAGCACCATGCTGCCTAGATCGCATCTCGCGATCTAGGCAGCACGAGCCTGCCTAGTTGTTCATGCGTTGCTCGTGCTGAAGCCTTTTGATGGCGAGCAACGTAGTTATCATAGATGTGTTAGGGTTAGCATTGTTCCTAGTATCATATGCTGTCGTAGTGCAACCCTTGCGCATCTAGCCGTCCTGTACCTCATCATGGGTGCAGGGGCGGCACCCCGCTTGATCGTCATTTAGTAGATCTGATCCGTTACGATTGCTCCTTGATTCATCAAGGATTAGTTTAATATCTGCAATAGTTAGGCCTTACAAAGGGTTGGAGGATCCAGCGGCATGTAGGGTGTAGTTTGCTGCCTTTAGACAGGACGTTCCGAGGATCAACCTAGTGTTGGTTTTTAGGCCTTGTCTAGGGCTGGCTTACGATCACCGTGCGTGAGCGCGAGGCCCAATCGTGAGTAGGATGATCCGATTATGCGGTGAAAACCCTAGATCGTCGTGGATCTCATATGCTTTATCTTGATCAAGCAGGACCACCATATATTCGGCCACCTTGGACGAATCATGGGTGGATCGGCTCCATGAGCCGATTCACAGGACAACCCGAGAGCCGATCGAGGCTCGTATTTAACGTGTACGTGTGTGCCCTGCAGGAAACTAAGCGAGGCATCATCCACACCTTCCCACCGTATAGGTCGTGGCACGCCCTTGCAATTTGCATCGGCGCGCGACCAGAGGCTTTGCGGGCCGTCGCTCCGAGGGACCGGGAGCCGCAGCCCTAGTTGTTCCCGGCTCTACGGTGTTGACCAGTCACGCCCGCCGGTGAGTTTCGACGTCAACACATTCTGGCACGCCCGGTGGGACAATCTTCAACATCCACCGCATCGCCATCTACATCTGAGATGGCGGAAAGCATTCCGGTCGAGTGCGAGGACCTGGCTGACAAGCTCCAGAAGAAGCACGACAGGGTCAAGGCGGTCCTCGGAACCGAACTCGTTGGCTCATGTGAGAAGATCCGTTCGCACGGCATCAAGCTCAATGGAGACACACGTCTGTTGCCTGGTGTCAACACGATCGATCTCAGCCACTCCATAAGAGAACCAGGGTTCTCTTTCGATGCCAATATGGCGGGGTTCGTGATTCGCCATGACGCGGACAAAGCGGAGAGCAGCCACACTCGTGGCAAAGAGAAAGACGAGGCCGTTCCACGTGACCGGCCCCAAGACGACAACAAACGGTACCTGGCCGAGGAGGAGGTGAGAAACATGCGGCATCCACGCCCATTACCCGAGCATCTCCTCAGCAAATATGATCAGCCATACGACCGTCGCCGCTACGGCGAAGGCGATCAAAGGGATCATCGGTCTGATGCAGGCGGGAGGTATCGTCAGAACAACGGCCACGACGACGGGTACGAACGTCGCGCCAGAGGGAGGTCTGAGGAACCGGACAACGTGGATAGGCACTGGGACTGCCCCTTCTTCAGACACTGCTGGGATTCCGGAATGAGCCGATTGCCAACAATCGGCAATTGCCCAGAATGTAAACGAAAGGAGAAGGGTACAACTAAGGTGTCCGTGTTCGAGCGTCTAGGGCCTCTCCCGCTTTGGAGCGAGCATACTGAGTCCGTTCAGATGGGAGATCACGAGGAACTAGAGGACGATGATGAAGAGGCTAAGTGTCATCGGCCAAGATGGTGTCCTGACGGGCTCAGCCGCTCCCAAAAACGAAGGGTTCAGCGACTACGTGCGTTGGAAGAAGCCGAAAGGTTATATCTGCACGCGCTGAGGAAGGTACGGCCTGACCTGGCCGCCAAAATTCAGCAAACCCTGGATGAAGAAGGTCGGCCACAAAGAAAAGAGTGGCGCCCTAAGCAGAGGAAAGCCGATGATGAAACATCGGCTGGCACAAACATGGTCTTCATCCTTCCTGCGGAATTTAGCGCTCCGAGGTCATTTGAAGCACCTGTGGCACATTTGGACTGCGGCCCACGGCCGGTCATCTTCGAGAAGCCACGAGAAAGAAGTTACAGGCATCTGAAGGCCCTGTACTTACGAGGTTACATCAATGGGCAGCTTGTCAATAAGATGTTGGTGGACACCGGAGCGGCAGTCAACATTATGCCATACTCTATGCTACGGCGGTTGGGACGCTCCACCTCGGATTTAATCAAAACCAACGTAACATTGAGCGATTTCAACGGCCAAGCATCTGACGCGCAAGGTGTTCTAAACGTGGATCTGACCGTAGGAAGGAAGACTATCCCTACGACGTTCTTTGTTGTCGACAGCAAAAGCACCTATGCTGTAATATTAGGGAGGGATTGGATCCACGCCAACTGTTGCATCCCATCCACGATGCACCAATGCCTAATACAGTGGGATGGAGATGAAGTGGAGGTCGTCCACGCCGATGATTCAGCCGAGATTTCAACAGCCGGCATGGGCGTTTGGGAGGCATCAGGTCAAGAACCGCTCTCGGGCATCAATTTGGACGACTGCGAACGCATTGATGTGACAAAGAACGGGGTAAGGCTGGTTCTATCCACCGGACTGACCGTATAACGAGAACAACATCGATGGACAAATGTGTTGAGGCTGATCTTTGCGATCGGCCCCAAAAGTTTGTGGAGGAACATTGTAAAACCTTCACCGAGCAAGCAATGTGGAGGCCGATTTCAGCAATCGGCCAGAATTATACCCACCATCTGTTTCGCCTGGGATCGACATCTGACCCAGCAGGGACTACCTAAAGAGCCGATACCATCAATTCTCTTGATAGAATCGGCTCGGGGGGCATCTGGATGGATTAAATACATATGAGGCAAGCATTGAGGCCGGCTCACAGGTCGGCCGTGAAAAATTGAAATTTTTGAGAGCATTGGGGCCGGCTCACAGGTCGGCCGTGAAAAATTGAAATTTTTGAGAGCATTGGGGCCGGCTCACAGGTCGGCCGTGAAAAATTGAAATTTTTTGAGCACAGCCTAGGGCCACTTTAGTTGGCAGGTTACTCTCATCAGGGCGACGATCAGCCAATGATCAGGGAGCGGCAATTTCAGCAACACTCTCGTCGAGAAGCTCCCGCTTTGAACCAAAGAAACTCGGGGGGCAACTCACCTTGAAGGTTCTTTGCTCTTGAAAGCCGACCGGGTTAGAATCGGTTGGTTGCTGCGTTACGACTTGGGGACTCACAAAAGAGTTGGAGAGCCATTGATGAAAGCTGAAGAAGTTCGGAGGGCAGTTTGCTCCGGAATACCACGAGAAGCCGATTGCGTTCGAATCGGCTGTTTCTGTAGTATAGCAAGGAAGCCAATGCTGGCGTATCTGGTGGCTCGTTGCGGTTCTCGCCTTGACTGAGGCTCGGGGGGCAACTCGTCCTGAAAGGTCTTTCATTTTAAGGAGTCAATCTTGTTGGAGTCGGCTGTATTACAGTTTGGTCAAAGGTGGCGAAATTCTTACAGAATAGAACCACTAATTCGAAGAGGAAGCCGTCATAATCGACAGATTTTAGGCCAATTTGTTGCTACGAAGAACAGAGCGTCGCAAGAAAGACGTAGGCGGTCAAGATTTGCAGCAATGGTTTTGAAATTCTCCTGAAAGCGTGGAATCCAGAGTCTTGCCGATTTAAGCTAGCATTAAGCTCAGAGGCTTTAGATCTCCGAGGTTTAAGGTTTGCGCGACTACGGTTTGGTCCGGATCGACGAGGGCTTTGGGGCTGAGTTAATCTATCTCCGAGTTTCTCATAAGAGTCCGGTGCGTTGCCATCGGCTCATGAAGCATGGGTCAGGATAGCAGTCGGCAAAACTGAATGAGGAAGAATTGGCTAAATTAACATACAAGGAATCGGCAAAATCAGATTAAGGGGAATTCTTCATTGATAGCCAGATTCTTACATAAAGAGCTAAAATTGCTCTGAGAAGGAGGTGCTAGGGGCTACAATGCCCTATTTACTACTGCGGATCCTAGTCTAAGGATCCCATCTATGGGCCATTGCTGCCCTCGTCGTCGCCGTCATCACCACTGTCGGCGCTGCTCCATGCCGGCTCTTCGTCGCTACTCCAGCGGCCGCCGGCGGGGCCTTCGTTGTCTTCGTCCTCCTCGTCAGCGTCGTCGCTGTCGAAGTCGCTAAGGTTCCCCGGCCAGGGGCAAAATCGTTTGGCCGGGGCTCGTCGGAGGAACTGCTCTCCTCCTTTTCCTCCTCCTCGGAGGTGGTGAAGTCCGCCCAGGAAAGGCGGTCGTCGTCACTCTCCTCCTCCGGTTCCCCGTCAGCAAGGAGGAGGGGGTCACTCTCCCCGTCGGTCGGGATTTGTCATCCTCCGACCAGACAGAGAAGTCGTGGTCCTCTTGGTCCCACGCAGTTGGGGCAAGAATGTCGTACGCCGCCAGCGTACCCCACTCAGGCGTCGACTCCCGGATGGGGGAGGACACATAGGAAGGAGCCGATGAGGAGGAAGACGAAGAAGACGAAGACATGGTGGCAGAGGAGGGTTTTTGCGAAGGCTAATGCGAAGAGGATGATGAAGAGAACTGTTTGATGCGGTTAAATAAAGGGGATATAGTGGAAATTTAATACCCAACCAGTTTCCGAGGGCGTGGTGCCCGAACCATCAAATCGTGCGGAGAAGTTGAGAAGTTGTCATGATGAAGGACTCTGCGACGTTTCTGCTCTGCCACGACATGACCCTACGAGAGAAAAGCATAATGATTTTGGAAATGTCATTTCCAAAACCAGGGGGGCATGTGTTATCACCAGAATTTGACCAAGCCAGAGGTGGGCCGCGATCAAAGATGGACTTGAAGATATGTACATGGAAGAAATACGTGAATCGGCCTTTTACACCAAGTTGGGCTAAATCGCCCATGTATCTGTAAAATATTAGATCGTATCTTAGTTTAGAAGTTAGAGTTTTACCCGTGCACGGTTTGGTGCACGCCCGCATTAGAAAGTCCCCTGGACTATAAATATGTACCTAGGGTTTATGGAATAAAAAACAACCAACGTTCAACACAAACCAATCTCGGCGCATCGCCAACTCCTTCGTCTCGAGGGTTCCTCCGGTAAGCACCATGCTGCCTAGATCGCATCTCGCGATCTAGGCAGCACGAGCCTGCCTAGTTGTTCATGCGTTGCTCGTGCTGAAGCTTTTTTGATGGCGAGCAACGTAGTTATCATAGATGTGTTAGGGTTAGCATTGTTCCTAGTATCATATGTTGTCGTAGTGCAACCCTTGCGCATCTAGCCGTCCGTACCTCATCATGGGTGCAGGGGCGGCACCGCTTGATCGTCATTTAGTAGATCTGATCCGTTACGATTGCTCCTTGATTCATCAAGGATTAGTTTAATATCTGCAATAGTTAGGCCTTACAAAGGGTTGGAGGATCCAGCGGCATGTAGGGTGTAGTTTGCTGCCCCTAGACAGACGTTCCGAGGATCAACCTAGTGTTGGTTTTTAGGCCTTGTCTAGGGCTGGCTTACGATCACCGTGCGTGAGCGCGAGGCCCAATCGTGAGTAGGATGATCCGATTATGCGGTGAAAACCCTAGATCGTCGTGGATCTCATATGCTTTATCTTGATCAAGCAGGACCACCATATTCGGCCACCTTGGACGAATCATGGGTGGATCGGCTCCATGAGCCGATTCACAAGACAACCCGAGAGCCGATCGAGGCTCGTATTTAACGTGTACGTGTGTGCCCTGCAGAAACTAAGCGAGGCATCATCCACACCTTCCTGACCAGGTATAGGTCGTGGCACGCCCTGCACTTGCATCGGCGCGCGACCAGAGGCTTTGCGGGCCGTCGCTCCGAGGGAGCCAGCCGCAGCCCTAGTTGTTCCCGGCTCTACGGTGTTGACCAGTCACTGCCCGCCGGTGGGTTTCTGACGTCAACAAGTTCTGAAACTAAACTTCAGTAACAGACAAACATTTTGCAAATGTAAGTTCGTAATGCCTAGACCAGCATATTTTTTTGGGTAGACAAGCTCTAGACCAAGCAACTAAACATTGTGAACCTGAGCAAGAGTCCTCTCCAGCCCAAAAAAAGGCTCTTCTTTTCTTGTCCAGATTTTCAATAATGCGTAGTGGAATAAGTAAGGAGGCCATGAAATGAGTTGGCAGGCTGTCCAGTACTGCAGAAAGAAGGGTTAGCCTTCCTCCATTGGACAGAAGGGAGGCACACCAGCCTGCCAAATATTTGTCCACTCTATCAATGAGGGGTTGGAATGCTGATGGAGGCAGTTTTGTTGGGGAGAGTGGGAGTTCTAGGTAAGTCTGGGGGAAAGAGCTGATTGTTGTGTCTAGAGCAATGGCAATTTGGTGTTACTCTGTTGGGTGGACATTAAGTGTGATAAAGGTAGTTTTGTTAAAGTTTATTTGTAGCCCTATTGCTTCCTGGAACTTTTGCAAAATTGATTTTAATTTTTGTGCAGCCTATGGGGAAGCTCTGGCCAGGATTAAAGTGTCATCTGCATATTGGATAGTTGCAAGTGGCATGTCACCTCTGATAGGATGCAGTATATCATTTTGTGTGAAGGCTTGGGTGATGAGCTGTTGGAGGATATCTGAAAATATTATAAATAGGTAAGGAGAAATTGGATCTCCTTGCCTAAGCCCTTTCATGCATTGGATCCAGGGTCCTGGTACCCCATTTAGCAGTATTGCAGTTCTGACAGTTTGTAAGATGTTTTGTATCCATGTGCAGAAGAGGGAGGGGAAACCTCTTTGTATGAGAAGCAAATTTAGGGCAGTCCAAGAAACTGAATCAAAAACTTTTCTGAATTCTAATTTGATGAGCATGGTAGGAGCCTTTCTCTTATGGCAACAGTTAAGCAAATCTGCAGCATAGTTGAAGTTTTCTGCTATTGAACGGCCTTTGACAAAACCAGTTTGATCAGGGTGGATTATTGATGGGATGAAGGTTTGTAGTCTGTTTGCTAGCACTTTTGCTATAGAATTTATTGGGCAATTTTGGAGTGAGATTGATCTAAAAGCATCAGGAGAATTGGCTGAATCTGACTTTGGCAAAAGTATGAGGTAGGCACGGTTTATACTGGAAATATCAGCTGATTGGTTGTGGAATTGTTGGAATAGTTCAAAGATTTCTGATTTAATAGATTGCCAGTATTTTTTATAAAAACCTGGGCCAAATCCATCATGTCCAGGACTAGCATATGTGTTCATTTGAAAGAAGGCATTTGTGATTTCCTCCTGTGTGAAAGGCTGGACTAGGGATCATAAATATGTGATTGTTTGGGGGTAGAGATTGTGAAGACTGAAATTCCATGTGGGAAGAAAGGTTTGTCCAAGCATTTGTCGAAAGTAACCAGTGAGAATGTCCATTTTGTGTTGATGAGAGGAATAGTCAGTGTCGTTGTGATGTAAAGTGTGAACTTTATTTTTCCTATATCTAGTTGAGGCTAGAGCATGGAAATATTTAGTATTTTCATCTTCTTCAATGGAAAATTTAATTTTACTTCTATATCGCCAAAAGGCAACTCTCTCTTTGATGAGCCGTTGGAGGATTTTGATAAGAAGCTTCCGCAAGTTTAGCTCTAAGTTTGAGAGGTTTCTGTTTTCCTCTAGATGATCAAGGAAGGAAATGACACACTTAGTGTTTGATTCTCTGATTTTTTGCGGGGTAAATGATCGTCTCCAGGATTTAAGAGCTTGTCTCGTCCATTTTAGCTTTGATGTTAGGCGGGAGGATGCATTTGAACTGTAATGGGCTGAGTTGCAGGTGTTGGCGATTATAGGGCCGCATTGAGGGATTTGGGCCCATCTAGTTTCAAAACGAAAAAGGCGGAACGGGGTATGAGTGTGGATACTGTGATGAGTAGAGGGACGTTATCAGAGACGAAGCGCGTTAGAGAGGTTAGTGTTGAATTTGGGAACATTTGATTCCAATAAGTGTTGATGAAAACTCTGTCGATTCTTTGCAGTGTGGGCTCGACGCGGTTACTTGACCAATTGTATAGACGATCGGTGAGAGGTAGCTCGATTAGGGCTAGATTATTGATTGCATCGTTGAAAGCATCTGCTTCGTCTTGTCTGTTGGTGCTTTTTTGAAACGGATGATATGTAATGACAAGATGTTTGAAATATCTAGCTCGTGTGAACTCCGATATATTATGTTTTTTGAACCTCTATATATATGTTTGAACTTCTATATATGTCTAATGTTAGCCATGTATCTGCCTAATGTTAGTTATGGATTATATACGTGTCCCAAAGCGAAGACTGCCCGATGACAAGGGATGCTTGTTTCCTACTTACAGCCGCTCCAAGTTGGGCTTGCACAAGAAAAGGCTAGGGACGACGCTTGCGAAAATCAGTTCTAGGAAGTCATCGACCAAGACGCCAAGAAGACTTTCCATTGAAGACAATTTGCATAGGTCAAGTCGTATTATTATTCCAAGACCCATATCGACTCAAGTTACCATGTAAAGCCACGTGCTATTCCCTTTAGGCTTCAGTAAGCACTATAGTGTTGTGGGGGGGGGTAATCCCCTAGATTATTAGGTGAAACCCCTACCTTCACCCGATCCCCATAAAATTCCATCCCAAATCTAGTAGGTAGGGGTAGAGTATTGGGGATTGAGAAAAATACACTAATATTTTCGGAAAAGAGGAGATAAGTGGGGATTAAACTCGCTCAATACTCTAGTACCAAACATGCTTTTAGAAATAAGTGGAAATTTAGAATTTGATGGGGATTATCCCCACTAATCCCCACAAAAAACTCTTGTGCCAAATGAGGCCTCACAGGACGATACCTAGGGGGAGACGAGAACTAGCTACGACAACTCGTCTTAGCGCTAACCGCATAGCCTAAGTCGATAAGTAACCTTGTAATCGTTATACAATCTATAATTGCAGAAGCATCAATAGGTTTTTACATCCAGAACGAGGGGTCGAAGCTGGATGCATCGTGTACTAATCTCGTCCATGGTAACACTTGGCGACTTCCTCCCACCTCGTAAGTCATCTTGCGATGGCGCATGCCATGAATTTCCCACGACTGAAACACACAACAACATGCATATACAGAAGCACATACTAACCCGGAGCATCAATCACAGAGTCCTATTCATGGAGGATGATACAGAGCTGCCCCACCACCTCATCTACCAGAATCCACATATATACTTCAAGAATTTGCAACAAAAAGCAGACATCCATGAGGACTACATTATCTTAAAATTATCTAAACAGAAATATATTTGTCTCACAAAATTTGCAAGTAAAGCTATTTGGTTCCTTCAAATAAATATGTGCATTGAATCCATATGTGAAATGTATGCACATTAGTAGTTTAGTATGAACTTGTCCGCAAAAGTTAAAATGACATGCTATGTTCTAGATTCGGGTGTGTTTGCCTCGATCATGTGCACCCCCCATAAATAAGTTGCACATGAACAAACCGTAAAGTCTAGAAACCCACTCTACAATGCAAGTGCTCACTCATTTTACCTTCTTGCTTTCGACCCACTAACTTGAAAACCTACTCTTGATTAATTGCCCCCACTCCCTTGAACTATGGAAGTAAAATAAGTACCCCAGTTATGAAAAGCCCTGATGCTCGACTATACAAATTCTTCTCTGAATCACTATAAATAAACACACAGGCATTCTCTACACGGAAACTAACCGATTCCATAAGGAGCAGTGAGAAACAGACATATAATTACAATCATTGCGATTCACATAGTCCTTACCGAGCCCACAAATTGGTTATCTATTTGTAAATGGGCTTAGTGCAAAGGACGGACCAAGGTCTGCATGATGAGACTTTACTACATCATATCGGAGCAATAAGCTACGAGCTGAGGCTATATCATGATTAATAAAGCTACCAAAAATATTTCAATTCTAGTTTATGTTCATTGGAACATACACCCCATGATATCACGCATATAAACCCTAATCCCAAGGAAAATTCTAGACAAGATTACCCTCCTATCCACAAAACCACATATCACGCACTAGTGGAAAATGGAGCATTTGCACCGGTTGGTAAGGGCCATATGCACCGGATGCCCAACCGGTGTAAAAGGCCCCCCCTCTTTAGCACCGTTCCGCGAACCGGTGCTAAAGGGGGCACCACGTGGCGGCTGCCGGGCGGTGCTAAAGGGTCTGCCGCGGCAGGAAAATGCCCCAAAACGCTGCCACGGTAGAACCCCGCTACCGTAAAAAAAAATCGAATTATTTTCCACTCCCTCTTTTTTATTTTTTTTCCAGAATTTCTAATATTTTTGTTATTTCACAAGTTTAGTCTCTAACTATCCTTATCTCTAGTCCAATTACTTACTCGTGCTCAAACTTCCCGCTCGGTCACCCATCCTCCCACTACTCTAGCACTAGCACGCTTAACTTCCAAGTTCCTTTCCGTCCCGCATCCATGTGCTTCGCGCGCCGGGAGGTGATAAGGGTATCATAGAAACCAAAAACGCTACCGCGGTAGAACCCCGCTACCGTAATTTTTTTCGAATTATTTTCCACTTCCTCTTTTTTTTATTTTTTTCCAGAATTTCTAATATTTTTGTTATTTCACAAGATTAGTCTCTAACTACCCTTATCTCTAGTCCAATTACTTATTCGTGCTCAAACTTCCCGCTCAGTCACCCATCCTCCCACTACTCTAGCACTAGCACGCTTAACTTCCAAGTTCCTTTCCGTCCCGCATCTAAGTGCTTCGCGCGCATGTATGTGATACTAGTATCATATCAATCCTATTAACACGTTGGTCGATGTCATATTTCTTTATTGTTTGAATTTCAAATAATTATTTTAATTAACAAAAGTAATGATGTAATAATAATCTTGAATAAATAAATAAACATTAACTTTATAATTTGTATTATTTTTAATTATTTTTAATTTTCTAATATTTTTTTGCCAAACCTAAAACCTGAAAATTTGAAAATCTTATAATTTGCTAAAAGTAATAGTAATATTTATGCAGGATGCAATTATTAATTTTAATTTTGAAAAAATTATATAAAATCCTAAATTTCTAGCAAAAAACTAAAATCTTCGTGCTTTCATATTTTAGTTTGGAATTTTAAGAATCTAAAAATTGGCTAACCGGGTAAACCCAGGTAAATTCGGATGTAACTTTTTCCCACGATCATTTTTATATATTATACGCTTTTTTCCGACGTCGTACGCAAAAATTAATGCCAATTTACCTTTTTATAAAAAAATTATGCAAAAAAAATCGAAATTCAAATTTGTTAATTTTCCCTAATAGTAGGTTCTGTAACATATAGGAAGGCGATCCGGGGGGTGGGGGGGTGGGGTGTGTGGAGGTGCATGGGGAGCAGAAAAACCTTTACACGAACAGGTGCTAAAGGGTTCGCGGCTGACGCCAACCCTTTAGCACCGGTTTGTGGCACGAACCGGTGCTAATGCCACGGCTGGTCCCCGACCACACGAACCGGTGCTAATGACCCCTTTAGCACCGGTCCGTGCCAAATCCGGTGCTAATGCTCTTTGGAGCAAAAAACCAAAGCCCTCTTTTCTACTAGTGACGTTTCCGATTTGATTCCTTCACCAGCAAATCACGAACATCGGCTAAATAGAAAGACAATGGCAACATGTACCATAGTGTGGGATGGAAGCTTGAAGGACGTGTAGTACTTGAAGCAAACATGGCTAGCCTCCCCTCAATCTCGGGGGTGCACTATTAGGGATGATGCGGCGTTGGCAGCGATGTGGAGCAGGGTGGGGTAGGGCCTTATACCAGGAAAATAATCCTATAGGATCGTTTCCACATATTTACCTTCACTATGGACCGATTCCACAACTCCAGAAATTGACACATGGCCAGGTGAGCGAAAAATATATGGAATTTGCTTGACCGTTTATAGATCTAAACTGTCATGCATGCCACATGTCGATTGCTTTAGTTGCTCCATGGAGAAGAATTTATGGACGAGGTCTTATAAAATTATTTTCCATGCTTGATGTCAAATATTTTTGATGATGTACCAACTTCCATTTAATAGTACGATATTATAATTCATTGGATTTTTATTAGTACTCATTGGATATAGATTTTTTGCGAACTAATAATTTTACGGGACGTGGTCCACAAATTCTCCTCTGCGGACCAACTCCAACAATTGATGTCAAACATTTTTAATGACGTACCAATTTCCATTTAATAGGCAAAGATATTAGAATTCATGGGTCAATACTTTGAAATCAGAACAAATATGATTATAATTAGATCATAGACATATACAGAGAAATAAATATGCTATGACGACTTAACCTTCAGTAAATCGGGAAATCAGAACGTTCGATACGGTCAATAGTTCCAATTATCTATTAGAAATCTTTAATGTTCAAATACTGCTAGAACATAGAAAGGTGTCGTCGTCACCTAAAGAAACATATTTGGCATAAGATAAAGATCATAATCATAATACCACTTATTCGCATTATATTATCTAACAGACTACGGTGGAGGAGATGGGCTCGAAGCTGAACATGGTGCTCCACTCGTAGTAAAAGTCGACCGCCCCGTAAGACTCGACCGGCCCACCGCCGACGAGGGTGCAGAGCACGCCGTCGCCGTCCGGTCTAATGGCGCTAGCCGGGTAGACCACGATGGACGAGTTGTACCCTGGGCATACCAGCTTTATGTTCTTCTGCGCGCAGGCGCAAGTGTTGACCACCCTCACGAAGTACTCCGGCCTTCCTCCCGGATCAGCCTCGGTGTCCGTGTTGACGACCAGATCTGATACTCTACAAGCTGCTCCTGAAGCATCTGCATTCCCTGCGTAAACCAAGGAAGAAAAAAAGAGATTATGTGTGCGTTCATGCATGGACCTGGAGATAGACAATCTGATTGTACGTACATTACTCCGTGGTGATTGTTTGGCACCCAGAATACTATACCTTTGTGGGTAATGCAAAACAACAAGCAGGCCACAAGGATCACTACTGGTTTGATGGCCATGTTGTTGATTATGCCTTGATTTCTATGAAGCTATACCGTGTTTCTGTTGTTCATATCGCATATGGTAGACTATTTGTAGGCAGGGATTGGAACACTCCGCGGTTTTGATTGATTAATGTATATAAGGCGGGCCTGACGTGACGTAGTTACTTTCTACTCCGTAGATAAATTAGGATGTGCTTTATAAATACGGATTCTTAAAATAACTCCCGATCAAGCCACTCTTTCCAAACAAATCTGCTTCCTCCCTTTAGATAGGTAGTTTCCATGTATATATATATATATACTCTGTCTCGAAATATGTTTATCTTTATTAGTTTCCAAGGAGATCCTTTATATTTCCTTTGCTGAGCAATATAGGAGTATCTTTCTTTTTCCTCACAAGGCATGTATGACATTTTAATCTTTCCTTTATGGTTCAACGCATGCAAATGCCTAAAATTAATAACTAAGATAAAATCATGGACATTGAGATCCTAAATATAGTATTTTCCCAAAAAATGTCACCTAATTAAATGCACAAAAAACTGACATTTGTGATTTTGTTGACCGCAATTTGCCCATTATTTTGGCAGGTAAAAACCATCTCAAGGTAGGGATGGTAACGGGTATCCATGACCCACGTACCCGCCGGGTAAAAACCCAATAGGAGTATGGGTATAGAACAAAATGTTGTCTATGGGTTTGTAAATGAGGAAATATCACACCCATCGGGTGTCGTGGTATTGTCACGGCATATGCCATAGGATGGCTGAAGAAGGTGGTTCCTGCAATGGTCTACGGTGGTATCCGGATGCGGGTATGGGCACGAGTGACAGAGCAACGTACCCAGGTTCGGGGCCCTCGTATGGAGGTAACACCCCTACTCCTGCTCTAGAGTGTATATGAGATAACACAGTACAATGGTGCTCCTAGAGCTGTATCCGGCTGCTCGGGGAGGCTAAAGGTAGACGAAGGTCTCTCTCCCTGAGCAACTCTAAGACTAGAAATGAGAAGTGATCGATCGTCCCTCGCACGAGAGGGGGTAGTGCAACTTATATAGGCGCTGACACTTTACAAAGAAGTCCCTATGACCTACTAGCCGGCTCCGCCGGCTCTGGCTTTCTGCTCCTTCCCGAGATACTTTGCCCCAACGTAACAGTGAGGTTGTCAATCTCACCGGCTTGCTGTAAACAAAGGATTAAACGTATGGTGTGGAGAATAATGTTTGCTTGTGAAGAACAACAAAGAACAGAGATTGCAGGAGATGAAGGCCACGTGAAGGTTGTTGGTGAAGGAGTGTAGTGCGGCGCAACACCAGAGATTCCGGCGCCAACGTGGAACCTGCACAACACAATCAAGATACTTTGCCCCAACGTAACAGTGAGGTTGTCAATCTCACCGGCTTGCTGTAAACAAAGGATTAAACGTATGGTGTGGAGAATGATGTTTGCTTGTGAAGAACAACAAAGAACAGAGATTGCAGTAGATTGTATTTCAGATGTAAAAGAATGGACCGGGGTCCACAGTTCACTAGTGGTGTCTCTCCAATAAGATAAATAACATGCTGGGTGAACAAATTACAGGTGGGCAATTGACAAATAAAGATTCATATACATATCATGATGATCACTATGAGATTTAATCAGGGCATTACGACAAAGAACATAGACCGCCATCCAGCATGCATCTATGTCTAAAAAGTCCACCTTCAGGTTAGCATCCGCACCCCCCAGTATTAAGTTGCAAACAACAGACAATTGCATTAAGTATGGTGCGTAATGTAATCAACACAAATATCCTTAGATAAAGCATCGATGTTTTATCCCTAGTGGCAACAGCACATCTACAACCTTAGAACTTTCTGTCACTGTCCCAAATTCAATGGAGGCATGAACCCACTATCGAGCATAAATACTCCCTCTTGGAGTTACAAGTATCAACTTGGCCAGAGCCTCTACTAGCAACGGAGAGCATGCAAGAACATAAACAACACATATATGATAGATCAATAATCAACTTGACATAGTATTCCATATTCATCGGATCCCACCAAACACAACATGTAGCATTACAAATAGATGATCTTGATCATGTTAGGCAGCTCACAAGATCTAAACATGATAGCACAAGAGGAGAAGACAACCATCTAGCTACTGCTATGGACCCATAGTCCAAGGATGAACTACTCACGCATCAGTCCGGAGGCGGGCATGGTGATGTAGAGCCCTCCGGTGATGATTCCCCTCTCCGGCAGGGTGCCGGAGGCGATCTCCTGAATCCCCCGAGATGGGATTGGCGGCGGCGGCGTCTCAGAACTTTTCTCGTATCGTGGCTCTCGGTACTAGGGTTTTCGCGACGGAGAGTTTAAGTATACGGAAGGGCAGAGTCGGAGGGGGCTCGAGGGGCCCACCCCACACTACTAGGAAAAAGCCTATAGGTGGAGGCAAGTGGTGCTGGCGCACCACCTCGGACGTGCGCCGGTGGAAAGTGCTGCCGGCGCACCACTTTGCAGCTGCGCCGGCGATGAAGGACTACTACCGGTGCACCTCCGGGAAAGACGTGCCGGGGAAAAATCCTGGCATGGCCGCGGTCGATTCGGGCCAGGCCCAAGAATCATTGCCGGCGCACCAGCCCATGGGTGCGCCGGCGATGCTATTGCCGGCGCACCAGGCTGGTGCGCCGGCAATGATTCTTGGGCCTGGCCCGGGGGTGATATAGCCGAAAGGGCTATGTGCTGCCGGCGCACCCATGCCCTGGTGCGCCGGCAGTAACCTGGGCAGTTATTTCTGCTCAACAACCACTCCCCCACTACTACCACTCCACTCCTCCACACAAACCCGAGCCTTCTCCCAACCCAGCTCATTTTTGCCCATTTCTATCCCCAATTTCACCAATTTGACCAAACAAAATCATATTTTTTGAGCAAATCTTCCCTTCCTACATGCATCTCCCACATCCCCCTATGTAGATCTAGATCTAATATCCCGCATTGACCGCTCTAGATCTAGATCTAGAAAGTCGGCTTCCATACGCCATTGTCGCGGCGCGTCGTCTCGATCTTATCGACGAATATATCAAACAAATAGGTGATTAATGAACAAATTAAGGAATGAAATCGACGTATGTTGGACATTTGAAGCAAAGCTCTCGTGTGTGGCATATATATATGTTGTGCTTGTGCTTGTGTGTGTGTTGGCGTTGAAAATGAGTTGCCAACGTTGCGCCGAAATGTTGATTCTTCAAGTTTCCGTTTCGGCACATTTCTGGCGCTCCTATGTCCTACCGTGTAGGAAGGTCATGCCGAAATTTTCCGTGAAAACTACCGACGGATGCATGGTTCTAATCAATTATGTAATCTTACCATGCAGGCGATAATGGTTATCGAGATGAGTGAAAGCATCATGATGAGATATCTGAAACACGCGATCATCGACATGTATGAAAATAACCGCACGGAGGTATTGTGTCCGTGCCGGAGATGCAAACGAGGGAAATGGTTTGACCCGTATTCAGGCAAATTGCAGGGGCACCTGCTCACTAATGGTTTCATGCATGGACACACTCAATGGATGAGTGATGATGGCGCGGAGGTCAATGGGGCGACGGCAGCAGGTGGTAATGGCCGGCAAGAAGGAGGGCATCATGATATTGATGACGATGAAGAGTTTGTCGCACAGGACGATAACCTTGACGACGACAATAACCTTGACGACGACGAAGAGGTGCCGCTAGCTTCAGTCGTGCGGGACCCTCATCTTCAAGATCTGCTTCTCGAAAAGACGAAAGGCGCCAAGCGGAAATCAAAGCTTGAGCAACTCGAGATAGACTCGAATACTCCGTTGTACGACTCAGGTCGCGGGTTGGGGGAGTCTCGCTTGAGAGTAGCTCTCGATGTGCTGCAGATGAAGGCGAAACACGGATGGACGGACACAAGCGTCGACGACATCCTGGAATACGTGAAAGATCTCCTTCCTGCCGGGAACACGTGTCCTGGTAGTCTAGCCGAGGCCAAGAGAATCACGTGCCCTCTCGACTTACCCCACGAAAAGTATCACGCCTGCATCAACGACTGTATCATGTATCGCAAGGAGCACGTGGACAAGACCAAATGTCCTGTGTGTGACGCTGAACGGTACAAGAAAGGGAAGAAGAAAGCTCCTCGGAAAGTTGTGTGGTACTTCCCGCTCGCCCCTCGGCTTCAACGGTTCTACGCGGACCGCAAGGAAGCAAAGCTCATGCGCTAGCACGCTGAAAGAAAGGAGGAAGTGTTGAATGATGAAGAGCGGATTGAGCACCCAGTGCTGACGCACCCTTCGGATGCAAGCCAGTGGAAAGCATTAGACAATGAATTCGGAAGTTTTGGGGCAGATCCCAGAAACATCAGGTTGGGTGCGAGCACGGACGGATTCAATCCGTTCGGAAACCAGAGCAGCACACATAGCACATGGCCCGTGTTTGTATGGATCTACAACCTCCCGCCCTGGCTGTGCATGAAGAGGAAGTACATACAGATGAGTATGCTAATTCAAGGGCCGACACAGCCAGGAAACGATATCAACATGTATCTCGAACTATTAAAGGAGGAGCTTGAAACATTGTGGGCGGAGGAAGGGGTAGATACATGGGACGCCGTCGCGGAAGAATATTTCCCTTTGAGAGCCGCGTTGATCACGACGGTGCAGGACTACCTCGGATACGGTTATATTTCGTGCCAGGTGTGCCATGGACACAAGGCATGTGTCAGGTGCATGGAAGAGACGATGTTTTTGCAGCTTGGTAAGGATCCCGGCTCTTCGAAAACAGTTTACATGGGGCATCGAAGGTGGCTACAGAAGACTGACCCGTGGAGAAAGCGTGGAGATCTGTTCGATGGTACAAATGAACCCCGAGGACCTCCACATAAGAAGAGCGGCGAAGAGATCGATACATTACTGAAAGGTTGGAAGGAGTGCCCTGCGCCGGGAAAGATTGGTCAAAAGCCTAGAGAGAAGAAGAAGAAAAAGGCAATGACGACGCCGCTCATTGGTGTATGGAAAAGGAGGTCCGTGTTTTGGGACTTGCCGTACTGGAAAATTCTCGATACACCTCACTGCCTTGATGTCATGCATATTACAAAGAACGTGTGCGAGAGCTTGCTTGACACTCTTCTCAACATGCCGGACCGGACCAAAGATGGGCCGAAAGCAAGACACGACCTGAAAGTTTTGGGCATCAGGGAAGAGCTTCAGATCCCGGCGGCCCAAGAGGGACAGTCGGAGGAGGAGGCGGACGGCGGTCAGAAGCGCAAAAGGATTAAGCAGCCAGACTATTACTGTCCCCCTCCTGCTTCACTTTTAGTCCGGCCGAGGTCGATCAATTTTTCAATTGCCTTCTAGGAGTCAGAGTGCCCTTCGGTTACTCCGGGCTAATAAGCAGATACATGGACCCCAAGAAACGAAACTTCAGCGGCATGAAGTCTCATGACTGTCACGTGATGATGACGCAGATTCTTCCGGTTGCAATCCGAGGTATAATGGATGACCATGTCCGTGCAACGCTGACTGGGCTCTGTAACTTCTTCGACGTCATAACTCGGAAGTCGATAAGCGTGAAGAAACTCGCAAGGCTCCAGGAAGAGATCGTGGTGATCCTATGTGAGCTTGAGATGTACTTCCCGCCTGCATTCTTTGACGTGATGGTCCATCTGTTGGTCCATATCATGGATGATATCGTCAGTCTAGGGCCGGCATTCTTACACAACATGATGCCGTTTGAAAGAATGAATGGGGTCATTAAAGGATACGTTCGTAACAGGTCACATCCGGATGGAAGCATCGTCCAGGGCTGGCTCACCGAAGAGTGCATCTCTTTCTGCACGAATTATCTAGACATCGAGGACCCTGTTGGTTTGCCTCAAAACAAGCACCTCCGCAGGTTCGAGGGAGTAGGCCACAAAAATGGAAGGAAGGAACTGCACGTGCACATGTCTGGTCGGACTTCCGACTTTGACAGGGCCAACTTAGTAGCGCTACAACACATTGACTTGATCGATCCTTGGTTGAAAGAGCACAAAACCATGATAGAGAACAGTGGCAAGCCGATGATGACGGAAGCAGAAATATACAGAGAGCACAACTCCTCTTTCGCGCGCTGGTTCAAAGACCACATTGATGCTAATCCCCCACCAATGGATTCTGACAAGGATAAACTAGTATTGGCCTTGTCACATGGCCCCGTGCCCAACATCATGACTTACCAAGCGTACGATATCAATGGGTACACATTCTACACGGAAGAAAAAGACAAGAACAGTGTTTACCAGAACTCAGGGGTAACGATGGATTCCTGGACGGGTGACGTAAAGACTAGATACTACGGAAGAATCGAGGAAATCTAGGAGCTTAGCTACGCTGGGGAGAAAGTGCCGATGTTCCGTATCAGATGGGCTAAGAGCGTCACAAAAGAAGACCGGTATTTCACCACCATGTTTCTACCCAAAGCCAACAAATCAAAGTCCACGAACGCCACCGCACAGAATGAGCCATGGGTACTGGCAGAACACGTGCACCAATGCTTCTTCATAACCGACCCATCCAGGCCTAGCCGTGTTATCGTGAGGAGAGGCAAGAGGACCATCGTCGGAATGGATGGAGTCGCCAATGAGGAAGACTTCGAAGGACAAGTCGGAGACCCAATGATGGAAGAATCCGAGGACGAAGACACAACATACACCACAAGAAGAAGCAGGACCACGCTACCGAGGTCAGGTCGACCCTTCAAAAGAAGAAGTCACGACACGGGGCTAAATTATTCAACGACGAGCAAGAAAAGCAAGAAGAAAGCGAAACACTCTTCTCAATCGATGATGTAAAACTTTATTTGCAATCTATAACTCATATTTTGTGTAATTCATAACTACTCATATGGTCATGGCCAATATTTTATGTATGACTAATTAATATTGTGTTGGTCAATATTTTGTGTATGTATATATAACTCATATCTTCATGTTTTTACATAACTCATGCATATTGCTTTGTTATTATCTTGAAAAGATAAGAAAAATAAAATAGTATAGGATTTGGGGTAAAAGGAAAGAAACATACAATAAAGAGAAAATAAATAAATAAATAAAAATAATACTCCCTCCGTTCCTTTCTATAATGCCTATATATTTTTGGCATTTGTTTCAGAATATAAGGTTGTAGCATGGCTCTTTTTCAATTACCCCCTCTACATGCGTGAAAAAAATTCATACAAAAAGGAAACAATTAATTGAGATTCCTAATGCATGACCCCAATGATTCCTTAGATTTAGGAAGCAATGTTTTTATTTCCTTAATATAACCTGGCTGCACATATATGGAGAGTCAATCAGAGAGATTTGTGGGATTTGTTATGTTAATTTAGGAAGTTACCGATTTCCCTCATTTTACTCTGATCTCAAATCGTTAATCTAGGGGGTCTTGTGTAAAGAACACTGTTGTGCTAATTTCCGTGCCAAAAAACTATAGGCACTATAGAATGGAACGGAGGGAGTATAGGATTTTTTAATGCACATCTGTATAAACTTCTACACACAAGTCCCAGGTTACAGCTGTGCCAGGCTTATTGCCGGCGCACCACGTCCTTTGTTCGCCGGGGGAATACTTGTCCCCGGCGAACCAGGGACCTGGTGCGCCGGCAATAACCCTGGCACAGCTGTAATAACCTCTTCACCATTTTTTCTCCCAGCCACGCACATCCCCAGCCACCACATCTCTCTGCCCTAGATCGAGCGCCGCCGTTGGAGAAGCACCCGTCGTCACACGCACGCCGGAGCCGCGCCGTCGTCGACCTCTCTGCACGCCGGAGCCGCCCGCCCGCCGCCGAGGAGGAGGAGGCCGCCGCACCACATCGAGGAGGAGGAGGCCGCCGCACATCGAGGAGGAGGAGGCCGCCGCACATCGAGGAGGAGAGGCCACCATCGTTGCCACCATCGTCGCTACCTTCACCGTCGGTGAGATTCCCTCCACCTTCTTCCCCCCTCTTCCCTCCCCTCTCCCTTCCCTCACCTCCCCCTCCCGGCTTTCCTGCTAGTGATTAGGGTTCATTGGAGTTCCTTCTACACGTACCCGGCATCGATCACAAGATCACAAGATCGTAGCTCCAGGAATGAATCATCTAATTGTGCTAATGTGCTAGTTAAATATGTATAGGAACAATCATGGCCAGAATAGTTGAAGAAAAACAACCTGCTAGTTATTTACTTAGTGCTTGTGTCAGGTGAATCAGCATGTTGCTCTTTTGCAATTTGCACTTGCAGGATGATGAAAGGCATGCTTGATTTATCTGGTTGAAGTCCTCCTTTGAACTTTGCAATTGCACTTACAGTCAATTCAGATATGCACGTGTTATTGGTTGATTTAGGAATGCTCGATTTATCTGGTTGAGGTGTTGATCTGAATACTAATTTTCCAAGGCAAAGCTGAAGCATACTATGCAACCCCAAACTGGCCCTTATGCAAATTTTGGGTCTTTTAGAAAATGAAAATGGTTTTGCTAGCTAAATTGGTTTAGTTCATTTAGGTTTTGGTCTCTGGTTTGCTAAAATGGTTTGCAAATATATGATGTGCTGTTGCAAATGGACAGTAGCTAGCTAGGTTCATTTAGTTGATTTATAATTGGAGCTTTCTGATAATCCACAAATGAGAAATGACACATGTGAGCTTCTCTGGTTCATTTAAAAGAAAATGAAAATTGGTGCTATGTTCCTTATCTGGTTCATTTAAAACAAAATGAAAATGATAAGGTACCTAGTGTATTTTGTATAAGTGGGTACAAGCTCTGTATGTTGTATGCTCTCTAGTTTGAAACTGCCATATATATAAAATGATCTGTTTTTTGGAACTGTCTTATCAGTGGGTACAAGCTCTGTTTGGCACTGTTTTAATTATGTAGCCAGAGAGTAGCATGGTGTTGATGTAAAATGGTTATGGTTTTTATTTTAGTGTTTGAATTCTGGTTTGAATGAAATGCCTAATGAAAATGAATTAGCAGTTGACAGTAAGGGAATGCCTAATCATTATGTTTAATTTTCTAAACTCTGCAGTATTTAGATGTTTGGTATGATAGTAGCAACTACAGAAATAAATAAAGAAAAAGGCAGTAGTTGGAAATGTTGAGATGGAAATGTTGTCTCTGGTTGTATTTGTTATACTAAATGCTTCTGGTTTGCTTCTGGTTGAGATGGAAATGTTGTCTCTGGTTGCAAATGTTGCAAATAAAAATGAAAATAGTTGTCTCTGGTTATATATGAATTAATTCTCTGGTTTGAAATTAAATGATGAAATGCAGTAGCAAATGATGAAATGCAGTAGCAAATGATGAAATGCAGTAGCAAATGCCTCTCTGGTCATGTGTTGTTGGTGCACATGACAAGACATGGTGTGTATGAAAATGCTTGCAATATTCCATTTGTTTAGGTAAATAAGCAGTAGGTAAAGAAGCAGTAGGTTTAGTTCACTATACCATTTATAAAATGCCCAGAAAATGCTAGCATCTTGACTGGTGTGCTACATATTCCCCTGTAACAAGAATTTCCAACTGCTTATTAGTATTTGTTCAGTAGATGCTGTCAAGTGTTCACAAATGAGAAATGACACATGTTGTTGCTATGTTCATTCTCTGCTGCTGGTTGGAAAAGAAATGAAAATGAAAAATGTATCATATATGTGAATTGCATTTCTGTTACAGGGATTGAGTTGCTATTGAGTGCCGGAATGTCGATTCATTTCCGTTCCGGCAATTCTAGCACTCGGCATGACCAATTTTTAGCAAAGGTCATGCCGAATTTTTCCGTGAATTCTAACTCTTTTTCATCTTCTATTAGTGCAAGCCACCATGGCGTCTGAAGAACAATTAGAGGAGCACTACAATAGGCACTTCTTTAGGACGGAGGAGGATGCCGAGGCCGCTGGTGTTGGCGGCGACGAGGACCATGAGATGGAGGATGACTGATACGTCTCCAACGTATCTATAATTTCTGATGTTCCATGCTTGTTTTATGACAATACCTACATGTTTTGTTCACACTTTATATCGTTTTGATGCGTTTTCCGGAACTAACCTATTGACGAGATGCCGATGTGCCAGTTCCTGTTTCTGCTGTTTTTGGTTTCAAAAATCCTAGTAAGGAAATATTCTCGGAATCAGACGAAATCAACGCCCAGTACCCTATTTTCACCGGAGGCTTCCAGAACACCCGAGAGTCCCTAGAGGGGGGCCACAGGGGCCCCACACACTAAGGCGGCGTGGCCAGAGGGGGGGGCGTAGGCCTGTTGTGTGGGCCCCCCGTAGCCCTTCCGACTCCGCCTCTTCGCCTATAAGAAGCCCCCTGACCTAAAACCCCGAGACGAATAAGCCACGGTACGAGAAAAGTTCCAGAGCCGCCGCCATCGCGGCCAAGATCCGGGGACAGGAGTCTCTGTTCGCACGCCGCCGGGACGGGGAAGTGCCCCGGAAGGCTTCTCCATCGACACCGCTGCCATCTCCACCGCCATCTTCATCACCGCTGCTGCTCCCATGAGGAGGGAGTAGTTATCCATCGAGGCTAAGGGCTGTACCGGTAGCTATGTGGTTCATCTCTCTCCTATGTACTTCAATACAATAATCTCATGAGCTGCCTTACATGATTGAGATTCATATGATGATGCTTGTAATCTAGATGTCATTATGCTAGTCAAGTGGGTTTTACTTATGTGATCTCCGGAGACTCCTTGTCCCACGTGTGTATAGGTGACAGTGTGTGCACCGTGTGGGTCTCTTAGGCTATATTTCACAGAATACTTATTCACTGTGATGAATAGCATATTGAAGTGCTTATTTATATCCCTTTATGATTGCAATGTGCTTTGTATCGTTACTAGTTATGTGCTACTCATGTGATGTTATTAAAGTAGTCTATTCCTCCTGCATGGTGTAATGGTGACAGTGTGTGCATCGTGTAGTTCTTGTCGTAGATTATGATCATAATCTCTTGTAGGTTATGGAGTTGATTATCGCTATGATAGTATTGATGTGATCTATTCCCCCTTCATAGTGTAAAGGTGACAGTGTGTATTCTATGTTAGTACTCGGTTTATTTTGCAAAGATCTATTATGCTCTAAGGTTACTTAAACATGAATATCGAATGTTGTGGAGCTTGTTAACTCCGTCATTGAGGGTTCGTGTAATCCTACGCAACGAATGGTGTTCATTATCAAACAAGAGTGTATGTAGCACAAATGAGAGAAGTTATTATTTATTATGCGATCAATGTTGAGAGTGTCCACTAGTGAAAGTATGATCCCTAGGCCTTGTTTCCAATACTGCAAACACCGCTTATTTACTGTTCTGTTGCATGTTTACTCGCTGCCATATTTTATTCAGATTGCTATTACCACTCATATACATCCATACTACTTGTATTTCACTATCTCTTCGCCGAACTAGTGCACCTATACATCTGACAAGTGTATTAGGTGTGTTGGGGACACAAGAGACTTCTTGTATCGTGATTGCAGGGTTGCTTGAGAGGGATATCTTTGACCTCTTCCTCCCCGAGTTCGATAAACCTTGGGTGATCCACTTAAGGGAAAACTTGCTGCTGTTCTACAAACCTCTGCTCTTGGAGGCCCAACACTGTCTACAGGAAAAGAAGCGTGAGTAGACATCAAGCTATTTTTCGGCGCCGTTGCCGGGAGGAAAGGTAAAAGGTACTCACTCTGGATCTCGGCTACTAAGCTATTTTCCGGCGCTGTTGTAAGTACTCGAAGCTATTTCCTTTAGATCCTGCAATTGCATCTTTTGGTTTCTTGTTTACACTAGTTAGGCATAATGGAAAGTAACAATGAGCTTCTTATTCTATTTCCTGAGTTAAGACATGGATTGTTTGCTGCGAAAATTAAAAACCCTATGGAATCTTATTTGCATGCTAGTAGCAATGATATTAGTATGAACGCTTTGAACACCATTGTTGCTAATGATATGGAAAATTCTAAGCTTGGGGAAGCTGGTTTTGATGAGCATGATATTTTTAGTCCCCCAAGCATTGAGGAGAAAATTTTCTTTGATGATACTTTGCCTCCTATTTATGATGATTATAATGATAGTGGTCTTTTGGTGCCGCCTACTATGGAGAGTAAATTTTATTATGATTATACTATGCCTCCTACATTTGATGTGAATAATAATGATAGCTACTTTGTTGAATTTGCTCCCACTACAAATAATAAAATTGATTATGCTTATGTGCAGAGTAATAATTTTATGCATGTGGCTCATGACAAGAATGCTTTATGTGATAGTTATATTGTTGAATTTGTTCATGATGCTACTGAAAGTTATTATGATAGAGGGAAACATGGTTATATGCATCTTAATAATATTAAGTTTCCCCTTTATGTTGAGAATCTTGAAATTGCGCTTGTGTTGCTTTTCTATGCTTGCCACTTTGTTCTTCATGAATTTATTTCTGTACAAGATTCCTTTTCATAGGAAATGGGTTAGGCTTAAATGTGTTTTGAAATTGCTTCTTGATGCTCTCTTTTGCTTCAACGCTTATTTCTTGCGAAAGTATCATTAAAACTGCTGAGCCCATCTTAATGGCTATAAAGAAAGAACTTCTTGGGAGATAATCCATGTGTTTATTTTACTACAGCACTTTTGTTTTATATTTGAGTCTTGGAAGTTGTTTACTACTGTAGCAACCTCTCCTTATCATGTTTTTGTGCCAAGTAAAGTCTCTATGGCAAAGTTGATGCTAGATTTGGATTGCTGCGCAGAAACAGATTGCTGTCTGTCACGAATTTGTGCAGAAGTCTCTGTAAAAAAATCAAAAAATCTGCAAATTTACGTGTGTGATCCTCAGATATGTACGCAACTTTCATTAGTTTTGAGTTTTTCCGTTTGAGCAAGTTAAGTGCCCCTGCCAGATTCATCTTTACGGACTGTTCTGTTTTTGACACATTCTGCCTTTTATTTCGCATTGCCGCTTTTGCTATGTTGAATGAGTTTCTTTGTTCCATTAACTTTCAGAAGTTTTGTGCAATGTCCAGAAGTGTTAAGAATGATTGTGTCACCTCTGAACATGTGAATTTTTATTGTGCACTAACCCTCTAATGAGTTCGCTTGAAGTTTGGTGTGGAGGAAGTTTTCAAGGGTCAAGAGAAGAGGGTGATATATGATCAAGAAGAGTTAAAAGCCTAAGCTTGGGGATGCCCCCGTGGTTCATCCCTGCATATTTCAAGAAGACTCAAGCGTCTAAGCTTGGGGATGCCCAAGGCATCCCCTTCTTCATCAACTTATCAGGTTTCTTCTATTGAAACTATATTTTTATTCGGTCACATCTTATGTGCTTTACTTGGAGCATCTGTGTGCTTTTATTTTCGTTTTGTTATTTTCATTCTCTGAATAAGTTCATCCTTGTGTGGGAGAGAGACACGCTCCGCTTTTTCATATGAACACTAGTGTTCTTCGTTTATGCTTTTAATGTTCAAGGGCGAAAGTTGATCGCTTCACTTGTTGCTATTTGGTTGGAATAAGAAAATGCTTCATATGGTCTTGAATAATTTGATACTTGGCAATTGTTTTGAGCTCTCATATCATGTTTAAGCTCTTGCATCATGTAGTTTAAATCTAGTAATGGAGAACTACTGTAGAGCTTGTTGAAAATTGGTTTGCATGATTGGTCTCTCTAAGGTCTAGATATTTTCTGGTAAGAGTGTTTGAGCAACAAGGAAGACAGTGTAGAGTCTTATAATGCTTGCAATATGTTCTTATGTAAGTTTTGCTGTACCGGTTTATACTTGTGTTTGCTTCAAACAACCTTGCTAGCCAAAGCCTTGTACTGAGAGGAAATGCTTCTCGTGCATCCAAAACCTTGAGCCAAAACCCATGCCATTTGTGTCCACCATATCTACCTACTATGTGGTATTTCCTGCCATTCCAAGTAAATACTTCATGTGCTACCTTTAAACAATTCAAAAGTTATTATCTCTTATTTGTGTCAATGTTTTATAGCTCATGAGGAAGTATGTGGTGTTTTATCTTTCGATCTTGTCATTTACTTGACAGACTTTCACAATGGACTAGTGGCTCATCCGCTTATCCAATAATTTTGCAAAAAGAGCTGGCAATGGGGTTCCCAGCCCCAATTAATTAACTTGCATTAATAATTCTCTTCACATGTTTTGCTCTGATCTATCAGTAAGCAACTTAAATTTGCAAATAGACACTCCTCCATGGTATGTGAATGTTGGGAGGCACCCGAGGATTCGGTTAGCCATGGCTTGTGTAAGCAAAGGTTGGGGGAGTGTCATCTAATAAATAAAACTAAAGTACATGTGTAAACAAAAGAGAAGAGGGATGATCTACCTTGCTGGTAGAAATAACGTCCTTCATGGGAGCCGCTCTTGAAAGTCTGGTTGATAAGGTAGTTAGAGTACCCATTACCATTCATTGACAACAACAAATACCTCTCAAAACTTTACTTTTATGCTCTCTATATGATTTCAAAACTTGAAAAGCTCTAGCACATGATTTAATCCCTGCTTCCCTCTGCGAAGGGCCTTTCTTTTACTTCATTGTTGAGTCAGTTTACCCATTTCCTTCCATCTTAGAAGCAAACACTTGTGTCAACTGTGCATTGATTCTTACATACTTGCTTATTTGCATTCATCATATTACTCTGTGTTGACAATTATCCATGAGATATGCATGTTGAAAGTTGAAAGCAACTGCTGAAACTTATATCTTCCTTTGTGTTGCTTCGATGCATTTACTTTGAATTTATTGCTTTATGAGTTAACTCTTATGCAAGACTTTTTGATGCTTGTCTTGAAAGTACTATTCATGAAAAGTTTTGCTATATGTTATCTATTTGTTAGCAAACTATAGATCATTGCTTTGAATCACTCCATTCATGTCATATGCTTTACAATAATGTTGATCAAGATTATGATGGTAGCATGTCACTTCAGAAATTATTCTTGTTATCGTTTACCTACTCGAGGACGAGTAGGAACTAAGCTTGGGGATGCTGATACGTCTCCAACGTATCTATAATTTCTGATGTTCCATGCTTGTTTTATGACAATACCTACATGTTTTGTTCAAACTTTATATCGTTTTGATGCGTTTTCCGGAACTAACCTATTGACGAGATGCCGAAGTGCCAGTTCCTATTTTCTGCTGTTTTTGGTTTCAGAAATCCTAGTAAGGAAATATTCTCGGAATCAGACGAAATCAACGCCCAGCCTATTTTCACCGGAGGCTTCCGAACACCCGAGGGGGGCCACGGGGCCCCACACACTAAGGCGGCGCGGCCAGAGGGGGGGGGCGCCGGCCTGTTGTGTGGGCCCCCCGTAGCCCTTTCGACTCCGCCTCTTCGCCTATAAGAAGCCCCCTGACCTAAAACCCCGAGATGAATAAGCCACGGTACGAGAAAAGTTCCAGAGCCGCCGCCATCGCGAAGCCAAGATCTGGGGGACATGAGTCTCTGTTCCAGCACGCCGCCGGACGGGGAAGTGCCCCGGAAGGCTTCTCTATCGACACCGCTGCCATCTCCACCGCCATCTTCATCACCGCTGCTCCCATGAGGAGGGAGTAGTTCTCCATCGAGGCTAAGGGCTGTACCGGTAGCTATGTGGTTCATCTCTCTCCTATGTACTTCAATACAATAATCTCATGAGCTGCCTTACATGATTGAGATTCATATGATGATGCTTGTAATCTAGATGTCATTATGCTAGTCAAGTGGGTTTTACTTATGTGATCTCCGGAGACTCCTTGTCCCACGTGTGTAAAGGTGACAGTGTGTGCACCGTGTGGGTCTCTTAGGCTATATTTCACAGAATACTTATTCACTGTTATGAATAGCATATTGAAGTGCTTATTTATATCCCTTTATGATTGCAATGTGCTTTGTATCGCTACTAGTTATGTGCTACTCATGTGATGTTATTAAAGTAGTCTATTCCTCCTGCATGGTGTAATGGTGACAGTGTGTGCATCATGTAGTTCTTGTCGTAGATTATGATCATAATCTCTTGTAGGTTATGGAGTTGATTATCGCTATGATAGTATTGATGTGATCTATTCCCCCTTCATAGTGTAAAGGTGACAGTGTGTATGCTATGTTAGTACTCGGTTTATTTTGCAAAGATCTATTATGCTCTAAGGTTACTTAAACATGAATATCGAATGTTGTGGAGCTTGTTAACTCCGGCATTGAGGGTTCGTGTAATCCTACGCAACGAATGGTGTTCATTATCAAACAAGAGTGTATGTAGCACAAATGAGAGAAGTTATTATTTATTATGCGATCAATGTTGAGAGTGTCCACTAGTGAAAGTATGATCCCTAGGCCTTGTTTCCAATACTGCAAACACCGCTTATTTACTGTTCTGTTGCATGTTTACTGCCATATTTTATTCAGATTGCTATTACCACTCATATACATCCATACTACTTGTATTTCACTATCTCTTCGCCGAACTAGTGCACCTATACATCTGACAAGTGTATTAGGTGTGTTGGGGACACAAGAGACTTCTTGTATCGTGATTGCAGGGTTGCTTGAGAGGGATATCTTTGACCTCTTCCTCCCTGAGTTCGATAAACCTTGGGTGATCCACTTAAGGGAAAACTTGCTGCTGTTCTACAAACCTCTGATCTTGGAGGCCCAACACTGTCTACAGGAAAAGAAGCGTGAGTAGACATCAATGACGCTGGGGGTAGTGCTGACGAGCCAAGCGGCAACGAGGCAAGCGACGCCGCCGGGGGTAGTACCTACGCGCCAAGCGGCGACGAGGCAACCGGCGCCGCCGGGGGTGGCGGCGAGACAAGCGGCGACGATCCTAGCGGCGCCGCCGGGAGTAGTGGCACCGGGACAAGTGGTTCCAAGAGGCCGCGGAAGGCAAGGCGCCAAAACACGGTCGCCACCGGCAGAGACACAATCAAAGAGGTGGACCCCGCCAGTGGTTTGCCGGTGGAGCCTAAGGATGTTGCCAAGGGGTACGGCAACCAACTGGCATGTATCCTCCGAGAGGTCGTCAATCTCAACGAGACGGACCTCCGAGCTGAGAACAAAGCGCATTTGCGAGCCCAGCTCATTGCGAGGTTGCACTCACGATACAAGTTCCTAGGCGACTACGCCTCCACTGATCAAACCAAGAACATTGTGAACTCACAAGCCCTCCTGAAGTTCACCAAACACCTCAGCAGCTATAAGTACATGGTGCGGAAGCTGATTGCTGAGGGCAAAGGTTTCGAAGAGGTCCACTCCGCCTTTCCGCATGTCTCCCAGGCGGACTTTGATGCTTTTGTGGCCAATGAAGAGCTACAAGCAACCAAGAATCGCAAGTTGTGGGGGAAGGAAATGCGGGAGCTTAACATCGGCAACCACAACCTTGGGAGCCGTGGGTACGAGGGAAAGGAGCCCTATTGGGCGAAGGAGGACGAGGCGTATGTAAATGCCGGCATTGAGAACCCCTGGCTCAAGTACAAGGACCCGCTTGAAAGAAGATTCATCAGGTCCCGGTACCATAAGAAGAAACTAACCGGGGAACTTGTCACGGACCCGAAGGTCGTAACCGACATAATTTGGTTCACGAACGACAAGAAGGTCCTGGCGTTGGAGAAAAAACTGGTAAGCAATTTACCGGTTTAATTAGATCAAGTATCGTTCATATAATAGTAGCAACATTTCTAAATGGTTCGCGTTTCTTCCGCAGGAAGAAGAAAGACAAAAACTTTCTCAATGTGACGAAGGCTCCTCCTCCCAGGCGTCGACGGGCAGGGTAGCCTGGGACAAGCCTCTCGTACGGGCGCTAAACATCGTTAATGAGCATTCACCGACGAGAAGGCCGCATAGAGGCCGTGTGGCTGGCGCCGGTACAGGCTACAAGCATGGTCACTACGGCTTGTCGTCTGCGGCCGATAAAAATGCGCGCAATGAGAGGAAGCAGCGGGAGGCGGAGGAAATGAGGGAGTCAATCCTAGCCCAAGTCCAAGCTGGTTTGGTACCGCAACTCAAAGCTACACTCGTACCTGAAGTCAAAGCTGAAGTCGCCGCTTCAGTCCAAGCAGATTTCAACGCTCTACACGCGTGGTATGAGGGTGGCAAACAAGGCCCCCCCCCCCCGAAAATGCAAGTGGTTAGCTTCGACGGCAGCAACTCGATGGCGCCGCCGTCCGCCGGCAATGACAATGTTATAATGGAGACTCCTCCGGCCGCCGGCAATGTCGCTGGTGCTAGGGATTCACCGTCCATGCCGGGTAGCAGCCCCTCCGTCACTTGCACGCCCGCCGCCGCATGTGCCGGCCCGTCGACATTAGCCGAGCTCAACGCCCTCACGGTAATTAACTAATGTGTACATCAAGTTAATATATTAGTTTCATCATCCTTGCCCTCTCTCTAACGCCATACACATGTTCTCGCAGGCGCTCTCAACGCCATGCACCTTCCTGATGAGAGTAAACGACGAACTCAAAGACGTCGCGAGGGGGTCCATCCTTCGGCCCCTGGATAAGAAGTGGCACACACGAGATATGGAGGATGACGTTTACCGGGTTGAAGTGGATCGGGCGTTACCGGGCTATGAGGATTTGTTTCCTCCTAATCAACCGCATGGTGCCGATGACGATAGCCCGTTGAATCTGGCCTCACTGAAGGGTTGGGTACTGCTATGGCCGAAGACCCTAATTAGGATCAACACCTACTCGGGGTCGACGGCAAGCAAAGACAAGCACCTTGCGGCGCCACAGGTCAGCGTCCCTCCACGACAGCCAGCGGCGCCGGTGGTCATCGCCCCACCACAACGGCCAGCTGCGCCGGTGGTCAGCGCCCCACCACAACAGCCAGCGGCGCCGGTGGTCAGCGCCCCACCACAACAGCCAGCGGCGCCAGAGGCCGAGGAATACGAACGTGACGACTTCCAATGGGATATTCCTACGTCTTCACAAGTTGTCCATGAGGATGCGCCGGCCTCGAAATATGTGTGCTCCAAGAAGCTGTTCGATTCTCAAGAAACGGCTGAGGAGGAAAATCCTGAGGAGGTCGCCGCCGCCGCCGTCAAAAAGATGCTGAGCCCAAACACACTCCGTGCTACGGTTACGGCGGTGGGAGATGGTCCAGTACTACAACCCAAGAAGAGGAAGAGGGCAAACAAGAAGGACGCCAAAGACAAGGCGGCGGCCAAAGACAAGGACAAGGTGGCACTCCTTGACAAGTTGCCAAACAATTGGCGACCTCTGCATCACTTGGGTGAACCGATGCTGCCGGAGCATGTCCTCAACCTACTCACCGGGGATATGGCGAGCTTGCATAACCAAGTCCAGTATTTGGAGAAGCAGCTTCTCAAATCAAAAAATCCTAGTTACCCTCTCTTCGTGGCGAAGGTGCCAACTGGCATGAACTTCGTCGAGAAGTACCCCGCGGACTTGTGCTTCATCCGGTTCAATGACATCTTCAGCATCTATCGCATGCAAATGCTCCACTTTAGTGTGGTTCGCCTAGTTGCTCTTAGCTTGTCTTCCCAGATCGTTAAGGAGGGGACGCCGACCATCGCGATAATGGACCCCTTCTATATGCGGGAGAGCATCATCTGCAACGCTGGGGATCGGGCGATTGCCACCCGGCAGGTCGAGGATTTCATGCTGGCGAACATTAAGAAGGGCGCCATTCTCATCCCTTACTTCCCCGAGTAAGTAATCACTCGCTAGTCCCCATCACCATTCTATCCTATATCTCCATTTGCATTTCCAAAGGTTAATCCGTGTGTTTTCCGCAGAGACATGTACTGCACCCTCATCGTCGTGCACCCGCAACACTCGCATGCAGTCTATCTCGACTCGGGTAGGGACAAGAAGAAAGACTACACCAACATCAGGGCCCTTCTCAATGATGCTCTCACCGGCTTCGCCAACAAGGCAGGCCCCCTCAAAGTAGAGAGGAAATCCCGAGGAGGCTTGGTCTTAACCCACACAACCAACTTCCCCTGCCTCAGGCAGTCGAAGCAAGACAATGGGATGGACGCGTGGTACGCCATCCTTCAGATGCAGGAGTACATAAAGTACGCAGATGACATGTTGCTGCCAGAGAGTCTCAGAGAGAGGTTTGTAAACATGGCGGATGCCCCTGATAGAGAGATTAGAAAGAACTGGGGTCGCATCCAGCAGTTCATTTGCACGATAATCGTGCATGATGTCAACAATAGGTCTGGCGAGTTCTTCTACGGCTACGGTCTACCACCTAATGACGAGATAGAACTCCGCTTGGAGATGTCGCGTGATGAGAGGCCGTTCAACACGCTTGAGGGCTGCCGTCCATTCCCCCCTAGGCGTACAACCTGATCCTACGACGGGAACACTATTGCTAAAGCTTGAACGATATGTCTTTGAACTTCCGTATTGTAATACTTGCTACATATTCCCATAGAATCGACTTGTTGCTTTTATTTAGTTGTATGGATGTGCATGTGAACATGTGTCTATAGTTTCATTTACTTTGCTATATATTTCAAGATTATGGCGTAGATACCTTAATAATTATTTGCATTTACTCGACCCCTACTTGCCTCGTATTTGGAGTTCGCCGATGATTAGAATGTTCGGTCACTAGTACACTCGGGGGTGGAGCCAGTGAGCCTTGGTGCGATGGCCACAAGTATCAATCTATTGTGCATCCTACCTAGCCTCACTGACTCCATCCCTGGATGTTAATATGTGTTTCGACCGACAAAGTATGAGGCACGCTATTTAATTCGTACTACTTGTCTTTTATTTGAGTTCGCACTTCTTAATTGCATTGGCCGATGATTAAAATGTTTGGTCACTTGTACACTCCGGGGTGGGGCCAGTGAGGCTTGGTGTGATGGCCACAAATATCAATCTATTGTGCATCCTACCTAGCCTCGCTGACCCCATCCCTGTATGTTATTATTTATTTCGACCAACAAAGTATGAGGCACATGCTATTTAGTTCATACTACTTGTCTTTTATTTGAGTTCGCACTTGTTCATTGCGTTGGCCGATGATTAGAATGTTTGGTCACTTGTACACTCTGGGGTGGGGTGAGTGAACCTAGTGTGATGGCACAAATATCAATCTGTTGTGCATCCTACTTGGCTTCACTTACCCCATCCCTGAATGTTACTATTTGTTTCGACCGACAAAGTATGAGGCACATGCTATTTAGTTCATATTACTTGTCTCTTATTTGAGTTGGCACTTGTTAATTGCATTGGTACTAACGTTTTATTTGTCTTGTGCATGGAGATGCCGACGACATATGTCATGTACAAGGGGAGGGTTCCTGGAGTCACTACAAAGGAAAACAATTTTTTTGACAAATCACTTTCGTCATATTAAGGCCAATTTTCGTCAAGGATTACTTCGCGGTGACAAAATTTGATCGTCATGGGGTTCGTCAAGGAAGCTCCGTCATAAAATATCGGGGGTGACGGTATGCATTTTTTCGTCAACGTCAAATGTTTGATGGTGACGACCTGCAAATTCGTCAACATCAAAGGTTCATTGTTGACAGACAGGTTTGTCACGAAAAATTGCAACTTTCGTCAATATCTAAATCTTGGGAAGTTTCTGATTGGTCCAAAAAAAGCAACGTGGCCTTACATGAGGGCCATTTGGCTTTGAAGGTTGACGGCGCTGACGGGGTAGGCGCCAACGTGGAACCCACAACACAAAAAGTACTTTGCCCCAACGAAAGTGAGGTTGTCAATCTCACCGGCTTGTTGTAACAAAGGATTAACCGTATTGTGTGGAAGATGATTGTTTGCAAGAAAACAGTAAAACAAGTATTGCAGTAGATTGTATGCGATGTAAAGAATAGGACCGGGGTCCACAGTTCACTAGAGGTGTCTCTCCCATAAGATAAAAGCATGTTGGGTGAACAAATTACAGTCGGGCAATTGACAAATAGAAAAGGGCATAACAATGCATATACATGATATGATAAATATAGTGAGATTTAATTGGGCATTACGACAAAGTACATAGACCGCCATCCAACTGCATCTATGCCTAAAAAGTCCACCTTCAGGTTATCATCCGAACCCCTTTCGTATTAAGTTGCAAAGCAACAGACAATTGCATTAAGTATGGTGCGTAATGTAATCGACAACTACATCCTTAGACATAGAATCAATGTTTTATCCCTAGTGGCAACAGCACAACACAACCTTAGAACTTTCTGTCACTGTCCCAGGTGTCAATGAAGGCATGAACCCACTATCGAGCATAAATACTCCCTCTTGGAGTTAAGAGTAAAAACTTGGCCAGAGCCTCTACTAATAACGGAGAGCATGCAAGATCATAAACAACACATAGGTAATAGATTGATAATCACCATAACATAGTATTCTCTATCCATCGGATCCCGACAAACACAACATATAGAATTACAGATAGATGATCTTGATCATGTTAGGCAGCTCACAAGATCCAACAATGAAGCACATAAGGAGAAGACGACCATCTAGCTACTGCTATGGACCCATAGTCCGGGGTGAACTACTCACTCATCACTCCGGAGGCGATCATGGCGATGAAGAGTCCTCCGGGAGATGATTCCCCTCTCCGGCAGGGTGCCGGAGGCGATCTCCTGAATCCCCCGAGATGGGATTCGCGGCGGCGGCGTCTCTGGAAGGTTTTCCGTATCGTGGCTCTCGTACTGGGGGTTTCGCGACGGAGGATTTAAGTAGGCGAAAGGGTAGGTCAGTCACGGGGCCCACACACTAGGCGGCGGCCGGGCTTGGGCCGCGCCGCCATGGTGTGTCCCCACCTCGTGGCCCCACTCCCTTCGGACTTCTGGAAGCTTCGTGCAAAAATAGGACCCGGGCGTTGATTTCGTCCAATTCCGAGAATATTTCGTTACTAGGATTTCTGAAACCAAAAACAGCAGAAAACAGAACTGGCTCTTCGGCATCTTGTTAATAGGTTAGTTCCTAAAATGCGTAAATACGACATATAATGTGCATAAAACATGTAGATATCATCAATAATGTAGCATGGAACATAAGAAATTATCGATACGTTGGAGACGTATCAGCATCCCCAAGTTCTGCTCGTCCCGAGCAGGTAAAACGATAACAAAGATAATTTCGAAGTGACATGCCATCATAATCTTGATCATACTATTTGTAAACATATGTAATGAATGCAGCGATCAAAACAATGGTAATGACATGAGTAAACAAGTGAATCATAAAGCAAAGACTTTTCATGAATAGTACTTCAAGACAAGCATCAATAAGTCTTGCATAAGAGTTAACTCATAAAGCAATAAATCAAAGTAAAGGTGTTGAAGCAACACAAAGGAAGATTAAGTTTCAGCGGTTGCTTTCAACTTATAACATGTATATCTCATGGATATTGTCAACATAGAGTAATATAACAAGTGCAATATGCAAGTATGTAGGAATCAATGCACAGTTCACACAAGTGTTTG
Source organism: Lolium multiflorum (assembly GCA_030979885.1). NCBI lineage: Eukaryota > Viridiplantae > Streptophyta > Magnoliopsida > Poales > Poaceae > Lolium > Lolium multiflorum. The sequence continues at coordinate 35,735,021 of CM061753.1, forward strand.
CTTCTTAAGGTGGAGAGAGATGGGTAAACTGACTCAACATAAAAGTAAAAGAAAGGTCCTTCAAAGAGGAAAGCATCGATTGCGGTATTTGTGCTAGAGCTTTTATTTTGAAAACATGAAACAATTTTGTCAACGGTAGTAATAAAGCATATAAGTTATGTAAATTATATCTTACAAGTTGCAAGCCTCATGCATAGTATACTAATAGTGCCCGCATCTTGTCCTACTTAGCTTGGACTACCGGATCATCGCAATGCACATGTTTCAACCAAGTGTCACAAAGGGGTACCTCCATGCCGCCTGTACAAAGGTCTAAGGAGAAAGCTCGCATTTTGGATTTCTCGCTTTTGATTATTCTCAACTTAGACATCCATACCGGGACAACATGGACAACAGATAATGGACTCCTCTTTAATGCATAAGCATGTAGCAACAATTATTATTCTCATATGAGATTGAGGATATATGTCCAAACTGAAACTTCCACCATGATGCATGGCTTTAGTTAGCGGCCCAATGTTCTTCTCTAACAATATGCATGCTCCAACCATTAAGGTGGTAGATCCCTCTTACTTCAGACAAGACGGACATGCATAGCAACTCACATGATATTCAACAAAGAGTAGTTGATGGCGTTGTTATTTCCAAAACCAGGGGGGCATGTGTTATCACCAGAATTTGACCGAGTCAGAGGTGGGCCGCGATCAAGATGGACGTGAAGATTGTACATGGAAGAAATACGTGAATCGGCCTTTTATACCAAGTTGGGCTAAACTGCCCATGTATCTGTAACATATTAGATCGCATCGTAGTTGGGAAGTTAGAGTTTTACCCGTGCACGGTTTGGTGTACGCCCGCATTAGAAAGTCCCCTGGACTATAAATATGTATCTAGGGTTTATGAAATAAACAACAACCAACGTTCAACACAAACCAATCTCGGCGCATCGCCAACCCCTTCGTCTCAAGGGTTTCTCCGGTAAGCACCATGCTGCCTAGATCGCATCTTGCGATCTAGGCAGCACGAGCCTGCCTACGTTGTTCATGCGTTGCTCGTACTGAAGCCTTTTTGATGGCGAGCAACGTAGTTATCATAGATGTGTTAGGGTTAGCATTGTTCCTAGTATCATATGCTTGCGTAGTGCAACCCTTGCGCATCTAGCCGTCCTTGTACCTCATCATGGGTGCAGGGGCGGCACCCCGCTTGATCGTTATTTAGTAGATCTGATCCGTTACGATTGCTCCTTGATTCATCAAGGATTAGTTTAATATCTGCAATAGTTAGGCCTTACAAAGGGTTGGAGGATCCAGCGGCGTGTAGGGTGTAGTTTGCTGGCCCTAGACAGGATGTTCCGAGGATCAACCTCGTGTTGGTTTTTAGGCCTTGTCTAGGATTGGCTTACGATCACCGTGCGCGAGCGCGAGGCCCAATCGTGAGTAGGATGATCCGATTATGCGGTGAAAACCCTAAATCGTCGTGGATCTCATATGCTTTATCTTGATCAAGCAGGACCACCATATATTCGGCCACCTTGGACGAATCATGGGTGGATCGGCTCCATGAGCCGATTCACAGGACCTGAGAGCCGATCGAGGCTCGTATTTAACGTGTACGTGTGTGCCCTGCAGGAAACTAAGCGAGGCATCATCCACACCTTCCTGACCAGGTATAGGTCAGGTGGCACGCCCTTGCAATTTGCATCGGCGCGCGACCAGGAGGCTTTGCGGGTCGTCGCTCTGAGGGACTGGGGCCAGCCGCAGCCCTAGTTGTTCCCGGCTCTACGGTGTTGACCAGTCACTGCCCGCCGGTGGGTTTCTGACGTCAACACATTCTGGCACGCCCGGTGGGACAATCCTCGACATCCACCACATCGCCATCTACATCGGAGATGGCGGAAGAAACTCCGGTCACCTACGAGGAGCTCAATGGCGAGCTCAAGAAGAAGTATGACGAGGTCAAAGCCTTCCTCGAAGCCGACCTCATCGGCTCTTTCCACAGGACCCGCTCCCATGGCATCAGATGGAAGGGGTTCTCACCTGAAGGCGCGCTTGATGGAGTGGACCTATCCACCCCGTCAGAAGAACGCACCAGGTCGCTGCGTCAGGAGATCAACTTCATGGTGGCTCATTCTCTGCACCGCCATTCTGAGAGCCTGGTGAATACGTTGGAGCGCGTCGCTCTGCGCGTGATCCAGGAGATCATGAGCCGCCAGTACTCTCCGTCAGGACCAGCTCTAGGGACTCACCAAGGAGAGGTGCCACTCCAGTCCCGTCCACCGCTGCCGTTCGCATTGGCAGCGCCCGAGGCGCCGAGCTCATCGGCCTACGTCGTCTACAAGATTGGTGGTGACCCCAGTGACTACCAATTCCTACATGACGCGCCCAAGGAGATCCCGCATGGATACGCATGCGCATATGTGCCAGACTGCAACACCTGGGCACTCTCGAACCAGGTTGCAACAGCGGGGACTTCTGGAACAACTGGAGGAACGTCGGAGGCAGACCCCGAGAAGCAGACGTGGCTAGCTAAATACGCTACCCCGACAAAACTCCAGAGCCCAGCTCCTGCAGTTGGCTCAGAACCGGAAAAACAAGCATGGCTGGTTAAGTACACCACCCCGGCGAATCTTCAAGGTTCAGCACCTTCAGCCATCACCGCGGATCAGATTTGTACGATTCTGAAAGATCAGTTCGGCATGATGCCGAAAAGAAAGACGGTCGGCTATACCAAGCCGTACCCCAACGAGTACGAATTGATCCCGCTACCACCCAAATATCGGCTCCCGGACTTCACAAAGTTCAGCGGATCAGATGGTTCCAGCTCCATCGAGCATGTGAGCCGATATTTGGCGCAGCTGGGCATGATCTCAGCGTCAGACGAGCTGCGTGTGAGGTACTTCTCACAGTCCCTCACAGGATCGGCTTTCGGTTGGTACACGCTGCCACCGAACTCAGTCCAGACTTGGAAGCAGTTGGAGGAACGGTTCCATGAGCAATATCACTCGAGGCTTCCGAGGCTGGCATTGCCGATCTGGCACAAGTACGACAGAAGCGCGGGGAAACAGTGTCGGAATACATCCAGCGCTTCAGGACCGTTAGGAACCGATGCTATTCGGTTCACGTAAGCGAAAAAGAAGCAGTCGAGTTGGCGGTGGTGGGTCTATCATCATCGATCAAGGACGTGGCCTCCCAAGCGGACTACCCTTCATTAGCACACATGGTGCAGAAGCTGTCAGCGTATGAACAGCGCCACCCAGATGTCTACCAGGACAAATTCAAGCGCGTGGTTACCATGGTTGACGCAGGCGAAGATGAAGGTGCTACGGGAGAACAAGAGGTCGCAGTGGCTGAGTGGACTCGAGCGGCAGGCCCAGTAACCTGCAAATGGGTGAAGCCACCAGGGCCTCCAAGAGGGTTCGACTTCGACGTGACGAAAACCGAGCAGATTTTCGATCTCTTACTCGCGGAGAAGCATATAAAGATACCCGAAGGCCACAAGGTCCCTACGGTGCAAGAGCTGAACGGAAAGCCATACTGCAAGTGGCATAACACGTTCACCCACACCACCAACGACTGCAGGGTGTGGCGTCAGCAGATCCAAATGGCGATAGAAAATGGGCGACTAATTTTTAACCAGTACGCCATGAAGGTCGACACACACCCCTTCCCCGCCGTCAACATGGTGGAGTTTACCCACCTCGGAGGGTGCCAGCCAGATTTCTCAGCCAACATCAACATGGTAGAGCTTGGACACCCCTCTGAGAAGGGCGGGGATGAGGGCAGCTGCTCTCATAGCAAAGATACAGAGGAGGCCGCTCCATGCGATCGGCTCCGTCAAGATGGCAAGCGCTACGTCACAGAGGGAGAAGTGAAGAACATAAGATATCAACGACCCCTCTCTGATCACCTCCTCAACAAGTACGTGAGTCGGTATGACCAACGCCGGCGACACGGCGACGATGATGAAAGAGATCGTCTGGCCAGAAACGATAGAAGGCATCATCGGCATAATCACGATGAGGAGCGACAGGAGCGCCACGCCAGGGAGCAAGACGACACGGGCAGGCATTGGGACTGCCCCTTCTTCAGACACTGCTGGGATTCAGGAATGAGCCGATTACCAACAATCGGCAACTGCCCAGAATGCAACCAGAAAAAGAAGGAGGCAGCCAACGTGTCCGTGTTCGAGCGCTTAGGGCCTCTCCCACCACAAAGCAGACGTGCTGAGACCCCTCGGTTGGAAGATCTCGAGGATTCGGAAGACGAGGGGGAAGACGAAGAAGACAGGTACCACCGTCCAAGGTGGTGCCCTGATGGTCTCAGCCATTCACAAAAACGCAGGGTTCAGCGATTGCGCGGTCTGGAGGAAGCCGAAAGATTGTACTTGTACACGCTGAGGAAGGCACGACCTGATCTGGCTGCGAAAGTCCAGAGGACCCTGGATGAGGAGGGACTGCCGCAAAGAAAAGAGTGGCGCCCCAAGCAAAGGAAAGCCGATGATGAAACATCGGCTGGCACAAACATGGTGCTCGTTCGTCCGGCGAGGTGTGGAGCTCCACGATCACACGATGCACCCGAGGCGGACAACAGCAAGCGCACCAACGTGATAAAGTCAGAGATTGGGCTGGTTTTATCCACCGGCCTGGACGAGTAGCAAGACTACGTCAATAAGCAAACATGGCGAGGCTGATCCTTGCGATCGGCCCCCTACTGAGCAAGCAACGTGGAGGCCGATTCCAGCAATCGGCCAAAATTATCCTCACCATCTATTTTGCCTGGGATCAACGTTTGACCCAACAGGGACTACCTGAAGAGCCGATACCATCAATTCTCTTGACAGAATCGGCTCGGGGGGCACCTAGGTGGATAAAACATGAGGATATGAGATAATACTATCAAGTATGGGGGCCGATACACAAATCGGCCTAAAAATTTAAAATTTTGAGTACAGCCGATGCAGCAGACATCGACTTAAGAATATAAAAGCCGATGCATGGCAATAACTGTTACGATCAGAGGGTCAATGGAGCACGAAGGGGGATTTTAATGGAAGAACTCTTCTCTTCAAGAGCAGCCTGGACGTGCAGATCAGGTCAAGGATGGATCGCATTAGATCCGCCAAAGGAAAGGAGCCGATCTGACCAGCAGGGCGCTAGGAGCGGACTGAAGAAACTCGGGGGGCAGCTCACCTTGAAGGCTCTCTGCTCTGGGAAGCCGATTTATGTGCAAATCGGCTGGCTCTGCATGATCAAGCCCATGCTCATTCAGCTAATTTGCGCGTCCTCGTTTCTGTTTTTGCCTTGGCTAAGACTCGAGGGGCGACAGGCCTGGTAGATGTTCTATTGAGGAGCCGATTGGGGTACCATCGGCTGATCTTTCGTCGCAACCTTCTTCGCAAAATGATGAGCGCTCGCTGAAAGGGATCGCTGAAACCGGTGGGGGAATTTTAAGGGCTCTCCTGGAGATCCCACAGTATCTACCGGAAAGAGAATCATCAGTTGAAGGATGGAAGGGTAAAGGTCGAAGGACCGATGCGTTGCTATCGGCTCGTTACGCATTGGCAAAGGGGACGAATCGGCAAGATCAGTATGAGAGGGAATCGGCTAAGATAAGCTAAAAGGAATCGGCAAAATCAGATTGGGGAAAGTTCTTTATTGAGAGATTTCTTACATAGAAGAGCTGATTGCCCTCAAAAGGGAGTACTAAGGGGGTACATTGCCCCGTCTACTTCTACGGATCCTATGCTAAGGGCCCTATCTACGGGCCATTGCTGCCCTCGTCGTCGCCGTCATCGCCGCTGTCGGCGCTGCTCCCGGCCGGCTCGTCGTCGCTGCTCCAGCGGCCGCCGGCAGGACCTTCATTGTCCTCATCTTCCTCGTCGTCGTCGTCGTCGTCGCTGTCGAAGTCACTCAGATTCCCCGGCCAGGGGCAATGGCGCTTGGCCGGCGGCTCGTCGGGGAAGCTGTCGTCGTCGTCGTCCTCCTCTTCCTCCTCCTTCACCTCCTCGGAGGTGGCCCCATCCCAGGGAAAGCGATCATCCTCGCTTTCTTCCACCGCTTCCCTGTCGGCGAGGAAGCGGAGATCGCTCTCCCCATCAGTCAGGGACTTGTCGTCCTCTGACCAGATGGAAAAATCATGGCTGGGCTCATTCCCGGCCTCGATGGCGCGGCGAGTGTTGGCCGCGTGGACCTCCGCTGGGTTCCACTCCGGCGTCGGCTCGCGGGAAGAGGAGGACTCGATGGGAAAGCCCGATGAGGCGGAGGAAGAAGAGGACATGGTGGCGCAGGAGGGCTTTTGGAGTGCTAATGCGAAGGAGATGCAGGAATAAACTGTGCGGAGTGGTTAAATAAAAGGGGATATAGTGGAAGTTTAATGCCCAAGCAGTTTCCGAGGACGTGGTGCCAGAACCGTCAAATCGCGAGGACGTGGTGCCAGAACCGTCAAATCGCGCAGAGAAGGCGAGGAGGCAAGACGTCATCATGAAGCATACTGCGACAGTTCTGCTCTGCCACGACATGACCCGACGAAAGAAAGCGTAATGATTTTGGAAATGTCATTTCCAAAACCAGGGGGCATGTGTTATCACCAGAATTTGACCGAGTCAGAGGTGGGCCGCGATCAAGATGGACGTGAAGATTGTACATGGAAGAAATACGTGAATCGGCCTTTTATACCAAGTTGGGCTAAACTGCCCATGTATCTGTAACATATTAGATCGCATCGTAGTTAGAAGTTAGAGTTTTACCCGTGCACGGTTTGGTGTACGCCCGCATTAGAAAGTCCCCTGGACTATAAATATGTATCTAGGGTTTATGAAATAAACAACAACCAACGTTCAACACAAACCAATCTCGGCGCATCGCCAACCCCTTCGTCTCAAGGGTTTCTCCGGTAAGCACCATGCTGCCTAGATCGCATCTTGCGATCTAGGCAGCACGAGCCTGCCTACGTTGTTCATGCGTTGCTCGTACTGAAGCCTTTTTGATGGCGAGCAACGTAGTTATCATAGATGTGTTAGGGTTAGCATTGTTCCTAGTATCATATGCTTGCGTAGTGCAACCCTTGCGCATCTAGCCGTCCTTGTACCTCATCATGGGTGCAGGGGCGGCACCCCGCTTGATCGTTATTTAGTAGATCTGATCCGTTACGATTGCTCCTTGATTCATCAAGGATTAGTTTAATATCTGCAATAGTTAGGCCTTACAAAGGGTTGGAGGATCCAGCGGCGTGTAGGGTGTAGTTTGCTGGCCCTAGACAGGATGTTCCGAGGATCAACCTCGTGTTGGTTTTTAGGCCTTGTCTAGGATTGGCTTACGATCACCGTGCGTGAGCGCGAGGCCCAATCGTGAGTAGGATGATCCGATTATGCGGTGAAAACCCTAAATCGTCGTGGATCTCATATGCTTTATCTTGATCAAGCAGGACCACCATATATTCGGCCACCTTGGACGAATCATGGGTGGATCGGCTCCATGAGCCGATTCACAGGATAACCTGAGAGCCGATCGAGGCTCGTATTTAACGTGTACGTGTGTGCCCTGCAGGAAACTAAGCGAGGCATCATCCACACCTTCCTGACCAGGTATAGGTCAGGTGGCACGCCCTTGCAATTTGCATCGGCGCGCGACCAGGAGGCTTGCGGGCCGTCGCTCTGAGGACTGGGCCAGCCGCAGCCCTAGTTGTTCCCGGCTCTACGGTGTTGACTACCACGCACGTGGGCAACTCAACAGAGATAAAGTGCATAAGTACATATTCAATACTACGATAGTTTTTAAGGCTATTTTGTCCCATGAGCTATATATTGCAAAGGTGAATGATGGAATTTTAAAGGTAGCACTCAAGCAATTTACTTTGGAATGGCGGAGAAATACCATGTAGTAGGTAGGTATGGTGGACACAAATGGCATAGTGGTTGGCTCAAGGATTTTGGATGCATGAGAAGTATTCCCTCTCGATACAAGGTTTAGGCTAGCAAGGTTATTTGAAGCAAACTCAAGGATGAACCGGTGCAGCAAAACTCACATAAAAGACATATTGTAAACATTATAAGACTCTACACCGTCTTCCTTGTTGTTCAAAACTCAATACTAGATATTATCTAGACCTTAGAGAGACCAAATATGCAAACCAAATTTTAGCAAGCTCTATGTATTTCTTCATTAATGGGTGCAAAGTATATGATGCAAGAGCTTAAACATGAGCACAACAATTGCAAAGTATCACATTATCCAAGACATTTTAGAATTACTACATGTAGCATTTCCCAATTCCAACCATATAACAATTTAACGAAGAAGAAACTTCGCCTTGAATATTATGAGTAAAGCCTAAGGACATATTTGTCCATATGCAACAGCGGAGCGTGTCTCTCCCACAAAGTGAATGCTAGGATCCATTTTATTCAAACAAAAACAAAAACAAAACAAACAAACGCTCCAAGTAAAGAACACAAGATGTGACTGAATAAAAATATAGTTTCAGGGGAGGAACCTGATGATGTTGTCGATGAAGAAGGGGATGCCTTGGGCATCCCCAAGCTTAGACGCTTGAGTCTTCTTAGAATATGCAGGGATGAACCACGGGGGCATCCCCAAGCTTAGAGCTTTCACTCCTCTTGATCATAGTATATCATACTCCTCTCTTGACCCTTGAAAACTTCCTTCACACCAAACTTCAAGCAAACTCATTAGAGGGTTAGTGCACAATAAAAGTTTACATGTTCAGAGGTGGCACAATCATTCTTTACACTTCTGGAAATTGCATAAAGCTACTGGACATTAATGGATCAAAGAAATTCATCCAACATAGCAAAAGAGGCAATGCGAAATAAAAGGCAGAATTTGTCAAAACAGAACAGTTCGTAAAGACGAATTTTAAAATGGCACCAGACTTGCTCAAATGGAAAAACTCAAAACTAATGAAGTTGCGTACATATCTGAGGATCACGCTCGTAAATTGGCAGATTTTTTCGAATTTTCTACAGAGACTTGTGCCAAAATTCGTGACAGACAGCAATGCTGTTTCTGCGCAGCGATCCCAAATATAACATCAACTTTAACATAGAAACTTTACTTGGCACAAAAACATGATAAGGAGAGGTTGCTACAGTAGTAAACAACTTCCAAGACTCAAATATAAAACAAAGTACTGTAGTAAAAACATGGGTTGTCTCCCATAAGTGCTTTTCTTTAACGCCTTTCAGCTAGGCGCAGAAAGTGCAAATCAAGTAACATCAAGAGATGAAACATCGACATTACCTTGGGCTTTACCCTTACCTTTCTTGTCCTCTTTCTTACTCTTTGGCTTAGGGAATATATGGCTACACCCGGGTGTAGAGGTGAATTTTAAGGTGCCTTCTCTCACGTCTATGACTGCTCCCAATAGTTTCAGCAGGGATCTTCCGAGTGTGATTTGTCCTGTTCCTGCGCATTCAATGACAAGGTAATCAATGGATATTGTTCTCCCAAGAATGGTTGTATGCACACCCGCAGCTATCCCTTTAGGAATTATAACAGAGTTATCAATAAGAGTTATTCCTTCTCCCCCTTCAGCGAATTCCCAAAGTTTCAATGATTTATGAATACTCTTAGGCATTAGGCAAAATTCAGTCATAATATCACAATTAGCACGACGAGTTTGGTTACCTATGACAATTTTAATAGTAGGATCCCACAATGAAGGTTCAGAGTTCACTAAAACTTGATCAAGACGGTTACGAATATATCCATAATTTTCATTTAGGCGAGATGCACTTGTTTCAAGAGTGTTTAATCTATTATAAATGCTAATAAGGGCTGAATCAAAGTTATTAGCTGAATCATGTGATGCAACCAACTTCTTTATGGCATTAAAAGCTTGATCCCCATTACAATGAAGGAAATCTCCTCCCACTAGAGCATCCAAGGCATATCTATAGCGAATCATAAGACCAAAATAAAAATTACTAAGGAGCAAACTTAGAGTCATTTGAGGTTCAGTTCTACGATAAGAAGTAAAAATCCTGGACCAAGCATCTTTAAAACTTTCCTCATCCCCTTGTTTAAAAGTAAAAACTAATTCCTCAGGTGAAGAAGTAACAAGTACAGAACTAGACATGATAACAAAAGTAAACTAAATGCAAGTAACTAATTTTTTTGTGTTTTTGATATAGAGAGCAAGACGGTAAATAAAGTAAAACTAGCAACTAATTTTTGTGTGTTTTGTTTAGGTGCAGCAAACAAAGTAGTAAATAAAATAAAGAAAGACAAAAACAAAGTAAAGAGATTGAGAAGTGGAGACTCCCCTTGCAGCGTGTCTTGATCTCCCGGCAACGGCGCCAGAAAAGAGCTTGATGGCGTGTAACTCACACGTTCGTTGGGAACCCCAAGAGGAAGGTATGATGCGCACAGCAGCAAGTTTTCCCTCAGAAAGAAACCAAGGTTTATCGAACCAGGAGGAGCCAAAAGCACGTTGAAGGTTGATGGCGGCGGGATGTAGTGCGGCGCAACACCAGGGATTCCGGCGCCAACGTGGAACCTGCACAACACAACCAAAGTACTTTGCGCCAACGAAACAGTGAGGTTGTCAATCTCACCGGCTTGCTGTAACAAAGGATTAACCGTATTGTGTGGAAGATGATTGTTTGCAAGAAAACAGTAAAACAAGTATTGCAGTAGATTGTATGCGATGTAAAGAATAGGACCGGGGTCCACAGTTCACTAGAGGTGTCTCTCCCATAAGATAAAAGCATGTTGGGTGAACAAATTACAGTCGGGCAATTGACAAATAGAAAAGGGCATAACAATGCATATACATGATATGATAAATATAGTGAGATTTAATTGGGCATTACGACAAAGTACATAGACCGCCATCCAACTGCATCTATGCCTAAAAAGTCCACCTTCAGGTTATCATCCGAACCCCTTTCATTAAGTTGCAAAGCAAACAATTGCATTAAGTATGGTGCGTAATGTAATCGACAACTACATCCTTAGACATAGAATCAATGTTTTATCCCTAGTGGCAACAACACAACACAACCTTAGAACTTTCTGTCACTGTCCCAGGTGTCAATGAAGGCATGAACCCACTATCGAGCATAAATACTCCCTCTTGGAGTTAAGAGTAAAAACTTGGCCAGAGCCTCTACTAATAACGGAGAGCATGCAAGATCATAAACAACACATAGGTAATAGATTGATAATCACCATAACATAGTATTCTCTATCCATCGGATCCCGACAAACACAACATATAGAATTACGATAGATGATCTTGATCATGTTAGGCAGCTCACAAGATCCAACAATGAAGCACATAAGGAGAAGACGACCATCTAGCTACTTCTATGGACCCATAGTCCAGGGGTGAACTACTCACTCATCACTCCGGAGGCGATCATGGCGATGAAGAGTCCTCCGGGAGATGATTCCCCTCCGGCGGGGTGCCGGAGGCGATCTCCTGAATCCCCGAGATGGGATTCGCGGCGGCGGCGTCTCTGGAAGGTTTTCCATATCGTGGCTCTCGGTAGGGGTTTCGCGACGGAGGCTTTAAGTAGGCGAAAGGGTAGGTCAAAGGGCGTCACGGGGCCCACACTAGGGCGGCGCGGCCAGGGCTTGGGCCGCGCCGCCATGGTGTGTCCCCACCTCGTGGCCCCACTTCGTCTCCTCTTCTCTTCTGGAAGCTTCGTGCAAAAATAGGACCTGGGCGTTGATTTCGTCCAATTCCGAGAATATTTCGTTACTAGGATTTCTGAAACCAAAAACAGCAGAAAACAGTTCGGCATCTTGTTAATAGGTTAGTTCCAGAAAATGCGTAAATACGACATATAATGTGCATAAAACATGTAGATATCATCAATAATGTAGCATGGAACATAAGAAATTATCGATACATTGGAGACGTATCAACAGACAGGTTTGTCACGAAAAATTGCAACTTTCGTCAATATCTAAATCTTGGGAAGTTTCTGATTGGTCCAAAAAAAGCATACGTGGCCTTACATGTGGGTCCCATTTGGCTTCTGACAACATGGGTCCGACGGCGCTGACATGGATATCTGTCATGTGGGACCGGCATGGTGCTGACTGGTGGGACCCACAAAATATTATGACAAGCTGGACCCACAATATTCTGACCGGTGGGATCCACAAAATTCAGACAAGTGGGACCAGGTTGTTGCCGACATATGGGTCCCAATAATGCTGACTGGTGGGACCCACAAATTCTGACAAGTGGGACCAGAAATTGGTGCCACGTGGTTTCATTTAATAGTGACGTTGTGACATTTTCCGTCACCTTTTGAATTTGACAAAATTTGAGAGCATTTGAATTATTTGCGAAATTTGGGAAACAAAAAAACTGGCGAAATATCAAAAAATAGACAATAAATATCATACATAAATGGTGGCACAAGAAGTATATATGTCTCTCACAGACCGAAAGATTCATAAGAAAATTACAATTGGAACACAAAGAAATTAAAAGACCTATGATTAATAATGTTGTAGGACGGTGGTGCAATAGATTAGTTGCCCTGGGATTGAGACATGGATGGTGGCTGGGATGTCCTCAAGAGCAAATTAAGCACGGCATCCATTTCTGTCAGCCTCTTTTCATAAGCCAGAGTCTTTTCTTCTTGGGCTTTCTTCACAGCTTCAAGTTCTTCCTCCTGCTTCTTCCTGATCTCTTCAAATTTTTGATCTTGTTCTTGCAGTCTTGCCTGCATCTCACTGTGGTACGTTTCAGCTGCCTGTATGGAGTTCTGCTCTTGATCTGCCAGTCTTTGTTGTAGCTCTCGGATGCGTGTAGCTGAGACAGAAGACTTCCTGGAACTTGTTGCGACGCCCAATCTTGGTAGGAATGTGCTGTTGCAGGTGGTGGATGGGCTTTTCTCGCTCAGAACTAGCTGAACAATTTGCAAATCAGTCAAATCAGGTTCATCTTCATTGCGTGGCGCCGCTTTTTTTGCCACCATTTTATCCTGCATAAAGATTACAATCATTGCATGGACAACATACAAAACTGGATTATATTATATTGTGCTAATAAGAAATATTTCTTACATATGCACTTTTTGCTTCAGCACTCATAATGTTATCCTTGTTAGTGTGTGTGATTCTAAAAAATTCAATTGGAGAGGTTTCTTCTTCCTGCTGCTTAGCCTTCTGCTTGAAAAAATGTAGAATGCACATTACCATTGTACACTGTGTATGACAGAAGTATGAACTGTATTGGGAAATTCAGAACACTTACTAGATGTTCCCAGTGAGCAACATAGCTTCGAGATCCAGTGGTATGGAACTGTTTCACAGCTTCTCTGTTCTTTCCATTTATTACACACAGTCCCTATGTTCAGTACATGCATTTTATTTATCCAGATCAGAGAAATGTAAGAATTCAGTAGCTGTTATTGAAAGGAATAACGTTTATGTACCTGGTACTTCTCATCAAACCATCTTTTCACCAGTTCTTTCCAGCTTTTCTCTTCTACATGACCTGGCTTCTTGAGATATGCTTGCTCCAGTGTGAGATTTTTAATTTTCGGCCAATACTCCTTTTTAAGCCTATATCGGAACTGCCGAATACTAACTTGCAGCATATCAGTGCACACATCTTGAGCCACCTCATCATTTTTGTCCATACTAAACTTTCCCTGCAAAATAGTGATGCATTAATCAGTAGATTCTTAGATAGTTGATCATGTAGCATACTAATTAGGTTAAACCAAGATTGTACAGGACTCACCGCTACTGTACTTATAGCATGAGGAATGACATGTCTGAGAGTTTCATCTTTCTTGTACTGTGTCCAGTGTGTTGCAAGCGGCATTTTTTCACGGATGTGAATACCAACCTCATTGCTCAGCTTTGCTGACTGGACATAATCCTTGGGTCTCCTGACACCAGCAGTGAATTCAATTGGCATCTTATTGCCACCATGTCTTCTTGTGTACTCATGTAGTCCATGGCCCATGGTACGTCTGCGTCCACCTCTCTTTCTCTTACTACCGCCAGATGTTGTCAATGTCTCTGAAATAAGAGATATGAAATTGTTGGGGGGATGACCCCCGGTATGCCAAAGGCATGCCAAACCGGATGGTCTTATCCATCAAGATACCGGTTTAATATTTATACCGGAACTCAAAGATAGGAATTTGGCTAAGTAAGCTAAGCCGGTATCCCCAAGAGGGGTATGCCGGAATCGGGAAGGAAAGATACCGGAGCACCGGAAGGAAGAGCGTGTCGGCTGACTGGTCAAAGATTCCGTCAGGAGCTAAAAGACAAGGATGAGCTAAGCAAAGTAGCTTTAAACGAAGGCCTGAAGACAAAGAAGAGGATGACGGCCAAAGAAGCCGGAGGACGTCAGCCTCCCTGTTTAAAGAAGACCCCGGTGTCATCTATGATTAAAGTAGCTTTATAAAGTATCTTTGTAAAGTAGTTTGTCTAGTCAAAGATCCCATTAGGGTTTCTTGTCCTGTAAGCCACCCTCTCCCCTATATAAGGAGAGGGGGCAGCCTCTTTCATACGCGCGTGACATTAGAGAGAGAACCCTGTAAGCTCAAACTTGTATCATGTGGAGATCAATGAAGATAGTGATCTAGAGCGAGTTCTTCCTTGTGTCTTTCTTCTTCAACCTCTGGCCTTGGCCAAGTTCTTGAGGAAACCATCCGGAAGTTCGTCCCATCTAGTCGCAAACCCTCCCCCGAATCCTCTAGCGTCCATTCGGCCCCAAGATAAGCCATCCTATGGCATCTGTTTGTTCCCCACGACGACAGTTGGCGCCCACCGTGGGGCATGAAGTGGCGCTTGCTGGAGTTCATATTCGGGCGGGCATCCTCGACATCAACGGCGAGCGCACGGTGTCCGCGCTCGTGCAACGCATCTACAACATGGACTTCATCAACGATAACGCAGGCTGCTTCGCCAACGGCGGCAAGTTCCCGCAGAACGGCCGCACCATCGAGTTCGGCAGCATCCGCGTCTATTTCGGCACCGTCCCTGTGCGCCAGCGCCTCTCGCCGGTGCTGGTGGCGCCGGATCCACCAAGATGGCTGTGTGCTGGCCGCGCCGCCGGCAGCGTGGAGGTCATGATGGCTGGTGCGGTCAACACCGGCAAGGGAGCTGTGGAGGAAGGAGATGAACGTGCGGCATCGACCCGCCCGGCAAAACCACCGCTGGAGCGTGACGCCGGCGTCGCGGGAGCATCGTCAGCACCACCGGCAACACCTCTTCAAGCGGCGATGCACACGCTGGCCACGCCCATCGCGCAGAACATCGACCCGGCAAAGGCTCAGGAGGAGCTGGAGGCCACGCGCAAGGCCCTGCTTACCGGTGGCGCCGACATCATCCGGGCGCAGCGCGAGCTGAACCTAACCCTACGTGAGTACAACGCTGCCCATGGCTTTGCTTCAGTTAGTGCTCATGCTGCTAGGATACCGGAAAACCGGCTTAAGGCTCGCAATCTAGATCAGGATTTGCGCAAAGAAGTTCTTGCCGGCAAGAGTGCATCTGTATCTGTGAGCATCATAGAAAAGCCTAAGTACAGTAGTCCGGATAAAACTATAAAAGCCGCTAAAGCTGCAGTAGAGTTATGTGAATCTCTTTCCGGTGACGAGTTGGCAAAGCAGCAAGAGCGTGTAAAAGAGCTGTTGAAAACTATTGAGCAGCAAAATGCTGAGCAGCTAGCTAAGCTGAACGAGGCAGTGGCCTCAAAATCCGCGCGTTCAACAAAGAATGCCGGAAGCAAGTCCCAGGGGCAGGCATCGTCCCCTCATCCGGACAAAAGAAGGGAAAGAGAAAAGAACGCACGGCAGATGACTGTGTATGATCCAGTTCTTGCCGGAAAGCAAAAAGCCGGGCAACATGATGCCGGTAGAAAAAGCCAAGGGGCAGATCGGGGCTACGCCAAGGGAGGCTATGCCGGAAACAATCATGCCGGTAGATATGAAACCGGGCAAAATTATCGAGCCGCAAGAGTGGCATATGTGGATGAAGAAATGCCACCACCAGGGTACCGGCAGGCAAGAGCCGCGGAACCGGAAGAATATGACGAATCAGATTCCGAGGTGGAACGAACAAGAGTCCACCGGAACCCTTTGGGGGAGCGCCTGGGGGAAAGATGTTTGCCAGACCGGGATGCGAGGCACAGGTTGGACAGGGTACATCTTTCTGCAATAGTTGAATGTGAGGGACCTCCTGGCCCAAGGTGTTTTGGCCCACGAATCATGAGAGAAGAACCACCGGTGCGCAATTTCCAGTTGCCCCGGGACACGAGAACATATGATGGTACGACCAAGCCGGAAGACTGGCTGGCAGATTATGTCACAGCTGTTTATGTGGCTGGTGGTGGAGTAAACCGGCGTTGGGCGGTAAGAATCATACCGTCCTACCTCGTGGGTCCTGCGAGGATTTGGCTTAACAATTTGCCGGCAGGAAGCATTAACGGATGGTTGGACTTTGAGGAAGCATTTGTGAACAACTTCAGCAGTACTTACAAAAGGCCAAACCGGCCCCAACAACTTGCGCTGTGCCAACAGCGTGCAGGAGAAACAGACCGGGATTATCTCACCCGGTGGAACTCAATGAGAAACACGTGTGAAGGAGTGATTGAGGCACAAGCCATTGCTTGGTTCAGTCAAGGATGCCGGAGAGGATCACCTTTGTGGCAAAGGCTGCAGAGAAGCATGCCCACAACCTTGGCGGAAATGATACGTGTGGCAGATAGCTATGCATTGGGAGACCCAATGCAACCGGCAGTGCAAGCTGAGCCGGAGCAGTCGAATCCGCATCAGCAGCAATACCGGGATAACCGGAACAACAAAAGAAGGGAAGATTTCCCGGATCGAAGATATGCATCACAGCAAGTTGCTGCCGTGCAGGAAAATTATGACGCCAGCGGCAGTCAGAGACAGAAAACCGGATCGCAGCCATGGGCGGGTCCTAAGAAGCAGTGGGTCGAGAAGAAACCCTGGGGCCAGAAAAAGAATTGGCAAGAGCCTGTGAAATACACCATGGAAGCCGCCATGGACCAACCTTGCCGGTGGCACACGCCGAACCCGGATCACCCGTCAAACCATCTGACGAAGGATTGTTCTTGGACCAAGTACTTGATGCAAAAGGGTGCAGTGAAAGATGCGCAAGGACAAGGGTGCGCCACAATGTTGCCGCCGCCGCAAGATATGCTGCGCCAACAACAACTGCCACCACCACCACCACTCACTGGAGCAAATGCTCTACCGGTACAACCTCAGCCAAACAGGCAGCAATACCAGCAAGTTAACCGGGTGGAAGAGAATCGTGACCAACCACCTCCACCGGCACCTTTGGGCCGGAATGTTTACGAAGACCCACACTTGTGCATGGTTGTCTTTGTCACCGAGCCAACCGACAGGCAGAGCGTGCATCGCCGTTCCATGGAAGTGAACGCGGTGATGCCGGCAGTACCCAAGTACATGCTATGGTCAGATCAGGAAATAACATGGTCGTTCAAGGATCACCCGAAAATCATGCCGAATCCGGGCGGATACGCTCTTGTTGTGGACCCAATCATGAAGGGGCCGGAAACTCGAGTAAAATTCAGCAAGGTGCTGATAGATAATGGTAGCAGCATAAACATCATGTACAAGCACACCATGCGTACGCTGGGCATAACGGAGAATATGCTGCAGCCAACTCACACAACTTTCCATGGGATTGTTCCCGGTTTGTCTTGCGCCCCGATAGGAAAAGTTCGGGTGGATGTGTCATTTGGAGGACGTGACAATTGTCGTGTTGAGAACATTGAGTTTGAGGTGGTGGACTTAGATAGTCCCTACCATGCATTGCTGGGGAGACCGGCATTGGCAGCTTTCATGGCATCAACCCATACGGCTTACCTCAAGATGAAGATGCCGGCACCTCGTGGACCCTTGACTGTGGTGGGAAACTATAAAGTCTCAATGGAAACTGCTTCCGCCGGATCAAACCTGGCAGAATCACTGGTGATAGCGGAAGAAAAGAAAAGAATGCAAACTGCTGTTGCGCTGGCTCAGTCCTCAAAGTTGAGCTTAGCGGCAATGAGTGGAAACTTGGCTTCACCGGCATTCAAGCCGACAAACGAGACAAAGGACATTGTGCTGGATCCGGCTTACCCAGAGCGCACCGTTCGTATCGGTGCCGGCCTCAGTCAAGCATAGGAAAGCGCGCTCGTCAGCTTCCTCCGTGAGAATCGGAACATCTTTGCCTGGTCTACTGATGACTTGGTAGGAGTTCCGAGGGAGCTGGCTGAGCACTCTCTAAACGTCCGGAAAGATGCTAAGCCGGTGCGTCAACCTTTGCGCCGGTTCGCAGAAGATAGGAGGAAAATCATTGGAGAAGAAGTGACAAAGCTGTTGGTTGCCGGTTTCATCGTGGAGGTCACGCACACAGAGTGGCTGGCTAATCCGGTGATGGTCGAGAAGAAAAAAGATGAGAACCTGGAGGCACAAGCTCCAAAGGTGTGGCGCATGTGCATCGATTACACCAACCTCAACAAAGCTTGCCCAAGAGATCCTTTCCCTTTGCCCCGAATCGATCAAGTGATTGATTCTACTGCTGGGTGTGAGTTGTTGTCGTTCCTGGATGCGTATTCCGGCTTCCACCAAATCCCTCTGAAAAAAGAAGATCAAATAAAAACTGCGTTCATTACCCCGCACGGGGCTTATTGCTATGTTACTATGCCTTTTGGTTTGCGCAACGCTGGTGCAACGTACCAGCGCTGTATGCAAAAATGCTTGTTTGATCAAATCGGAAAGAATGTGCAAGTTTATGTGGATGATATTGTGATAAAAACTAAAGTAAAAGATACCTTAATCGATGACATCCGGCAAACATTTGATAACCTAAGGCGGTTCCGGATGAAACTCAATCCGGCAAAGTGCACCTTTGGTGTCCCTGCCGGCAAGCTGCTCGGTTTCCTTGTGTCAAGCCGGGGCATTGAGGTCAATCCGGTAAAAATCCGGGCAATAGAAAGAATGACTATCCCACGAGAACTGAAAGATGTGCAAAAGTTTACCGGAAGCTTGGCATCGCTAAGCCGGTTCATAAGCAGGCTAGGAGAAAAGGCCTTGCCACTCTATGCTTTGATGAAAAAATCGGATACTTTCGTCTGGACCACACAGGCAGACGCGGCGTTTAAAGAATTGAAAAACATGCTCGTAACGGCCCCGATCTTGGCCTCGCCCTTGGAAAGAGAGCCTATGTTGCTTTATATAGCGGCAACGAACCGGGTGGTTAGTGTTGTGGTTGTGGTGGAAAGAGAAGAGGAAGGAAAAACCGTCCAGAGGCCGGTATACTACCTGAGCGAGGTGCTCTCCTCATCAAAGCAAAACTACCCACACTTCCAAAAAATGACTTATGGCGTGTTCATGGCCGCCACGAAGCTCAAGCATTACTTTGAGGAGCACCCCATGAAGGTGGTGAGTGAGGCACCCATCTCCGATATCATGGGTAACAAGGATGCCAGCGGCCGGATTGCAAAATGGGCAATTCAGCTATCACCGTATGTACCGGTGTATGAAAGAAGAGATGCCATAAAGTCGCAAGCTTTAGCTGATTTCTTGGTCGATTGGGCGGAGATACAATACAAGCCGCCAGAGCACAAAATAGAATACTGGAAGATGCACTTTGACGGATCCAAACTCAAAGAAGGTCTGGGTGCCGGTGTGGTACTCACCTCACCTAAGGGAGATCACCTCCGGTATGTTTTACAAGTACACTTCAGGGCATCAAACAACGTCGCTGAATATGAAGCTCTGATACATGGGCTTAAGGTCGCAAAAGAAATCGGAGCGCTCCGGATCATTTGCTACGGCGATTCAGATCTGGTGGTGCAGCAGTGTTCCGGAGATTGGGATGCAAAAGATGCAAACATGGCCTCGTACCGGTTCCATGTGCAAAAGATTGCCGGCTTCTTCGAAGGGTGCGAGTTTCACCATGTGCCGCGAGCTGAAAATGAAGCCGCGGATGCTCTATCCAAGTTGGGCTCATCTAGGCAAGAAATTCCACCCGGAATAGCCTTGGCACATCTAAGAGTTCCATCAATCAAGCCAAGCCCGGAGTCGGAATCAATTTTCGTACCGGAGTCGCATGTGGTGCCAATGGAGATTGACGAAGGAAACCCGGGGACTGTACCGGTAAACTCGGGGACTGCGACGCCCATGCCGGAAGAGGCAATGCTCGTGGACAGCATGGACATAGACATGCCGGTGTTTGTGGTTAGAGAAGCACCATCTTGGGTTAAACCTATTAAGGAATTCCTAGTCAACGGCACCTTGCCGGTTGACGAAAATGAGTCCAGAAGGATACAAAGGAGGTCCAAAGCTTACACTATCATCAACGGTGAGGCATACAAAAGAAGTGTTACCGGTGTCCTACAAAGATGTGTGGAGCCGGAAGAAGGAAGAGAAATGCTTGAGGAGATTCATCGAGGAGAATGCGGGCACCACGCCTCGTCAAGGGCGCTGGTGGCAAAAGTGTTCCGGCATGGATTCTATTGGCCAACGGCTTTGGAAAATGCGGAGGATATGGTAAGAAAATGCAATGGGTGCCAGAGGTACGCCAAGCAAAACCATACCCCAGCATCCGGTTTAAAAACCATACCGCTAACTTGGCCATTCGCTGTCTGGTGCCTGGACATGGTGGGACCATTTAAAACCGCAAGGGGAAACATGACCCACATCTTGGTAATGGTGGATAAGTTCACCAAGTGGCTGGAAGTGAAGCCTATCGCAAAATGTGATGGCCACACAGCGGTAAAGTTCCTGAAAGATGTAATTCTGCGGTATGGATACCCGCACAGTATCATAACTGACAATGGCACAAACTTTGCTCAAGGAGAGTTCAAACGATTTTGTGAAGACAAGAACATCCGGTTGGATTTGTGCTCGGTGGCGCACCCGCAAGGCAATGGCCAAGTTGAAAGAACGAATGCTTTGGTACTTTCCGGTATCAAACCAAGACTCATTGATGCAATGGAAAAATCGCCGGGATGTTGGATCGATGAGCTACCGTCAGTGCTGTGGAGTCTAAGAACAACTCCGAACCGGTCTACCGGATACACGCCATTCTTCATGGTTTATGGAGCAGAAGCGGTCATACCAACCGACATTCTCCATGATTCCCCAAGGGTGCAACTCTATACCGAAGAAGAGGTAAAAGAGGCCCGGGAAAATGATGTGGACTTGCTAGAAGAAGCAAGAGAACTAGCTCTGGCAAGAACAGCCATTTATCAGCAAAACCTCAGACGCTATCATAGCCGGAAGGTTAATCCAAGAGTGTTCCGAGAAGGGGACCTGGTGCTACGCCTGGTGCAGCGCACTGAAGGCCGGCACAAACTTTCCCCTCCATGGGAAGGACCTTTCATTGTGAGCAAGGCTCTCCACAATGATGCCTATTACCTAATTGATGCACAGGAATGGAAGAAAGGAAAGGCGGACAAGTCAGGAGAGGAGACCAAACGCCCATGGAATGTAGCTTTGTTGCGTCCTTTCTACTCTTGAAGTGGTGCTGTAAGAGTTCCTTTTTGTACCTTAATTGCTATGAATAAAAAGATGTCGGAACCTCGAATGAATCTCGGGGACTTGCCTTATTAAGTTGCATGAAACATGTTTATTTTTTCTGTTGCCGGTTGCTTATTGAATGTTTTTTCTTTCCGGTTTAGTAATGTGCTAGACCATACCGGAGTCTTCGACTCTGCTGTTGTCCATAACTTGGCTTCATGGCAAGCAAGATAAACCGGTAGGGGATAAGCACATGAACTGCGGAAAGGGAGAGCAGGAAAGAACAATCCGGAAAAGTTTAACTAACCCCGGTTATACCGGTTTTTTGCAAAAATTTCGAGTTATTTCTAAGTTCAAGAAAATGCTTGCTTGGTAAAAGAACTTTGTGCTCATACGCCAAAAATGCCCAGAGAAGGTAGGCAGAGCCAAGGCAAAAGAGCCAAGTATGCATCAATTGGATGCGGAAACAATTTCGGAATCATTGCAGTGCAAGAAAAAGCAAATCAACAAGCAAATATCTTAAGACAAACATAACTTAATAAGTTACCGGTACAGCTTACCGGCATAAAATGTTGCGGCATAAACCAAAAGGCTAAGTTTCATCTTACATCATAAACCCCGGCATACCGGGGTAGAATTTAACAAGTTTCATGACAAGGTAATCAGGAACAGGTGATCAGGCAGCAGGGGCTTCCGGGGGAGCAGCGCCGGCATCAGGAGTTGGCGGTGGCACGTCCTCGCCTTCATCTTCCTCCTCCTCGCTCAGATAATCTTTGACATCTTCAGGAGGGGGGATGAAGGTGCGCATGTCGGCATACTCCGCGATGTGGTACGCACGGTCCTGCCGCTTAGCGGTAAGAACCGGATCCACATCAGTGGGAGCACCTTCACGCACGCCGATGAAAGCATCCAGGTCCAGCTCCGGATACCAGGAGCAGGCGATGCGGAGCGCTGAGTCCGCTCCGGCACGGGCAGCAGAGCACTGCCACTCCCGGATCCTTCTGCAGGCACCTTTTAACCGGTCGCTGATGAGGGAGAAGGTTTCCGGCACCGCTTCACCAGGCCAAAGGGTCTTGAAAAGCTGGGAGGCTACTTCAGGGATGTCGGAAAGGTTCCGATCCACTGAGCGCATGTGGGAGATCCGCGCGCTTAGAGCAACCAAGTGATCATAAGGATCCCAAGGTGCACCCAAGTTGTTGCCGGCCTGCTGTGCCCGGTGCTCCGCAACCTTCTTTATGGCATGGGCCTGGGAGTCCGGAAAGAGCCCTGCGAGACAAACAAAAGCTAAGTATATGATACCGGAATGAATAAGCTTGTAAGCAGAAACCGGAAAAGAGAAAAGGAGAAACATACGGAGGGCAAGCGCGTCAGTCCGCGTGACCAGAAGGTCGTACTCCTTCTGTTCCGCTTTCAGCCGCGCAACCTCGCTCTCGGCTGCTTTCTGGGCCTTCCTGGCCTCCTCCGCGGCAGCTTTGTGCGCTTTGGCGGCTTTGCCCTCGGCTGCTTTCAGCGCCTTGGCGCCCTCCTCCAGCTCTGCCTGCAACACCACATTGGCGTTGCCGGCATCCTCCAGCGCCTCGTTTAGCCTGGCCTCCGCGGCAGCTTCGGCGGCCTTCAGCTCCTCAGCGTACCGGACTCCGGCCTGCATAGCCTGGTCCTTGAGCTCTCTGGAGATCTCCTTTTGGGCGTCCAAGGCCTTCTGGTGATCCCGGATGAGCTGCTCCTTTTCAGCTAAGAGCCGGAAGAGAAGATATTAGCAAAACACAAAGGCAGGTGAGAAGCAAGTCAACCGGAAAGATAGAAGTTGTACCTTGGAGTTTGGCAACCTGGTCCTTGAGGGCCTCAATGGAGGCTTCCGGGATAGCTGTTATGCGAAAAACTTGTAAGTCACAAAGAAAAGAAAAACCTTCCGGTAAAAGATGTCGGAGGTGCGAGAAATTACCTAGGCACTTGCTGTGCGCCTCAGCAAGGCTCCGGTGCTCCCATAGAAGCTCCTCAAAGAGAGCCTTCCGGGCGTCGGCCGTGCTCTGTTTAAGGAAATGATGTTAGTGAAGAACGAAGGATTTTAACCCGAAACTCGGGGACTGGTTATGCCGGTTTCGTGCATTTCTAGTAAGTTTTGCGCTAAGAGCAAGCTCTCAACCCAAAACTCGGGGACTGGGAGTTTGCGGCGTCTTTTAAAAGAGAGTTTTGCGCTAAGAGCAAGCTCTCAACCCAAAACTCGGGGACTGGGAGTTTGCGGTAAGAAAGATGCCGGTTTCGGAAATTCTTTAAAAGGAAGTTTTGCGCTAAGAGTTGCACTCTAAACCCAAAACTCGGGGACTGGGAGGATAGACAAGATCCGGAAAGAAGAAAACCGGCATCAAGAAAATTTACGAGAGAAGTTGATAAAACTTACCACCACGTTGGCGGTGGCGTCGTACCACGCGCTGTCGAACTCCTTCACGGCACGCTTGAGGCGCGAGAAGTGTTCTTCAGTAGAGCGAGGGCCGGCAGGATCTGGCGCTGGGAGGCGGTCCTTCCCCAAGCCGCGGGTAGCTGCGGAGATGTCCGCAGCGTTCCAGCGCTGGGCGTAAGGAAGGAGAGGCCCCAAGTCTTGGCCTCCGCGCTTAAGCTCAACGATCCGGCCCAAGAGGCCGGAAGGTTTGTCTTGGACCACCATGGCGGCAGGCCCGGTGTGCAGCACTAAGGGATGCGAACACGCTTGAGGAACCCCAAGAGGAAGGTATGATGCGCACAGAAGCCCCCGTTTAGTTAATCGAACCAGGAGGAGCCAAGAAGCACGTTGAAGGTTGATGGTCGCGAAATGTGATGCGGCGCAACACCAGGGATTCCGGCGCCAACGTGGAACCTGCACAACACAACCCAAGTACTTTGTCCCAACGAAACAGTGAGGTTGTCAATCTCACCGGCTTGCTGTAACAAAGGATTAAGCGTATCGAGTGGAAGATGATTGTTTGCAAGAAAACAGTAAAACACAATTGCAGTAGATTGTATGCGATGTAAAGAATAGGACCGGGATCCACAGTTCACTAGAGGTGTCTCTCCCATAAGATAAAAGCATGTTGGGTGAACAAATTACAGTCGGGCAATTGACAAATAGAGAAAGGCATAACAATGCATATACATGATATGATAAATATAGTGAGATTTAATCCGGGCATTACGACAAAGTACATAGACCGCCATCCAACTGCATCTATGCCTAAAAAGTCCACCTTCGGTTATCATCCGAACCCCATTCAGTATTAAGTTGCTAAGCAACAGACAATTGCATTAAGTATGGTGCGTAATGTAATCGACAACTACATCCTTAGACATAGAATCAATGTTTTATCCCTAGTGGCAACAGCACATCACAACCTTAGAACTTTCTGTCACTGTCCCAGGTGTCAATGAAGGCATGAACCCACTATCGAGCATAAATACTCCCTCTTGGAGTTAAGAGCAAAAACTTGGCCAGAGCCTCTACTAAAAACGGAGAGCATGCAAGATCATAAACAACACATAAACAATAGATTGATAATCACCATAACATAGTATTCTCTATCCATCGGATCCCGACAAACACAACATATAGTATTACAGATAGATGATCTTGATCATGTTAGGCAGCTCACAAGATCCAACAATGAAGCACAACAAGGAGAAGACGACCATCTAGCTACTGCTATGGACCCATGGTCCAGGGGTGAACTACTCACTCATCACTCCGGAGGCGATCATGGCGATGAAGAGTCCTCCGGGAGATGAATCCCTCTCCGGCAGGGTGCCGGAGGCGATCTCCTGAATCCCCCGAGATGGGATTCGCGGCGGCGGCGTCTCTGGAAGGTTTTCCGTATCGTGGCTCTCGGTACTGGGGTTTTCGCGACGAAGGCTTTAAGTAGGCGGAAGGGCAACGCGGGGGGCCATGATGACCCACAAGTATAGGGGGTGTATCGTAGTATCTTCGATAAGTAAGAATGTCGATCCCAACGAGGAGCAGAAGGTGTTGGCAGCAGTTTCGATGAAGGATTCACTGTAAATGCTCACAAACAAGTATTCAAGGAGTTTTGATGTAACAGATGAATAAAGTACGAGTAAGTAAAATGCGAGAGAAATAATTGCAGCGAGTGGCCCAATCCTTTTTAGCACAAAGGACAAGCCGGTTTGTTTACTTATAATGACCAAGCGTTCTTGAGGACACACGGGGATTTTAGTCTAGTGCTTTCGCTTCATGTGGCTTAATAATCTTCATTGTTTTGATAAGTGTTGTGTGGGTGAACCTATGCTAATGCACCGCCCTTCCTAGGACTAATACATACTTGTGATTATACCCCTTGCAAGCATCCGCAACTACAAGAAAGTAATTAAGATAAATCTAACCACAGCCTTAAACTCTGAGATCCTGCGATCCCTCTTGCATCGATATACTAACGGGGGCTTAGGTTTCTGTCACTCCGGCAACCCCGCAATTAGCAACCGAATACAAGATGCACTCCCCTAGGCCCATAAATGGTGAAGTGTCGTGTAGTCGACGTTCACACGACACCACTAGAAGAATGACACCACAACTTAAATATCATAACATTGAATATTACTCAACCATAATTCACTACTAGCATTTAGACTTCACCCATGTCCTCAAGAACTAAACGAACTACTCACGAGACATCATATGGAATACAATCAGAGGTGATATGATGATGAATAACAATCTGAACATAAACCTTGGTTCAATGGTTTCACTCAATAGCATCTATAACAAGTAGAGAATAATGCCGGGAGAGTTTCCCCTATCATACAATCAAGATTTAACCCGAATTGTTACAGCGGTGACGAGGTGCAGCGGTGGTGATGGCGGTGTAGATGGTGGAGATGATGATGATGATGGTGGAGATGATGTCCCGCTCGATGACGATGGCGATGGCGTCGATTTCCCCCTCCGGGAGGGAATTTCCCCGGCGGATTCCTGCCCGCCGGAGAGCTCTTTTCTCTCTGGTGTTCTCCGCCCCGCAGAGGCGGCTGTAACCCTTCGTGAGGTCCTCTCTGTGGCTTAGGTTTTTGGGACGAAGGAGTACGCGAAGAAAAGGAGGCGAAAGGGGCTGTGGGGCCCCCACACCACAGGGTGGCGCGGCCAGGCCATGGGCCGCGCCGGCCTGTGGTCTGGGCCCCCAGTGGCTCCCCTCTTCTTCCCCTTCTGGCTCCCTCCGTCATCTGGAAAAATAGGAATTTACGTGAAATTTCCTTCCACAGTTGATCTTCCGAAATATTGCGTTCTGACGGTGCTTTTTCCAGCAGAATCCTGGCTCCGGTGCTTGATCCTCCAATGATGATGAAACATGCAAAATAGATGAAATAATATAAGTATTGTGTCCCAATATGAAATATATCAATGAATAACAGCAAATTATGATACAAAATAGTGATGCAAATTGGACGTATCAACTCCCCCAAGCTTAGACCTCGCTTGTCCCCAAGCGAAACTGAGCTCGATAAACAAGACCACATGTTTATGGAGTGAAGAGTCGATAAATAAAATACGGACAAGAAGCATCATATTCATTCACACAAGACATTCTAGTAAACAACTTCCTCATATAACTCATCTTGAAATAGGTAAAGAGAAATCACAAGTAAAGGTGCATAAGAAATCATAGTTGGTGATGGCAAACTTTGTTCTTGGTCAGAGAACTACTAACGGATTGTACTTCTAAGCAAAGCTTTCATATTAGAATTTATAGCTGGGCTTCCATATTTAAGCATAACAATCTCCTCATAATCATTGATAACTTCAAAGTCATATTCATTCAGATAAAATTGGTACTAAACAAGAAAGTATAAAAGACATGATTAACTGAATCATAGCATAAATGATTAGTTCACAACAACTCAATTGCTTGCTTGAGATAGAGAGAAATAGGTTTACTGACTCAACATAAAAGTAAAAGATAGGCCCTTCGCAGAGGGAAGCAGGGATTAAATCATGTGCTAGAGCTTTTCAAGTTTTGAAAGCATATAAAGAGCATAAAAGTAAGATTTTGAGCGGTGTTTGTTGTTGTCAACGAATGGTAGCGGGCACTCTAACCCCCTTGCCAAACGAACCTTCCAAGAGCGGCTCCCATGAGGGACGGCATCTCTACCAGCAAGGTAGATCATCCCCCTTCTCTTTTGTTTACACATGTATTTTAGTTTTATTAAGGATGACACTCCCCCCAACCTTGGCTTTCTCAATCCATGGCTAACCGAATCCTCGGGTGCCTTCCAACATTCACATACCATGGAGGAGTGTCTATTGCAAAATTAAGTTGCTTACTGATAAATCAGAGCAAAACATGTGAAGAGAATTATTAATGAAAGTTATTAATTGGGGCTGGGAACCCCGTTGCCAGCTCTTATTGCAAAATTATTGGATAAGCGGATGTGCCGCTAGTCCATTGGTGAAAGTCCGCCCAACAAGATTGAAAGATAAAACACCACATACTTCCTCATGAGCTATAAAACATTGACACAAATAAAGAGTAGTATAGTTTGAATTATTTAAAGGTAGCACATGAAGTATTTACTTGGAATGGCAGAAAATACCATGTAGTAGGTAGGTATGGTGGACACAAATGGCATAGGTTTGGTCTAAGGTTATGGATGTATGAGAAGCATTCCCTCTCGATACAGGTCTTTGGCTAGCAAGGTTTGATAGCAAGCATAAAGGTTGAGGGAAACAAACAAATATACATATGATAGAACAATCATGCATCTTTCCCATAAGCACAAGCAATTTTAACTTCAGAATACTAAACTCATTAGCATAGAGATAATAGAGTAATGTATCTAAGTGTATTTCTCTCTTCTATTTCAGGGTGTTGTTGCTATTGACCAATGCTAAGTTTGCCAAAACCAAATAGATTTACTTGATGCTCCCAAAGTGATATCAATACTTATGTCAAGAGTAATCATATAATGGAGATTGCAAACTAAAATAAGGTGTGCAAAAAGTAAATGATAAGACTTCTCATTAATATTCCATAATGATAACTCACACCAACGGATACATAGATAACCAACTAAGAGAGATACTTCCACATTGCATACTATTCCATATGATAACTTCCCTACTCATGATATGACACTACTTGATAATAAAAGATAAAGGTAGTGATAATGTGATACCGCGGCACTCCCCCAAGCTTGGAACAAACCAAGGGGATGCCAATACCGATGATGAATTACTCCTTCGGTGATGATGGTGAATCTTTGCCGTCATCAGACTTCCATGGAAGAGGCCCTCCATCAACAAAAGACATCTTGGTCTCCGGAAACCTGAAACTAGCAGCATGACTTATGCGCTTAAACCTGTTTTCATACTCACAGTTTTGATTATGAACATCATAGAGTTGAGCTTGGAGTTTGTTGGTGGTGTCGTGAAGTGAGAAGATATCGTCCCACAACTTTGCAGTCTCCTTCTTGTGTCCATCAATGAGTTCAGACACAATCTTGTGAAAGATGTCCACTTCACGCTCAGCCATCTTCTTGTAGTTGAAGACCTCTTGTTCCAGTTTCTCCATCCTGTCTTCCAAGCTCCCTTCTCCTTTAGGACCCTGGACATCTTTGATCTGCAACTCTCCATCTACGAGCAGCAATTCTTTGGGGTGCATCTTCAGCTCGTTCATGTACGGGTTGACGACGTCCTCAAAGAAGCTGTCCTTCTGAGTTCCCGACGAAGACATGATGGATCTAGATCCGAAGCAGATCCTGGCAGAAAACAGCTCGAAACAAAACACGACGAGAAAACGATATACGGACCTCCAGGGGTCCGGGGGATTATATAGCAAAAATTTTCGCGACATAAGGAAAGTACCAGATCGAACCAGAGTCGGAAAGGGGCAACGAGGCGGCAGACCATAGGTCGGCGCGGGCCCAGGTCAGGCCGCGCCGGCCTATGGTGGCACGCCCTCGTGCGTCCTTTCCACTCCGTTTCGAACTCGTAATTTTTCATATTTTCCAAAAACAGCAGAAATAATGTTCGGAAAGGTAAACGCGGACTTTTTATTACCTGTACTGTTACCTATTCAAAGTCGAGTTCTGGCGGACTGTCAATTTGTCCTTTGATGAAAGCCTCCGGTGTTTCCACTTGAATAATATCAACATCAACATTATAAGAATCACCCGAGATATAATGCTTGAGTCTTTGTCCATTCACCACTTGTGTGGCATTGCCTTGGAGAGAGCTAATTTTAATTGCTCCTGAACGATACACCTCCTCAACAACATATGGTCCTTCCCACTTCGAGAGTAATTTCCCTGCAAAGAATCTGAGACGAGACCGATACAATAGGACTTTATCCCCAACATTAAACTCTCTTTTGATAATCCTTCTATCATGCCATTTCTTAACTTTTTCTTTAAAGAGTTTAGCATTTTCATAAGCTTCACTTCTCCATTCATCTAGAGAACTTAATTGCAGCAACCTCTTATTACCGGCTAGTTTCGGATCTTTATTTAGTTCTCTAACAGCCCAATAAGCTTTGTGCTCTAGTTCTAGAGGTAAATGACAAGCTTTTCCATAAACCATTTTATAAGGTGACATTCCCATAGGATTTTTATAAGCAGTTCTATAAGCCCATAGTGCTTCTTTCAATTTGCTAGCCCAATTCTTCCTAGATTTATTAACAGTCTTTCCTAAGATAGCTTTAATCTCTCTATTTGATAATTCTACTTGACCACTAGTTTGAGGGTGATAAGCGGAAGCAATTCTATGATTAATACCATACTTAGCAAGAGTTTTTCTAAAACCTCCATGAATAAAATGAGAACCTCCATCAGTCATAATATATCTAGGTACTCCAAATCTAGGAAATATAACATCTACAAGCATTTTTATAGAGGTCTCACCATCAACACTCTTTGTAGGTATAGCTTCTACCCATTTAGTAACATAATCAACAGCGACAAGTATATGAGTGTTACCATCTGAAGAAGGGAAAGGACCCATGAAGTCGAATCCCCAACAATCGAATGGTTCAATAACAAGAGTATAATTCATAGGCATTTCATTGTGTCTAGAGATATTACCAACTCTTTGACATTCATCACAAGATAAAATAAATTTCCTTGCATCTTTGAAGAGTGTTGGCCAATAAAAACCTGATTGTAGAACCTTTTGCGCGGTTCTATCTCCAGCGTGATGTCCTCCATAAACACTACCATGACATTTACTCAATATTTCCTGTTGTTCATATTCAGGAACACATCTTCGCATAATACCATCCACTCCTTCTTTATATAAGTGTGGGTCATCCCAAAAATAATGCCTCAAGTCATAAAAGAATTTCCTCCTTTGCTGAGCTGAAAAGGTTGGAGGCAAATACTTCGAAACAATAAAGTTAGCATAATCTGCATACCAAGGGCTCTCTCGCGAGCTCACCTTTATTACAGCCAATTGTTCATTTGGAAAACTATCATTAACAGGAACAGGATCATAAGCAATATTTTCCAATCTAGACAAATTATCAGCAACAGGATTATCAGCACCTTTCCTATCTATAATATGTAAATCAAATTCTTGCAACAGAAGTACCCATCTAATAAGCCTTGGCTTAGCATCTTTCTTTGTCATAAGGTATCTAATTGCAGCATGATCAGTATGAATTGTAACTTTCGAATCAACAATATAGGGTCTAAACTTATCACAAGCAAAGACTACAGCTAACAATTCCTTTTCAGTTGTAGCATAATTTCTTTGAGCAGCATCAAGAGTCTTACTAGCATAATGAATAACATTTAATTTTTTATCTACCCGCTGTCCAAGAACAGCGCCTACAGCAAAATCACTAGCATCACACATAATTTCAAAAGGCAAATTCCAATCAGGAGGTTCGACTACAGGAGCAGTTGTTAAGGCTTTCTTTAGAGTTTCAAAAGCTTCCTTACAATCATCATCAAAAACAAAAGGTACATCTTTTTGAAGAAGATTAGTAAGAGGCTTTGAAATTTTAGAGAAATCTTTAATAAATCTCCTATAAAACCCAGCATGACCAAGAACACTACGAATACCTTTAACATCCCTCGGATAGGGCATCTTCTCAATTGCTTCAACTTTAGCTCTATCAACTTCAATACCTCTCTCGGAAATTTTATGTCCCAATACAATTCCTTCATTAACCATAAAGTGGCATTTCTCCCAATTAAGAACAAGGTTAGTTTCTTCACATCTCTGCAAAACTTTATCGAGGTTTCGCAAGCAATTATCAAAAGAATTCCCATAGACAGAAAAATCATCCATGAACACCTCTACAATACTTTCGCAAAAACCATGAAAAATAGCAGACATGCATCTTTGAAAAGTAGCAGGAGCATTACATAAACCAAAAGGCATACGCCTATAAGCATAAGTTCCATAAGGACAAGTAAACGTGGTTTTCTCTTGATCTTTAGCTTTAACAGCAATTTGTGAAAACCCAGAATAACCATCAAGAAAGCAAAAATGAGTATTTTTAGATAACCTTTCTAGCATTTGATCAATAAAGGGTAAAGGGTAATGATCTTTCTTAGTAACTTTATTAACTTTTCGAAAATCAATGCACATTCTATAACCTACAACTATTCTTTGAGGAATAAGCTCATCATTATCATTAGGCACAACAGTCATTCCTCCTTTCTTAGGAACACAATGCACAGGACTAACCCATCTACTATCAGCAATAGGATATATAATACCAGCTTCAAGAAGTTTTAATACCTCATTCCTTACCACCTCTTTCATCTTTGGAATTAGACGACGTTGATGTTCAACAACAGGCTTTGCATCTTCTTCCATATTAATAGCATGTTGGCAAATAGAAGGAGAAATCCCTTTCAAATCATCAAGAGTATAGCCAATAGCTCCTCGGTGTTTCTTCAATATTTCCAATAACCTTTCTTCCTCAATCTCTGAAAGCTTAGAACTAATAATAACAGGATATATTTTCTTATCATCAATATGAGCATATTTAAGATTATCAGGTAAAGGCTTTAAATCAAAAACAGGATCTTCCTTTGGTGGCGGTGTTGTACCCAAATCTTCCACCGGTAAATCATGCTTGAGAATAGGTTGGCGAAGAAAAATTTCCTCAAGCTCATCTCTTTCTTTCCTAAAAGCTTCACTTTCACTATTCTCCAAATGTTGCTGCAAAGGATTATTAGGAACAAGAACAATAGATGCACACTGCTCCATTTTAAAATCATTACTAGGCAAGTCAGCTTTATAAGGAGTTTTGGTAAATTTAGAAAAGTTAAATTCATAAGGTTCACCAGCAAATCTAGTCAAAATTTTCTCTTTCTTACAATCTATAATAGCTCCACAAGTATTTAGAAAAGGTCTACCAAAAATGATAGGACAATGATCACTAGCAGCAGAACCAAGTACCAAAAAGTCAGCAGGATATTTAATCTTACCACATAGAACTTCCACATCTCGAACAATACCAATTGGAGAAATAGTTTCTCTATTAGCCAGATGAATAACCACATCAATATCTTCAAGTTCACAAGAACCAATTTCGTGCATAATCTCCGTGTAAAGCTCATAAGGAATAGCACTAACACTTGCACCAATATCACATAAACCATAATAGCAATGATCACCAATTCTAACAGATAGCATAGGAACACTAACTTGTTTGGGTTTATTAGGATGTGAAACAATATTAGAAGCATCTTCACAGAAAATAATATGACCATCCTCCACATTTTCAGTCACAAGATCTTTAACTATTGCAACAGCAGGTTCAATTTTAATTTGTTCTTCAGGTTCTTTAGGTTTCTTTTCACTTTTATTAACCGCACTAGATATGACAGAGTACTCCTTCATTTTAGCAGGGAAAGGAGTTTTTTCAATATAAGCTTCAGGAATAACATTATCAACAGTTTCAATCACTACACATTTGTTTACAGATGAATCAACTTTATCTTTATATGGTTCATGATACTTATCAAAATTCTTCTTAGGCAATTCATAATGAGAGGCAAAAGCTTTATAAAGATTTGCAACAACTTGAGAATCAAGACCATATGTAGCACTCATATTACGAAATTTATCAGTATCCATAAAAGCTTCAATGCATTTATAATCATAAATTATACCTGATTCTCTATCTTTGTCGTTCTCCCATCCTTCAGTATTTTCTTGGATCCGATCAAGAAGGTCCCTTTTAAACTCTTCTTTGTTGCGTGTAAATGATCCAGAACAAGAAGTATCCAGCAAGGTCTTGTCTTGAAAAGAAAGTCTTGCATAGAAATTATCAATAATAACATTACCAGGAAGCTCATGAATGGGGCATTTGAGCATTAAAGACTTCAATCTCCCCCAAGCTTGGGCAATACTCTCTCCATCATGAGGCCAGAAATTATATATGCGGTTCCGATCTTTGTGAATTTCACTTGGAGGATAAAATTTGGAATAAAATAAAGGCACAATGTCCTCCCAATCAATAGAATCACCATTCTTCAGCAATTTATACCAGTGCGCCGCTTTACCAGACATCGATATAGTGAATAGTTTCTTCCTAACTTCATTCATAGAAATACCTGCACATTTGAATAACCCGCATAATTCATGCAAAAACAGTAAATGATCACCAGGATGGACAGTTCCATCCCCTTCATAGCGGTTATCCATAACACGTTCAATAATTTTCATAGGTATTTTATATGGTACTACTTCCTCACCTGGCGCTTCATCCACTACCGTTGCAGTAGTAGTAGATTTCCCAAATAGAAATTGAAGAGAAGATCTCTCCATAATGACTTATAGCAGCAGGCAGAAATAAAATCAGCACAAACAGTAAAGGTTTTCCTTACCAATTCCGCTTACCAATAGCGCTTCACTCCCCGGCAACGGCGCCAGAAAATAGTCTTGATGACCCACAAGTATAGGGGGTGTATCGTAGTATCTTCGATAAGTAAGAATGTCGATCCCAACGAGGAGCAGAAGGTGTTGGCAGCAGTTTCGATGAAGGATTCACTGTAAATGCTCACAAACAAGTATTCAAGGAGTTTTGATGTAATAGATGAATAAAGTACGAGTAAGTAAAATGCGAGAGAAATAATTGCAGCGAGTGGCCCAATCCTTTTTAGCACAAAGGACAAGCCGGTTTGTTTACTTATAATGACCAAGCGTTCTTGAGGACACACGGGGATTTTAGTCTAGTGCTTTCGCTTCATGTGGCTTAATAATCTTCATTGTTTTGATAAGTGTTGTGTGGGTGAACCTATGCTAATGCACCGCCCTTCCTAGGACTAATACATACTTGTGATTATACCCCTTGCAAGCATCCGCAACTACAAGAAAGTAATTAAGATAAATCTAACCACAGCCTTAAACTCTGAGATCCTGCGATCCCTCTTGCATCGATATACTAACGGGGGCTTAGGTTTCTGTCACTCCGGCAACCCCGCAATTAGCAACCGAATACAAGATGCACTCCCCTAGGCCCATAAATGGTGAAGTGTCGTGTAGTCGACGTTCACACGACACCACTAGAAGAATGACACCACAACTTAAATATCATAACATTGAATATTACTCAACCATAATTCACTACTAGCATTTAGACTTCACCCATGTCCTCAAGAACTAAACGAACTACTCACGAGACATCATATGGAATACAATCAGAGGTGATATGATGATGAATAACAATCTGAACATAAACCTTGGTTCAATGGTTTCACTCAATAGCATCTATAACAAGTAGAGAATAATGCCGGGAGAGTTTCCCCTATCATACAATCAAGATTTAACCCGAATTGTTACAGCGGTGACGAGGTGCAGCGGTGGTGATGGCGGTGTAGATGGTGGAGATGATGATGATGATGGTGGAGATGATGTCCCGCTCGATGACGATGGCGATGGCGTCGATTTCCCCCTCCGGGAGGGAATTTCCCCGGCGGATTCCTGCCCGCCGGAGAGCTCTTTTCTCTCTGGTGTTCTCCGCCCCGCAGAGGCGGCTGTAACCCTTCGTGAGGTCCTCTCTGTGGCTTAGGTTTTCGGGACGAAGGAGTACGCGAAGAAAAGGAGGCGAAAGGGCTGTGGGGCCCCCACACCACAGGGTGGCGCGGCCAGGCCATGGGCCGCGCCGGCCTGGTCTGGGCCCCAGTGGCTCCCCTCTTCTTCCCCTTCTGGCTCCCTCCGTCATCTGGAAAAATAGGAATTTACGTGAAATTTCCTTCCACAGTTGATCTTCCGAAATATTGCGTTCTGACGGTGCTTTTTCCAGCAGAATCCTGGCTCCGGTGCTTGATCCTCCAATGATGATGAAACATGCAAAATAGATGAAATAACATAAGTATTGTGTCCCAATATGAAATATATCAATGAATAACAGCAAATTATGATACAAAATAGTGATGCAAATTGGACGTATCGCCACACGAGGGCCCCACACCATAGGTCGGCGCGGCCAGGCCTGGGCTGCGCGCCTATGGTGACGGCGCCTCGTGGCCCCACTTCCTTCCCTCTTCGGTCTTCTGGAAGCTCCGTGCAAAAATAGGACCCTGGGCGAAGATTTCGTCCAATTCCGAGAATATTTCCTTACTAGGATTTCTGAAACCAAAAACAGCAGAAAACAGCAACTGGCTCTTCGGCATCTTGTTAATAGGTTAGTTCCAGAAAATGCATAAATATGACATATAATGTGCATAAAACATGTAGGTATCATCAATAAAGTAGCATGGAACATAAGAAATTATCGATACGTTGGAGACGTATCAGCATCCCCAAGCTTAGTTCTGCTCGTCCCGAGCAGGTAAAACGATAACAAAGATAATTTCTGAAGTGACATGCCATCATAATCTTGATCATACTATTTGTAAACATATGTAATGAATGCAGCGATCAAAACAAAAGTAATGACATGAGTAAACAAGTGAATCATATAGCAAAGACTTTTCATGAATAGTACTTCAAGACAAGCATCAATAAGTCTTGCATAAGAGTTAACTCATAAAGCAATAAATCAAAGTAAAGGTGTTGAAGCAACACAAAGGAAGATTAAGTTTCAGCGGTTGCTTTCAACTTATAACATGTATATCTCATGGATATTGTCAACATAAAGTAATATAACAAGTGCAATATGCAAGTATGTAGGAATCAATGCACAGTTCACACAAGTGTTTGCTTCTTAGGTGGAGGGAGATAGGTAAACTGACTCAACAATAAAAGTAAAAGAATGGTCCTTCAAAGAGGAAAGCATCGATTGCTGTATTTGTGCTAGAGCTTTTATTTTGAAAACATGAAACAATTTTGTCAACGGTAGTAATAAAGCATATGAGTTATGTAAATTATATCTTACAAGTTGCAAGCCTCATGCATAGTATACTAATAGTGTCCGCACCTCGTCCTACTTAGCTTGGACTACCGGGTCTTTGCATGCCATGTTTCAACCAAGTGTCACAAAGGGGTACCTCCATGCCGCCTGTACAAAGGTCTAAGGAGAAAGCTCGCATTTTGGATTTCTCGCTTTTGATTATTCTCAACTTAGACATCCATACCGGGACAACATGGACAACAGATAATGGACTCCTCTTAAATGCATAAGCATGTAGCAATGATTATTATTCTCATATGAGATTGAGGATATATGTCCAAAACTGAAACTTCCACCATGATTCATGGCTTTAGTTAGCGGCCCAATGTTCTTCTCTAACAATTTTGCATGCTCCAACCACTAAAATGATAGATCCTTCAGACAAGACGGACATGCATAGCAACTCACATGATATTCAATAAAGAGTAATTGATGGCGTTCCCCAGAAGCATGGTTATCGCACAACAAGCAACTTAATAAAATATAAAGTGCATAAGTACATATTCAATACTACGATAGTTTTTAAGGCTATTTTGTCCCATGAGCTATATATTGCAAAGGTGAATGATGGAATTTTAAAGGTAGCACTCAAGCAATTTACTTTGGAATGGCGGAGAAATACCATGTAGTAGGTAGGTATGGTGGACACAAATGGCATAGTAGTTGGCTCAAGGATTTTGGATGCATGAGAAGTATTCCCTCTCGATACAAGGTTTAGGCTAGCAAGGTTATTTGAAGCAAACTCAAGGATGAACAGGTGCAGCAAAACTCACATAAAAGACATATTGTAAACATTATAAGACTCTACACCGTCTTCCTTGTTGTTCAAAACTCAATACTAGATATTATCTAGACCTTAGAGAGACCAAATATGCAAATCAAATTTTAGCAAGCTCTATGTATTTCTTCATTAATGGGTGCAAAGCATATGATGCAAGAGCTTAAACATGAGCACAACAATTGCCAAGTATCACATTATCCAAGACATTTTAGAATTACTACATGTAGCATTTTCCAATTCCAACCATATAACAATTTAACGAAGAAGAAACTTCGCCTTGAACATTATGAGTAAAACCTAAGGACATATTTGTCCATATGCAACAGCGGAGCGTGTCTCTCTCCCACAAAGTGAATGCTAGGATCCATTTTATTCAAACAAAAACAAAAACAAAAACAAACCGACGCTCCAAGTAAAGAACACAAGATGTGATTGAATAAAAATATAGTTTCAGGGGAGGAACCTGATGATGTTGTCGATGAAGAAAGGGATGCCTTGGGCATCCCCAAGCTTAGACGCTTGAGTCTTCTTAAAATATGCAGGGGTGAACCACGGGGCATCCCCAAGCTTAGAGCTTTCACTCCTCTTGATCATAGTATATCATACTCCTCTCTTGACCCTTGAAAACTTCCTTCACAACAAACTTCAAGCAAACTCATTAGAGGGTTAGTGCGCAATTAATAATTCACACATTCAGAGGTGACACAAACATTCTTTACACTTCTGGACATTGCATAAAGCTACTGGACATTAATGGATCAAAGAAATAAATCCAACATAGCAAAAGAGGCAATGCGAAATAAAAGGCAGAATCTGTCAAAAACAGAACAGTCCGTAAAGACGAATTTAAAGCTGGCACCAGACTTGCTCAAATGGAAAAACTCAAAACTAATGAAAGTTGCGTACATATCTGGGGATCACGCTCGTAAATTGGCAGATTTTTTCGAATTTTCTACAGAGGCCTGTGCCCAGATTCGTGACAGACAGCAATGCTGTTTCTGCGCAGCGATCCCAAATATAACATCAACTTTGACATAGAAACTTTACTTGGCACAAAAACATGATAAGGAGAGGTTGCTACAGTAGTAAACAACTTCCAAGACTCAACAAAACAAAAAATTGTTGTAGTAAAAACATGGGTTGTCTCCCATAAGCGCTTTTCTTTAACGCCTTTCAGCTAGGCGCAGAAAGTGCAAATCAAGTAACATCGAGAGTAGAAGCATCAACATCATAACTTGTTCTAATAATAGAATCAAAAGGCAACTTCATTCTCTTTCTAGGGAAGTGTTCCATACCTTTCTTGAGAGGAAATTGATATTTAATATTACCTTCCCTCATATCAATAACAGCACCAACGGTTCGAAGAAAAGGTCTTCCCAACACAATAGGACAAGATGCATTGCATTCGATATCCAAGACAACAAAATCAACGGGGACAAGGTTATTGTTAACCGTAATGCGCACATTATCAATCCTCCCCAAAGGTTTCTTTTTAACATTATCGGCAAGATTAACATCCAAATAACAATTCTTCAATGGTGGCAAGTCAAGCATATCATAAATCTTTTTAGGCATAACAGAAATACTTGCACCAAGATCACATAAAGCATTACATTCAAAGTCATTGAATTTCATTTTAATGATGGGCTCCCAACCATCTTCTAACTTTCTAGGAATAGAAGTTTCAAGTTTTAGTTTCTCTTCTCTAGCTTTTATGAGAGCATTTGTAATATGTTTTGTAA
This sequence comes from Lolium multiflorum, assembly GCA_030979885.1. Classification (NCBI taxonomy): domain Eukaryota; kingdom Viridiplantae; phylum Streptophyta; class Magnoliopsida; order Poales; family Poaceae; genus Lolium; species Lolium multiflorum. The sequence goes on from CM061753.1 coordinate 35,774,362, forward strand.
AGGCTAAATTTATAGCACTAGCATTAGGACTTTTAGCAAGTTTTTGTAAGAACTTTATAACTTCAGAGATGTGGCAATCATCAAAATCTAAATCATTATGAGCTACAGCAATGGGATCATTGTTCCCAAGGTTGGAAAAAATTTCAGCAGTTTTATCACAAGCAGTTTCAGCAGTTTTAGCAATTTCAGGCAGTTTTGTTCGCTTTGCACTAGGAGTAGAAACATTGCCAACACCAATTATTTTACCATTGATAGTAGGAGGTGCAGCAACATGTGAAGAATTAGCATTACTAGTGGTGGTAATAGTCCAAACTTTAGCTACATTATTCTCTTTAGCTAGTTTTTCATTTTCTTCTCTATCCCACCTAGCACGCAATTCAGCCATTAATCTTATATTCTCATTAATTCTAACTTGGATGGCATTTGCTGTAGTAGTAATCTTATTATCAATATCATTATTAGGCATAACTTTCAATTTTAAAAGATTAACATCAGAGGCAAGCCTATCAACTCTAGAAGCAATAGTATCAATTTTATCAAGCTTTTCCTCAACAGATTTGTTAAAAGCAGTTTGTGTACTAATAAATTCTTTAAGCATGGTTTCAAGACCAGGGGGTACACTCCTATTATTGTTGTAAGAATTCCCATAAGAATTACCATAACCATTACCATTAGCAGAAGGATATGGCCTATAGTTATTACCAGAGTTGTTCCTATAAGCATTGTTGTTGAAATTATTATTTTTAATGAAATTCACATCAACATTTTCTTCTTGAGCAACCAATGAAGCTAAAGGAACATTATTTGGATCAACATTAGATCTACCATTCACAAGCATAGACATAATCACATCAATCTTATCACTCAAGGAAGAGGTTTCTTCAACAGAATTTACCTTCTTACCTTGTGGAGCTCTTTCCGTGTGCCATTCAGAGTAATTTATCATCATATCATCAAGAAGTTTTGTAGCCGCCCCCAATGTGATGGACATAAAGGTACCTCCAGCAGCTGAATCCAATAAATTCCGCGAAGAAAAATTTAGTCCTGCATAGAAGGTTTGGATGATCATCCAAGTAGTCAGTCCATGGGTTGGGCAATTCTTTACCAAAGTTTTCATTCTCTCCCATGCTTGAGCAACATGTTCAGTATCTAATTGCTTAAAATTCATTATGCTACTTCTCAAAGATATAATTTTAGCGGGAGGATAATATCTACCAATAAAAGCATCCTTGCATTTAGTCCATGAATCAATACTATTCTTAGGCAAAGATAGCAACCAATCTTTAGCTCTTCCTCTTAATGAGAAAGGAAATACTTTCAATTTAATAATATCACCATCTACATCTTTATACTTTTGCATTTCACAAAGTTCAACAAAATTATTGAGATGGGCAGCAGCATCATCAGAACTAACACCAGAAAATTGATCTCTCATGACAAGATTTAGTAAAGTAGGTTTAATTTCAAAGAATTCTGCTGTAGTAGCAGGTGGAGCAATAGGTGTGCATAGGAAATCATTATTATTTGCATTTGTGAAGTCACACAACTTAGTATTTTCAGGAGTATTCATTTTAGCAACAGTAAATAAAACAAACTAGATAAAGTAAATGCAAGTAACTAATTTTTTGTGTTTTTGATATAGAGAGCAAGATAAATAAAGTAAAACTAGCAACTAATTTTTTTGTGTTTTGTTTAGGTGCAGCAAACAAAGTAGTAAATAAAATAAAGCAAGACAAAAACAAAGTAAAGAGATTGAGAAGTGGAGACTCGGCAACGGCGCCAGAAAAAGAGCTTGATGGCGTGTAACTCACACGTTCGTTGGGAACCCCAAGAGGAAGGTATGATGCGCACAGAGCAAGTTTTCCCCGAAAGAAACCAAGGTTTAATCGAACCAGGAGGAGCCAAGAAGCACGTTGAAGGTTGATGGTCGCGAAATGTGATGCGGCGCAACACCAGGGATTCCGCGCCAACGTGGAACCTGCACAACACAACCAAGTACTTTGTCCCAACGAAACAGTGAGGTCAATCTCACCGCTTGCTGTAACAAAGGATTAAGCGTATCGAGTGGAAGATGATTGTTTGCAAGAAAACAGAAACACAATTGCAGTAGATTGTATGCGATGTAAAGAATAGGACCGGGGTCCACAGTTCACTAGAGGTGTCTCTCCCATAAGATAAAAGCATGTTGGGTGAACAAATTACGGCAAATTGACAAATAGAGAAAGGCATAACAATGCATATACATGATATGATAAATATAGTGAGATTTAATCATTACGAAAAAGTACATAGACCGCCATCCAACTGCATCTATGCCTAAAAAGTCCACCTTGTTATCATCCGAACCCCATTCGTATTAAGTTGCTAAATAATTGCATTAAGTATGGTGCGTAATGTAATCGACAACTACATCCTTAGACATAGAATCAATGTTTTATCCCTAGTGGCAACAGCACATCACAACCTTAGAACTTTCTGTCACTCCCAGGTGTCAATGAAGGCATGAACCCACTATCGAGCATAAATACTCCCTCTTGGAGTTAAGAGCAAAAACTTGGCCAGAGCCTCTACTAATAACGGAGAGCATGCAAGATCATAAACAACACATAAACAATAGATTGATAATCACCATAACATAGTATTCTCTATCCATCGGATCCCGACAAACGCAACATATAGTATTACAGATAGATGATCTTGATCATGTTAGGCAGCTCACAAGATCCAACAATGAAGCACAATGATACGTCTCCAACGTATCGATAATTTCTTATGTTCCATGCTACTTTATTGATGATACCTACATGTTTTATGCACATTATATGTCATATTTATGCATTTTCTGGAACTAACCTATTAACAAGATGCCGAAGAGCCTGTTTTCTGCTGTTTTTGGTTTCAGAAATCCTAGTAAAGAAATATTCTCGGAATTGGACGAAACTTTCGCCCGGGTCCTATTTTTGCACGAAGCTTCCAGAAGACCGAAGACCTAACGAAGTGGGGCCACGAGGCAGCCAGGGGGTGGCCGGCGCGGCCCAGCCCTTGGCCGCGCCGACCTGCCCCCTGGGCCCCTCGTGTGGCCCCCGCGTTGACCTTCCGCCTACTTAAAGCTCCCGTCGCGAAACCCCAGTACCGAGAGCCACGATACGGAAAACCTTACAGAGACGCCGCCGCCGCGAATCCCATCTCTGGGGATTCTGGAGATCGCCTCCGGCACCCTGCCGGAGAGGGGATTCATCTCCCGGAGGACTCTTCATCGCCATGATCGCCTCCGGAGTGATGAGTGAGTAGTTCACCCCTGGACCATGGGTCCATAGCAGTAGCTAGATGGTCGTCTTCTCCTTGTTGTGCTTCATTGTTGGATCTTGTGAGCTGCCTAACATGATCAAGATCATCTATCTGTAATTCTATATGTTGTGTTTGTCGGGATCCGATGGATAGAGAGTACTATGATTATGGTGATTATCAATCTATTGTTTATGTGTTGTTTATGATCTTGCATGCTCTCCGTTATTAGTAGAGGCTCTGGCCAAGTTTTTGCTCTTAACTCCAAGAGGGGGTATTTATGCTCGATAGTGGGTTCATGCCTTCATTGACACCTGGGATCGTGACAGAAGGTTCTAAGGTTGTGATGTGCTGTTGCCACTAGGGATAAAACATTGATGCTATGTCTAAGGATGTAGTTGTTGATTACATTACGCACCATACTTAATGCAATTGTCTGTTGCTTTGCAACTTAATACTGGAGGGGGTTCGATAACCTGAAGGTGGACTTTTTAGGCATAGATGCAGTTGGATGGCGGTCTATGTTCTTTGTCGTAATGCCCGGATTAAATCTCACTATATTTACCATGTCATGTATATGCATTGTTATGCCTTTCTCTATTTGTCAATTGCCCGACTGTAATTTGTTCACCCAACATGCTTTTATCTTATGGGAGAGACACCTCTAGTGAACTGTGGACCCCGGTCCTATTCTTTACATAGCATACAATCTACTTGTTTTACTGTTTTCTTTGCAAACATCTTCCACTCGATACGTTTAATCCTTTGTTACAGCAAGCCGGTGAGATTGACAACCTCACTGTTTCGTTGGGGCAAAGTACTTTGGTTGTGTTGTGCAGGTTCCACGTTGGCGCCGGAATCCCTGGTGTTGCGCCGCATCACATTTCGCGACCATCAACCTTCAACGTGCTTCTTGGCTCCTACTGGTTCGATTAAACCTTGGTTTCTTTCTGAGGGAAAACTTGCTACTGTGCGCATCATACCTTCCTCTTGGGGTTCCCAACGAACGTGTGAGTTACACGCCATCAAGCTCTTTTTCTGGCGCCGTTGCCGGGGAGATCAAGACACGCTGCAAGGGGAGTCTCCACTTCTCAATCTCTTTACTTTGTTTTTGTCTTGCTTTATTTTATTTACTACTTTGTTTGCTGCACTAAATTAAAATACAAAAAAATTAGTTGCTAGTTTTACTTTATTTGCTATCTTGTTTGCTATATCAAAAACACAAAAAATTAGTTACTTGTCTTTACCTTATTTGCCTAGTTTACTTTTTGCTTATTGCATTATGTTTCCTTTTAATTTCACCACAAAGGACATACCGGTAGGACGTGGGTCCATAGTTGGGAGAAATAATATAGAAGAATTTTTCAATCATGTTAGTATTACTGAAGATTTTGAAGATAGACACTTGGTAGAACTTGCACCTACCTATGAAATTGCTGCTGCTGCTTTAGTTCGCTTGTTGGAAACTAAATTTGTTAATCTCAATCCTATAATCCAACACATGTTTCTTACACTTGGTGATATGGAAGAAGGGGAAAAGAAAGATTTTGTTTTAGAAACCCTTCTTAGAGAATTTGGTGGTCTAGCAAGAGAGGCTAGAAAGGTTTTTGCTAAATTTAATATGCTAGGTTCTCATACCAATTTTATTGGTCTCCTTGAAAAAATGGACATGGATAGAATAATGTACACTAATAACATTAATGATGGAGGGGAAATCAAAGCACCAATACCATGTAAACTTCTAGCTATGAATGACGCACTAGAAAATAACTATGCTTGGCTTGTTCCGGAAAATTTGTTCGATGAGAGTAGCAAGCCTAAGACTAATGAAAAGGGAGACGCTAAAACTTATATATCAAATATACTATGCTTAGTTGAGAAAACTCCCAATACCCCTGGTAATAATGTTGATGCTTCTACTCTCGATGTTACTTGATTTGCACTTTCTGCGCCTAGCTGAAAGGCGTTAAAGAAAAGCGCTTATGGGAGACAACCCATGTTTTTACCTACAGCAATTTTTTTGTTTTGTTGAGTCTTGGAAGTTGTTTACTACTGTAGCAACCTCTCCTTATCATGTTTTTGTGCCAAGTAAAGTTTCTATGTCAAAGTTGATGTTATATTTGGGATCGCTGCACAGAAACAGCATTGCTGTCTGTCACGAATCTGGGCATAATTCTCTGTAGAAAATTCGAAAAAATCTGCCAATTTACGAGCGTGATCCTCAGATATGTACGCAACTTTCATTAGTTTTGAGTTTTCCATTTGAGCAAGTCTGGTGCCATTTATAAATTCGTCTTTACAGACTGTTCTGTTTTTGACAGATTCTGCCTTTTATTTCGCATTGCCTCTTTTGCTATGTTGGATTTATTTCTTTGATCCATTAATGTCCAGTAGCATTATGCAATGTCCAGAAGTGAAAATAATGATTGTGTCACCTCTGAATGAGTGAATTATTAATGATGCACTAACCCTCTAATGAGTTTGCTTGAAGTTTGGTGTGAAGGAAGTTTTCAAGGGTCAAGAGAGGAGAATGATATACTAAGATCAAGAGGAGTGAAAGCTCTAAGCTTGGGGATGCCCCCGTGGTTCATCCCTGCATATTTTAAGAAGACTCAAGCGTCTAAGCTTGGGGATGCCCAAGGCATCCCCTTCTTCATCGACAACATCATCAGGTTCCTCCCTGAAACTATATTTTTATTCAGTCACATCTTGTGTTCTTTACTTGGAGCGTCGGTTTGTTTTCGTTTTTGTTTTTGTTTGAATAAGATGGATCCTAGCATTCACTTTGTGGGAGAGAGACACGCTCCGCTGTTGCATATGGACACATGTGTCCTTAGGCTTTACTCATAATGTTCAAGGCGAAGTTTCTTCTTCGTTAATTTGTTATATGGTTGGAATTGGAAAATGCTACATGTAGTGATTCTAAAAATGTCTTGGATAATGTGATACTTGGCAATTGTTGTGCTCATGTTTAAGCTCTTGCATCATATGCTTTGCACCCATTAATGAAGAAATACATAGAGCTTGCTAAAATTTGATTTGCATATTTGGTTTCTCTAAGGTCTAGATAATATCTAGTATTGAGTTTTGAACAACAAGGAAGACAGTGTAGAGTCTTATAATGTTTACAATATGTCTTTTATGTGAGTCTTGCTGCACTTGTTCATCCTTGAGTTTGCTTCAAATAACCTTGCTAGCCTAAACCTTGTATCGAGAGGGAATACTTCTCATGCATCCAAAATCCTTGAGCCAACTACTATGCCATTTGTGTCCACCATACCTACCTACTACATGGTATTTACCCGCCATTCCAAAGTAAATTGCTTGAGTGCTATCTTTAAAATTCCATCATTCACCTTTGCAATATATAGCTCATGGGACAAAATAGCCTTAAAAACTATCGTAGTATTGAATATGTACTTATGCACTTTATATTTTATTAAGTTGCTTGTTGTGCGATAACCATGCTTCTGGGGAACGCCATCAACTATTGTTGAATATCATGTGAGTTGCTATGCATGTCCGTCTTGTCTGAAGGTCTATCATTTTAGTGGTTGGAGCATGCAAAATTGTTAGAGAAGAACATTGGGCCGCTAACTAAAGCCATGAACCATGGTGGAAGTTTCAGTTTTGGACATATATCCTCAATCTCATATGAGAATAATAACTTTGCTACATGCTTATGCATTAAAGAGGAGTCCATTATCTGTTGTCCATGTTGTCCCGGTATGGATGTCTAAGTTGAGAATAATCAAAAGCGAGAAATCCGAAATGCGAGCATTCTCCTTGGACCTTTGTACAGGCGGCATGGAGGTACCCCTTTGTGACACTTGGTTGAAACATGGCATGCAAAGATCCGGTAGTCCAAGTTAAGTAGGACAAGGTGCGGGCACTATTAGTATACTATGCGTGAGACTTGCAACTTGTAAGATATAATTTACATAACTCATATGCTTTATTACTACCGTTGACAAAATTGTTTCATGTTTTCAAAATAAAAGCTCTAGCACAAATACAGCAATCGATGCTTTCCTCTCGAAGGACCATTCTTTTACTTTTATTGTTGAGTCAGTTTACCTATCTCCTTCCACCTTAAGAAGCAAACACTTGTGTGAACTGTGCATTGATTCCTACATACTTGCATATTGCACTTGTTATATTACTTTATGTTGACAATATCCATGAGATATACATGTTACAAGTTGAAAGCAACCGCTGAAACTTAATCTTCTTATGTGTTGTTTCAACACCTTTACTTTGATTTATTGCTTTATGAGTTAACTCTTATGCAAGACTTATTGATGCTTGTCTTGAAGTACTATTCATGAAAAGTCTTTGCTATATGATTCACTTGTTTACTCATGTCATTACCTTTACTTTGATCGCTGCATTCATTACATATGTTTACAAATAGTATGATCAAGATTATGATGGCATGTCACTTCAGAAATTATCTTTGTTATCGTTTTTTACCTGCTCGGGACGAGCAGAACTAAGCTTGGGGATGCTGATACGTCTCCAACGTATCGATAATTTCTTATGTTCCATGCTACTTTATTGATGATACCTACATGTTTTATGCACATTATATGTCATATTTATGCATTTTCTGGAACTAACCTATTAACAAGATGCCGAAGAGCCGCTTGCTTTCTGCTGTTTTTGGTTTCAAATCCTAGTAAAGAAATATTCTCGGAATTGGACGAAACTTTCGCCCAGGGTCCTATTTTTGCACGAAGCTTCCAGAAGACCGAAGACCTAACGAAGTGGGGCCACGAGGCAGCCAGGGGTGGCCGGCGCGCCCGGCCCTTGGCCGCGCCGACCTGCCCCCGCCCCTCGTGTGGCCCCCGCGCTGACCTTCCGCCTACTTAAAGCTCCCGTCGCGAAACCCCAGACCGAGAGCCACGATACGAAACTTCTGACGCCGCCGCCGCGAATCCCATCTCGGGGATTCGGAGATCGCCTCCGGGCCCTGCCGGAGAGGGGATTCATCTCCGGAGGACTCTTCATCGCCATGATCGCCTCCGAGTGATGAGTGAGTAGTTCACCCCTGGACCATGGGTCCATAGCAGTAGCTAGATGGTCGTCTTCTCCTTGTTGTGCTTCATTGTTGGATCTTGTGAGCTGCCTAACATGATCAAGATCATCTATCTGTAATTCTATATGTTGTGTTTGTCGGGATCCGATGGATAGAGAGTACTATGATTATGGTGATTATCAATCTATTGTTTATGTGTTGTTTATGATCTTGCATGCTCTCCGTTATTAGTAGAGGCTCTGGCCAAGTTTTTGCTCTTAACTCCAAGAGGGGGTATTTATGCTCGATAGTGGGTTCATGCCTTCATTGACACCTGGGACAGTGACAGAAGGTTCTAAGGTTGTGATGTGCTGTTGCCACTAGGGATAAAACATTGATGCTATGTCTAAGGATGTAGTTGTTGATTACATTACGCACCATACTTAATGCAATTGTCTGTTGCTTTGCAACTTAATACTGGAGGGGGTTCGGATGATAACCTGAAGGTGGACTTTTTAGGCATAGATGCAGTTGGATGGCGGTCTATGTTCTTTGTCGTAATGCCCGGATTAAATCTCACTATATTTACCATGTCATGTATATGCATTGTTATGCCTTTCTCTATTTGTCAATTGCCCGACTGTAATTTGTTCACCCAACATGCTTTTATCTTATGGGAGAGACACCTCTAGTGAACTGTGGACCCCGGTCCTATTCTTTACATAGCATACAATCTACTTGTTTTACTGTTTTCTTTGCAAACATCTTCCACTCGATACGTTTAATCCTTTGTTACAGCAAGGTGAGATTGACAACCTCACTGTTTCGTTGGGGCAAAGTACTTTGGTTGTGTTGTGCAGGTTCCTAGTTGGCGCCGAATCCCTGGTGTTGCGCCGCATCACATTTCGCGACCATCAACCTTCAACGTGCTTCTTGGCTCCTACTGGTTCGATTAAACCTTGGTTTCTTTCTGAGGGAAAACTTGCTACTGTGCGCATCATACCTTCCTCTTGGGGTTCCCAACGAACGTGTGAGTTACACGCCATCACACAACAAGGAGAAGACGACCATCTAGCTACTGCTATGGACCCATGGTCCAGGGGTGAACTACTCACTCATCACTCCGGAGGCGATCATGGCGATGAAGAGTCCTCCGGGAGATGAATCCCCTCTCCGGGTGCCGGAGGCGATCTCCTGAATCCCCCGAGATGGGATTCGCGGCGGCAGCGTCTCTGGAAGGTTTTCCGTATCGTGGCTCTCGGTACTGGGGTTTTCGCGACGAAGGCTTTAAGTAGGCGGAAGGGCAACGCGGGGGGCACACGAGGGCCCCACACCATAGGTCGGCGCGGCCAGGGCCTGGGCCGCGCCGCCCTATGGTGACGGCGCCTCGTGGCCCCACTTCCTTCCCTCTTCGGTCTTCTGGAAGCTCCGTGCAAAAATAGGACCCCGGGCGAAGATTTCGTCCAATTCCGAGAATATTTCCTTACTAGGATTTCTGAAACAAAAACAGCAGAAAACAGCAACTGGCTCTTCGCATCTTGTTAATAGGTTAGTTCCAGAAAATGCATAAATATGACATATAATGTGCATAAAACATGTAGGTATCATCAATAAAGTAGCATGGAACATAAGAAATTATCGATACGTTGGAGACGTATCAAGGGCTACGAACCGCTTGAGGCGCTGCCATCCGTGGCCTTTCCGCGCGACGCCCCCGGCTTGAGATAGTCGGTGATCTTGAGGGACACCGGCGGCGGCTTAGGCGCGGTCGCGCTCCTTGGGTCGGTGGAGGCGTTGGCGTGGGCCCGGTTGCCTCAGGAGCAGAGGTTTCCGGTGGCGGCGGCGGTGCTGAAGTTTCCGGCGCGGAAGCTTCCGGCGCGGTCTTGGAGGAGGTTTTCTTCCTTTTCTTCTTCTCAAGGACAGGAGGAACAGAGGGTTCCGCCCGCCCGGCAGGTTCTTTTCCGGCGCCCATGTTGCTGGCGGCGGTGTCTTGGGTCTCTGGAGGGGAGGCAAAGTCCTCCTCCGCGCGGGGATCTGGCGGTGTAGGGGCCGCGCGCCCCGAACTTGTTGTGCCCCCCAGGGAGGCAGAGGTGTTGCCGGCACCAGATGGTGCCGGGCTGGAGTGAGGAGGAGGAGTCGAGGTCCTGGCCGAGCCGGCAGAGCCCTCAGGCCTGGGGCCAAGCTTGAGCGCGGGGCTGAAAGAAAGAAAAGGAGAAGGTTGGGAAAAAAGCAACCGGAAAAGAACTTGGTGAAAACAGAACAAGCAGAAAAAAGAAGCCTTACCCGGTGGCCGTCGGCATCTGCTTGCCCTTGCGGCGCCTCATGGCAACGACCTTACCCGCGACGGGCTCGGTCCGGAAGCGTTTGGCAGGAGGAGCTTGGCTTGAGCCGGCATCAGAGGCCGGCGTCTTGTTCTTCTGGCCCTGGGCCATGAGTTTGTCCACAAACTCTTTGCCCGCCTCGGCCTGCAGCGGCGCCACATGCTCATGGACCTGTGGGTTGAGGTTGGCTGAGGGCACATCTACAGAAGAACAATAGCAAAAGAATATGAGAGGAATGAAAGAAAAGCTACCTCAAGAATGGTCAATTCATCAGACGAACCGGAAGGTTCCGGCGGAGCTTTGCCAAGGCGCGCGGCTGGAGTCCGGCCCATCTTCAAGTCCTTCCAGAAGATGACGGGGTCGGGGTCAAACTTGTCGAGACCGCGCTTCCGGCAACGGCCTCGCTTGTCGGATTCGATGCGGGGGAAACGGTCCTTGGCCTGAAAAAACAAAAAAGGAAGAAGAGGTTAGCCGCAATAAAAGCTTCCGGAGAACCGACCCGAGTTATGTAATTTCTTACTTCTTGGGTCGGAGGGTTAGTGGAGCTAAAAGGCCGGAGGCCCCATTCCCAGTCTTCCGGCATGGAGGTCTGGCAGATCTGCCTGGCCTTGAGGACGACGTCCTTCTTGCTGAGAGGGAGGCCGGTGATCTTGGTAGGATCGCCGGGACCGTACATCTCGCACATCTTGTGGGCGCGGCGCTTAAGAGGAAGCACCCGGCGCGAGATGAAGGTGCGGATGATGTCGTCAGAGCAGAGGTTGGTGTCCTTCATGCGCTGTTTCATGAAGCGTATAATCCGGTTTGTCTCGTTGTGAGACTCCTTCGGATTGTAGCTCCAGTTAGTCTTGGTGGGCGGCGCCGGATCAAAAGGAGGCAGATCAATGAGATCCGCGGCGCCGTTGTTCCTAACATAGAAGAAGGTCCCTTGCCATGACCGGCATGACTCGAGACCGGAGAATTTGAAGAAGGGGCTCGCTTGACGAGAGCCAATGATGCAGGACCCGCATTGTACGGGGGGTTTAGGTTTCGGAATGTCTAAGCCCTGAACGGAATTAATCCGAAGGGCGAAGAATCGAGCAAACGTCTCGCGAGTGGGACGAATGCCGATGTATGCCTCCATGAAGGTGACATAGCAAGAAAGGTAGAAGATGGCGTTGCCGGGAAGATGGTGAGGTTGGAGTTTGTAGAAATCGAGAAAATCCCGGAAAAAGGAAGAGACGGGGAGGCCGAAGCCGCGCTCGAAGTGAGCGAGAAAGACAACGCGTTCACCGGGTTCGAGCACCGGTTCAATCTCGTCGCCGGGAATCCGGCAGGTTACTCCTTCCGGAATCCTCCGGGACCGGTACAACCAGTCAATCTCGTACTGACTAACGCTGGAGCCCATCCAGGCTCCGCGGGTGACCTCGGAAAGATCAGCGCCGGAAGCTTGGCTAGAGCTTCCGGCATCTTGTTCTTGGGCGCTATCGGTTTCCATCTGCGCGAGATCTGCGCTGACCCCGTCAGATGCGGGATCTTCCGGGTTACTGGAGGAAGAAGTGGAAACGTATTGTTCGGAAGACATTCGGATTTGAGAGTTTTCGGTATCTACTCGGAAAAACAGATTCCCCAAGAACTACCCCCGCGAGAAGATCTACGAAGGAGAGAAAAAGCAAAGAAAAGGAAAGAATAAATATGCTTTCAACTCAAGATCTGAACTGCAAGCAAAAGAGGAGTAAACGTGAGTAAGGCCTAACCTGGGGCGGCAGAGTCGCAGAAGGAGAGGTTCGCCGGCGTTTGGACGAGCTTGCTGTAGGCGTAGGGGTCCGTCGACGGTGGGGCGGAGACGAACTTGAAGAAGCTCAATGTCGTGGCCGAGAGAAGGCGCCGCGGAAGTTTTTCCCGCGGTGAAGTCCGGCGGCGTCCGGCGGCGCGCTGGTGAGGGTTTGCTGGGCGGCGGAACTCGAGCGAGCAAAGGAGCGGCGGAGGCGTACGAGCAAGGAGCAGTACTGCGCGAGCGAATGGGGAATGCGAAGAAGAGGAAGGAGAAGGGACGGTTTGACCTTATAAAGAAAAAGAAGTGGGCTAAAAACCGCCGAACCGTAGCGGTTCAGCCGTGGGCCGCGACGGTTCGCCTCGCGTGTAGCCACGTGGCGCGATGATACACGCGCGGAAGAGAAGGGCCACAAGGAGGCACACACGGATCCGGAGAAGTGGTTGGGATCCGCTGCGAAGCATTAATGCGAGCGCGGAAGCCGAACGGAAGTGACCCCTGACACTGGCGCGTCAGTCACAGTGTGCATGTCTCTGTCAGGCGCGGGACCCGATATATTCTCGACTTCGCCGAGGAAGTATTTAATGACCAAGATGCCGGAAGATAAGCTGCCGGAGAGTGCCTTGCAAAGAGAGAAGGCATGAGTCCGGGCAAAGATGCCGGAGCCAAGTTGAGCGCCGGATAGATTAAACCGGTATACAAGAACATGAGAACCTGGCATGGTCTGTTGGATAGAATCCGCCAGACTATACCAGCTTCGGGGACTAATGTTGGGGGGATGACCCCCGGTATGCCAAAGGCATGCCAAACCGGATGGTCTTATCCATCAAGATACCGGTTTAATATTTATACCGGAACTCAAAGATAGGAATTTGGCTAAGTAAGCTAAGCCGGTATCCCCAAGAGGGGTATGCCGGAATCGGGAAGGAAAGATACCGGAGCACCGGAAGGAAGAGCGTGTCGGCTGACTGGTCAAAGATTCCGTCAGGAGCTAAGAGACAAGGATGAGCTAAGCAAAGTAGCTTTAAACGAAGGCCTGAAGACAAAGAAGAGGATGACGGCCAAAGAAGCCGGAGGACGTCAGCCTCCCTGTTTAAAGAAGACCCCGGTGTCATCTATGATTAAAGTAGCTTTATAAAGTATCTTTGTAAAGTAGTTTGTCTAGTCAAAGATCCCATTAGGGTTTCTTGTCCTGTAAGCCACCCTCTCCCCTATATAAGGAGAGGGGGCAGCCTCTTTCATACGCGCGTGACATTAGAGAGAGAACCCTGTAAGCTCAAACTTGTATCATGTGGAGATCAATGAAGATAGTGATCTAGAGCGAGTTCTTCCTTGTGTCTTTCTTCTTCAACCTCTGGCCTTGGCCAAGTTCTTGAGGAAACCATCCGGAAGTTCGTCCCATCTAGTCGCAAACCCTCCCCCGAATCCTCTAGCGTCCATTCGGCCCCAAGATAAGCCATCCTATGGCATCTGAAATAAGAGATATGAAATGATTCTCTTTTATATGAAAATATGCGGTACAGTGTTTAGTTTTTACAAACTTTCATACCTTGCCGCTCAAAGTTTACAATTTGATTGTCCTCAGGAGATGAGGTGCTGCCTCCAGATGTCATGATCTGGTTAGGTGAGGGTGCTCCTTCAGTGTTCAGACCAGCAGTGGCCGTCGGCTCATCAGATGACCCAGCTTCAGGTTCAGTTGTTGCCATTGATCTTGTTGCAATGTTGGATGGTGCAACTTCAGGTATGGATCGCTTCTTCTGTGCAACTATTGCAGAAGAAGCAACTATCTGCAAGCAAAGTAGAGGCTACATTAGTAGGAAACATTTAGCATGTACGTATTTCCTATCATAGTTCAGACATAGTTCCACAGACCTGAGCTGAAGTTTTGCCGACAGTGCGCTGATCCTCATCTGAATGAAGATCATCATCAGCAGTAGCTATCTCTTCTGGATTCGGTTCATACGAAGGGTCCTCTTCGACCTCCTTCTCTTCGCAGTCTGTGTCCTTTAGATTGTTACTAGTTCCTATTTGTACCCCACCATACACTAATGAACGTGCAAAACCAGAGAAATCTTTCTGAAATTTGTGGCCAGGTCCATATCTTTCAGCGAAATTTTTTTCCATGCGTACTATATTTTCTTGCATTTGTTTCTCCTTGGCAAGCTCATATGCCGGCTTGACGGGGTTTTGTGTCTCCGCTGAAATAATCGGAAGAGCGGAGCGTGAACAAAACATAAGAGGGGGCCAATTCCATAGAAAACAGCAAATAATTGTCTTTGCAAAATATTGTACAGCAGCAAATGATTGAAAACATAAGAGTCTACGTATGATGTCGGCGAACAAAACATAAGAGGGGGCATATGCCAGGCTAAGGGACATCATGTGCTTTTAGATATCTACTCGTAACAAATAATTGACACATGAGACTCCCCTCGCACACTGAATTATGCATGTCTGTTGATAGCTGGTTTCAGTCTGTTATTGGACAACTACCACCTCACATGGTGGATACTACCCTTCTGGTTGCTTGGCGGGCTTGGTATGCACGTAATGAGGTTACTCATGATAAGCCACTACCCCCTATTATTGGGTCTCACCGATTTGTGAGTGGATATATCAAGCAGATCGGGGATGTGAAGTCCATTCCTACAGAGAAGTTCAGATATGTGCTGATAGAAGTTCAGATATGTGCTGATAGAAGTTCAGATATGTGCTGATAGAAGTTCAGATATGTGCTGAAATTTGATTTTTGACTTTTGAAAGACATAGATAAACAAAAATTGTGGAAATAAATAGACTGATGAAACAAAGTACATGATTAAAAAAACTTCATTACATTGTTAAGACGTGCATTGCACGTGCAAACTAACTAGTTCCATAGAAAACAGCAAACAATTGTTCTAGATCAAACTCTGCTTCCCTCTGAAACTGAGGAATAAAAGTCTGAAGCAATGTCGTTGTTCACTGTAGCTCGTCAGGCTGTTTTCGGCAACGGCTGGAATTAGTTCAGTTAAGTGTTTCGGCAAACAATTGTCTATGCAAAAGATTGTACAGCAGCGGGATGGCAAAGATTGTATAGCACGGCATGATTGTCTCTGGAATAAAAACGATAAACCCTATACGTATGATGTCGGGATTGGATCTATCAAATATGCAAGATCTAGATATAGGTCAAACGGGCGTGGTAGACATGTAAAACCGATCTCTCGATCGAACCATCCGAAAAACACAACAACAAGCCGATCACCGACAGATTTACCTTGGCGTTTCTTCGAGCTGGGCGCCTTCTTCGGCGTGTGTGCGCGATTTTCCTTCCCCCCGACGTTTCGACGACTGCCGGCCATGGCGACCACCGGCCGGGGAGATAGATGCGAGATGGAAGAACGTCCGGCGAAGACACCGGATCGGGGTGAGCACGAGAGGATGAGGTCGGGGGGTGGGGAGTTAAGATGCTCGTAAATCATGGGGGAGAGGCACGACGTATATAAGGGAGGGCGAAATATTTGATAGGTGGGGTGCGCGGGAGGAGTGGAGGGAACGAAAAATTTGTGTGTTTTGGCAGCCGTCGTACTACAATTTGGAGGGAACAAGTTTTTGCCGTGGAAGAAAAAATATTACTCTGAAAATGGAACTGTACATGTATATTTTAATTAAAAAATACCAGAACATGAATGGGACGCATGAAAAAAATCTAAATTTGGCACCCTCCTTTCGTCCGAAAACCCCTCTTTCGACACATGAATGGAACATGATGGTTTGGTCATGTTTTGGCCATTCCCCCCTCTTTTCGTCCGAAAACCCCCTTTTCGACACATCTACACCATGGGGACACCATGCCACCAACTCAAAAAAATCAAAACCCATAGAAACCAAGGTGTCATATCACAATGTGCACAAGGGTGCCAAATCATGCCCCAATCCATGGTGGTTTGGTGAGTTTTTGGCCATTCCCCCCTCTTTTCGTCCGAAAACCCCTCTTTCGACACATCTACACCATGGGGACACCATGCCACCAACTCCAAAAAATCAAAACCCATAGCAACCAAGGTGTCATATCACAATGTGCACAAGGGTGCCAAATCTTGCCCCAATCCATGGTGGTTTGGTGAGTTTTTGGCCATTCCCCCTCTTTTCGTCCGAAAACCCCTCTTTCGACACATCTACACCATGGGGACACCATGCCACCAACTCCAAAAAATCAAAACCCATAGCAACCAAGGTGGCATATCACAATGTGCACAAGGGTGCCAAATCTTGCCCCAATCCATGGTGGTTTGGTGAGTTTTTGCCCATTCCCCCCTCTTTTCGTCCGAAAACCCCTTTTTCGACACATGTACACCATGGGGACACCATGCCACCAAGTCCAAAAAATCAAAACCCATAGCAACCAAGGTGGCATATCACAATGTGCACAAGGGTGCCAAATCTTGCCCCAATCCATGGAGGTTTGGTCAGTTTTTGCCCATTCCCCCCTCTTTTCGTCCGAAAACCCCTTTTTCGACACATGTACACCATGGGGACACCATGCCACCAAGTCCAAAAAATCAAAACCCATAGAAACCAAGGTGGCATATCACAATGTGAACAAGGGTGCCAAATCTTGCCCCAATCCATGGAGGTTTGGTCAGTTTTTGCCCATTCCCCCTCTTTTCGTCCGAAAACCCCTTTTTCGACACATCTACACCATGGGGACACCATGCCACCAACTCCAAAAAATCAAAACCCATAGCAACCAAGGTGGCATATCACAATGTGCACAAGGGTGCCAAATCTTGCCCCAATCCATGGAGGTTTGGTCAGTTTTTGCCCATTCCCCCTCTTTTCGTCCGAAAACCCCCTTTCGACACATCTACACCATGGGGACACCATGCCACCAACTCCAAAAAATCAAAACCCATAGCAACCAAGGTGGAATATCACAATGTGAACAAGGGTGCCAAATCTTGCCCCAATCCATGGAGGTTTGGTCAGTTTTTGCCCATTCCCCCCTCTTTTCGTCCGAAAACCCCTTTTTCGACACATCTACACCATGGGGACACCATGCCACCAACTCCAAAAAATCAAAACCCATAGCAACCAAGGTGGCATATCACAATGTGCACAAGGGTGCCAAATCTTGCCCCAATCCATGGAGGTTTGGTCAGTTTTTGCCCATTCCCCCTCTTTTCGTCCGAAAACCCCTTTTTCGACACATCTACACCATGGGGACACCATGCCACCAACTCCAAAAAATCAAAACCCATAGCAACCAAGGTGGCATATCACAATGTGAACAAGGGTGCCAAATCTTGCCCCAATCCATGGTGGTTTGGTGAGTTTTTGCCCATTCCCCCCTCTTTTCGTCCGAAAACCCCTTTTTCGACACATCTACACCATGGGGACACCATGTGTAACGCCCCAACTTTTGCAACCTTGTTTGTTTGTCCAGAATGCAAAAATCAGGGGGAACAAAAAAAATTTAAGTTTTGCTTGTGCTGCCATTTGTTGGATTTAAATGTGGTCTGACTTTGTTGATGAGTGATGTTTGATGAATAGTGCTAGTGAAGTACCTCAACCCACATATTCATATCTCAAGAAAAACACTCATGCTATGGCCACTCTTGTATTACCTTAACCTCCTCTCTTCAAGAGTGTTTGAACTTTCTGACAAAACACAAAACCTCTTTTGTTTTGTCATATGACTCTTAGTCTTAATTCAAAAGATCTTGTCAAAAATCTTTTCTTTTAGAATTGGCTATGGTCACCTCAGATCATAGTATCATAAAAAGTGTTTCTAAAGTTGTTTTGTTTTGACACAAAGTATTTGCCTCATGAATTACCCTTACTTGGTGTGCCTTCCAATTTTATAAAAAAAGCTTTTATATGAAGTTTTGGTTTCCTAAAAATAAAATGTGGTGATCCACATTTTATTTCACTTCACCCATGGGTCACTCAACCCTTTCTAAAACCCTCTCTTGTTTCCCAACAATTTCAAATGAGATTTCTTATTTAGTTTAAACCAAATAAAGGCCATAGATACCAAACTAAATCTAAGACTATTTTATCTATGATCAAATATCCAGGGCATTGAAGTTGCCATTAATCCATCTCTTAGATCCATCGTTAACATCACTATTCCGTTTGGCCATGATCTTGGTAGATGATCATTTGGCGAACACATGATTATTATCCACTTGCATCTCTACCCTCCAAGATCATCCAACTCTACTCAAGATTCATTCTTGGCCTAACCATCTAATGTCTTAATCACCTTCTCCATGTCATCTTGTCCAGATCCCACTCTTAGAACCTGATCCTTAAGAAATTAAAACAAGTCATCACCTATGAAAATCAGACTATATGCCCTATGGTAATGATCCAAATTTCAAATTTGGAGTTTCCTCCAAATTTCCTAAAAACCCTATTCTTCCCTACCTTAGCTTCAAAAACTATTATTTTCTGTTGTCAAACTATTTTCAAAACTTTTTCTCAAATAAAACTAGGAAATGTTGATGATATGTTGTATCACAAGATTCTCCATTCAAAAATAATTTCTAGAAAATTATTTTCTTTATCCTACTTTCATATTTACCAAAATACATGTTAATGGTGTATATGCCATTTCTTGCACTTGTTATTATCCATTAAACCGAAAAAATACTATGCTTTGTTATCCAAGTAGACCTTTTTTCAAAGTACCATCTTATCTCCTTTAAAAATTTAAAATACTATTTTGTATAAAATTTCACCCGAACTTGGACCAATTCACATTTGATGAATCAAAATCAATGCCTTTAATTCGAAAATTTAAATAAGATCTTCAACACACCAACCACATCTCCATGATCCATTCTTTACATCACCACATTGGACTCATGATTTGATATAGTATGCCATCTTAATCAGCATTGTTATTATTTTGTCAATTCCATCTATATCTCTAAACCTTTGCTACCATCTTAAAGGTCATCATAGTGATGCACCATCTTGTGCTTTGGATCTTGGTGGCATGCATTGTTTAGAGGAGTCTCTTATAGCATCTTTGGCTTGGCAACAGTAAGTGGGCATGCATTGTATGCCATGCAAGGCATCCATGCACCACTTTTTCCATCCCTCTTTCTCATTCTTTCTCTTTGCAATGGATCATCGTCGACCCTTCCTGACCTCTGTACCATCCATCCCATTCTCTGGTTGTCCCTTGCTAGCTTGCCGCATTGCTACAGTGCTCTCACCTTGGCATTTTCCTGTTGGAAAGCATATGGGAGGGAGTTACGGAGGCAATATCTTGCAAGATTGGGCTCCCTCTCTCACTCCTTAAATTTTCCACTCATCACGACCCCAACCCCTTCTAGGACTTGCCGGATCACCATCACGACCTCACTCTCCTTGTACTTGTCCCTTGTGCTGGAACGCTGGACACACCAACGACGTGACAAGAGCGCCCCCGCCACCCTCCTGTCCCCTTCTCGTCTCTTCCCAAGACCGCACGGGACACGCCTATCATCCTCTCTCGTCGTGTGCTCGCTCCCAAGGAAAAGCCTCTCTGTCTCGACTCGGACGAGCTCGCTGATCACCGCGCCATCCATGCCGACCACGTTCCGTGCCCGCTGCCCCGATCAATAAAACCCGAACCCGAGCCCTTCTCCACCCTTCCCCGGCTCACTCCACTCCTCACACCTCGCCGCATCTTTCGAGGCATTGTAGAACGACCTGCTCGCTCCTTCCTCGCCAACGGAGAAGAAGACCGAGCCGACGCTTGACCGTCATGCATGTCGCCGTGCACGCCGTGGCCGTGGCTGCCGTATTTCTCAGTCCCTATCTCTCGTTTCGTTCCTTTCGCATCTCGAAGCTCACCTCTCCGCCTCTTCCCGGCCGGTCTCGCTAAGAGCCGCCGCCGAGCCCGATGTTTCGTCGCCGCGGTAGTGCGCCGGCCGTGTCGCCCGTCGCAGGAGCGCGCCTGGACGTCGCATGCATGCTTCATCGTCCAGAGCGTGCCCGATCCGCTGCCGCCACCACCGCGCCGATCTCCCGTCGCGATCCCGTCGTCTCGAGCTGCCCCGCACCGTCGCCGAGCCCGCCGCAGACCGCGAACCATGGCGAAATTGCGCCAACGTCCGGTCCTCACTTCATATCCACGCACCCGCGGCGGCCGAACTCCACGCACTCTCGCGTCTCGCCGTTGCGCTGGACCGTCCTTAGAGAACGCCGGAAGGTCACGAGATGAGCTCGGTCCGTGCATGCGCGGCGCTCGGTCACGTGGGCACCCGGACCGCGGCCGGGAGAACCACTCAGCCACCAGGAGCCAAACCGAACACGCATACCTGCATTCGCGACACCACGGTAGGCCTCCGTCCGCCTCCACGGCTCCAACTCGCTCTCGTCATCGACCAAGCCGCCGAGAGCCACAGCACGCTGAGCCACCGCATCGCTTCGCCGGCGTCCTCCGCCTCGCCCCGGCTGTCTTCTTCGTCGCCCTCGACCTCTGCCGTGAGCTCTTCCTCCTCCGTCGCCAGATGCGGGACGCGCCCGTTTGCGCCGTCGCCTCACCGCTCCGCTCGCGGCGGGATCGCCGGCGTCGGACAACCTTGTCCGCTCCGTCGTCAGCGAGCCCGCCTCCACACCCGAGTCGCGCCGATGATGTGCCCCGGCTCCCGACTCTCTGCGCAACGCCGCCGCCGCGACAGCCCTCCCAGCCCTCGTCCGCCGTCGTAGCTAGGTCGCGCACGCGCGCCTCGTTTCGAGCCATCGCGGAAGAAATCGGCGCCACCGTTGGATCGCATGCAACGGCTGCATGCCGTGTTCCACGGACCCGCACGCCAGCGTGGCCATCCCCACGGTGTGGCACGGTTCAAGCGTGCTCTCCAGTCCACGGAGTTGGGCCAGCCTCGCGACGGATCCGGCTGTCCGGTTTGTCCGTGCCCTTTTCTTTTTCTTTTCCTCGAAAGTAAAAACCCTGCCGTAATTGTGTTAGGTTTTAATGCACTAAAAATTCTTGAATGCTTAAATTGAGTGATTCAAATCGGATGCTCCCGAATAAATTACAAACCCATAAACTTGCATGCATGTAATTTACTTGTTTATTTATTTGCCGGTATTTATAATGCCGAAATGTTGCTGTTTTAGTATAAATATGATTGCAGTTTGTGAAACTTATATGGTTAATTTATTAGAAAGTAGATCCAAAATTCTCCTCCTGTGTATGCAGGATCTTTCTAGTTTTAAAAGGTTTAAAATCATATCTAACCGGAGGGACTTGTGTGATTTTAATTGAAAAATAAAATCATTTTGGAATAAAAACCAACTCTCAGGATTATTACTCATTGGGCTTGTGTGAGGAATATTTTTGTGAACTCTAAATTATTTCTAGGATTTTTTGAAAACAGAACAGATCCCTTTTTAACATATAAATTGTGATAATTATTTTATAGCTCATAAAAATGCCAAACCAGTTTTGGTGGATCACATATTTCAGTACCTATTTGTTGGCATACTTTGTACTGGTTATGTATGCTTTGATGTTTGTTTGTTTTTAAAATGGATTGCTCTAGTTTCGCATTGCTTAAATGTTTAAAAATAGTTGAAAACTTGTTTGTCTATGATTCCATAGCATGTGTGTTCTATATGTTAATACCTTCCAAAGATATGTTGCATGCATTTTTGTGAGCAACATAAAGATTCAGGTGATTTATTTAGTCCCTAAGTCATTTCTGTTTTATAAAAATCATAACTTTTGTTTTAAAACCCAAATTTAGTGAATCCAATTTCTGTAGCTTTATAAAATAAAGATTTACTCTCTGGGATTTTACCAAAAATTTGTGTGCATTATTAAGAGTGGCTTGTTAAATTGATGCTGTTGCTTATTTTACCCATAGGGAAATTGTGTTGTTTATGTTTAAAATGCTTTTCAATGAACCTTGGCACCAGACCCCTACTGGTGGTTTCCAAAGGTCATTAGCCACCTTTGATTGTGTAGATTATGATTTGTTATGAGGCAGAGCCTTTTTAGCAAAATAATTATTTTGCCCTAGGTGTTATTATTTGATGTGTTTAGTGTCTCTGATTTAGTGGTTGGCTGTTGTGTGTTGTTGTGTGGTTTGATGCTATGCCTAGGGATTGATTGCCTTCTCTTTTATTTTGCGACGTTAGAATGCGAGTACTATCGGAGAAGAAGGAGAGGATCTCGGTGAGGATCTCGAAGAGGAAGGAAGAGCAGATGGTTCGTGAAGAAGAAGTCCAGGGACAAATAAGCCAACCAAGGCAAGCCACCTCTTGATGCATACCTTATCCTAATTGTCTTACTCTTGCATTATTACATGTTTTATAAATTGCATGTCTTTTATTATTTATGTGAGTGGTTGGACTCGGAGTTTTATTATTCCACCCTTACGGGTGCTGCCCTCATTGATACCTACTGGACAATCGGTACGATTTGGTGTTTAACATATCCCTCTCTTTGTCGCCGCTTTTCAAATAAAGTTGGACTATAGGTTGGGAGCCCTTTGGAAAAAGATTTGGAAAAGGTTTTAAAGAAAATGAGTTCTTTGAAAACCTTGGAATGGGGCAACCCTGCCCAAGTGGAAATTTTATGAAAAGATTTAAATGAGGAAAATTGTTTTCGAAAACCTTTGTTGACTGAGTACACAACCGGACCTAGCCAGTACAACCACATTACCCTTTAGTGGGACGGGGCGTAGCGTAGTAGTTTGTCTCGCCTTAGTTTGGGTCCTGCAAGTGTAGTGGCAGTCCGACCATGGACGCTTCGACCGGGGTTCTTCCCATGAGAAGGGACGCAACCCATTTGCCTGTTTAGGTACGCGGGGTACAACTTATGAGCTCCCATTGAAAGATGCCTAAGTGGTTGGATGGCATTCCGGAGGGTCGGGTGTCGGGGACTTTGCAACTCCTGGGTAAACGGCATCCCGGACTCTGGTGTTGGGAGGTACAACTCATTCGGCATGTCTTAGGCTAAGGCGAGCAAGCGAAAAACTACGATCGGTTATCCGAGCCTCGCGTTTTGACGCTTGGTGAACCAGGGATGATCCCGGCGGATTTATCGGATCTTGTGGGGAAAGTGTACAACCTCTGCAGAGTGTAAATCTATTCGAATAGCCGTGTCCGCGGTTATGGACGTGGGAATGGAAGTGCTGGCATTAAAGAGAGTTTTGGTTTATAAAAGTGTTTTCTCAAAAATGTTTCGGGAAAATGATGCCAGTGGGACTGGTGGAAATGTACCTGGGAGGTACGGTGGAAAGTTGGAAAAGTGTTTTGGTCATTATGATGGCCGGAAAGGAAAATGGGTCATCCTTACCTATTAGTCTTAAATAAAATTGTTTTCAAAAAGGTTTTAACAAAGATAGGATGTCATACTCTCGAGAGAAGCAATCTCTCGCTCCTTGTGACCCTAGTTTAGTGCATGCTCCTTGCTACTGCCAAATATGCATATCCTTTACTTCTCTCTAAGGTGGTTTGCGAGTACAATTCATAATGTACTCATGGCTTTGTCCCTGGCTATTTACTTGGCCAGACTTGGTGGAGTTCGACATATGAAGAAGGAGTTGACGACGTCTATGCGAGCGAACGCTTCCCGCCCGCTGCCTGTAGGGTTATGGCATGACTTGGGCCATGCGAACGTTTCGTCTGAAGTATTTCCGCTGTGTGATTGTTGATCTCCTGCCATTGCGGCTCTTATGTAAGTATTGGTCGTGTGACCTATTGCAATCTTTTTATTTGGTACGTAATGGATGATGTATCTGATACCAGTTCGCTTATGCCTTCACGACACACTCATCATGGGATCGTGAATGTGTATGCATAACGGGTGTTTCGGACAGCTAGTCCGGGGCCCCACAGAGCTGGTATCAGAGCCATCCTGACTGTAGGAGACCTTAGTTAGCATGGACGTTTAGGACAATAATACTTTGGTAAAATATTTACAAAACTTATTTTCCTAAGTAACTAGAAGCTTAGCTTCTATCTTCTTATCCTTTCAAAAACTTCTCATTCTTACCTCGCTCTCTGATTTCCAAAGATTTGAAAATTCTGATTCTACTATCTCATCATCTTCAAACTACATATTGGACGATGTCCCCAACTCAGACCCGAGACTAATCCATTGATCCATCCTTCAGGAAGCCCCAGAATTCTCCAACACAGCTATTGAAGATTGGATCGATAATAGGGATAATAAGATCATGTCTTTGGTTGTCACCAAAGTCTGTCAAGGAGTTGACCTTGTCCCCTTGGACTTGCACTTTGCAGTCGTCAGATCAAGTCCTCGCCTCTGACTAGTAATTTTTAGGCCAGCCACAAGAAGTTATCAACAGGAGCTCAACAGCTACCCCTTGACCTCACGTCCCTATGTTGAGACCAAGAAGACTACGCAGTTTTCTCCCCACCTCAACATCGACGACTCAACACCAAACCCGTTCACCACCACCTTCTCCGAGGATCCATGTAGAAGCCTATATCAGCAAGATGCAGACGTTCACGTCTCCACCAACCCAAGCCTATAGGAAGGATAAGACAAACTCAATTGCTCGATTGAGCTACCCTGCGTACAGGCATCCCTGGGTACTTAGTACCTCGATTGGTTTTCATGATTGCTTGTGGTTCTAATTTGCTGCTTGAATGCTTGTGATTGCTTGTTGAATGAATGTTTGTTTGGGCCTTCGCTGGAAAACCCTTGTTGGTGCTAACCTTGTCTAGGAAACCCCTAAGTTGTTTTTCTTTGCATCCGCTCAAGTTCCTAGTAGATATTTTAACGTAGTTGGCGAAGTAAATGGGAAACCCAATTCTAAACCGGCAACCGCAGATGCAACCCTGTTTTCCCGAAATTGCCAACTCTAACACTATATTCAACTCAAGATGCCCTGCGATGCCAACGAAGCGAAGCCGGTACCTTCAAGATCGACCGCAACCCCGAGAGAAGATAGAACCCTGCTAATCATAAAGAAACCTTTTAAAAACCCAACCTTAGGATACCGTCACCCAGCTAACAGCCAAGCGACAAGTGGTATCGAAGCCAAGTTACTACCAAGGTCCATCTGTCCTCATAAAGTGAAGCCTCTGAAGACAATTCAAGACTCAAGATTTGATGTACAAATGGAGCACCAACCCTAAAGCTGAAGACTTTTTCGACGAGTACTTTTATGTGAAGACCCACCAGGAGTTCCGCTGACTCACTAACTTAACAGCGCCACAAAGTGGTAAACACCTTGTGTGCATCTTGGAGCTACGGACTGCACTTCGCCCCTGAAGATTCTTCAACTCAAGACGGGAGATCGATGACTTCTTCAAAAGCGCCCGACAGGCCCCCTGGCTATAACTCTGAGTTTTCCCGAACCCCCAATGAACAATCTTAAGGGTGGAAGACTTCGTCTTCCACTAAAATTTAAAACTAACCTAAAAACTTTCAACCCTTCAAAGCACCGTTAGGATGATCTAACTCTCCAAGGATCGTGGACCCCTCTAGTATCGCTGGGAAGCTACAGATCTAACACCTACTGGAGAAGTCAACCTCTTCACGAAGCTCCCTCGACGGAATCTACCGTGTCTCTCCGAAGCTGAAGTTTTGACTTTCCGACAATGACACGCCACAGAGGATGAAGTCTAACTTAATTTAACTTCTAACAACTTCTCTAGTACTACGCTTAGTAATCTCGGGACGAGATTATTTTAAGGGTGGAAGATCTGTAACACCCCAACTTTTGCAACCTTGTTTGTTTGTCCAGAGTGCAAAAATCAGGGGGAACAAAAACTTTTTAAGTCTTGGTTGTGCTGTCATGTGTTTGGTTGACATGTGTCTGACTCTGTTTGATGAGTGATGTTTGGAATAATGTTAAGTGAAGTACCTCAACCCACATCTTCTTATCTCGAGAAAACACTCATGCTATGGCCACTCTTGTATCACCTTAATCTCCTCTCTTCAAAAATATTTGAACCTTATGTCATATAACAAAAACTGTTTTATTTTGTCGCATGACTCAAAATTTAAATTCAAAAGATCTTGCCAAACACCTTTTATTCTAAAGTGGCTATGGCCACCTCAGATCATAGTATCATAAAAAGTGTTTCTAAAGTTGTTTTGTTTTACACAAAGTATTTGCCTCATGAATTACCCTTACTTGGTGTGCCTTCCAATTTTATAAAAAAAAGCTTTTATATGAAGTTTTGGTTTCCTAAAAATAAAATGTGGTGATCCATATTTTATTTCACTTCACCCATGGGTCACTCAACCCTTTCTAAAACCCTCTCTTGTTTCCCAACAATTTCAAATGAGATTTCTTATTTAGTTTAAACCAAATAAAGGCCATAGATACCAAACTAAATCTAAGACTATTTTATCTATGATCAAATATCCAGGGCATTGAAGTTGCCATTAATCCATCTCTTAGATCCATCAGTTAACATCACTATTCCGTTTGGCCATGATCTTGGTAGATGATCATTTGGCGAACACATGATTATTATCCACTTGCATCTCTACCCCTCCAAGATCATCCAACTCTACTCAAGATTCATTCTTGGCCTAACCATCTAATGTCTTAATCACCTTCTCCATGTCATCTTGTCCGATCCCACTCTTAGAACCTGATCCTTAAGAAATTAAAACAAGTCATCACCTATGAAAATCAGTACTATATGCCCTATGGTAATGATCCAAATTTCAAATTTGGAGTTTCCCTCCAAATTTCCTAAAAACCCTATTCTTCCCTACCTTAGCTTCAAAAACTATTATTTTCTGTCAAACTATTTTCAAAACTTTTTCTCAAATAAAACTAGGAAATGTTGATGATATGTTGTATCACAGTATCTCCATTCAAAAATAATTTCTAGAAAATTATTTTCTTTATCCTACTTTCATATTTACCAAAATACATGTTAATGGTGTATATGCCATTTCTTGTGACCGGTTATTATCCATTAAAACTGAAAAAAATACTATGCTTTGTTATCCAAGTAGACCTTTTTTTCAAAGTACCATCTTATCTCCTTTAAAAATTTAAAATACTATTTTGTATAAAATTTCACCCGAACTTGGACCAATTCACATTTGATGAATCAAAATCAATGCCTTTAATTCGAAAATTTAAATAAGATCTTCAACACACCAACCACATCTCCATGATCCATTCTTTACCATCACCACATTGGACTCATGATTTGATATAGTATGCCATCTTAATCAGCATTGTTATTATTTTGTCAATTCCATCTATATCTCTAAACCTTTGCTACCATCTTAAAGGTCATCATAGTGATGCACCATCTTGTGCTTTGGATCTTGGTGGCATGCATTGTTTAGAGGAGTCTCTTATAGCATCTTTGGCTTGGCAAATAAGTGGTCGGCATGCATTGTATGCCATGCAAGGCATCCATGCACCACTTTTTCCATCCCTCTTTCTCATTCTTTCTCTTTGCAATGGATCATCGTCGACCCTTCCCTTGACCTCCGTACCATCCATCCCATTCTCTGGTTGTCCCTTGCTAGCTTGCCGCATTGCTACTGCTCTCACCTTGGCATTTTCCTGTTGGAAAGCATATGGGAGGGAGTTACGGGAGGCAATATCTTGCAAAGATTGGGCTCCCTCTCTCACTCCTTAAATTTTCCACTCATCTACCGACCCCAACCCCCTTCTAGGACTTGTCGGATCACCATCACGACCTCACTCCTCCCTTGTACTTGTCCCTTGTGCTTGGAACGCGCTGGACACACCAACGACGTGACAAGAGCGCCCCCCCGCCACCCTCCTGTCCCCCTTCTTCGTCTCTTCCCAAGACCGCACCAGGGACACGCCCTATCATCCTCTCTCTGTCGTGTGCTCGCTCCCAAGGAAAAGCCTCTCCTGTCTCTCGACTCGGACGAGCTCGCTGATCACCGCGCCTATCCATGCCGACCACGTTCCCGTGCCCCGCTGCCCGTCAATAAAACCCGAACCCGAGCCCTTCTCCACCCTTCCCTGGCTCACCCACTCCTCACACCTCGCTGCATCTTTCTGAGGCATTGTAGAACGACCTCGCTCGCTCCCTTCTCGCCAACGGAGAAGAAGACCGAGCCGATGCTTGACCGTCATGCATGTCGCCGTGCACGCCGTGGCCGTGGCTGCCGTATTTCTCAGTCCCTCTCTCCGTTGCCCTTTCGCATCTCAGTGAAGCCTCACCTCCGCCCTTCCTGGCTGGTCCTCGCCAGGCGCCGCCGCCGAGCCCGACGTTTTCGTCGCTGCGAGTAGTGCGCTCGGCCGTGTCGCCCGTCGCGAGCGCGCCCGGACGTCTGCATGCATGCTTCATCGTCCGAGCAGCGGCTCGATCCGCTGCCGCCACCACTGCGCCGATCTCCGCGCGATCCCGTCGTCCTCGAGCTGCCCCGCACCGTCGCCGAGTTCGCCGCAGCACCGCGAACCATGGCGAAATCTGCGTCAACGTCCGGTCCTCACCATATCCACGCCGCACCCTGCAGCGGCCGAACCTCCACTGCACCTCCGCGTCCTCGCCGTTGCGCCAGACCGTCCGTAGAGAACGCCGGAAGGTCACAGTAGACAGAGCTCGGTCCGTGCATGCGCGGCGCTCGGTCACGTGGGCACCCGGCACCGTCGGCCGGGAGAACCACCAGCTGCCTCGTGCAGCCAAATCGAACTTCTGCATACCTGCATCGTCGACGACCACCGTGCAGTAGGCCTCCGTCCGCCTCCACGGCTCCAACTCGCTCTCGTCATCGACCAAGCTGCCGAGAGCCACGAGCACGCCTGAGCCACCGCATCGCTTCGTCGGCGTCCTCCGCCCGCCTCGGCGTCTTCTTCGTCCTCGACCCCCGTCTCGGTGAGCTCTCTCCTCCTCCGTCGCCAGTACGTGGACGCGCCGCCCGTTTCGCGCCGTCGCCATCAAGCTCCGCCGCGGCAGGACTGCCGGCGTCCGGACAACCTTGTCCGCTCCGTCGTCCGCGAGCCCGCCTCCACACCCGAGTCGCGCAGATGATGTGCCCCCGAGCCCCGACTCTCCGCAACGCCGCGCCCGCGACAGCCCCCTGAGCCCTCGCTCCACCGTCGTAGCTAGGTCGCGCACAGCGCCGCCCGTTTCGAGCCATCGCGGAAGAAATCGGCGCCGACCGTTGGATCTGCATGCAACGGCTGCATGCCGTGTTCCACGGGACCCCGCACGCCAGCGTGGCCATCCCCGTCGTGGCACGGTTCAAACGTGCTCTCCCGCGCGTCCGCGGCGGGAGTTGGGCCAGCCTGCGACGGATCCGGCTGGTCCGGTCGGTTTTGTCCCGTGCCCTTTTTCTTTTCTTTTTCCTGGAAAGTAAAAACCCTGCCAGAATTGTGTTAGGTTTTAATTCACTAAAAATTCTTGAATGCTTAAAATTGAGTGATTCAAATTACTGGATGCTCCCGAATAAATTACAAACCACATAAACTTGCATGCATGTAATTTACTTGTTTATTTATTTACTGGTATTTATAATGCTGAAATGTTGCTGTTTTAGTATAAATATGATTGTGGTAGTTCTGTGAAACTTTTTGCAGTATGGTTAATTTATTTAGAAAGTAGATCCAAATATCTAAATTTTGGCATAGGTTGTGTATGCAGGATCTTTCTAGTTTTTAAAAGGTTTAAAAATCTATATCTGACCAGTAGGGACTTGTGTGATTTTTAATTTGAAAAATAAAATCATTTTTGAATAAAAACCAACTCTCAGTGATTATTATCATATTGGGCTTGCTTTGTGCCAGAGGGAATATTTTTGTGAACTCTAAATTATTTTAGGATTTTTTGAAAACAGAACAGATCCTTTTTAGCATATAAATTGTGATAATTATTTTATAGCTCATAAAAATGCCAAACCAGTTTTGGTGGATCACATATTTCAGTACCTATTTGTTGGCATACTTTGTACTGGTTATGTATGCTTTGATGTTTGTTTGTTTTTAAAATGGATTGCTCTAGTTTCTGCATTGCTTAAATGTTTAAAAATAGTTGAAAACTTGTTTGTCTATGATTCCAGTGCATGTGTGTTCTATATGTTAATACCTTCCAGTAGATATGTTGCATGCATTTTTGTGAGCAACATAAAGATTCAGGTGATTTATTTAGTCCCTAAGTCATTTCTGGTTTTATAAAAATCATAACTTTTGTTTTAAAAACCTAAATTTAGTGAATCCAATTTCTGTAGCTTTATAAAATAAAGATTTACTCTCTGGGATTTTACTAAAAAAAATTGTGCATTATTCTGGAGTGGCTTGTTAAATTGACGCTAGTGCTTATTTTACCCATGGGGAAATTGTGTTGTTTATGTTTAAAATGCTTTTTAATGAACCTTGGCACCAGACCCCTACTGGTGGTTTCCAAAGGTCATTAGCCACCTTTGATTGTGTAGATTATGATTTGTTGTGAGGCAGAGCCTTTTTAGCAAAATAACCATTTTGCCCTAGGTGTTGTTATCTGTTGTGTTTAGTGTCTCTGATTTAGTGGTTTGCTGTTATGTGTTGTTGTGTGGTTTGGTGCTATGCCTAGGGATTGATTGCCTTCTCTTTTATTTTGCGACGTTAGAATGCGAGTACTATCGGAGAAGAAGGAGAGGATCTCGGTGAGGATCTCGAAGAGGAAGGAAGAGCAGATGGTTCGTGAAGAAGAAGTCCAGGGACAAATAAGCCAACCAAGGCAAGCCACCTCTTGATGCATACCTTATCCTAATTGTCTTACTCTTGCATTATTACATGTTTTATAAATTGCATGTCTTTTATTATTTATGTGAGTGGTTGTAGCCACTCGGAGTTTTATTATTCCACCCTTACGGGTGCTGCCCCTCATTGATACCTACTGGACAATCCTGGCTACGATTTGGTGTTTAACACCTTGTCCTCTCTTTGTCACCGCTTTTCAAATAAAGTTGGACTATAGGTTGGGAGCCCTTTGGAAAAGGAATTTGGAAAAGGTTTTAAAGAAAATGAGTTCTTTGAAAACCTTGGAATGGGGCAACCCTGCTCAAGTGGAAATTTTATGAAAAGGTTTTGAGAAAGATGATGCTGAAGGAAAATGAGGAATTGTTTTCGAAAACCTTTTGTTGACTGAGTACATCACCGGACCTAGCCAGTACAACCACATTACCCTTTAGTGGGACGGGGCGTAGCGTAGTAGTTTGTCTCGCCTTAGTTTGGGTCCTGCAAGTGTAGTGGCAGTCCGACCATGGACGCTTCGACCGGGGTTCTTCCCATGAGAAGGGACGCAACCCATTTGCCTGTTTAGGTACGCGGGGTACAACTTATGAGCTCCCATTGAAAGATGCCTAAGTGGTTGGATGGCATTCCGGAGGGTCGGGTGTCGGGGACTTTGCAACTCCTGGGTAAACGGCATCCCGGACTCTGGTGTTGGGAGGTACAACTCATTCGGCATGTCTTAGGCTAAGGCGAGCAAGCGAAAAACTACGATCGGTTATCCGAGCCTCGCGTTTTGACGCTTGGTGAACCAGGGATGATCCCGGCGGATTTATCGGATCTTGTGGGGAAAGTGTACAACCTCTGCAGAGTGTAAATCTATTCGAATAGCCGTGTCCGCGGCAATGGACGTGGGAAAGGAAGTGCTGAGTATCAAAGGGAGTTTTGGTTTATAAAAGTGTTTTCTCCAAAGGGTTTGGAAAAGGATACCAGTGGGACTGGTGGAAATGTACCTGGGAGGTATGGTGGAAAGTTGGTAAATTTGTTTTGGTCAATATGATGGCCGGAAAGGAAAATGGGTCATCCTTACCTATTAGTCTTAAAATAAAATTGTTTTCAAAAAGGTTTTAACAAAGATATACAGATGTCATACTCTCGAGAGAATCAATCTCTCGCTCCTTGTAACCCTAGTTTAGTGCCTGCTCCTTGCTACTGCCAAATATGCATATCCTTTACTTCTCTCTTAGGTGGTTTGCGAGTACAATTCATAATGTACTCATGGCTTTGTCCCTGGCTATTTACTTGGCCAGACTTGGTGGAGTTCGACAGATGAAGAAGGAGTTGACGACGTCTATGCGAGCCTTCCCAGTCAGTTGCCTGTAGGGTTATGGCATGACTTGGGCCATGCGAGCGTTTTCGTTTGAAGTATTTCCGCTGTGTGATTGCTGATCTCCTGCCATTGCTACTCTTATGTAAGTATTGGTCGTGTGACCTATTGCAATCTTTTTATTCGGTACTGTAATGGATGATGTATCTTGATACCAGTTCGGTTATGCCTTCACGACACACTGATCATGGGATCGTGAATGTGTATGCATAACGGGTGTTTCAGACAGCTAGTCCGGGGCCCCACACCATGCCACCAACTCCAAAAAATCAAAACCCATATCAACCAAGGTGGCATATCACAATGTGCACAAGGGTGCCAAATCTTGCTCCAATCCATGGTGGTTTGGTGAGTTTTTGGCCATTCCCCCCTCTTTTCGTTCGAAAACCCCCTTTCGACACATCTGCACCATGGGGACACCATGCCACCAACTCCAAAAAATCAAAACCCATAGCAACCAAGGTGTCATATCACAATGTGCACAAGGGTGCCAAATCTTGCCCCAATCCATGGTGGTTTGGTGAGTTTTTGGCCATTCCCCCTCTTTTCGTCCGAAAACCCCCTTTTCGACACATCTACACCATGGGGACACCATGCCACCAACTCCAAAAAATCAAAACCCATAGCAACCAAGGTGGCATATCACAATGTGCACAAGGGTGCCAAATCTTGCCCCAATCCATGGTGGTTTGGTGAGTTTTTCGCCATTCCCCCTCTTTTCGTCCGAAAACCCCCTTTTCGACACATCTACACCATGGGGACACCATGCCACCAACTCCAAAAAATCAAAACCCATAGCAACCAAGGTGGCATATCACAATGTGCACAAGGGTGCCAAATCTTGCCCCAATCCATGGAGGTTTGGTCAGTTTTTGCCCATTCCCCCTCTTTTCGTCCGAAAACCCCTTTTTCGACACATGTACACCATGAGGACACCATGCCACCAAGTCCAAAAAATCAAAACCCATAGCAACCAAGGTGGCATATCACAATGTGCACAAGGGTGCCAAATCTTGCCCCAATCCATGGTGGTTTGGTGAGTTTTTGGCCATTCCCCCCTCTTTTCGACACATGTACACCATGGGGACCTAGGTTTGACCTAACACTCAAAATTCCAGCCCTAATCATGGTATGAAATTCTTAGATATTTGAAAGAATTTGAAAAAATTTGAAAGGAAACGTTTGTAAACAAATATCCTTCACTATGTGTGATCACTAATTCGTATTTAAAATATTTTATAGTTTTTAATACCCATACTGAAAATTCTGTGCCTGCCCATCCGTCATGCGTGGGACCCATGTCAAAGTAATGGGAAAGTGGACTACATGCACGAATCCACGTTTTCACACGCACGCGTCACACAGAGGAACCCAAACGGCAGCACTTACTGTATATCCATCGGCCCCATCGTCTCTCCCACCCGCAACTTCTATTCCCCAATCTCTGGCGAAAAACCCTGCTTGCACCTCCTCGAGCGCACCACCAACCTCCCCTTCCACCGAAGATCCCGAAGATGAAGCGTGTTCGCGGAGACGAGCCGGAGGCGAGTGCGGTCGTCAACGTCGACAGAGGCGAAGGCGATGCTCCGGCAGTAGTCGACGCCGCGGAGGCGGGATCTTCTTCCGGAACTAGAGCCGCTCTTCGCCGCGCCGTGACCGTGGAGGGCTCCGCCCAACCGGCCGTGGTCGCCGTCGCTGATGAGGCCAAGGGAGACGTCCTCGCTCCCGCGGCAGAAGCAGATGACCAGGGCTTCGATCCGAATGACCCGTACTACCGCCACTCCAGGCAGTACCGCGAGCTATATGGCCCCAGAGAGTGCGACGAGTTCGAAGAGGAGGCCTCCGACAACTGCAGCGAGGTACTATACTATTCCGATCGATCCCCTGTTTTTCTTGATCTTACTGTTCACCTTAGGGTTTGCTCATAGGATAGATTGGTTTGCCCTGTCTGCTACTTCTTGTACAAATTGATGATTGTGGGGTTCTTAATCATCTGATTTGTGGTTCGTAGTTAGTAGATTTGTAATATTTGATGCACATCTTGATTCAACTGTACGAAAGTATCAACCAAATGATTTATGGTACCATGAATATTCATGCATGTTTCAAATTAGTAGATGACACTTGTCTTAATTAGGTCATGATTCCTTGTGTTTGATTATGATTACAAGAATTATATTATAGGTACTATTAATTGATCTGATCCATGGATTTTATAATCACCATTTGTCTTAAACTGGTGCTTATTTATACGATGAAACCATAGTGTGTACATCATTTTTATTTAGGAAACAAATGAATGATCAGATGCATGTAAATTATGACCACCATTTTTCTTGAATTCCTGCTTATTGACGTGATGAATCCATATTGTTTTATGAATCAGTACATCTTCAGGGAACAAATGATTGATCCCTGATCCATGAAATTTATAATCACCATTTTCTCTTAAATTGGTGGTTAGTTATATTACTGAAATAATGATTGGACTACCCATGAACAATTTGTGACAACAGTTTAAATTGGTGCTTATTTTTATTAGTGAACTAATTATCTATGGTTGGATCTGGATCATAAATGTTGATTCTACATGATGATTAATTCTTAGTAATGTTCATAAAAAATATTTAATGCTTGAATTGTATTTCAGTTAATTTCCTTCTCTCACTTCTTCTTTACTTTCAAATTCGCAGGAAGACTCTGAGGACATTGGCAGCGACAAGGAGGACCGGGACCGGAAGAGCCGCTTCGTTCTGAAGAAGCTGAAGACTGGCCAGATCCCTTTCCGCCGGGACGGTAAGCCTAATTGCCCATTCTGCGGCAGGGTTTTCCCGAAGGATATTGAGAGTCTGATCCAGCACGCGACGGGAGTTGGAAAAGGTAGCGCGCACAAGCACAAGGCTGCTAGCAAGGCGAAGCACGCTGCCTTTGGCAAGTTCCTCAG
Organism: Lolium multiflorum; assembly: GCA_030979885.1. Classification (NCBI taxonomy): domain Eukaryota; kingdom Viridiplantae; phylum Streptophyta; class Magnoliopsida; order Poales; family Poaceae; genus Lolium; species Lolium multiflorum. The sequence continues at coordinate 35,809,692 of CM061753.1, forward strand.
GGACTACGTCAAGACTGGCCTCATCCCGCTCGTCGGTCCAGCTGTTGGCCCTCATGTTGTCCACTAAATTTAGTTTCTGTTTAGTTGTTCCCCTGGAGGTTCATGGTTAAACTATGTCATGTTTCAAAGACTATGTTCTACTTTTGTTATTTGGAACCTGGGCAATCATACCCAGTTGTTTAAGACTATGTCATGTTTATATGTTGTTTGCTCTTGCAGAAGCATTACTGCTGCACATGTTATCTCTTTTTTCATGTTGATGCACGCTGCATTTGTGTAGATGTTTTATTATGTAGCTAAGCAAGTTTCGAGTTAATTTCGACTACCAATGTTTGGCTACAGCAGAGTTGTGTAGATTACATATCCCTTTGTCCCACAAGTTTACTACTTTTATGTCTCCTTGTTTCGACTTGTAGTTGCTGTTGTTAGTTTCAAGTTTTGTTTTCATAAATAGAATCTGTGTTGGTAATCAGCAAAATTGAAACCTCACAGGACAATTTGGAGGATGTGGTGCTCGAATAATAGTGGAAATGCGATATTATTTTTTACATGCATAATATATAGAAAATAACTAGATCTCTAAATCGATGCATATGAAGCTACATATATATTCTTGGTCATAATACCCTTATCTAAACGGGATGGATGCATGGCTTCACGTCGTCGTCGCTTTCATCGTCACTATCTTCGTCCGTCTGAGTAGTAGTACCTCCTGCACATTGTTCCGTCGAACACCTTCACTGTGAGCACATCATCGCCTTCATATTTGAAGTGTACGAACCAGCCGAAATCCACACCATGCGCGATGGCGAATTTCTCCCAGCCCTTGTCGAGGTACATCCGGCCTTGTCCGTCAAATAGGACCTCCACGGTCCAGAGACGAGGACCGCAGTCAGCTGCTCGCAGATACACCTTAGCTGGCTCCTGGCCGTCAAGATAGTCTGCAAATTTTTTTGGTAGTTCCTGCAAAGAGATCGAGCGCCGATCGTTTCAAATTAAAGGTTTTTTAAAACATGCCCATAATTAATCACATGCATCATATATGTGGGAACGCGTACATACCTTCTTGACCAAAGGGTCTTCATAGACGATGATGAAGAACTCCTCTATGATCAATGGCAGTGTTGACGGTGGTGGTGGCAATGATGATGATCCCCTTCCCCTTCCCCTTCCCCTTCCCCTTCCGGTCCGCGTCCGAGACGTGGAAGCCATGGCAATGGATCAACTGTATGTGAACAAAGAAGAGAGAGGCAGAACCTATTGACAGAAGGGATGGCCGTGTGGGTGTTTATAAGGGAGAGATGACCGTTGTAGGTGTTTACACAATAAAATAAGGAGGAGATGACCGTTGTGGGGGTTTACACAATAAATTATGGAGGAGAAGACCGTTGTGGGGGTATATATCTCAACTAAAAAGTAATGCGGACTATCTTGACGGAAATTGAACAAATGGGTACAACAAATCGTTGATGGTTTATCTTTTTTGCGTGAAGAGTTGTGTAGATTACATATCCCTTTGTCCCACAAGTTTAGTACTTTTATGTCTCCTTTTTTCGACTTGTAGTTGCTGTTGTTAGTTTCAAGTTTTGTTTTCATAAATACAATCTGTGTTGGTAATCAGCAAAATTGAAACCTCACAGTACAATTGTTGACATTTCATGGCAAAATATTTACTTATATATAGTAAAAACCAACTAGCAAAAAGCATCTACAGTTTGAAAAGAACTGAGTACTAGCCAAAAGCACCTCACGCAGGAGGGAGACCAAACCAAAAGATCAGGTGGTCATGCAGCATCAAGGACTCTGTCGACCACGATCTTGCGGTAGAGCTCGTAAGAGACCCAAGCATCAATGGCTGCATAGTCGATGTTCATATTTGGAAGTGGGAAGTCCCCCCACAGTCTGTGCCGATGGTGGTGGAACTTCTTCTTCATATCACCGTAAGATGAATCAATGAGTCTGGCTGCCATGGTAGCCATGCCAGCCCTCGGATGACCAGTGTACTTGAAGTACTCGTCCTGGAGATAGACGTAGTACTGATACGTCCAATTTGCATCACTATTTTGTATCATAATTTGCTGTTATTCATTGATATATCTCATATTGGGACATAATACTTATGTTATTTCATCTATTTTGCATGTTTCATCATTATTGGAGGATCAAGCACCGGAGCCAGGATTCTGCTGGAAAAAGCACCGTCAGAACGCAATATTTCGGAAGATCAACTGTGGAAGGAAATTTCACGTAAATTCCTATTTTTCCGATGACGGAGGGAGCCGAAGGGGAAGAAGAGGGGACCAAGGTGGGCCCAGACCATAGGCGGCGCGCCCATGGCCCGGCCGCGCCACCTTGTGGTCCTGGGGGCCCCACAACCCTTTCGCCTCCTTTTCGCGTACTCCTCTCGTCCCGAAACCTAAGCCACGAGAGGACCTCACGAGGGTTACACCGCCTCGCGGGGCGGAGAACACCAGAGAGAAAAGAGCTCTCCGGCGGGCAGGAATGGGAAATTCCCTCCCGGAGGGGGAAATCGACGCCATCGCCATCGTCATCGAGCGGACATCATCTCCATCATCATCATCATCATCATCTCCACCATCTACACCGCCATCACCACCGCTGCACCTCGTCACCGCTGTAACAATTTGGGTTGGATCTTGATTGTTTGATAGGGGAAACTCTCCCGGTGTTATTCTCTACTTGTTGTAGATGCTATTGAGTGAAACCATTGAACCAAGGTTTATGTTCAGATTGTTATTCATCATCATATCACCTCTGATTGTATTCCATATGATGTCCCGTGAGTAGTTCGTTTAGTTCTTGAGGACATGGGTGAAGTCTAAATGCTAGTAGTGAATTATGGTTGAGTAATATTCAATGTTATGATATTTAAGTTGTGGTGTTATTCTTCTAGTGGTGTCGTGTGAACGTCGACTACACGACACTTCACCATTTATGGGCCTAGGGAGTGCATCTTGTATTCGGTTGCATTGCGGGGTTGCCGGAGTGACAGAAACCTAAGCCCCGTTAGTATATCGATGCAAGAGGGATCGTAGGATCTCAGAGTTTAAGGCTGTGGTTAGATTTATCTTAATTACTTTCTTGTAGTTGCGGATGCTTGCAAGGGGTATAATCACAAGTATGTATTAGTCCTAGGAAGGGCGGTGCATTAGCATAGGTTCACCCACACAACACTTATCAAAACAATGAAGATTATTTAGCTACATGAAGCGAAAGCACTAGACTAAAATCCCCGTGTGTCCTCAAGAACGTTTGGTCATTATAAGTAAACAAACCGGCTTGTCCTTTGTGCTAAAAAGGATTGGGCCACTCGCTGCAATTATTTCTCTCGCATTTTACTTACTCGTACTTTATTCATCTATTACATCAAAACCCCTTGAATACTTGTTTGTGAGCATTTACAGTGAATCCTTCATCGAAACTGCTGCCAACACCTTCTGCTCCTCGTTGGGATCGACATTCTTACTTATCGAAGATACTACGATACACCCCTATACTTGTGGGTCATCAAGACTATTTTCTGGCGCCGTTGCCGGGGAGTGAAGCGCTATTGGTAAGTGGAATTGGTAAGGAAAACCTTTACTGTTTGTGCTGATTTTATTTCTGCCTGCTGCTATAAGTCATTATGGAGAGATCTTCTCTTCAATTTCTATTTGGGAAATCTACTACTACTGCAACGGTAGTGGATGAAGCGCCAGGTGAGGAAGTAGTACCATATAAAATACCTATGAAAATTATTGAACGTGTTATGGATAACCGCTATGAAGGGGATGGAACTGTCCATCCTGGTGATCATTTATTGTTTTTGCATGAATTATGCGGGTTATTCAAATGTGCAGGTATTTCTATGAATGAAGTTAGAAAGAAACTATTCACTATATCGCTGTCTGGTAAAGCGGCGCACTGGTATAAATTGCTGAAGAATGGTGATTCTATTGATTGGGAGGACATTGTGCCTTTATTTTATTCCAAATTTTATCCTCCAAGTGAAATTCACAAAGATCGGAACCGCATATATAATTTCTGGCCTCATGATGGAGAGAGTATTGCCCAAGCTTGGGGAGATTGAAGTCTTTAATGCTCAAATGCCCCATTCATGAGCTTCCTGGTAATGTTATTATTGATAATTTCTATGCAAGACTTTCTTTTCAAGACAAGACCTTGTTGGATACTTCTTGTTCTGGATCATTTACACGCAACAAAGAAGAGTTTAAAAGGGACCTTCTTGATCGGATCCAAGAAAATACTGAAGGATGGGAGAACGACAAAGATAGAGAATCAGGTATAATTTATGATTATAAATGCATTGAAACTTTTATGGATACTGATAAATTTCGTAATATGAGTGCTACATATGGTCTTGATTCTCAAGTTGTTGCAAATCTTTATAAAGCTTTTGCCTCTCATTATGAACTGCCTAAGAAGAATTTTGATAAGTATCATGAACCGTATAAAGATAAAGTTGATTCATCTGTAAACAAATGTGTAGTGGTTGAAACTGTTGATAATGTTATTCCTGAAGCTTATATTGAAAAAACTCCTTTCCCTGCTAAAATGAAGGAGTACTCTATCATATCTAGTGCGGTTAATAAAAGTGAAAAGAAACCTAAAGAACCTGAAGAACAAATTAAAATTGAACCTGCTGTTGCAATAGTTAAAGATCTTGTGACTGAAAATGTGGAGGATGGTCATATTATTTTCTGTGAAGATGCTTCTAATATTGTTTCACATCCTAATAAACCCAAACAAGTTAGTGTTCCTATGCTATCTGTTAGAATTGGTGATCATTGCTATTATGGTTTATGTGATATTGGTGCAAGTGTTAGTGCTATTCCTTATGAGCTTTACACGGAGATTATGCACGAAATTGGTTCTTGTGAACTTGAAGATATTGATGTGGTTATTCATCTGGCTAATAGAGAAACTATTTCTCCAATTGGTATTGTTCGAGATGTGGAAGTTCTATGTGGTAAGATTAAATATCCTGCTGACTTTTTGGTACTTGGTTCTGCTGCTAGTGATCATTGTCCTATCATTTTTGGTAGACCTTTTCTAAATACTTGTGGAGCTATTATAGATTGTAAGAAAGAGAAAATTTTGACTAGATTTGCTGGTGAACCTTATGAATTTAACTTTTCTAAATTTACCAAAACTCCTTATAAAGCTGACTTGCCTAGTAATGATTTTAAAATGGAGCAGTGTGCATCTATTGTTCTTGTTCCTAATAATCCTTTGCAGCAACATTTGGAGAATAGCGAAAGTGAAGCTTTTAGGAAAGAAAGAGATGAGCTTGAGGAAATTTTTCTTCGCCAACCTATTCTCAAGCATGATTTACCGGTGGAAGATTTGGGTACAACACCGCCACCAAAGGAAGATCCTGTTTTCGATTTAAAGCCTTTACCTGATAATCTTAAATATGCTCATATTGATGATAAGAAAATATATCCTGTTATTATTAGTTCTAAGCTTTCAGAGATTGAGGAAGAAAGGTTATTGGAAATATTGAAGAAACACCGAGGAGCTATTGGCTATACTCTTGATGATTTGAAAGGGATTTCTCCTTCTATTTGCCAACATGCTATCAATATGGAAGATGATGCAAAGCCTGTTGTTGAACATCAACGTCGTCTAATTCCGAAGATGAAAGAGGTGGTAAGGAACGAGGTATTAAAACTTCTTGAAGCTGGTATTATATATCCTATTGCTGATAGTAGATGGGTTAGTCCTGTGCATTGTGTTCCTAAGAAAGGAGGAATGACCGTTGTGCCTAATGATAATGATGAGCTTATTCCTCAAAGAATAGTTGTAGGGTATAGAATGTGCATTGATTTTCGAAAAGTTAATAAAGTTACTAAGAAAGATCATTACCCTTTACCCTTTATTGATCAAATGCTAGAAAGGTTATCTAAAAATACTCATTTTTGCTTTCTTGATGGTTATTCTGGGTTTTCACAAATTGTTGTTAAAGCTAAAGATCAAGAGAAAACCACGTTTACTTGTCCTTATGGAACTTATGCTTATAGGCGTATGCCTTTTGGTTTATGTAATGCTCCTGCTACTTTTCAAAGATGCATGTCTGCTATTTTTCATGGTTTTTGCGAAAGTATTGTAGAGGTGTTCATGGATGATTTTTCTGTCTATGGGAATTCTTTTGATAATTGCTTGCGAAACCTCGATAAAGTTTTGCAGAGATGTGAAGAAACTAACCTTGTTCTTAATTGGGAGAAATGCCACTTTATGGTTAATGAAGGAATTGTATTGGGACATAAAATTTCCGAGAGAGGTATTGAAGTTGATAGAGCTAAAGTTGAAGCAATTGAGAAGATGCCCTATCCGAGGGATGTTAAAGGTATTCGTAGTGTTCTTGGTCATGCTGGGTTTTATAGGAGATTTATTAAAGATTTCTCTAAAATTTCAAAGCCTCTTACTAATCTTCTTCAAAAAGATGTACCTTTTGTTTTTGATGATGATTGTAAGGAAGCTTTTGAAACTCTAAAGAAAGCCTTAACAACTGCTCCTGTAGTTGAACCTCCTGATTGGAATTTGCCTTTTGAAATTATGTGTGATGCTAGTGATTTTGCTGTAGGCGCTGTTCTTGGACAACGGGTAGATAAAAAATTAAATGTTATTCATTATGCTAGTAAGACTCTTGATGCTGCTCAAAGAAATTATGCTACAACTGAAAAGGAATTGTTAGCTGTAGTCTTTGCTTGTGACAAGTTTAGACCCTATATTGTTGATTCAAAAGTCACCATTCATACTGATCATGCTGCAATTAGATACCTTATGACAAAGAAAGATGCTAAGCCAAGGCTTATTAGATGGGTACTTCTTTTGCAAGAATTTGATTTACATATTATAGATAGGAAAGGTGCTGATAATCCTGTTGCTGATAATTTGTCTAGATTGGAAAATATTGCTTATGATCCTGTTCCTGTTAATGATAGTTTTCCAAATGAACAATTGGCTGTAATAAAGGTGAGCTCGCGAGAGAGCCCTTGGTATGCAGATTATGCTAACTTTATTGTTTCCAAGTATTTGCCTCCAACCTTTTCAGCTCAGCAAAGGAGGAAATTCTTTTATGACTTGAGGCATTATTTTTGGGATGACCCACACTTATATAAAGAAGGAGTGGATGGTATTATGCGAAGATGTGTTCCTGAATATGAACAACAGGAGATATTGAGTAAATGTCATGGTAGTGTTTATGGAGGACATCACGCTGGAGATAGAACCGCGCAAAAGGTTCTACAATCAGGTTTTTATTGGCCAACACTTTTCAAAGATGCAAGGAAGTTTATCTTATCTTGTGATGAATGTCAAAGAGTTGGTAATATCTCTAGACGCAATGAAATGCCTATGAATTATACTCTTGTTATTGAACCGTTCGATTGTTGGGGATTCGACTTCATGGGTCCTTTCCCTTCTTCAGAAGGTAACACTCATATACTTGTCGTTGTTGATTATGTTACTAAATGGGTAGAAGCTATACCTACAAAGAGTGCTGATGGTGAGACCTCTATAAAAATGCTTGTAGATGTTATATTTCCTAGATTTGGAATACCTAGATATATTATGACTGATGGAGGTTCTCATTTTATTCATGGAGGTTTTAGAAAAACTCTTGCTAAGTATGGTATTAATCATAGAATTGCTTCCGCTTATCACCCTCAAACTAGTGGTCAAGTAGAATTATCAAATAGAGAGATTAAAGCTATCTTGGGAAAGACTGTTAATAAATCTAGAAAGAATTGGGCTAGTAAATTGAAAGAAGCACTATGGGCTTATAGAACTGCTTATAAAAATCCTATGGGAATGTCACCTTATAAAATGGTTTATGGAAAAGCTTGTCATTTACCTTTAGAACTAGAGCACAAAGCTTATTGGGCTGTTAGAGAACTAAATAAAGATCCGAAACTAGCCGGTAATAAGAGGTTGTTGCAATTAAGTTCTCTAGATGAATGGAGAAGTGAAGCTTATGAAAATGCTAAACTCTTTAAAGAAAAAGTTAAGAAATGGCATGATAGAAGGATTATCAAAAGAGAGTTTAATATTGGGGATAAAGTCCTATTGTATCGGTCTCGTCTCAGATTCTTTGCAGGGAAATTACTCTCGAAATGGGAAGGACCATATGTTGTTGAGGAGGTGTATCGTTCAGGAGCAATTAAAATTAGCTCTCTCCAAGGCAATGCCACACAAGTGGTGAATGGACAAAGACTCAAGCATTATATCTCGGGTGATTCTTATAATGTTGATGTTGATATTATTCAAGTGGAAACACCGGAGGCTTTCATCAAAGGACAAATTGACAGTCCGCCAGAACTCGACTTTGAATAGGTAACAGTACAGGTAATAAAAAGTCCGCGTTTACCTTTCCGAACAATATTTTTGCTGTTTTTGGAAAATATGAAAAATTACGGAATCGAAACGGAGTGGAAAAGACGCGCGAGGGCCCGTCACCATAGGCCGGCGCGGGCCCCACCCTGGCCGCGCCGACCTATGGGGACAGCCCCTCGTCGTCCCTTTTCCACTCGTTTTCGGCCTGGAACCTTCCTTTTATCGTAAAAATATTTGCTATATAATCCCCCGGACCCCTGGAGGTCCGTATATCGTTTTCTCGTCGTGTTTTGTTTCGAGCTGTTTTCTGCCAGATTTGTTTTGATCTAGAAGCACCATGGTCTCCAACAACAAGGACAAGGGACCTTTGAAGGAAGATATTCAAGACCCGGAACTGAAGGAAGAAGACGCAAGTGAGGATGAGGAAGAAGTGGAGGAAGCTCCGCGAGTACACCAGCGTGCCACCGTTGCAAGTATTGGCGTGATATCAAATCCATCCAACACCAAGAGGAGTGCACGAATCGCTACCGGAGGAGCGGTTCCACGTCATTACTTGGCTCCAAGGACATCTTCTCCGAGCAATTACAACCCTTACCGCAATCTAATCTACGATCGTCAAACTGAAAGGACCCCCAAGGTAGTGTTGCCAAGTGGTTGGGATATAGATCGTTCTAACATTGCAGGAGAGATGAAATCTGAAGCTGAAGGATGGGGGAACAACTCTAGGAGTTGGGATTCACCACCTGACATGATTATGAGCCGCGTTGAGCACAACTCGGAACTGATTCGCAACCTCACCTATGAGATTGAAGATTTAAAGGAGCTTGTTAAGAAGCTTGTCGAGAGGAATCCATCACCATCATCACCGAAGGAGTAATTCATCATCGGTATTGGCATCCCCTTGGTTTGTTCCAAGCTTGGGGGAGTGCCGCGGTATCACATCATCACTACCTTTATCTTTTACTATCAAGTAGTGTCATATCATGAGTAGGGAAGTTATCATATGGAATAGTATGCAATGTGGAAGTATCTCTCTTAGTTGGTTATCTATGTATCCGTTGGTGTGAGTTATCGTTATGGAATATTAATGAGAAGTCTTATCATTTACTTTTTGCACACCTTATTTTAGTTTGCAATCTCCATTATATGATTACTCTTGACATAAGTATTGATATCACTTTGGGAGCATCAAGTAAATCTATTTGGTTTTGGCAAACTTAGCATTGGTCAATAGCAACAACACCCTGATGTTTAAATAAAAGAGAGAAATACACTTAGATATACTACTCTATTATCTCTATGCTAATGAGTTTAGTATTCTGAAGTTAAAATTGCTTGTGCTTATGAGAAAGATGCATGATTGTTCTATCATATGTATATTTGTTTGTTTCCCTCAACCTTTATGCTTGCTATCAAACCTTGCTAGCCAAAGACCTGTATCGAGAGGAGATGCTTCTCATACATCCATAACCTTAGACCAAACCTATGCCATTTGTGTCCACCATACCTACCTATTACATGGTATTTTCTGCCATTCCAAGTAAATACTTCATGTGCTACCTTTAAATTATTCAAACTACTACTCCTTATTTGTGTCAATGTTCTATAGCTCATGAGGAAGTATGTGGTGTTTTATCTTTCAATCTTGTTGGGCGGACTTTCACCAATGGACTAGTGGCACATCCGCTTATCCAATAATTTTGCAATAAGAGCTGGCAACGGGGTTCCCAGCCCCAATTAATAACTTTCATTAATAATTCTCTTCACATGTTTTGCTCTGATTTATCAGTAAGCAACTTAATTTTGCAATAGACACTCCTCCATGGTATGTGAATGTTGGAAGGCACCCGAGGATTCGGTTAGCCATGGATTGTGAAAGCCAAGGTTGGGGGAGTGTCATCCTTAATAAAACTAAAATACATGTGTAAACAAAAGAGAAGGGGGATGATCTACCTTGCTGGTAGAGATGCCGTCCCTCATGGGAGCCGCTCTTGGAAGGTTCGTTTGGCAAGGGGTTAGAGTGCCCGCTACCATTCGTTGACAACAACAAACACCGCTCAAAATCTTACTTTTATGCTCTTTATATGATTTCAAAACTTGAAAAGCTCTAGCACATGATTTAATCCCTGCTTCCCTCTGCGAAGGGCCTATCTTTTACTTTTATGTTGAGTCAGTAAACCTATTTCTCTCTATCTCAAGCAAGCAATTGAGTTGTTGTGAACCAATCATTTATGCTATGATTCAGTTGATCATGTCTTTTATACTTTCTTGTTTAGTACCAATTTTATCTGAATGAATATGACTTTGAAGTTATCAATGATTATGAGGAGATTGTTATGCTTGAATATGAAAGCCCAGCTATAAAATTCTTATATGAAAGCTTTGCTTAGAAGTACAATCCGTTAGTAGTTCTCTGACCAAGAACAAAGTTTGCCATCACCAACTATGATTTCTCATGCACCTTTACTTGTGATTTCTCTTTACTTATTTCAAGATGAGTTATATGAGGAAGTTGTTTACTAGAATATCTTGTGTGAATGAATATGATGCTTCTTGTCCGTATTTTATTTATCGACTCTTCACTCCATAAACATGTGGTCTTGTTTATCGAGCTCAGTTTCGCTTGGGGACAAGCGAGGTCTAAGCTTGGGGGAGTTGATACGTCCAATTTGCATCACTATTTTGTATCATAATTTGCTGTTATTCATTGATATATCTCATATTGGGACACAATACTTATGTTATTTCATCTATTTTGCATGTTTCATCATTATTGGAGGATCAAGCACCGGAGCCAGGATTCTGCTGGAAAAAGCACCGTCAGAACGCAATATTTCGGAAGATCAACTGTGGAAGGAAATTTCACGTAAATTCCTATTTTTCCAGATGACGGAGGGAGCCAGAAGGGGAAGAAGAGGGGACCCAAGGTGGGCCAGACCATAGGCGGCGCGGCCCATGGCTGGCCGCGCCACCTTGTGGTCTGGGGGCCCCACAACCCTTTTCGCCTCTTTTCTTCGCGTACTCCTTCGTCCCGAAAACCTAAGCCACAGAGAGGACCTCACGAAGGGTTACAGCCGCCTGCGGGGTGGAGAACACCAGAGAGAAAAGAGCTCTCCGGCGGGCAGGAATCCGCCGGGGAAATTCCCTCCCGGAGGGGGAAATCGACGCCATCGCCATCGTCATCGAGCGGGACATCATCTCCATCATCATCATCATCATCTCCACCATCTACACCGCCATCACCACCGCTGCACCTCGTCACCGCTGTAACAATTTGGGTTGGATCTTGATTGTTTGATAGGGGAAACTCTCCCGGTGTTATTCTCTACTTGTTGTAGATGCTATTGAGTGAAACCATTGAACCAAGATTTATGTTCAGATTGTTATTCATCATCATATCACCTCTGATTGTATTCCATATGATGTCCCGTGAGTAGTTCGTTTAGTTCTTGAGGACATGGGTGAAGTCTAAATGCTAGTAGTGAATTATGGTTGAGTAATATTCAATGTTATGATATTTAAGTTGTGGTGTTATTCTTCTAGTGGTGTCGTGTGAACGTCGACTACACGACACTTCACCATTTATGGGCCTAGGGGAGTGCATCTTGTATTCGGTTGCTAATTGCGGGGTTGCCGGAGTGACAGAAACCTAAGCCCCCGTTAGTATATCGATGCAAGAGGGATCGCAGGATCTCAGAGTTTAAGGCTGTGGTTAGATTTATCTTAATTACTTTCTTGTAGTTGCGGATGCTTGCAAGGGGTATAATCACAAGTATGTATTAGTCCTAGGAAGGGCGGTGCATTAGCATAGGTTCACCCACACAACACTTATCAAAACAATGAAGATTATTTAGCTACATGAAGCGAAAGCACTAGACTAAAATCCCCGTGTGTCCTCAAGAACATTTGGTCATTATAAGTAAACAAACCGGCTTGTCCTTTGTGCTAAAAGGATTGGGCCGTTGCAATTATTTCTCTCGCATTTTACTTACTCGTACTTTATTCATCTATTACATCAAAACCCCTTGAATACTTGTTTGTGAGCATTTACAGTGAATCCTTCATCGAAACTGCTGTCAACACCTTCTGCTCCTCGTTGGGATCGACATTCTTACTTATCGAAGATACTACGATACACCCCTATACTTGTGGGTCATCAAGTACTCAGGAGGAATCTGCATGTGCCATGACCTCCACAGAACTTTCGTGTCACCACGGATGTCAACACTCGCAAACGTGATTCCTTCTCGAAAGAAATCGCAGATAGCCGGAGCGTCCCACCGGGCAGCACTGCAGTAAACAAAGTAATGTACTAGTCACAGATCGAGCATATGAACTAGGAAACAAATTGGGGATCAAGTAATGTAAAAAGGAAGTCACAGATCGACCATATGAACTAGTCAATCAAATGAGGAATCAAGAAAACTAAAAAGGAGTCACAGATCGAGCATATGAACTAGTCAATCGTACGACGAATCAAGTAAACTAAGTAGCAAATATGCAAGAACCTACATAGGAGACGAAGATGAAACAAATTAATAAATCGGGAACAATGTCTAGCAGATTTAGATCGGGAATGTACTGATATTCGGGAACAATGTCTAGCAGTTGTAGATCGGGAATGTACTGATTTTCGGGAACAATGTGTAACGAGAGTCGAAGAGAGACACAACGGCGGAAACTAAAAAACCCCAATCGAAAGATTCAAAAAGGGGATTAGTTCTTACGCTGCGTAGTGGAACACCAGCACATGTCGACGCATGCAGAGTTGAACCACGGCGATCTTCTTCTCGTCCTCGGCTCGATGGTTGGTGTACTCGAAGTCGAGGCCCACGAACTTGTGCTCCTCCTCCTTGAGCCACTCCGTGTACATGTCGAGGACGCGGCGCACTTGCCAGGGGTCGTTGGTGTAGACGACTTCCAGTTCCTGGCCGTCGTGGATGTGGACTACGCGCGTGCTGGACCAGTAGTACACTTCCTGCTCATCCATGTCCATGGCGACGCGGCGGCGGGAGACGAGGACAGTGAGGGAGCGGAGACGACGAGAAGTGGGAAACCAGGAAGCGGTGCGAATATTGAGACGGTAGGGGAGGGGGAAGGGGATAAAAATCATCCCCATTAATTACTCCGTGCGAATATTGAGACGCGTAGACGACGAGAATATTGACGCGGGTCTTGACTTCTGACGTGGAGTCCAACTGACCAGTGGGGCCTGCGCATTCGATCGTGTTGTCACGTCAAAACCCAGCACCGCCCATTTGCCCTCCTCTTGACCTACCGAAATTTACTCCACGATATAACTGGCCATCATATCACGACCTCCTTCAGCCGCCGCCAGATCTCGCCACGTCTCTCGCCGCCACAGCTCGCCACGTCTCTCGCCGGCGAGACTTGTAAGACTCTCGCTCCGCGTCGAGACCAAGGATGGCGCCTACTAGTGGAGTAAGTAAATAAAATGTACGTCTCGCGATCGATCGTTGTTTCCGATTTGTAATCTTTCTTCATATTTTTTGCAGTGTCCAGTTTGCTTTGACAAGAAGGGGATGTGCGGCGGAGGGGGAGTCACGTTAGGTTTTTTCGTGCAAACACTACAAGAGGGTTTTGAGGAGAAGACGGTACATGCGCTTATAAGTTTAAAATTCATTCAGATGTTTTATTAATTCACCGCCACATCAAAGTTTAACACGTGATCCTAGTAGTTATTGCTAGTTTAGTACTATTATTCAGATGTGTGTAATAATTGTTCTTCACCATATGTATTAACCGCTTATTTATGGTTGAGTTTTAGGATAGTTGTGATAACTTTTACGTTCATATGAGTTTTACGATAGTTGTAGCTGTTAGAGATAGAGGTATCGGTAGAAGTTCAGATATGTGCTCATAGAAGTTCAGTCCTATACCGATAGAAGTTCAGATATGTTCTGATAGAAGTTCAGATATGTGCTGATAGAAGTCCTAGATACATACGATGTATTACTTGCGCAACAATGTACCTCCCCTATATATTAATGAGATCTGAGAATAGTTAACTTACTTTTGTATTAACTCTACTGAATTTAGGTCATCCCTTGCTACTATAGACCGTATTTCCTTCAGAAGTATGGTGTCCAGACCTCCGACAGGACAACTTTTGAAGTTGCACTTAGAACCAAAGATGGCCATGCATTTGTTGTTAATGTTACCAACAGAGCTGGCAGAACCTATATCAACGGAAGATTTTGGAACGAATTTGCTAGAGTGTACAATTTTAAGGTTGGCATGGAGTTAATTTTCAGAATTAACTCATCTGGTCAGGATACTCTTGTAATAACTGGAACTGAACCACTAATCCATCCAGGTAATTTTCCACCTTTGGACAGAATGATTGATCATATTAATTATTCCATATTAAGTCAGTTATTTTAATTATGCAGCTTACTACCAGTTGTCCCGTACGAAGCGTGACATTGTTGACTCGCTCAGTACTACTGATGGAACAATGATAAATTGGAGGATGATGCATACCGTCATTCTTCAGGTGGACAACTTGGACTACCTTGTTGAGTACCACAATGCTGGAGATTATGATCAAGGAGCACTAGTTGTCCCAATGCTGCATACTCTGAATTGGACAAACAGCGAAAATTACAACAAACACGTGGTAAGCAGTAGATCATATCATTTCATTAACTTTGCGACCTACATTACGTACAACTGTTTAACTAAACTATGTCTCTACTGTTGGAACAGAAAATCCCTAGCCGTTTGGTTCCTAAAGATATGGAACAATATGGTGCAATCAGTATTGTGTGCCATCCCAGTACTTTGGTGCGTGCGTCCTACGCAATTTCTTCTGACGATGGTCGTCTCTGCGTCAGTGGGTGGAAGGAGTTCATGGACAAGGAAAAGCACCTTGAGATGGGTGACAAGATGTTGTTCTTGCTTTACCTGGGAAATGCAGGGGTTTACTTGTTTGCTACCCATGTGCCTGAAATCGATCTGGAGTAACTAGTCAGTGATTCATGGTGCCCGTGAGTCCAACTATGCAGCCCCTTTAGGTTTAAATTAAGTTGTAAAACTCTTTATGCGATTGTCGATTTTGCTTGTGTTAAAACAATAGTTAGTCATATCGTGCTGCTGGTTGTAATCGTGTCAAGTGTCGATTAATTAAAACCATTGTCCAAGTTATGGTACCGAACATATAAATAAGAACATTTCAAATGTTTGGAACAAAACATATAGTTGTATGTATGCATTACATGTTTCTATCAATCAACATCACTATCTTCTTCTGAATTTTTTCCCTCGTCATCATGTATGTTCTCTTCCAATATGAGACTCTCTTCCTCATTCTGTAGTTCATCTTCGCTCATATCCATGTCAACATTGGGACTATCTTCCCCATTCTCTAGTTCACGAATTGTACGAGCATCATGAATACGTACAACTTCATCAGCACGATGATCATCCTCCTCTGCTTCCACCTCTGCTTCCTCGTCTAGGTCGACAACATCATGAAATGTATGGTCGACTGAACCTTCATCCTCCTGGTATGCGTCTTCATTCCGTACAAATGCATCATCGTTACCATCTTCTAATTCTGGAACGTCGTACACGTGTCTATGGCTGAACTTCTGCACCACTTTCCACGGATCACCAAACTTTGTATCCTCCAAATAGAAGCATGTTTCAGCTTGACTGGCCAATATGAATGGTGAATTCTTGAACCATAGGACAGAAGTGTTAACGCTTTTAAAATAACCATCATCTTTTATCTTGGAACCCCTGCTCGCAAGGTCGAACCAGTCGCAACGAAACAAGTACACGGTGTAGAACAGCAGCAAGTTTTCCCTTAAGTGGATCACCCAAGGTTTATCGAACTCAGGGAGGAAGAGGTCAAAGATATCCCTCTCATGCAACCCTGCAACCACAAAGCAAGAAGTCTCTTGTGTCCCCAACACACCAAATAGGTGCACTAGTTCGGCGAAGAGATAGTGAAATACAGGTGGTATGAATATATATGAGCAGTAGCAACGGTGCCAGAAAATAGCTTGCTGGCGTGTAGTTGATGGTGGTAGTATTGCAGCAGTAGTAACACAGTAAAACAGTAAACAAGCAGTAGTAACTCAGCAGTATTTAGGAACAAGGCCTAGGGATTACACTTTCACTAGTGGACACTCTCAACATTGATCACATAACAGAATAGATAAATGCATACTCTACACTTTTGTTGGATGATGAACACATTGCGTAGGATTACACGAACCCTCAATGCCGGAGTTAACAAGCTCCACAATAATGCTCATGTTTAAGTAACCTTAAGTGTAAGATAGATCAAAACGACTAAACCAAGTACTAGCATAGCATGCACACTGTCACCTTCATGCATATGTAGGAGGAATAGATCACATCAATATTATCATAGCAATAGTTAACTTCGCAATCTACAAGAGATCATGATCATAGCATAAACCAAGTACTAACACGGTGCACGCACTGTCACCTTTGCACACATGCAGGAGGAATAAAACTACTTTAATAACACATCACTAGAGTAGCACATAGATAAATTGTGATACAAACACATTGCAATCATCAAGAGATATAAATAAGCACTTCACTACGCTCTTCAACAGTGAATAAGTACTTCGTGAAATATAGCCTAAGAGACCCACACGGTGCACACACTGTCACCTTTACACACGTGGGACAAGGAGTCTCCGGAGATCACATAAGTAAAACCCACTTGACTAGCATAATGACATCTAGATTACAAGCATCATCATATGAATCTCAATCATGTAAGGCAGCTCATGAGATTATTGTATTGAACTACATAGGAGAGAGATGAACCACATAGCTACCGGTACAGCCCCGAGCCTCGATGGAGAACTACTCCTCCTCATGGGAGCAGCAGCGGTGATGAAGATGGCGGTGGAGATGGCAGCGGTGTCGATGGAGAAGCCTTCCGGGGCACTTCCCCGCCCGGCAGGGGGAACAGAGACTCCTGTCCCCCAGATCTTGGCTTCGCGATGACGGCGGCTGGAAGGTTTCTCGTGGGTTTCGTCGTACGCCTTAGGGTTTTCGCGACGGAGGCTTTATATAGGCGAAGAGGCGGCGCAGAGGGCTGACAGGGGGGCCACACCATAGGGCGGCGCGCCCCCTCTGGCCGCGCTAGGATCATCTGGGGCCCTGTGGCCCCTCTCCGGTTCTCGTGTGTTCGGATGGTTCCGGAAAAATAGGAACTGGGTCTTGATTTCGTCCGATTCCGAGAATATTTCGTTACTAGGATTTCTGAAACCAAAAACAGCAGAAAACAGGAACTGCACTTCGGCATCTTGTTAATAGGTTAGTTCCAGAAAATGCATAAATATGACATATAATGTGTATAAAACATGTAGGTATCATCAATAAAGTGGCATGGAACATAAGAAATTATCGATACGTTGGAGACGTATCAGCATCCCCAAGCTTAGTTCTGCTCGAGCAGGTAAAACGATGACAAAGATAATTTCTGAAGTGACATGCCATCATAATCTTGATCATACTATTTGTAAACATATGTAATGAATGCAGCGATCAAAACAATGGTAATGACATGAGTAAACAAGTGAATCATAAAGCAAAGACTTTTCATGAATAGTACTTCAAGACAAGCATCAATAAGTCTTGCATAAGAGTTAACTCATAAAGCAATAATTCAAAGTAGAGGTATTGAAGCAACACAAAGGAAGATGAAGTTTCAGCGGTTGCTTTCAACTTATAACATGTATATCTCATGGATAATTGTCAACATAGAGTAATATAACAAATGCAATATGCAAGTATGTAGGAATCAATGCACAGTTCACACAAGTGTTTGCTTCTTAAGGTGGAGGGAGATAGGTAAACTGACTCAACAATAAAAGTAAAAGAATGGCCCTTCAAAGAGGAAAGCATCGATTGCTATATTTGTGCTAGAGCTTTGATTTTGAAAACATATAGAGAGCATAAAAATAAAGTTTTGAGAGGTGTTTGTTGTTGTCAACGAATGGTAATGGGCACTCTAACCCCCTTGCCAGACAAACCTTCAAAGAGCGGCTCCCATTTTATTTTATTTTTGGGTGGCACTCCTTCCAACCTTTCTTTCACAAACCATGGCTAACCGAATCCTCGGGTGCCTGCCAACAATCTCATACCATGAAGGAGTGCCTTTTTATTTTAGTTTTATTATGATGACACTCCTCCCCACCTTTGCTTTCTCAAGCCATGGCTAACCGAATCCTTCGGGTGCCGTCCAACAATCACATACCATGGAGGAGTGTCTATTTTTGTTAATTAATTTGGGACTGGGAATCCCATTGCCAGCTCTTTTTGCAAAATTATTGGATAAGCGGATGAAGCCACTAGTCCATTGGTGAAAGTTGCCCAACAAGATTGAAAGATAAACACCACATACTTCCTCATGAGCTATAAAACATTGACACAAATCAGAGGTGATAAATTTTGAATGGTTTAAAGGTAGCACTCAAGCAATTTACTTTGGAATGGCGGAGAAATACCATGTAGTAGGTAGGTATGGTGGACACAAATGGCATAGTGGTTGGCTCAAGGATTTTGGATGCATGAGAAGTATTCCCTCTCGATACAAGGTTTAGGCTAGCAAGGTTATTTGAAGCAAACTCAAGGATGAACAAGTGCAGCAAGACTCACATAAAAGACATATTGTAAACATTATAAGACTCTACACTGTCTTCCTTGTTGTTCAAAACTCAATACTAGATATTATCTAGACTTTAGAGAGACCAATTATGCAAACCAAATTTTAGCATGCTCTATGTATTTCTTCATTAATAGGTGCAAAGTATATGATGCAAGAGCTTAAACATGAGCACAACAATTGCAAAGTATCACATTATCCAAGACATTTTACCAATTACTACATGTAGCATTTTCCAATTCCAACCATATAACAATTTAACGAAGAAGAAACTTCGCCTTGAATATTATGAGCTAAGAACACATGTGTTCATACGAACCAGCGGAGCGTGTCTCTCTCCCACACAAGGATGAACTTATTCAGAGAATGAAAATAACAAAACAAAAATAAAAGCACACAGACGCTCCAAGTAAAGTACATAAGATGTGACCGAATAAAAATATAGTTTCACTAGAAGAAACCTGATAAGTTGTCGATGAAGAAGGGGATGCCTTGGGCATCCCCAAGCTTAGATGCTTGAGTCTTCTTGAAATATGCAGGGATGAACCACCGGGGCATCCCCAAGCTTAGACCTTTCACTCTTCTCGATCACATTATATCACCCTCTTCTATTGACCCTTGAAAACTTCCTTCACACCAAACTTCAAGCAAACTCGTTAGAGGGTTAGTGCATAATCAAAAATTCACATGTTCAGAGGTGACACAATCATTCTTAACACTTCTGGACATTGCACAAAACTTCTGAAAGTTAATGGAACAAAGAAACTCATTCAACTTAACAAAAGCGGCAATGCGAAATAAAAGGCAGAATCTGTCAAAAACAGAACAGTCCGTAAAGATGAATTTTAAGATGGCACCAGACTTGCTCAAATGGAAAAACTCAAAACTAATGAAAGTTGCGTACATATCTGTGGATCACGCTCGTAAATTGGCAGATTTTTTCGAATTTTCTACAGAGACTTGTGCCCAGATTCGTGACAGACAGCAATGCTGTTTCTGCGCAGCGATCCCAAATATAACATCAACTTTGACATAGAAACTTTACTTGGCACAAAAACATGATAAGGAGAGGTTGCTACAGTAGTAAACAACTTCCAAGACTCAACAAAACAAAAATTGCTGTAGTAAAATAAACACATGGGTTATCTCCCAAGAAGTTCTTTATTTATAGCCATTAAGATGGGCTCAGCAGTTTTAATGATGCACTCGCAAGAAATAGTATTTGAGGCAAAAGAGAGCATCAAGAGGCAAATTCAAAACACATTTAAGTCTAACATGCTTCCTATGCATAGGAATCTTGTAAATAAACAAGTTCATGAAGAGCAAAGTAACAAGCATAGGAAGATAAAACAAGTGTAGCTTCAAAAATTTCAGCACATAGAGAGGTGTTTTAGTAACATGAAAATTTCTACAACCATATTTTCCTCTCTCATAATAACTTTCAGTAGCATCATGAGCAAACTCAACAATATAACTATCACATAAAGCATTCTTATCATGAGTCTCATGCATAAAATAATTACTACTCCCAACATAAGCATAATCAATTTTATTAGTTGTAGTGGGAGCAAATTCAACAAAGTAGCTATCAAATATAGGAGGTATATTGTAATCATAATCAAATTTATCCTCCATAACAGGTGGTAACAAAAGACTACTATCATTATAATCATCATAAATAGGAGGCAAAGTATCATCAAAGTAAATTTTCTCCTCAATGCTTGGGGGACTAAAAATATCATGCTCATCAAAGCCAGCTTCCCCAAGCTTAGAATTTTCCATAGCATTAGCAACAATGGTGTTCAAAGCATTCATACTAATAACATTCCCATTATCATGCATATAAAGTTCCATGGGTTTTTTAATTCTCTCTTCAAACACATCATGTCCTAATTCAAGATAAAGTTCATAAAGATCTCTCATATTTTTTGTTGTTTTCCATTATGCCTAACTAGTGTAAACAAGAAACCAAATGTCGCAATTGCAGAGTCTAAAGGAAATAGCTTCGAGTACTTACAATGGCGCCGGAAAATAGCTTAGTAGCCGAGATCCGGAGTGTGAGTACCTTTTACCTTTCCTCCCCGGCAACGGCGCCAGAAAATTAGCTTGATGTCTACGTTCCCCCTCCTTTCCTGTAGACAGTGTTGGGCCTCCAAGAGCAGAGGTTTGTAGAACAGCAGCAAGTTTTCCCTTAAGTGGATCACCCAAGGTTTATCGAACTCAGGAGGAAGAGGTCAAAGATATCCCTCTCATGCAACCCTGCAACCACAAAGCAAGAAGTCTCTTGTGTCCCCAACACACCAAATAGGTGCACTAGTTCGGCGAAGAGATAGTGAAATACAGGTGGTATGAATATATATGAGCAGTAGCAACGGTGCCAGAAAATAGCTTGCTGGCGTGTAGTTGATGGTGGTAGTATTGCAGCAGTAGTAACACAGTAAAACAGTAAACAAGCAGTAGTAACTCAGCAGTATTTAGGAACAAGGCCTAGGGATTACACTTTCACTAGTGGACACTCTCAACATTGATCACATAACAGAATAGATAAATGCATACTCTACACTTTTGTTGGATGATGAACACATTGCGTAGGATTACACGAACCCTCAATGCCGGAGTTAACAAGCTCCACAATAATGCTCATGTTTAAGTAACCTTAAGTGTAAGATAGATCAAAACGACTAAACCAAGTACTAGCATAGCATGCACACTGTCACCTTCATGCATATGTAGGAGGAATAGATCACATCAATATTATCATAGCAATAGTTAACTTCGCAATCTACAAGAGATCATGATCATAGCATAAACCAAGTACTAACACGGTGCACGCACTGTCACCTTTGCACACATGCAGGAGGAATAAAACTACTTTAATAACACATCACTAGAGTAGCACATAGATAAATTGTGATACAAACACATTGCAATCATCAAGAGATATAAATAAGCACTTCACTACGCTCTTCAACAGTGAATAAGTACTTCGTGAAATATAGCCTAAGAGACCCACACGGTGCACACACTGTCACCTTTACACACGTGGGACAAGGAGTCTCCGGAGATCACATAAGTAAAACCCACTTGACTAGCATAATGACATCTAGATTACAAGCATCATCATATGAATCTCAATCATGTAAGGCAGCTCATGAGATTATTGTATTGAACTACATAGGAGAGAGATGAACCACATAGCTACCGGTACAGCCCCGAGCCTCGATGGAGAACTACTCCCTCCTCATGGGAGCAGCAGCGGTGATGAAGATGGCGGTGGAGATGGCAGCGGTTGATGACCCACAAGTATAGGGGATCGCAACAGTCTTCGAGGGAAGTATTACCCAATTTATTGATTCGACACAAGGGGAGACAAAGAATACTTGTAAGCCTTAACAGCGGAGTTGTCAATTCAGCTGCACTGGAAACAGACTTGCTCGCAAGAGTTTATCAGTAGTAACAGTATGGAGGAAATAGTGAAATAACAGCAGCGGTGAAATAAAGGCAGCAGTAGTGATTATAGTAAACAGCAGGATTAAAATACTGTAGGCACAGGGACGGATTTAACGGGCGTTGCATGGATGAGAGAAACTCATGTAACAATCAAAGCATGGGCATTTGCAGATAATAATAAAACGGTATCCAAGTACTAATCAATCAATAGGCATGTGTTCCATATATAGTCGTACGTGCTCGCAATGAGAAACTTGCACAACATCTTCTGTCCTACCAGCCGGTGGCAGCCGGGCCTCTAGGGAAACTACTGGATATTAAGGTACTCCTTTTAATAGAGTACCGGAGCAAAGCATTAACACTCCGTGAACACATGTGATCCTCACATCACTACCATCCCCTCCGGTTGTCCCGATTTCTGTCACTTCGGGGCCATTGGTTCCGGACAGCGACATGTGTATACAACTTATAGGTAAGATCATAAACAACGAATATCTTCATGAATAAATAACATGTTCAGATCTGAGATCATGGCACTCGGGCCCTAGTGACAAGCATTAAGCATAACAAGTTGCAACAATATCATAAAAGTGACATCTACGGATACTAGGCACTATGCCCTAACAATCTTATGACTATTACATGACCAATCTCATCCAATCCCTACCATCCCCTTCAGCCTACAGCGGGGGAATTACTCACACATGGATGGGGGAAACATTGCTGGTTGATGGAGAGGCGTTGGCGGTGATGGCGGTGAAGATCTCCTCCAATTCCCGTCCCGGCGGAGTGCCAGAACGGAGACTTCTGGCTCCCGCGACGGAGTTTCGCGATGTGGCGGCTCTCTGGAGGGTTTCTGGCGATGTCGACTTCTCCCCGTGCGTTTTTAGGTCGAACCCGATAAGTAGTCCAAAGGGGGGCGTCGGAGGCCGGCCGAGGGGGCCACACCATAGGGCCGCGCGGGCCCCCCCTGGGCCGCGCCGCCTTATGGTGTGGGGCCCTCGGGCCTCCACCTCCTTCGCCCTTCTGGCTCCGTCAATATTTTGGTAAAATAGGGCCATCTGAAGAAATTCCGAGGATTTTCCCGAAAGTTGGATTTCTGCACAAAAACGAGACACCAGAGCAGTTCTGCTGAAAACAGCGTTAGTCCGTGTTAGTTGTATCCAAAATACACAAATTAGAGGCAAAACAATAGCAAAAGTGTTCGGGAAAGTAGATACGTTTTGGACGTATCAACTCCCCCAAGCTTAGCTTATTGCTTGTCCTCAAGCAATTCAGTTAACAACTGAGCGATAAAAGAACTTTCACGAACACATTTGCTCATATGATGTATATATTCTCATGCTATGGCTAATACTTAAGCAGTTCATAATGAGATACATGCAAATAAGATCATCCAACAGCTATGTCAATCATGGAGAAGTACCAACAATTAATAATAAGCACCATGAATCATGTATATAAGCAGGATTGCAATGTTCATAAGAGAATATGATAAAGTGGTATCTCGCTTGCCCGTATTTGATCGGCAAAACATAAATGCCGAGGCACCTCTTGAGTTCATAGAAAGACTAGAAATAGTGATTGTCAAAGATAAAAGCATCAAAGTTATACCACAATTAATCATATTTTGAGACAAGCATATTATACTAAGAATGACAGTTGTGCTCTCAAGACAGTGCTCAAAGAAAGAATGGAGACACAACATAAAAGTAAAAGATTGACCCTTCGCAGAGGGAAGCAGGGATTAACATGCGCTAGAGCTTTTCATTTGTAAAGCAGGAGTAAAATTATTTTGAGAGGTGTTTGTTGTTGTCAACGAATGGTAATGGGTACACTAACTACCTCATCAACCGGACTCACAAGAGCGGCTCCCATTTTATTTATTTTTGGTTGGCACTCCTTCCAACCTTTCTTTCACAAACCATGGCTAACCGAATCCTCGGGTGCCTGCCAACAATCACATACCATGAAGGAGTGCCTTTTTATTTAAGTTTTATTATGATGATGACACTCCCCCAACCTTTGCTTACACAAGCCATGGCTAACCGAATCCTTCGGGTGCCGTCCAACAATCACAAACCATGGAGGAGTGTCTATTTAAGTTAATTAATTTGGGACTGGGAATCCCATTGCCAGCTCTTTTTGCAAAATTATTGGATAAGCGGATGTGCCACTAGTCCATATGAGAGTCCGTCAAAAGTAAATGACAAGGTTGAAAGTTAAACACCACATACTTCCTCATGAGCTATGAAACATTAACACAAATTGAGAAGCATTTTGAAAGTTTTAAAGGTAGCGCATGAGAATTTACTTGGAATGGTTTGAAATGCCATGCATAGGTATTTATGGTGGACACTTTTGGAACAACTTGGTTTTCAGGTGTTTGGAAGCACGAGCGGCGTCAGTACAAGTGAAGGCTAGCAAAAGACTAGGGAGCGACAAATCAAGAGAGCAATAACTGTCATAATCATGCTTGCGGCAAAATAAATTAACGGAGGCATAAAAGTGATACAATAACTCTGAAGCAATATAAATCATCGAGGCTTAATTGACTTTTTTGTTCAGTCATATGCATGCGTGAGCATGTGCCAAGTCGATATAAATGAATTATTCAGAGGAGGATACCACAATGCCATACTTACTTATGAATAAAACAATGCAAGCAAACATCCATGACATGCTACTCATATTAATAAATTGAAACTAAACATGAGAGATCATGAGCTACTAGACTTTCTCAAATAACATATACCTCACATGAACCAACTAAGCATGCTCATATGGATGAGTATATGTACAAAAATGAAAGCAAATAGAGTTCATACCAGCCTCTCACCACAATCAGATTGTCGTAGATCGTCATTATTGCCTTTTCACTTGTGTAGCTTGGATAATATAAAATGAAAACCACGCTCCAGCCACCGAAGACCATTGAACTCATGATGAACTTTACAAACCAAAGAAGAACAGCAAATATTTTTGGTGTTTTCGAATTAGAAACAAGAACAAAAGAAAACAAGCAAACAAAGCAAAATCTTTTTGGGTTTTCTTATAGCAAACTAATGATAGCAAATAAAGCAAACTAAGAGCAAGGTACCAAATAAACAAATGGTGAAGAGAAACAACAGAAATATTTTTGGTCTTTTTGTGTTTTAGGAAAGAAACAAAGTGAAAACAAAAGAATGCAAACTAACAGAAACACAGAAAAGCAGGATGACAGAAATCTGCCAAATCCTGACAGCAGTACAGAAATCGAATTTAACAAAAATCTTCCATTGCTCAGACCAAAAAGTGTTCAACTAATGAAAGTTAGATAACAACCTGGGGAACATGCTCAAAAATTGGCAACTCAAAATAACGTTCTGGCTGTGCGTACGAATTTTTTTGGTAACAGCACAGAATCTGTTTTTGGACAGCACTTCCCCAAATATCATCTCCCTCTCATTAGAAAACCACTCTAGAGACTAAACAAGTATGTACAAGTATCCAGCAATCATAATATGCAAAGAATGAGTGATGCCGGTATACCTCCCCCCAAGCTTAGGCTTTTGGCCTAAGTGGAGTTCATTCCCACGGTCCCCATGAAGTGGTGTCTTCGTAATATGACGAAGAACGACCCGGTTCCATGTATGTGCTGGAGGAAACGTCGGGGTACGTGACGGTGTAGTCGTAGGAGGGCTCGACGTTCTCGGAGTCATGTTGCTGGTGGAATTCTTGTATCTTCATATGTTCCTCCACCACCTCCTTTGTTAGCGACCATGATTGCCTGTCAATATTAAACAAACCCTGCTGGGGAAGAGGGATTTCTTTCTCATTCCCATCAGCAAACAACATTTTATAGACAATATTATCTATGGTGGAGTTAGTAGTAACAAAATGATGGCTCTTCATAGCAGCAATATCTAGCTTCCTAGGGGTTAATGGTACATCATTAGAATCAAGAGGAATATCTAGATGTGTTAGAATGCGTGATGCAATAGTTCCTCCAAAAATAGGCCCCCTGCTAGACAAGCGGCGAGCAATAAGAGAACCAAGATGATAAGGTGTCTCTCCAGTAAGTGCAACATTCAAGAAAGCAAGATGGTAGCTAGAGATGTTACTAGTATTTTCTCTACCCAAAATGCTAGTACCAATGTAATATGCGAAATACTTAATAGCGGGGAGTTGAATGTTTCTTATCTTCCCTCGCTGGATGGTGCGGCAATCATCCCCGGTGATCCCTCGGTATAGCTCCAACAAGTCCCGGGGGTTGTCATCAATCCTCCTTGCTGTACCTACAGGGGCAATACCCAATGCAAAACAAAATTCCTCCAATTTCATGGTAACAGGAATATCATAAATCTTGAATGCGACTGTCGGCTCATATTCCGTGTTGTGGAACTTGAAGCTCTCAACGAAAATCTTGGTGAGCCTGTAATATTGTCCCCTCTCGTCTCCCACGTAGGTGGCTAGGCCTGCCCTGTTGACGAGGGTGAAGAAGTCATCCATTAACCCTGCATTGGTTAGAAACTCATAACAAGGGAAGGATGAAGCATTAGGGGCCCCTTGGTCCTCCTCGGGCGCGAAGCTAGGCGCGATGACATCCTCATTGTAGGATCGCCTAATTTGAGTGGACGCCCTTGAGGGCCTACCGGTGCTGGTTGTTGCTTTCTTGAACAACTCTCCAAACTTGAATTTCTTCATCTTCCCCTTCTGAAATTTTCAACAATCATTATAAAATTTGATTTCAAGGTGTGTAATTGAAGGGAACTACTATAGGAACTTGCTAGAGTGCTAAACATGCATCAAAACTAATTTCTACCACTTAGAACAAGCATGCAAGCTCACTAAACATGTTACATACAGCAGCAAAATATTCAAGATATACTCAACCAAATGAAATTCTAATTGGACAATCAAAGGAGTCACATACCAAGGAGTAAATGTGCCAAATTTCAGACAGAAATCTGGGCTGAGCAAGGAGATCGAAAAATCGCGAGTTCTTGAGCAGAAACACGAGTGAGAGAAACTTGGTACGAGTTTTTTCGGGAGAGAGAAGGTGCTGGGAGGAAGAGATGGTGTAGTGGGGCAAGGGGTGGCCCACACCACATGGTGGCGCGGCCCCCTTGCTGGCCGCGCCGCCCTATGGTGTGGCACCCCCTGGTGCCCCACAGGTCATCCTCTGGTGCTCCCAGGTGCCTCGTCGAAAAATAGGACCAACGGTATAATTTTTGTAATTTTTAGAGAACTTTGAAAAATGCACATTTCTGGGTATTAAATTAATGATTACTGCGCAGGAAAATGATTTCTAAAATCTTAAATGACTAAAGCATATTGCAAAACAAAAGTGCTACAGCAAGTAAAATAAGTGAAAGGAGAGAGAAAGAAAGAAGTGTTGTTTAGCTCTTTTATGCAATAAAATATACTTGTTAACAAGGTTGATCAAGTCTTGCTACCAAATAAATTTTATATGACATAAGAAGAAATAAACCTCAAATCAATCATGTTACCTTATATTGAATTGATATGGATCCAATCACAAGAGTTTGATATTCTTCTTTAGGCTCATATATAGGACAATCAATGGATCCCACTTTGATAGTTTTCACATTAAAAATTGTATTGACTCCACATACTTTATCAATCCTCTTGGGAAAATAGACAGTGTGTTCCTTATCATCAACATTGAAAGTAACCATGCCTTTATTGCAATCAATAACAGCCCCTGCAGTATTAAGAAAGGGTCTTCCAAGAATAATGGACATATTATCATCTTCAGGCATTTCCAACACAACAAAATCAGTTAATATCAAGCAATGTTGAGTAACTTGAACAGGAACATTTTCACATAAACCAACAGGAATAGCAGTAGATTTATCAGCCATTTGCAAGGATATATCAGTTGGTATCAATTTATCTAAATCAAGTCTCTTATAAAGAGAAAAAGGCATCACACTCACACCTGCTCCCAAATCACATAGAGCAGTTCTAACATAATTATTCTTGATGGAACAAGGAATAGTCGGTATACCTGGGTCGCCCAACTTCTTTGGAATCTTACCATTGAAGGAGTAATTAGCAAGCATAGTTGAAATTTCCTCATTGGGGACTTTCCTTTTGTTAGTAACAATATCTTTCATATACTTTGAATAAGGAGGCAATTTAATAGCATCAGTCAAAGGGATTTGCAAAAATAAAGGTTTCATCCAATCACAAAATTTATTATAATGTTCCTCCTCCTTTGATTTTAGTTTCTTAGCAGGAAAAGGCATTTGCTTTTGAACCCAAGGTTCTCTTTCATTACCATGTTTCTCAGTAATAAAGTCTTCTTTAGTGTACTTTTTATTTTTAGCATGCTTTTCAGGTTCTTTTTCAACTTCTTCTTTATCAGGAGTATCATTCTTATCATTATCTTCCTCATGTTCATTACCACTTTCAGTTTCAGCATCAGAAATAGAAATACTATTAGGATCATTAATAGGTTCAGAGGATTCTACAACATTCTTATGTTTCTTTTTCTTTTTCTTAGATGGAGCACTAGTTTTAATTGGTTGAGAATCTTGTTCAACTCTTTTGGGATGCCCTTCAGGATATAGAGGATCCTGGGTAGAAGCACCACCTCTAGTTGTTACTTCACAAGCATGTTTTTCTTTAGAATTATTTCCCAACAAGTCATTTTGCACTTTAGTAAGTTGATCAATTTGAGTTTGAACCATTTGAAAATGTTTAACAAGTATCTTAACATCATTGGAGGTTCTCTCCACAATACCATGCAATTCACTAATAGCTCGGGAATTTTCCATTAAATGATTCTCTACTCTCATATTAAAGTTTTCTTGCTTAACAATATAATTATCAAATTCATCTAAGCATTGAGCAGGAGATTTTGAATACGGAATATCTTCCCTAGTAAAGTGTTGAAGCGAGTGTACCTCAATCGTAGATGAAGGGGGAATTGTCTCACATATATCTTCTATAGGAGGTAAATTCTTCACATCTTCAGGTTTAATACCTTTCTCCTTAAGAGACTTCTTGGCTTCCCTCATATCTTCATCATTTAATTTAATCATACCCCTCTTCTTCACTATCGGTGTCGGGGTTGGTTCAATTGTAGACCAATCATCATGATTCCGGCCTATTTTAGCCAATAATTCTTCAGCGTCGTCTGGAGTTCTTTTCCTGAAAACACAACCAGCACAACTATCCAGGTATGCCCTAGACTCAATAGTTAGTCCACTATAAAATATATCAAGTAAATCATGCTTTTCCAAATCATGGTCAGGCTGAGCTCTAATAAGAGAGCAAAATCTAGCCCAAGCCTCAGGCAATTTCTCTCCATCTTCCTGGTCAAAATTATAAATTCTCTGCAAAGCAGCATGTTGAGCACTAGCAGGAAAGTATTTTCGGAAGAAAACATCAAGCAATTCTTTTGGACTTTTAATAGAACCAGGAGGCAAATTATTATACCAAGTTTTAGCATCATCCTTTAATGAGAAAGGGAAAATTTTAGCGACAAAATAAGTACGCATCTTAATATCATCAGAAAACAAGCCACTAAGAGTAGATAACTCAGTCATGTGTTCAACAGCACTTTCTTTTTCAGTACCACAAAAGGGTGTTTTCTCAACAATAGCTATATGAGATAGATCAAGAGAAAAATCATAATCTTTATCCCTAATGTTTATAGGAGATGTGGCAAATTTAGGATCAGGAGATGGTGTATATCTAACAGCATGTTCTGCAAGCAACTTTTTAATTTTTCTTGCATCAGTAGTAGCCTTGCATTTTTCAATAAAATCATTATCAAGCTCTACATAATCCTCATCAAGATCATCACTAGAATATTCAACAGACTCAGGTGAATTAACAGGTGTAGCAGCATTAGGAGTTTCAGTATTTTCAATTTGTCTAGACTTAGCAATTGTAGCATCTAGAAAAGATCCCAATGAACCACTCATCAGCACACAGAAACATTATCAATATTATGAGAATTTTCAGATTCAGCAGAAGTACCAGCACGCGAAGCATGTGGCGGTGAAACAAGTTTATCAATCACAGATGGTGAATCAAGAGCAGCAGAGGTACTCAGAGTTGTACCTTTTCTTGTAGTGGATGGTAATATGGCGATCTTAGTATCGCGAGGTTTACCCATAATGGAGAATTTGCAGCGAACAATATCAATCCAAGTGAACTTCCAAATAAAGCTATGCTCCCCGGCAACGGCGCCAGAAAATAGTCTTGATGACCCACAAGTATAGGGGATCGCAACAGTCTTCGAGGGAAGTATTACCCAATTTATTGATTCGACACAAGGGGAGACAAAGAATACTTGTAAGCCTTAACAGCGGAGTTGTCAATTCAGCTGCACCTGGAAACAGACTTGCTCGCAAGAGTTTATCAGTAGTAACAGTTTTATGGCAGTGGAAATAGTGAAATAACAGCAGCGGTGAAATAAAGGCAGTAGTGATTATAGTAAACAGCAGGATTAAAATACTGTAGGCACAGGGACGGATTTAACGTTGCATGGATGAGAGAAACTCATGTAACAATCAAAGCATGGGCATTTGCAGATAATAATAAAACGGTATCCAAGTACTAATCAATCAATAGGCATGTGTTCCATATATAGTCGTACGTGCTCGCAATGAGAAACTTGCACAACATCTTCTGTCCTACCAGCCGGTGGCAGCCGGGCCTCTAGGGAAACTACTGGATATTAAGGTACTCCTTTTAATAGAGTACCGGAGCAAAGCATTAACACTCCGTGAACACATGTGATCCTCACATCACTACCATCCCCTCCGGTTGTCCCGATTTCTGTCACTTCGGGGCCATTGGTTCCGGACAGCGACATGTGTATACAACTTATAGGTAAGATCATAAACAACGAATATCTTCATGAATAAATAACATGTTCAGATCTGAGATCATGGCACTCGGGCCCTAGTGACAAGCATTAAGCATAACAAGTTGCAACAATATCATAAAAGTGACATCTACGGATACTAGGCACTATGCCCTAACAATCTTATGACTATTACATGACCAATCTCATCCAATCCCTACCATCCCCTTCAGCCTACACGGGGGAATTACTCACACATGGATGGGGGAAACATTGCTGGTTGATGGAGAGGCGTTGGTGATGGCGGTGAAGATCTCCTCCAATTCCCCGTCCCGGCGGAGTGCCGAACGGAGACTCTGGCTCCCGCGACGGAGTTTCGCGATGTGGCGGCTCTCTGGAGGGTTTCTGGCGATGTCGACTTCTCTGGAGGGTTTCTAGGTCGAACCCGATAAGTAGTCCAAAGGGGGGCGTCGGAGGCCGGCCGAGGGGGCCACACCATAGGGCCGCGCGGGCCCCCCTGGGCCGCGCCGCCTTATGGTGTGGGGCCCTCGGGCCTCCACCTCCTTCGCCCTTCTGGCTCCGTCAATATTTTGGTAAAATAGGGCCATCTGAAGAAATTCCGAGGATTTTCCCGAAAGTTGGATTTCTGCACAAAAACGAGACACCAGAGCAGTTCTTGAAAACAGCGTTAGTCCGTGTTAGTTGTATCCAAAATACACAATTAGAGGCAAAACAATAGCAAAAGTGTTCGGGAAAGTAGATACGTTTTGGACGTATCAGCGGTGTCGATGGAGAAGCCTTCCGGGGGCACTTCCCCGCTCCGGCAGGGTGCCGGAACAGAGACTCCTGTCCCCCGATCTTGGCTTCGCGATGACGGCGGCTCGGAAGGTTTCTGTGGGTTTCGTCGTACGCCTTAGGGTTTTCGCGACGGAGGCTTTATATAGGCGAAGAGGCGGCAGAGGGTGACAGGGGGCCACACCATAGGGCGGCGCGTCCCCCTCCGGCGCGCCAAGGTATCATCTGGGCCCTGTGGCCCTCTCTGGCGGTTCTCGTGTGTTCTGGATGGTTCCGGGAAAAATAGGAATCTGGGTCTTGATTTCGTCCGATTCGAGATTATTTCGTTATAGGATTTCTGAAACCAAAAACAGCAGAAAACAGGAACTGGCACTTCGGCATCTTGTTAATAGGTTAGTTCTAAAATGCATAAATATGACATATAATGTGTATAAAACATGTAGGTATCATCAATAAAGTGGCATGGAACATAAGAAATTATCGATACGTTGGAACCCCTGCCCGCAAGGTCGAACCAGTCGCAACGAAACAAGTACACGGACCTGTCACCGTGCTTGTTACTCCCGTACTGCAGTTCAAGAACTTCTTGCAGAACACCATAGTACTCGGTCTCATCTGCATCACCAAAAGATCCCTTAGTCGCTACGCCCGAATTTTGAGTCTTCAGGTCTTTATCCCGAGTAAGCGTGCGAAACCTCGCACCCTTTACGTTGCAACCAGCGTATACTACTACACGCCGGTCTGGCCCAGCAGCCAGAGACTTCAAATCTTCTGATGCATTGTCCAACTGTCTCACATGGTTTGCAAACCAACCTGCAAACTCTCTCTGAACCGTCTCCTCGATGTCACGCACACCCCTACCTCCCAATTCTTGTCGGAATTCACTGAAACATAGAAAAAACACATATGAAATACAGGACAATTATGTCTGCAACATTGAGAAGTAGTTATTAAAGTGAAGCTAACTACTTACTTGATATAACGTTCTACATCGTCACAGTTGTTCAGCACATACCAAACCATTTTGTCAAATTCCTTGTCAAAATGTTTCAAAATGGATTTCCCAAGACCTTTAGCTCCAACTGAAAATACTTCCATCTCGTCACGATCAGGTTTTCGCCGTACGTCTTGGTTCCTATCATCTTTGTTAAATCTTGTTTCTGTGCCATCCTTGAAAAATCTAGAGCAAAAAATCAAACACTCATCAACAATGTAGCCCTCTGCGATAGAACCTTCTGGCCTTGCTTTGTTACGGACCGTAGACTTTAGATAACCTAATCTTCTCTCAACTGGATACATCCAACCATAATGAACAGGACCCCTCAAAAGAGCCTCCTCAGGAAGATGAATAGCTAAGTGCACCATTACATCAAAAAAAGCTGGGGGGAAGAGCTTCTCAAGTTTGCATAGGATCACAACAATTTCAACCTTCAATCGATTCAGCACATCAACTTTCAGTGTTTTGGCACACAGCTCCCTAAAAAATCTTCCTAGCTCTGCAATAGCCACATACATTTCCTTGGATGCAATTCCCTTGAGCCCAGCCGGCAACACTCGCTGCAGAAGTATGTGGCAATCATGCGTCTTCATACCGGTAACCTTACAACCATCAATATTCACACATCTTCCCCAGTTTGCGCAATAACCATCTGGGAACCTAGTGTTTGCCAAATACCTACACAAATGTCTCTTCTGTTCCTTCGAAAGCGTCCACGGTGCAGGGGGCTTCGCATAAGTTACTGCTGCATCATCATCATCCTTCACAATTTTCTTCAACCAATACTTCTCCCAGATTTTGAATTTCTTCAAATCAATTCTAGCACTAACAGTGTCCTTATTCCTGCCCTCAAGTTCAAGTAGTGTACCAACAATATTGTCACATATGTTCTTCTCAATATGCATCACATCTAAGTTGTGAGCTATCTTAAGTTCTGGCCAGTACGGTAGATGATGTAAGCTGACTTTCAGGTGCCATGTTGGTTCACCGGGTACAGTTGCACGCTTCCGCTTTCTACTTATTGGATTTTTCCCATGTTCAAAATCCTTAACCCTTTCTACCTTCGCAGCTACCTCTTTGGGTGTGTACTTCCTTGGTGGATCTCTAGTCTCAGCTTTACCATTGAAAAGTCTGCTTCTCCTGTATGGGTGACTTTTATCAAGAAATCGCCGATGCCCAATATATCCAATTTTGTTTTTCAAAGATTCAGCGCAAGGATTCTCATCGCAATGCACACACGCATGAAATCCTCTTGTGCTTCGGCCTGACATAGTGGCATATCCAGGATAATCATGAATAGACCAAAGAAACGCAGCAT
Organism: Lolium multiflorum; assembly: GCA_030979885.1. Lineage (NCBI taxonomy): Eukaryota > Viridiplantae > Streptophyta > Magnoliopsida > Poales > Poaceae > Lolium > Lolium multiflorum. The sequence goes on from CM061753.1 coordinate 35,844,115, forward strand.
GCAATGGGAAATATTCATCTGTGCATGCATCAAATGTCTGCACACCACTCCATAGCTGCATCATATCTTTTATCAGTGGCTGCATAAATACATGAAAATCTTTCCCTGGGGAATACTTTCCGGGAATTAGCAATGCCATCATGTAATTCGATTGATCCATGCACATCCATGGTGGGAAGTTGTAAGGAATCACAAAAACAGGCCACATACTGTAAGGATTACTCATACTTCCAAAGGGACTGAAGCCGTCTGTGGCAAAACCTAGTCTTATGTTACGAGGATCTTTAGCAAACCAATCAAACTTGCCATCAAAGTGCTTCCATGCCTCACCATCAGCAGGGTGCCTCAGTACATTGGGCTCAACAACCCTCTTCTCTTTGTGCCATCTAGTATGTGTCGACATTTCCTTTTTAACAAATAGTCTCTGCAACCTTTTAATTATAGGAAAGTACCTTAACACCTTGTGAGGGATTTTCTTTTTTCCAGTAGGGTCTCTATATCTTGATACTCCACAAACATGGCAGTGCGTATCGTCCTTGTGATCTCCCCAAAATAAAGAACAATCAAACTTGCATGCATGAATTGTCTCATAACCAAGCCCAACATCAGAAAGAACACTCTTAGCATCAGCATATGATTTGGGAAAGTCCACATCTGGCAAAGCTGTACGTAAAAGCTGAAGTAAGAGATCAAATCCTCTGTTTGTTATCCGGCTGTATGATTTGACATGAAGGAGCTGAATAATGAACGACAACCTAGTGAAAGTGGTGCATCCCTTATGAAGTTCTTTTTTCGCTGACTCAATTAGATTAGCATACATATTTGGCAGGTCAGGACCTTTATTTCCAGACTTCTGCAGTTCATCGATCATACTAGACGAATCATCAACATAACAATCACCATTGTCTTCCTCTTCATCGTTGTCACTATCATACGCACCATCGTCGTCTCTATCCCGCCCTTCGTCATCACTAAAACCTTCCCCATGTCTAGTCCATCTTGTATACGTCATGGACATACCTGAACAATTGCAGTGATCCTCGACTGTTTTTATATCCTGACGTATCAGATTTAGGCAGTCCTTGCAAGGGCACAAGATTGGTTCATCTGTATTGTCCAAGTGTTCTTGCGCAAACTTGATGAAATCCCTAACACCTGCCATGTACTTTGTTGTGAACTTCTTGGTGCCATCAGTTATCCAACTTCGATCCATTGCCTACAATTCAGTTAAGAACATGCCAACGTTCTTCAGAACAGATCTTGACAACTGATTAAAAAATCTAGACCTAACGAACAATCAGGAGAACTCACCGATGATGCGTCTCGCCGCCACCACAATGGAGCCTTCACGGAATTCTTCTCACCTCGACGAGAACCCTAGTCGATTCGACTGTTAGCAAGATCACCTATATAGGCCGTGTCTGCTAGCGGCGCGACTTAAACGAGGCACCCTCGGCCGACATAAATATTAATAAGGGAATTATTATGTCGTAACATCTAGATCACACCATTGAAATAAATATGTAGAATAGACAAGTTACGGATCCAGATCAAAATTCCATATCTACCTTAGCGGTAAGACTCCGCGTCGGTCACGCCAAAGCCCTGGTTCGATTCTTCCAAACCACAATTTTTACTTAATTAAATATGTTCCTGACAAGTGGGTCACGCATGATATATAAAACTAATAACATTTAATAAAGTAACTTAGTATTATTTCGTCACCACGATCTTTGATTTCGTCACCTATTAACAGACACGATGGAAGCCCTTCCCGCTTGGGTAATGGGTGACGATTTTTTGTTGACGAAAAATCATACCGTCAAGCATTACCTTAAATGCTTGACGAAAGATGAATTCGTCACCTATAAGGACACATCCTTGACGGTATGCATTTTTGTCACCAGGGTTTTCGTCAACAAATCCCCCATCTCTTGTAGTGAGTCTACGACGACTGGGAGGACTGTCGGAGACAGGTGCACCGCTTCAGCGGCAACAGCTACAAGGGATACCCCACTAGGGTGGAGGCGGAAGGAAGATACGCCCGTTATCTAGCGGGAGAGATGAGGGACATGAGGAGGAACCGGATGAAGACCATGGCCTTCGTGATGATGGTCATCGTGACCATGTTGGTCATGTTCTATGTGATTGTAGTTTAGGTTAGTAGCTACATTGTGAGGTGTATGACGACACTTGTGACGACTATGTACCGAGACTTCTAACTTTGTGAAACTTCGTCCTTCGGTGTTGCATATGCACATGTGTTGTATGAATCAACATTCCGGAACGAGACTTGCGTATTTGTGTATTGATACCGAAATGAGACTTGGCTCTCTATGTGCTTCTCATATTGCATGTTCTGCTGTATAAATATGAACTGTGTTGTAAATATATACTGCTGTCAAATATGTATTCTAATATGCTGGAAAAAAGCTGAAAAAAGAATTTTCGAATATTATTGCCGGCGCACCTAAATGACCTACTGCCGGCGCACGTGGCATGCGCCAGTGCTGGAAGCACTACTGCCGGCGCAGCTGCTGGTGCGCCGGTGGAACGTGTCCTTTGCCGGCGAAGCTTCGATGGCGCGCCGGCAGTAGCTGACCTATCGCCGGCGCACTGCCTGGTGCGCCGGCAGTGGCCAGTTATCACCGGCCCGTTAGCACCGCGGGCTCTGGTGCGCCGGCAATGGGCCTTTAGGTTCGTCGGCGGTAGGCCTTTCCTTGTAGTGCCATAGGGTGGCGCGGGCCCCTCCTTGGCCGCGCCTCCCTATGGTGGCGGCTCCTCGTGGCCCCACTTCGTATCCTCTTCGGTCTTCTGGAAACTCCATGGAAAAATAAGACCGTGGGATTTTGTTTGGTCCAATTCCGAGAATATTTCCTGTGTAGGATTTCTAAAACCAAAAACAGCAGAAAACAGAAATTGGCGCTTCGGCATCTTGTTAATAGGTTAGTGCCGGAAAATGCATCAAAACATCATAAAGTGTGAACAAAACATGTAGGTATTGTCATAAAACTAGCATGGAACATAAGAAATTATAGATACGTTGGAGACGTATCAGTCAGCGACGACAAGCAGCAAATAGACAGCGACACCCATCCGTCCCGGAGAAGATGGAGCAGCAAAGCGACGTGACTAGGCGATTCTCACCTCTCTATGTTCTCCTTTGTGGCCAAATATGTCTACATTCCTTTCTCTACTCTTATTAAGGAGAAGATTTATGCATGTATATATCATTAGCCCTATGACAGCCTTATCTGAGTTGATAACATCCTCCAGACTGGTACAGTTTAGCTTTCCGAAGGGCTTCTTGTTCTTCCAGTTCCCTCCAGAATTCCCATTCCTACTCCCTCCTCCTCCTGACTTTCCTCCACCATCATTCCTTCTTGGGCAATCCTTAAGCATATGCCCTTCCTTGCGACAACCAAAACATATTATTTTTTTGCTTTTGGCAATCCTTCGAGTAATATCCCTTGTATCCACAGCTACGGCAAATGATATTGGCCATATACGATGGTCCTGATATCTGCCTATTGCCACTGGGATTGTATCTGGGCTTGAAGCTTAAGTTGGTGTTGGGTTTGTTGCTAACGAATGTTTTTGTCTCGAACTTGGCCTTCTTGCGGCGTTCCTCCTGAACTTTCTTGAAATCATCCTCCATTGTGATGGTTGCATCAACAAACTCTTGGAACTCTGCTGCCTTTAACATTCTGAGTTGCATCTTAAAGGACGGATTCAGTCCTCTCATGAATATCTTCTTCGTTTTATCCTCTGTGCTCACTTTATTTCTTGCGTACTGGGATAACCCTGAGAACTCTCTGACACATGCCATGATGGTCTTGTCTTTCTGCTTCAAGTTCTCAAAATCCCTACGCTTGAACTCCATTACACTTTCAGGAACATTGGATTCCCTGAATTTTCTCTTAAACTCCTCCCAGGTGAAAACTCTTCCTGCTGGGTATACTGCCACTATATTGTCCCACCAGGATGCGACGGGTCCACACAGAAGATGTGTTGCATATCTCACCTTCTCCTCGTCGGTGCATCCAACAGTTTTGAGTTTCCTTTCAGTGTCCATCAACCAGTCCTCGTCTGGTGCGTATGCAAAGGATATAGGTTTTGTGTTTTGGAAGTCCGACAAAGTCACTCCTTGGTTTTCTGGCGTATCTACCCTATTCTGATGCAGGAGTTCTTGAAAGAACTTGTTCTGCTGCTCCAAAGTGACACGCTGTCGCTCCTCCATCATTTGCATATATTGCAGAAAGTTCTGCTACGTCATTGGAGGTGGTGGTGGTGGAAACTGTGCTCCTGCCGCTGCATCGGCTTCTTCCTTCTTCTTTGCCTCTCGCTCGATGCGCTGGGCCCCGCTCTCCTCTCCAGTCGGTCCCGTCATCACCCCTATCACTATTACACAAAGCGGTACTCATAGTTACTCCAAGTTTTCTGAGCTCAACTTTGTGCACAGAACAAGTTACGCAATGAAAATCAAGAAGCAAATCCAAATCACACAAAACATATACCTTAATTATACATAAACAAGTATATATTTTAGAATAACCATAAGCAGTGTGAGTATGCAAACTCACTTATTGTATGTAAATTACAAACTTACTTAACTAATACATACTACAATACCCTGTGGGATACTCCTCCTCCTCGACAGACCCATTTTCAGTGTATTCGGAAGTGTTCATATCGAAAGGTCCTTGCCTTCACTAGTAGGAAAAGCCTCATCAGTGGCGCACCAAAAATTGATTCTGTGGCGCATGGTCTGTGCGCCAAATTTCGCCACAAATAAAGTCGTGGCGCACCGACCATGCGCCACGTAATTAGGTTTCGTGGCGCACCAGCAGTGGTGCGCCAAATAGGTGTTCTGTGGCGCACGTGAAGCAGCTGCACAGAACATGGTGCGCCACAGAATTCTGTTTTGGTGCGCCACAGAACTATGTACAGGTATACTCGATTTTGTGCTTCCTGGTGTATTATACGGGTTTTATACAGGTTTTATACACAGTATACAGGTTATATACAGATACAATATAGACAGATATAATATGGACACATATAATCATCACATCATCATCATATTACTTAGAGCCCGATCGGTTATACATATAGCTCCACTACTCATAATCCATGCATATTAGTTAAGTTCATCATCTCTAGATACAAATGAAGTGACACCGGCCGCCGCCTACACTAGGATGAAATAGAGTACCGCCGCGACGATGGTGAGCAAGAGCGAGAGCACAAGGAAGGTCTTCATCTTGCTCTTGTTCGACTGGTGCGCCCTCCACTTGGCAACCGCCTCGTGTCTAGTCGGGTACCCTTTGTAGCAGTTGCCGCTGAACTTGTGCACCTGTTTCTTGCAGTCCTCCCACTCCTCGTACACTCCTGGAACCCGCCCCTCGAACACGACGTAGTACGTCATCTCTATGGACACAAGGCATATTAGTATATAACAATGGAAAGAGTTAGAGGGTTCACATGCATACATATTCACAAGAATTAAAGCAAAGAAATAATAATAAACCTAGACATATAGCATCGGTATCACATAAGTAATCAAGTTCAACGACAACGACTACAATAGTAATTGAAGTCCAACAACAACGACCACCGTTTCGAGCAAATTAAGCAAGTTTAGTTTACAACACAGTACAAATTGTCCATCGATTCAAAGTAATGCTAAGCACACCGGTCTCGGTCAACGAGACTTCTTCTTGAGCGGCTCCGGGAACGGCTTGTACAAGGCCTTCGTCGTCCATGTCCTTCCATCACCCTGCCTATGTAGGCGTTCTTCGATATCCCTCTTACACAACCCTCTGAGTTGGTATAAGAGCCCCGATGCGTTGGATACATCGTGTACTATAATTTCAGAGAGCTTTACTTGGAGGCGATGGAAGTCTTCTCTAAGATCATCATCGTTGATCTCCCCCGACATTTTAATGGGGTCTCGCTTGCTAGGTGGCAGAGACATCATCTCTGCATCCTCGACAAACCCTTTAAGGTGATGGAGGACATAGAAGGCCTCCTTAATGCTGCCAGCTGGCTGCTTGATGCAAGGGAAGTCGATCACGTGCTTGAACCCGAGCTTTTTAGTGTCCGGCCTGACAAATTCCCCTTTCTTGTCGAAGGTGCCTCCATTTTTGGAGTAGCCAAGGATAGCCTCATCGAGAACACCCCTTATTCTCCTGTAGTCTTTCTTCGTCGTCGTATTCGACGAGTCGAAATACTGGGCTAGTGACCACTTCGGGCAAAGGATGATGAGTGTGCAGTATTTGTCCCTGCTCAACACATGCAATTGAAATGGAATGTTGGAAAAGGATCGCCAATGGAAGAAATATATAAGAAAGCATAAGTTACGACGGCCGTGAGCGGATGTGTACTTACTCGGGAAAGACAGGCAGAAGAATGGTGTTCTTCTCTTTGTTCATGAGCATGAAGCTCTCGAGGTACCGCACCGCCTTGGTCCGTGTGCTTGAGCCGTCCTGGAGCTGGCTATCGCGCATGTAGTAGGGATCCGCTACCGCGATGTGGGGGGGTCTCTCTCTGTTGATCTTCATCTGAAGATTGATCGCGTATAGGCGGACCAAGTTATAGTCGAGCCGTTTCGAGTGAAATAGATTGAAGACGTCCTCGAACGCTATGAAGAAGATATCCGCGGGGTCTTCATTGACGAAGTTCTGGTCGGACGGCACCTTGACCGAGAACACCGGGTAATTTGGATCCTTCTCTTTAAGAAGGGTGCTCTCTAGATAATGAATAGTGTGCTGCAAAGGGAGCATTAGTCCACTTGCGAGGTGTTCCATGTCCTTAGATAGTATCGGTTTACCAGCTTCATGACACCGGGGCAAGCCATCCGGTGTAGGTGGTACCATGTCGTCGGCCCGGATCCTCTTAGGAGCAGGCTGGCTCGAAGATGCGCCCTTCTTGGCTCCTCTCTTCCTTGCCTTCTTCACCTGACCTACTGGGGGTGCTGGTGGTGCTGATGGTGGTGCTTCTTGCTGGGGTCGGTGCTGGTGGTGCTTCTGAGGTTGCTGGGGTTGATTTGGGTGGCTCCCCGATGATCGTCTTACGCAGCGTGTTAGGGCTGAAAACGGTAGCAGGCTTGACTTGAGCTGGATTGCCAGCCTCCGGAGGAGTGTCTTGAGAAAGACCCGTGAAGACCAGGCGCTGCTTCGTCACTGTAGGGGGACGACCAAGTTGATCGCCGTGTGTGCGGAAGGCTTGTTCATCCATAGGAGGCATGTACATATCTTGGCTGCAGGCGCCAGTGTTGATGTAGGCATCGATGTCATCATCATCATCTACATCGTTGCCATCAAGTGGCGCCATGTCCTGGACCTTAGATGGTGGCGGTTGCGATGCCGCCGCTTGGCGTACCGTGCGTCTAGTTGACGGTCGTTGCGGTAGCGCTCCCAACAACTGTTTGTGGCGTGTGGTGGTGGCGGCGATCGTCGGTTCCTTCCGGGTGGCGGCGGCGACCGCCGGTTCCTTCAGGGTAGTGGGGGCGGCGACCGCCGTTTCCTTAAGGGTGTCGTCGGCGCTGGCGATCTTGGGCCGGATGATAGGGGAGGTGGCGCCGGTGCTTTTCTTACCACTCGGAAGACCCCCCCCAGACGAATCTGGTTCTTCGGCCATTTCATAAGCCATGAGGTGCAATCCCCAAGGGGCAAAACGTCGCCTTCGTCTGTGCCCGGAGGTTGAAAGGGGGGATGGCGTAGCGGTACTCCGGCACTACCACTACCAACTTGACCTTCGCCACGTCTTCCGCCAATCTAGCGCCGTGCATAACGCGGGAAGCCATGACAAGGCCGCTAGCAACTTCCACCAACTTGCCGCCGGGCTCCACCGTTTGCAGAAGTATGCATTGTTCATCCTGAGTCAGGGGCGCCATGTTGGGCATCGTGAGATGGCAGTCACGAAAGGCATATATAGTTAAAGAAGATGACGCGAAGGAGTAACTAATGAGTTTACCTCCTTGATGGCGTCGATCTCGGCTACTGTCGATACAAGGGCGGCGGTTGGGGGCGTCGATGCGACCAGTTGGAGCTGCGGCGGCGGTTGGAGCTGCGGCGGCGTCTGGTGGAGCCCCGACGCCGGCGTCGGGTGGAGCGGCACCGTCGGCGACACGTGGAAGCTTGAGTTGCTGCCGCTGATGCTGGGCACATGTATCGGCCCCACTTGACCTCCCGCATTCCAAGCAGCTAACCCCTCCATCAACCCAGGGGGGATGATCTGCCGGATCTTCTCGTCCAATAACTTGTTCATCATCTCCGTGTTCTCCACAGGCTTTTCGGCCACCAGCTTCTCTAGTGACTCCACCTTCTTCTTCAGCTCCTGAACCTCGGATTTATCCTTAGCGGACGACCTCCTCTCCAGCTTTCTCGTCTTGGCATCCGATCCGTAGTACTCGGATAGCTTCATACTTGTGCCAAAGCCGGACACACGGCCACCCGACGTCGGTGGCTTGTCCAGCTCCCTCTCCTTGTATTTGTTCGTCGCCCTGTTGAAAGGCGTGTCCCACGGTTCCGTCGACCCCTGGGACGACGGGCCAGCCGTATCCTTCATCAACTCTTCATCCTTCAGACAAAGGAACTTAAGGTTAGCCCATTTGGCTTCATTGCCTAATAAGATGAGCGAAATAATATAGAACTATCCTTACCAGGTACTTCTCGAAATCCCTCACGTCTTGGTAATCCGTAATAAATTCCCCCGTCTTCCAGTCTAAGTAGTAGCGGGACCGGACAAAGTTCCTAGCCTGTACATCCTGGATTTTGTGCCAGGGGTTTTCTTTCCCCAGACGTACCATCTCGGCATCCTCCTTGTCCCAAGTGGGCTGTTTTCCTCGGTAACCGCCGCTTCCGCAATGGTGGGTCCCTAAGTTCAAATCCCGCATTTTCTTCCCCCAGGCGGTCCATTTTTTAACACCGTCACTCTGTAAGTAAGACTTGAATGCATTAAAGTCTTCTAAGGAGATCGACGGGTCTTTGCTACTTATCCTCTCCCAGCTTTCACCGGCCTCGATCTTTCTCTTCAGCCGGTTCTTCCAGCTGCTCAAGGCGGTGCTCATCTTCGTGAGAGCTAAAGAGTCCACCTTCTTATTGAACGGCTCCGGGAACGTGTATCGTTGGTGAAGCTTCTGGAGGAGGGATTGGGCGATAGCCTCGTTCTCCTTGCTTCTGAGGTCCTGAGTTAGGATCGGCACGGTTTCACGGACGATGCACCCTAGTTGCATGCCGTACCCTTTGGCAACCCACGAAGGCTCCATCGGTAGGCCACTTTCGGAGACTACCGTGACAGCATCGGTGACGTTGGCGAGCACTTGCGGCCTCCGATCCCTCCTTGGCCTCCTCGCCGTCCTCTTCTTCTTACCCTCCTGAGGGTTGCCGCCGCTATCACCTTCCGTGCGGTTGGCCGCGTTCTCTTCACCGGTCGTCTCTTCACCGGTCTGGGCGGCGTCGTCCCAGGTATCGTCATCGTCGCCGGTGCCCCCCCCGGCCCTCTCCCTCGGAGGCGGTGTCCCGGCCCTCGTCGGTGTCGTCGGCGGCCCCCCGGCCCTCTCCCTCGGAGGCGGCGTCCCGGCCCTCTTCCTCATCGCCGGGCGACTCGGCGGCGGCCTTCCGGGGCCGCTCGTAGCCCTCCCAGAAGTCCTTGTTGGCCTCTCTCGCTTCTTCGTTCTGGCTCCTGGGCTTAGAAGTGCTGCCCGACATGTTTATTTGCACTTCATTAAAAAGAGGCAAAAAGTTAGTACAAAAGTCAACCAAAAAATTCGGCATGACCTTTGCTATTTTTTCTACGTAGGAGTGCCCATTTCTCAACCGAAACGGAAGTTAATCAACGCTTCGGGAGAAATGGGCAACTCAATGAAATCCCTGCAAAAATATTCATCATATACACCATATATCCAACATATCCACCATATATCCACCATACAAAGTTGCCCACCATCTACAATACATCAAACAAAAGCCAACATAAACCTGGAGCATCTATTTCAGCATATTTTTTAACCTGAAGCAGTACAACAACAATGACCTTCTTAACACTACAAAAGCCAACATAAACCTGGAGCATCTATTTCAGCTTATATTCACCATATATCCAACATATCCACTACAACCTGGAGCACTTCAAGTTTTTAACTAGTAGCTACTGCCAACATGTGACCATGAGCATCATTTATTTCCTAGCATCTGCATGGAAGCATTACATAAACCCTACTGCATTGTATTGAAAAACCTACTGCATTGTTCATTTTATTGAACCATGTACATCAACAGAGTAGTAGCAGCTTCATTTTAATTTTCATTTAAACAAACTTCATTCTTTTTCAGAGAGAACTTCAAGAACTTTATTAGCTCTTAGCTGTACTGCAAGCAATGAATTAAAAAAATAGCAAGCTTGACATCATTTATTTTGCATTATTCTTCACAACATTTATTTTGCTACAACATTATTCTTGATAGCATTTATTTAGATATATGGTTGATTACTCCAAGTCAGGAAGCAATAAAGCTTAAGTGTTCTTCTTTTACAACATTCATCTAATCACTTTGTTTTTCTTTGACAGTACATCTAGGCATTTTAAAGCTTATGCTTGTTGGAGAAATGGAGATTAGCTATCTTATAAACAAATAAACCAATAATTGTTCATTCAAACAAACTTCAAGAACTGCATTTTCTCAACTAACACAGTTCATATATACTATATATATACTGTATATATACTGCAACCATCTATGCATTTAATCATGTATTTAATCAGTGGTCATATGTGAACTAAAACCATCTATTTAATCAGTGGCCAAAGGTGAACTAAAACCATCTATGCATTCTTATCTTGCAACCAGGAAGCATGAGCATGATCATTTCATAAATGAATTCAAAACATAAAATGGCAGCAGGAGACACAAGTCATTCACTAGCACATGCAACACACACATGATCACTAACTCTCACCCTAATTCTGTTCTTACTAAATGACAAGATTAATATCTACATTTCTCTGCCAATTCGAAAACCTAAATCACATTCAAAACATTACCTAGCAGTAGTAAATTTGTATCTACATTCACTAACTACATTCAAAACCTAAATCAACCAATTCACTAACTACATTCACTAACCAATTTGTATCTGCCAATTCACTAACTACATTCAAAACCTAAATCAACCAATTATTTGTATCTACATTTCTCTGCCAATTCGAATTTAGAAAATGAGCATGAGCTATTGCTAACATAGCATTACCTACCAATAGCTAGCATAGCATTACCCAGCAGTAGCAAATTTAAATCACCAAATTATATCAACTAAATAAACCTACTGCTAGCTACTGCTGCTACTTTATCAACTAATTAAAATTGTCCTAAAATTGTATAATTGTTTACTGCAAAACACAAGAGACCAATTAATTGTTTACTGCAAAACCAACATACCAAACATATAAACAAATAATTCACATTGCATTAGTATTTCTTCTTGTTTATTCAGCCTTCTTACATGAAATAATCTTCACTACATTGCATTAGGATTCAATCAGACGATTACATGGACAAATTCCAAGTTGCGAGCAAGAAGGAAATCACCCAGCATCCCAAAAGCACCAGAAAGAAGGAAATTAGATCAGGAAATTAGAACCGCTCGCGGTGGCAGGATTGGGGATGGGCACAGGGCAGTGAGGAGGGGGACAAGGGAGTGGGGAGAGGGGCTCTCACCGAATGGCGGCGGCGCAGGGTTGCGGTGGCGGCGGCGTTGTCCTCCTCCTCCTCCGTGGTGGAGGCTCGGGCTCGCGCGTCCTGCTCGGCGGCGGTGTGGCGGTCCTCCTCCTCCTCGATCTCGCGGCGGCTCGGCTCGGTGTCCTCCTCGGCGGTGGCGGCGGTCCTCCTCTCCTGGCGGCGCTAGGCGGTGGCGGTGGTTGCGAGAGCAGAGTGGCGGGCGCTAGGGTTGGCTCGTCGGGGAAGAACTGTTTGTGAGTGGGGAAGAAAGAAACGAGTCGATTATTTCACAAGTGAACCGTGGCGCACCGTACGTGCGCCACAGAATTCCTTAATTCTGTGGCGCACCTAAAGGGGCGTGCGCCACAGAATTTAGACACTTAGCAAAACAAAACGGGTTACTGCTGTGTCCTGACAGATACTTAGCACTAGCCTAGTGGTTAAGGCCAATGTTAGCCCATTAGTAGCCAGGTTCGAACCCTGGCTGCCACACAATTTTTCTTCCTTTTTTTCATATTTTAGTTACATTTCAATAAATAACACAACATTATTTAGTAATTAGTAGAGAATTATAAATTACTTGTCTCATACAAACATGTTCTTGTTTCTCTCACACACACATGCATGTACTTGTCTAACACACACTCACACACATGTCACTACAAGAAAAGTTCTGATAGACAACGTCCCAAAATCGTCAACTAAGGGGCATTTTTCGTCGCCTATGGACCTAACCCGACGATATGGGTTCTGTTGTGGAAACTGCGTCAGGCAAAGTCCAACGACGATTTTTTCGGTCCGTCGCGCTTGGGCGCCCTTCCGCCACGGAAAATCGGACCGTTGCGGAAGTGTTTCGGGAGCCCGTTGACTGCCGATGTCATGCAAACCGACACGTGGCAGACGCCGTTAATCGCAGCAACGGCGTTAACCGGCTGAAACCCCGTGGTAGATGGTAGGCCCACACGAGGCCTGCCACGTCTTAAGCGGGCCGGGCCAGATGACATAGTTTGACCGGTCAACTATATAGCTGGGCTGGTCCATTAGTTACGTGGGCCGGGCCTAACCTCTAATGTTCATGGTCAAAAGTTAAATGGGCCGGCCCATTTAACATGTCCCCTTACAGCAACTGGGCCGGCCCAAGAAGCAAGTGGGCCGGGCCAAAAACACAGGTGGGTCCCACTATCCTATTAAAAGGCCGGCCCATTTGGTGTGTGGGGTCCACCATATAGCAAGTGGGCGGCCCAACAAGCTAGTGGGCCGGGCCAAAAACACATGGTGGGTCCCACTATCCTGTTAAAGGGCCGGCCCATTTAGTATGTGGGGTCCACAATATAGCAAGTGGGCCGCCAAAACACAGTGGGTCCCACCTTCCGCTTAAAGGCCGGCCCATTTAGTATGTGGGTCCACCATATAGCAAGTGGGCCGGCCCACCAAGCTAGTGGGCGGGCCAAAAACAGGTGGGTCCCACATTTCTGTTAATGGGCCGCCCATTTGGTATGTGGGGTCCACCATATTGAAAGGGCCGGCCCAACAAAATAGTGGGTCGGCCAAAAACACAGGGTCCCACCTTCCTATTAAAGGGCCGGCCCGCTTACCATGTGGGACCACCATATAGCAAGGGCTGGCCCAACAAGATAGTGGGCCGGGCCAAAAGCACGTGGGTCCCACTTTCCGTTAAAGGGCCGCCCAATTAGTGTGTGGGGTCCACCATATAAGGTGGGCCGGCCCAACAAGATAGTGGGCCGGGCAAAAACACAGGTGGGTCCCACTTTCCTCTTAAAGGGCCGGCCCATTTAGTATGTGGGGTCCATCACAAAAGCAATTGGGCTGGCCCAACTAAGTAGTGGGAGGGGTCCACCTAAAAGCAAGTGGGCCAGCCCAATTAGAGTGTGGGGTCCACCTTCAATCAAATGGGCTGGCCCAATAAGTAAGTGGGCCAGCCCGTTTAGTTGTTTATATGCCGGCATAATAGGCGCTATAGGAATTTGCGGGCAGGCACATATGTGATTTCGCTTAATTGGGCCGTTTAAGGGATGGGAATTCGTGATTTAGATACTGAGAATATTTACGCAGCATTGATTTCTGTCGGATAGCCTCACTTACCACAAGCACCAAAGAAAAAATGCGCGAAAGAACTATAAAAACTAACTAAATATTACATCAGCTGCAAGGCATTGAAAAAATATTACAGAACCCAGAGAAATTGAATGGTAATTAAACCTAGCAATACAAGAAGCGATCCGGCAATCTTTTAAGTTGTCCATGCAACACCTATATCTGAAACAAAGACATTACAAGTTAAGACAGCAACAATGGAAAGGCAAAGACACTACAATATTGTTTGGCAAAGAATTTGGAACTCATCATTTCGTCGTTATAACAAGATCATTGTAATGCGCACAATAAGCAAACAAAGAGTGCATGCCGCATACCAACATCCAATATAACAGAGCATGTTAGAATGAAACAAGCAGACTTACTACTGTCGAGTCCCATGCAAACCAACATGTTCAGGGTGTACAAAATTGGCATGAACAACATAGTAGCAGGCTATAAATTTTGTAACAACGACTGAGCAAGATGAAGTTATGATGGCTACATCTACAGAGCAGGGAATGTAAACCAAAAATAGAAGTTACGATGGCAAAAGCTAAAGAGGAGGGAATGTGAACCAACATGTGCCAAGTGCAATTACTTCATTTTGGCCGTGAACTAAATAATACTCCTGAACTTATAGTGAAGGGGATGCAAATCAAGATGTTTCGGGATATAAACTTGTAATGAGCAACACATAGAGGATAGTTAATGCTGGAGCTTAGGATGGACCAGATACAGAATATAGTGGGATCACCTGTGAACTTGTATAAGAGGGAATGCAAACCAATATGTTCAGCTTTCCATATGTGAGCGTCATGCCAAGTCAGAGAAACAAGTCAATAATGCAGCTTTTGAAGAACAAGATGGCACGCAAAATTATTATCTAGTAGTATGACAAGTTTATTTGTACTACAGGCTAGATAGCAGAGTGATAGCATGCCAAACTAAGTCCTTACTTTGTTAGCTTACAATGAACTAGATACAAAACAATGGCATCACCTGTAGTACAGGGAATGCAAGCCAACATGTTCATGGAGTAAAAAATTGGCACAAACAACATAGTAGCAGGCCATAATTTTTGTAACAACGACTGAGCAAGATAAAGTTATGATGGCTAGATCTACAGAGCAGGGAATGTAAACCAAATATAGAAGTTACGATGCCAAAAGCTATAGAGCAGGGAATGCGAACCAACATGTGCAATTACTTAAAATTGGCCATGAACTAAATAATAGCAGGATGTTACTATAATACCTATAATTTTTGTAACAACGACTGAGCAAGATAGAAGTTATGATGGCTACATCTACAGAGCAGGGAATGCAAACCAAAATGTTCAATCGCTTAAAGTTAGCAATGAAGTAGAAAATAGCAAGATGTTACGGTCATAGCTAGGAATGAACTAAAAGAGCTTCAGACAAACAAGCATCTGAACCCAGAACATGGCGCTAAAACAAGGGACTTACATTAGGAGAAGCACTCTGTGGGAGTCACAGCAGATCTTCCTGGGGTTGATAGATCCGGTGATGAAGTACGCTACATGTGCTACTTGGGGTTGGAGAGACGGCCATTACACTTCATGGTTACTCATCTCATCTGCAAAAACGTAACGGCGCGTCGTTAGCACAAACAGATTCCCCCAAGATTAAACAAGAACTTGCAGGCAAGCAATAGAAAAGCGACAGTAGAAGAGTTTAGATCATGCACGGCGCCGGTGAAGCAGATCCGGTTCATGCACAGCGGTGTCGGTGAGCAAGATCCGATGCGGTGGACGACGGATCCGGCGAAGCGGCTCCGGTGGGGTGGACGATACCGCAGCTGAAGCGACTGCGGTAGACTGCTGGATGAGTATATGGTTTCGAGGTTCGGCGGGGATGATCCAGTCCGGTTGATGACGGCGTCGATGAAGCGGCTCCGGCAGACAGCCGGATGACGAGGATCGCGAGGGCTCGGGTAGGCCAGGGAAGTCCGGCGGGGATGTTCCGGTGCGGTGGTCGTGGAGGTGGGAGAGAGAGGGACTTGGGAAGTTCCGGTGGGTGGTCTCAGAGGAGAGAGTGAGGGAAATGAATTTTTTTTCGGGGAGTTTCGGAGCTAGGGAGGTGGTGATCGAAAAAAATGACGGGTAGACCCCCCACCAACCGACTTATGCATGGACATTGTTGTCATCTTTACGAGGGTAGAATGGGAAGTTAGAGGCGTGTGAAATATTTGTATTTTTCGAGCGGGAAGTTTTGCCGCTGGAATGAGATTTCGAATTTGGCTATAGTCCAAGTAATACAAAAATATGAGACCGTACTAGTACGGTCAAGTGTCACATCAAGTCATCATCACGTTGAAAATCGGTTACCACGAGCATAATCATGATATATCTTGAAAATCAATTTTGAAAAGCCCTTCTGAAATATTTCGGGATTGGTACTAGGAGATTTTGCAGCTTGACTAAGTAATTTTTTTTCTTCGAAAAGGGGATATGACCCCAGCCTCTGCATCGTGGTGATGCACACGGCTTTTATTAATAATCCAGTCGCAACAAATGTATGTTTTTTTTTTGCAAGGAGCAACAAAAGTATGTTGTACAGATGGTCCAAGTAATATAGACTCGTGATTGTAATATAAGGCCAGGGGTAGACCGGAACCATATCCTCTAACGTAGAGATGACAAGTCAGGTAAGCACAGTGCTTAAGTAGTGCAAAACGTAGAAGAAAAATCAGGAAAATGTAACAAATACTGTACGTATTTACTGTAGCAACCACTGTATATTTTTACTGTATAAAAAATCGTATAAATATTTAAAAAAGATAGTCATAATTTTGATTGTTACTAATTATCGTAAATGCATATGGCTTACATATATTATGGAAGTTAATTTAGATCAAATTAGACGTAATCATGTAGATGTGGAGAAGGAAAATTAGAGAGGTGTAGCTTACCCGACTTGTCTATTGCACGTTAGAGGATCTACTTCCGGGGTAGACCATGCTACTTAGACTACTCATAGTGGGAGTAACTAAGGAGTATTAACATAGAGCTGGTTGTGGTAACTAGCTATGTTACCATAACACTTTTCAAGATAGAATGAGTCTACATACTAACTAAAACAATCATGCATGATAGTACTACATCTAAGTTACTATGCATTATGAAGGTAGTAACATAGAGTAGTGTCATATGCATGCGGAAATTCAATTTGGCTCCCGGGTGCATATGCTCCCTCTACCAAAAAATCATATTTTAAAATGTCGAAAAAAATTAGCAAAAAATTTACATGTACATATTCATAATATATGTTCGTTCGTCAAGTTTCACGAAAAACCAATATTTTTTGTGGTCTATGTAAAAAAGAGAAAACTTATCTTGTGAAAAGCATTATTTTTAGTACTGTGTTTTATCTTTTTACACACGTCACACGACAAGTCGCAACTTTTTAAGGGCGTAGCACGAGAAGATGTACATGCGAATTTTTTGTTTCATTTTTTTTGAAATTCAAAATATGTGTAAGATGCATTTCAAAATGGAGGGAGCATATGCTCCTATGTTTCAAAACACCAGTCCCGCATGCGCATGACACTACTATACGGTCACATCAAGTCATAATCACAACCAAAATCAGTTCCCATGTACAAATATTTTGGATTTTATTGGCGGGAGATTGTAGCGCTTGACAGATATTTTCAATTTAGCTGGCGCTAAAAAAATACTGTACTAGCAAAATTGGTAGCTTACTGTAGTACTGCCTCCTTTCAGGGATACAAGGACAAGGACCAATCAACTAAAATAATGTATGAAAATGGTCACCAATGGGCCAACTAATAGTTATACTTTTCCCATGCAGCGCAATATAAAAAATACTACAAATCAGATTAAACCTTGATTAAATATTGGTGCATCCAATCCATTCAGTTTTCATTTAATCCACATCACCAAGGAAACAACCACCAGGTACATAACAAGTGCAGATAGAAGCACCAACAAAATAGTTCAGCATCACAAACCCTTTCACACAACCAAGGGACACCTTTGACTGTCAGTGTTCACTGTGGTATTCAGCATCTCCCACACTTTCTCAGGATGTTGCCCAGGTGGGCTTGACTTGCTTCTAATCCTGCAGTTATACGGTGGATGACTACTCTTTGTGCAGCCACTATTGCTCGTTCCTCTTTGAGTAGTTCCTCGAGAACATAAAAAGACAATGACTTGGACCTCAACCTGCGCTTGGGCTTTGACTTGGACTTGGACCTCGACAAATTAGTTGTGAACCCAGCATTACGCAGGAATGTGTTGTTGGCTATACCATGACATTGTAGTACCTTGGAAAATGAATTCAGACATTCTTCCTGGGTTTTTTCTATACCATCTTTCTTTGGTTTTGCCAGCTCCACTTTCATGTCAGACTGAGGAGTTTTCAGTTGTTACACATGTGTAAGAGAAGAGATTATAATGTGAAGACATGTGTATGAACTACCTCTAATAATCCTACAAACTGGCATGGCTGATTACCGCATATACATTTTAGTAAGAGCATGTTACATCATATTGACATGTCTTCTATTGCTAACACGTAATAGCAGGACTATAAAAATATGCATGGATCCATGTGTAGAATTCGTAATGTGCATGATATTGCTGAGAAGTATATAAGTGAATTGTACTAGCCCTTTCCAGCAGTTCAGACATTTGGTTGTGTTGGCTAGTGCATGAAGCTTGACAAATATGACAAGATATTTCTGAATACAATTGAAAACCATAACTGACATTAGTAGAGAATACTTACAATAACACTCTGTGCAAAATGTCCAGTCAAACCATTTCTGCTCGTCTGGCACACCTTGAATTGCTCAAGTAGACTCATCTCTCTGTCTGTACTCTCACAGTATGCTTGCCTTGCCTTCTGATATTTTCGCAAGAGAAAATATAAATTAGTTTCACAACCACGTCACATGCCGACATGCGACAATTGAAAGTTTTCAAAAAAAATATAAATAAAACAGAGACATCAATTTACGATGTATATTGTGCATCTATAAATTCTAAATGATTTACTAATTTAAATATAGTTGTACAGATAACATTCCTTACCATACAGTAGAGGTGTCCAATCAAGCTACGAGATCCTGTACGCTGTTGTAAACGTACATTATTACGAGCACGCATGTTACTTCGAGCGATGAACTACAAATGAAGACTTGTGAGACACATGCTTAAAAAGGAATCAGTAATGTGATCTTGTCTCACTGTCTTCACAGAACATACCAAATTCTTTTGAGCAGACCAATACTCAACAAGATCACACCATTGATCATCAGTCATCTGTAGTATAGGAGAGGTTGTTGGAATATCGCTAGGAGTCCTCCCAGCAAAGTATCTCATCTTTAGCCTATGGCGCTCCTGGCGCAACGCTGAAGAGAATATGCTCCTGATAACAGTGATTACATTCTTCATGTCATCATCAAACTCAAGACATGTCTGTTTACAACAATGGGAACCGTTCATGTGTTAGATAGCTAGCCAACAGAAAGCTAGAGGGAATGTGAACGAGCAACATGGTATTGTTTACGAAAATGACTTACATGTAACATGTGCAGTAAACCTTCAAAATGAGAAGGGGTGTTTACGTGTTGTTTCCATGATGGAAAGATAGGAATTTGAGTCCTGACAAAAACGCCTGTGATCGATGCTATATTAGATGATTCTTGTGGATCCAGTGGCCTTCTGATACCTGCTATAACTGATGTGATGGGAAATCTTGTTCCCATTCGGGCAATCTTATTTTTAAGTGATTTCAAAGTCGTTGGCCCCCTTCGTTTTCTTGGTCGTGGTGGAACTGCAAATTTAAGCATTACATCAAGCTATCAAGGTATTTATGTAACGGAGCATGTAAGGGAACACGTACCTAATTCGGCCCCACCATCATCTTTAAGGAAGAAGTTGTCTCTGGCAGGACTAAATGTCAGCGGGCGATCGTGATTAGTTAGGTGTTGAGAACCTGCTGTTGAAACTGGGTCTGCTGTGAATTGTTCTTGGGTAACTGGATTGGCAACAGGTGGCTGGGGAACATGTGGTTTGGTATTTGCTCCGTCTACAGCTTTTAGACCAACCGATGTGGGGTTAGGTCGAAGCTTTTTATGTTGGTGTTTCGCATTACAATATTTTTTTGCCTGGTCATCATTTTCAACTAGATTAGAGTGACTCTGAGTCTGAGACCTTGTTTTTACTCTGTTCACTGCATTTGTTTGTGATCTGACATGACCAGCTTGAACCCTTTTTATTTTTAGGTGAGCTGTCAGATATTGATCTTCCTGTTGAACTATGTTCTTCACCTTGTTGGTATTTGAAACGTCCTTACGTGAAGTCCCTGATGCCTGCCAGAGATAAACGGTACTTCAATCAACAAAATCATATACATGCTTGATACGATTATGGAACATAAGAACAGCAAGCCAAGACATGATGAAACATATGTTATTATTATGTGTTAACTGAGCAGATGATAATGCTATAACTTGGGCTGGGTTGGACAGATACATCACAGTTATTGAAGATGCAACAATAATGCCAATGAAAAGAGCGAGCAATCACCTTGGGTGGTGGAGTAGGGTGCTTGACAAGGGCATCCTCTTTACTCAGGTCTCCCTCAGACTCTTGTTCAGTAGGATCAAGTTCTGAATAAGAAAATGATTGTTATCGATGGAGACAGGAGAGGTGTTTGATTGTTCACTGGTGATGCCTATATTTTCTCTCCGGCCCTCTTTGTACTCTACTACAGTATCTTTAGCATGCATTAGAAAAAAATGCTAACGAGATTTATCATGGAACTTTGAGTAGAGCAGTAGAAGGGCAAATTAGTAGTAGCAAGTAGATGATAGCTCAAAAAGGAATAAAGCGTAGATCAAAAATAAATGATTTCCCTGTGCATGCCAATTGATGATTACAAGATTTATAAACATGCAGTTTAATAATGTCGACTAATCACTCTGCAGGCTTGACTTCTACTACAGTCATACCAGATAGCACCAAACAGATTGTAGGAAAAGTAAACTTGAAACCCCAGATCGCACGAAACTGATGTTCGGAAATGAAATGCATAACGGAAGCGGCTAAACACCAACCTTCGCATGGGGAGTGGACGGCTTTACGCTTTGGTTTCGCGCGGTGGACCGGTTGGGCGCGGGGTCTACCCATTTCACCGTGCGGTAGACCAGGGAGTCGGGAAGCAGATCCGACGCAGCGGCGGAGGTGGACGGCGTCCCTGAGCAGGATCCGGCGCGGTGGGCGTCGGCTACGGTGGAGCACAAATGGTGCGGTGTGCGCCTTCGTAGGGGAAGCGGCTCCGGCTTGCTTGACAACGTCTTCTCGGACACTACAGCGTCTGGTCAGGAGGCTGTGGTGGCGAGGTGGGACGGTGGTGCACTGCCGTCGTCGGGCGAGATGCTCCGATTCGGTGTGTGACGCGTGAGAGATGTGGGATTCGGCGCCTGTGCCGGTGGTATGTTTTAATGGCTGGGGTGAGATTGGCCTTGGCCAAGAGAAGAACCGCTGGGGACGTTTTTGATGAAAGGATAAGATCGGAAATTCGAACATTTGAAAATTGGAGGCGGCAACCCGAGCTATTTTCGCCGCTGTTTTGGCGCTTCGTTGAAATGGTTTGGTGGATGCGCGAAAAAAAATGGACGCGGTCCGACCCCATCAAGGTCTCATTTGTAAGCATGGGCGGTACGGCAGCCATCCTACCTTGATTTTTAGTGAATATCCATCCATTCATATATATGTGTTTTTTTCTGAATATTTGAGTACTTAAAACGGACTTCATATGACAAAGTTGCGCCTATTTTAGTGAACACTGCGTGGAGCCGATTTCGAAAACAAAACATGGACTAGGTACCAAAAAACATATATAGACTCGTTCTCCGCATTAAAAAGATTGATGTATCATGGATCTTAGTATATGTAAAATAACCTTGAGCTATTCATTATCATACGCGTAGAATTGAAGACTTCAGATATTTCTTTATATTTGAAAGAAACGCCATGTTTCATCCGACAACATTTATCATCTCATTGAGTTGGCGCTGATTTTATATGTGGTGACGAAAACAACTGAGGCTCCTTTGATTTATAGGATTTAGATCCTACGGGAATTATTCTACACTATTGGTTATATTCAAAGGGAACATATCCCATATGAATCTTGTACTACAAATCCTATATGAACAAAACATTAGGTCATCCCTCATGGAAAAATCCCTTTGGTACAATCAAAGAAACTCATATTCCCATAGGATTCAAATAGACAAGATGTACATACGTTTTTCCTATCCTATGACTTAAAGGACTCCTGAAATGGCTCGACAACAAAGATCATAAATTCCGAGTTGTGCATCGAGCAAAAGATATTGAAAAAATTCTTGATCGATCCAATTACAAAATGATTTTCAAAAGAACTAAAGTTTTGCCATTGATCACATAATTGGTATGTATATAGGTTCTACTTATAATAAAATATGTTTTGGTTTATTGGGATTGCGTTAGAATTACATGCATCACAATGTCTCGGGACTATTTCGGTATTTACCTCTTCTTTTAGAGTTCGCCCTATCTAAGATTATTTCCGACATTCGCCAATGTTTGCAAGGAATGGCATGCAGTCGATTCCCACCCTGTTTCAGAAAAAATGAAGAAAAAAAAGTGAACTTGTGGCTATAAAATGATAAGCTTGAATTTTGATATGTTTTTTTAAAAAAAACTAGCTTCAAAATATGGCCTACCATTTTATATAAAAAACCATGGGTCTTAACAAAAATGCCCAAGGTAAAATGTGCATTAACATTTTGGGGAAAGGTGCAATAAGATTTCATTTTATTGTGGGAAACAAATTGTTGTTGTTTTTTTGCCTTTTCTGAATAGCTAAAAAGGTGTCATCTTTTTTCCATACATTCCATAATGTCATAGAACATAAGCATCCGGTGTCCAGATATAGCAACAATTCAGTATAAGACAATACTAACATAGTTTCCATAAAGTACTGCTAACACATAAGAAAACAAAAGATCTAGATGATGACCCAAGAAACATCCTTGTATATAATAACAATCTATTGACCATATGGCGGCTTTTGCATCACCCTATCAAAATCATCTGCCTTCAAGCACGAGAGCAGAATGTCGACACGTGCTTCAACATGTTCCAAGATCCTCTTGATGATCTCATGGATATCTGCATCAGCCGAATAGGAATCAAAGTTGTCAGCCACTAGCTTCTGATAGAAAGAAACATCAGTGTTGAAGGCGTCGATCTTAGGAGTCCCCACATTTCATTACTTGCAAGACCAAGATGATCAAATTCCCTTTACTTCATAAGAATGTCTGGATCGCTGACACGATCGAAATCTTTGCTAGTACCCTCCTTTGGCCGAATTCAAATTTGCATCAGATCTTGGTGCCCATGCCTTTGGTACATGCGGGTAATTTTTTGCCAATATGTCGTGCATTGCACATAGCGTCCTACTGTACAGGGGTATTTCTACATATCTTCTTCCAAATATAATTTAATTTATTTCGGGTTGGATTCAATTTGTTTCAAAATTGTCTGATATACCATTTGTATTGGTAGGAGATGCAGCTTTGAATTTTAATCATTGTTTCTAGGTGCCACACTTGCAGGGTACAGTCAAAGATTTTATCCAATGTTTCATGTCTTGACAAATCCTTTTCGTAATGGAAGTTGAGACCCCCAGCCTCTGCATCAAAATGATGCACATGGAATTTTTTAGTATGGTATTCAACAAAATATGATAATATGCAAAAATCAAACCTTGGACAAATATGACACATGCTCACTTGGGTAGAAAGCCAATCAAACTGATACAAATTACATTGCAGAGTCCTTGCATGTTAAACTATATATTGCCAAACACCACATATATTAAGGGATACATATTAATTTCGATACTACTACTTTTACGATAGAAGATTTGTAACTACAAACGTTGTGGGTTGTGGCTGCCCTCCTCAATCTACTCACTTGTCTCATCGGCAACCGTCTCCACCTCTCTACATGCACATATGGGTACAACTTCTTCACACCCGAAGAAGATTACTTGTTTCCTGTCATGCTCCGCCACTTGTAGTAGGTGTGCTCCTTTTTCAGAGATGAATTCTCTTTTAGGATGGAGATGTTCTCCTTTTTCAGAGATGAGTTCTCTTTTAGGATGGAGATGTTCTCCTTCGTTAGAGACCCGTTCTGATTTACCATGGAGAGGTTCTCCTTCGATAGAGATGAGTTCTCCTTTGATAGAGATGAGTGCTCATTCAAGAGTACGGCATACTCATTCCATAGCTTCATAGCACGGTTTACCAGATGTGCGTTCACATCTCGGAGCTTGGACGCATGGTCAATCAACTCGCGCGACTCATCCAGGAGCGACCGCCGGATTACTTGCAGAGACGCTTCATGTTGTCGTCCTTCATTAGATGGTAGATTCACAGAGCGACCCTGTGTGACACATGATATTATACTAATAAAGTGCAAGAGTGTAACTTCAATAGTAAAAATATAGTACTCCGAAAGTTTGCAGGACTTAAACTTCAATACTCATAGTAATATGTACAAGACTAACTTCAATAGTAATTGTAATATGTATAAATTTCAATTGCAATACTGTAGTAATATGAGTACTCCGGAGCTTGGAGTAATAAAGTTTCAAACTAAGAACGAAACATGAACTAATAAAGTTTGCCCTATGCATCAATCGATGGAGAGGCTGGATCTCAAGTTCGAAAGGGGGAAAAAGACTGCAGTGAAGTTTCAAGTTTGCATTGAAGTTCGAAAGTGGTAATGCAGCTAGTATTAGTGCAGTAGAAATCCCTTGTGCCTTGTTTGGTTGACGTGTTTTCACATGGTTCAGTGAGTAATATCTGGGTCTTTCTTAATAAGAACACATTTTATCTGTTTGGCAGAAGAGTATTGGACAGGATCAGAGTCGCGGGGATCCTCAGGAAACACTTCCGCGCACGTCGGGTGGACGTGGAACCGCAACACCTCTATGCTCTCGCGTTTCTGGTCGTTCCGCATACGTGCTCCGATTGCTGCTTCTCCTTCCAGGCATCCACCCCGTTCCAGCATGGATCAGGCTGAGGGATTGATTCCAATGCAAAATTACAAGTCCTGAGGCCTGCTGGCATGGATTACGTGAATAGAAATTGGACGCTTCACTAATAAGGCCCGAGGAACCCCTCAAAAAAAAACTAATAATGCCCCAGGACAGGCTATCTCTCAGGTTGTCCTGATCTGCCGCAAATACTCACGCCAAAACATGGTGAATGAAGTATTTTGCATCAAATCCCCTCCGAATAATACTCAGTAGGGGGCTAACTAGTTTTAAACCAATGATTAAACTACATTAACCACTGACCTCGAAGCTCTCCTCCTTGGAGAGGACCGACTCCCCGGCGACGGCGAGGTTGTCTTGCAGCTGCAGCAGGACTGTCACGTCTGAGCCCACGGAGAGGTCGTTGATCCGCTGCCGCTTGGTGGGCACATCAGACTCAACGGCGAGGCCGCCATGCGCCTGCTGCAGCAGCTGTAGGGGGGCGTGCGAGTTGGCGGCGAGGTCCTGTAGTTGCTGCTGGGGGATTACGACGGTGGGCCGCACACCTAACAGGCCCCCTTGTCCACTCGTGGGATTCATCGCCGGAAGATGGGGGTGCAGGGAGGCGCTAATACAGAGGTTGTGGATGGTACAGCCGCCGACGAGCACTGTACAGGTTGGGGCTATAGGATTTTGAAGATGAATGGGGAGAGGCGGCAGGGGCCTATATAAATCGAGAGGAGTGAGGTAGCGAGAAGTGAAGTGAATGGGGAGAGGCGGCAGGGGCCTATAAATCGAGAGGGCTATAGGTTGGGACATGATTTTTACGCAATATTTAAATTTAGATTTAAGCCGCATGTCACCAGGTGACATGCGAAAGGTGCATGTCACCTGATCTCTATCCGTGAAGGACACAGGTCACTCGCAACACTGTACATGGTGTACTGTAGGGACGCGAAACAGTATTGTTCACTGTTCGTAGTGTTTTTCATTTTTCTGATTTTTTTGAATTTTATGCCCATTTGAATCTTTTGGTCAAATCCTAGGTTTGACAAAGATTTAAACAAGTTTAAAATATATGAAAAGGTAAGCATGGATCCTTCTTAGTCACTCTAAAATGAAGCTTTTGGGATGTTCTTGAAATTTCCATGCTTGACTTCATAAGACAGAGTTTAGGGTTAGGGGTAGATATATACATGATTTGTTTGGTTTGAATATGTCTAGACCTTGTTTATCAACTTTAATTCTTACTATATGACATAAGAAAACTATTTGCTTTGGTTTTTCATTTTTCTGATTTTTTTGAATTTTGATGCCCATTTGAATCTTGTCAAATCCTAGGTTTGACCAAGATAATTTAAACAAGTTTAAAACATGGAAATGAAAAGGGAAGCATGTATCCTTCTTAGTCACTCTAAAATGAAGTTTTTGGGAGGTTTTTGAAATTTCCATGTCTGAAACCCAAAACCACTTCTCTTCATGCTTGACTTCATAAGACAGAGTTTAGGGGTTAGGGGGTAGATACATGGTTTGTCTAGTTTGAAACTTTGAATATGTCTAGACCTTGTTTATCAACTTGAATATGCTTACTATATGACATAAGAAGACTATGTACTTTGGTTTTTCATTTTTCTGATTTTTTTAATTTTCTGCGCATTTGAATCTTGGTCAAATCCTAAATTTGACCAAGATTTAGACAAGTTTAACACGTGAAAACGAATAAGTAAGCCTGGATCCTTCTTAGTCACTCTAAAATGAAGCCTTTGGGAGGTTCTTGAAATTTCCATGTTTGAAACCCAAAACCACTTCTCTTCATGATTGACTTCATAAGATCGACAGATTAGTTTAGGGTTAAGGGTAGATATATACATGATTTTTCTGGTTTTAATATGTCTAGACCTTGTTTATCAACTTGAATGCTTACTATATGACATAAGAAAACTATTTGCTTTTGTTTTCATTTTTCTGATTTTTTTTGAATTTTGATGCCCATTTGAATCTTGTCAAATCCTAGGTCGTTTGACCAAGATAATTTAAACAAGTTTAAAACATGAATATGAAAAGGGAAGCATGTATACTTCTTAGTCACTCTAAAATGAAGTTTTTGGGAGGTTTTTGAAAATTCCATGTTTGAAACCCAAAACCACTTCTCTTCATGCCTGACTTCATAAGATAGAGTTTAGGGGTCAGGGGGTGTAGATACATTTGGTTTGTCTAGTTTGAATATGTCTAGACCTTGTTTAACAACTTTAATGCTAACTATATGACATAAGAAGACTATGTGCTTTGGTTTTTCATTTTTCTGATTTTTTTGAATATTGTGCCCACCCATTTGTATCTTCATGAAATCCTAGGTTTGACCAAGATAATTTAAACAATTTTAAAACATGAAAATGAAAAGGGAAGCCTGGATCCTTCTTAGTAACTCTAAAATGAAGCTTTTGGGAGGTTCTTGAAATTTCCATGTTTGAAACCCAAAACCACTTCTCTTCATGATTGACTGAGTTTAAGACAGAGTTTAGGGGTTAGGGGTATAGATACATGATTTGTCTGGTTTGAATATGTCTAGACATTGTTTATCAACTTTAATGCTTACTATATGACATAAGAAAAATAATGTCATGTAAATGAGTTAACTTGGATTTCCTACCCTTGAATCCATAGGAAACTTTGTTCTAATGCACTATAATAATCAACCGAGTTTTTACACCAACAGGTCTGTCACTTACGTGTGGTGCCCACGCGTGAGGTCCCACACTTCAGTGAGCACAAGTCACGTGCAATAGGTACGCAAACTCCCAGCCATCTTCTTTGTCAAGAGAAGACGCATCAGATGCGTATTGGAAGTCTGTGGGTCCTTCTGGATCCTTCGGTTGTCCCTCTCACAAAAAAAAAAACAAATCTCTCTCATTCTCGGCCTCGCTCGACTCGCTCGCTCGCTCGCACCTCCTGCTCACGACAAACCCTGCACAAAAGTCAACATCATCACCCGAAAAAGGGGAGACACCATAATTCTCCCTTCTTCTCTCCTTCCGAGTGATCCCTCTTCCTCCGAGTTTCACTCGACGGGCAAACACACTTTTTTTAATTTTCTGCCCATTTGAATCTTGGTCAAATCCTAGGTTTGACCAAGATTTAAACAAGTTTAAAACATGAAAATAAAATGGTAAGCATGGATCCTTCTTAGTCTCCCGAAAATGAAGCTTTTTTTTTGAAATTTCCATGTTTGAAACCAAAAACCACTTCTCTTCATGCTTGACTTCATAAGACATAGTTTAGGGTTAGGGGTAGATATATACATGATTTTTCTGGTTTGAATATGTCTAGACCTTGTTTATCAACTTGAATGCTAGCTTACTATATATGACATAAGAATGCTATGTGCTTTGGTTTTTCATTCTTTTGATTTTTTTCTGAATTTTTATGCCCATTTGAATCTTGGTCGAATCCTAGGTTTGACCAAGATTTAAACAAGTTTAAAACATGAAAATGAGAAGGGAAGCATGTATCCTTCTCAGTCACTCTAATTAAAATGAAGATTTTGGGAGGTTTTTGAAATTTCCATGTTTGAAACCAAAAACCACGTCTCTTCATGCTTGACTTCATAAGATATATAGAGTTTAATTAGGGGTTAGGGGTATAGATACATGATTTGTTTGGTTTGAATATGTCTAGACCTTGTTTAACAACTTGAATGCTTACTATATGCCATAAGAAGACTATGTACTTTGGTTTTTAATTTTTTTGATTTTTTAAAATTTTCTGCCAATTTGAATCTTGGTCAAATCATAGGTTTGACAAAGATTTAAACAAGTTTAAATTGTGAAAATGAAAAGGTAAGCATGGATCCTTATTAGTCACTCTAAATTAAATCTTTTGGGAGGTTCTTGAAATTTCCATGTTTGAAACCCAAAACCACTTCTCTTCATGATTGACTTCATAAGAAAGAGTTTAGGGTTTTAGGGGTAGATATATACATGATTTTTCTGGTTTGAATATGTCTAGACCTGGTTTATCAACTTGAATGCTTACTATACATATGACATATATAAGAATGCTATGTGCTTTGGTTTTTCATTCTCTTTTGATTTTTTTTCTAAATTTTTATGCCCATTTGAATCTTGGTCAAAATCTTTGGTTTGACAAGGATTTAAACAAGTTTAAAACATGAAAATGAAAAAGGGAAGTCTGTATATCCTTCTTTTAGTAACTCTAAAATGGAAGCTTTTGGGATGTTCTTGAAATTTCCATGTTTGAAACCGAAAACAACTTCCCTTCATGCTAGCTTCATAAGATCGACAGGGGGTAGATACATGATTTGTCTGGTTTGGATATATCTAGACCTTGTTAATTTATCAACTTGAATGCTTACGATATGACATAAGAAGACAATGTGATTTGGTTTTTCAATTTTCTGATTTTTTTGAATATTGTGCCCACCCATTTGTATCTTCATGAAATCCTAGGTTTTACCAAGATAATTTAAACAAGTTTAAAACATGAAAACGAAAAGGGAAACATGTAACCTTCTCAGTCACTCTAAAATGAAGTTTTTGGGAGGTTTTTGAAATTTCCATGTTTGAAACCCAAAACCACTTCTCTTCATGCTTGACTTCATAAGACAAAGTTTAGGGTTAGGGGTATAGATACATGATTTGTATGGTTTGAATATGTCCAAACCTTGTTTATCAACTTGAATATGCTTACTATATGACATAAGAAGACTATGTACTTTGGTTTTTCATTTTTCTGATTTTTTTAATTTTCTGCACATTTGAATCATATCTTGGTCAAATCCTAGGTTTGACCAAGATTTAGACAAGTTTAACACGTGAAAACGAATAAGTAAGCCTGGATCCTTCTTAGTCACTCTAAAATGAAGCTTTTGGGAGGTTCTTGAAATTTCCATGTTTGAAACCCAAAACCACTTCTCTTCATGATTGACTGAGTTTAATTATATAGGGTTTTAGGGGTAGATATATACATGATTTTTCTGGTTTGAATATATATGTCTAGAGACCTTGTTTATCAACTTGAATGCTTACTATACATATGACATATCTAAGAATGCTATGTGCTTTGGTTTTTCATTCTTTTGATTTTTTTCTGAATTTTTAGGGCCATTTGAATCTTGGTCAAATCCTTGGTTTGACCAAGATTTAAACAAGTTTAAAACATGAAAATGAAAAGGGAAGTTTGTATCCTTCTTAGTCACTCTAAAATGAAGCTTTTGGGATGTTCTTGAAATTTCAATGTTTGAAACCCAAAACGACTTCCCTTCATGCTAGACTTCATAAGATCGAAAGGGGGTAGATACACGATTTGTCTGGTTTGGATATATCTAGACCTTGTTTATCAACTTGATTGCTTACGATATGACATAAGAAGACTATGTGATTTGGTTTTTCATTTTTCTGATTTTTTGAACATTGTGCCCACCCATTTGTATCTTCGTCAAATCCTAGGTTTGACCAAGATAATTAAAACAAGTTTTATAAACATGAAAATGAAAAGGGAAGCATGTATCCTTCTTAGGCACTCTAAAATGAAGCTTTTGGGAGTTTTTTGAAATTTCCATGTTTGAAACCCAAAACCACATCTGTTCACATGCTTGACTTCATAAGACAGAGTTTAGGGGTTAGGGGTATAGATACATGATTTGTCTGGTTTGAATATGTCTAGACATTGTTTATCAACTTTAATGCTTACTATATGACATAAGAAAAATAATGTCATGTAAATGAGTTAACTTGGATTTCCTACCCTTGAATCCATAGGAAACTTTGTTCTAATGCACTATAATAATCAACCGAGTTTTTACACCAACAGGTCTGTCACTTACGTGTGGTGCCCACGCGTGAGGTCCCACACTTCAGTGAGCACAAGTCACGTGCAATAGGTACGCAAACTCCCAGCCATCTTCTTTGTCAAGAGAAGACGCATCAGATGCGTATTGGAAGTCTGTGGGTCCTTCTGGATCCTTCGGTTGTCCCTCTCACAAAAAACAAATCTCTCTCATTCTCGGCCTCGCCGACTCGCTCGCTCGCTCGCCGCTCGCACCTCCTGCTCACTGACAAACCCTGCACAAAAGTCAACATCATCACCCGAAAAAGGGGAGACACCATAATTCTCTCCCTTCTTCTCTCCTTCCTCCGAGTGATCCCTCTTCCTCCGAGTTTCACTCGACGGGCAAACACACTTGTGCTGCATAGTAATAATAAAAAGGTATAGAAAAATCAACCTACGAATCTATAATTAAATAGGTTAGTAATAATAAAAATGTAGAAAAATCAACCTACGAATCTATAATTAAATAGGTTAAACTAGGGTTTTGCCCACTACTACAGATCAAGGTTCAAACCTTGTTTATCAACTTGAATATGCTTACTATATGACATAAGAAGACTATGTACTTTGGTTTTCATTTTTCTGATTTTTTAAATTTTCTGCGCATTTGAATCAAGATTAGACAAGTTTAACACGTGAAAACGAATAAGTAAGCCTGGATCCTTCTTAGTCACTCTAAAATGAAGCATTTTGGGATGTTCTTGAAATTTCCATGTTTGAAACCCAAAACGACCTCTCTTCATGCTACACTTCATAAGATCGACCGAGTTTAGGGTTAGGGGTAGATACATGATTTGTATGGTTTGAATATGTCCAAACCTTGTTAATTTATCAACTTGAATGCTTACTATATGACATAAGAAGACTATATGCTTTTGTTTTTCATTTTTCTGATTTTTTTTGAATTTTATGCCCATATATTTGAATCTTGGTCAAATCATATGTTTGACAAAGATTTAAACAAGTTTAAATTGTGAAAATGAAAAGGTAAGCATGGATCCTTATTAGTCACTCTAAATTAAATCTTTTGGGAGGTTCTTGAAATTTCCATGTTTGAAACCCAAAACCACTTCTCTTCATGATTGACTTCATAAGAAAGAGTTTAGGGTTTTAGGGGTAGATATATACATGATTTTTCTGGTTTGAATATGTCTAGACCTGGTTTATCAACTTGAATGCTTACTATACATATGACATATATAAGAATGCTATGTGCTTTGGTTTTTCATTCTCTTTTGATTTTTTTTCTAAATTTTTATGCCCATTTGAATCTTGGTCAAAATCTTTGGTTTGACAAGGATTTAAACAAGTTTAAAACATGAAAATGAAAAAGGGAAGTCTGTATATCCTTCTTTTAGTAACTCTAAAATGGAAGCTTTTGGGATGTTCTTGAAATTTCCATGTTTGAAACCGAAAACGACTTCCCTTCATGCTAGACTTCATAAGATCGACAGGGGGTAGATACATGATTTGTCTGGTTTGGATATATCTAGACCTTGTTAATTTATCAACTTGAATGCTTACGATATGACATAAGAAGACAATGTGATTTGGTTTTTCAATTTTCTGATTTTTTTGAATATTGTGCCCACCCATTTGTATCTTCATGAAATCCTAGGTTTTACCAAGATAATTTAAACAAGTTTAAAACATGAAAACGAAAAGGGAAACATGTAACCTTCTCAGTCACTCTAAAATGAAGTTTTTGGGAGGTTTTTGAAATTTCCATGTTTGAAACCCAAAACCACTTCTCTTCATGCTTGACTTCATAAGACAAAGTTTAGGGTTAGGGGGTATAGATACATGATTTGTATGGTTTGAATATGTCCAAACCTTGTTTATCAACTTGAATATGCTTACTATATGACATAAGAAGACTATGTACTTTGGTTTTTCATTTTTCTGATTTTTTTTAATTTTCTGCACATTTGAATCATATCTTGGTCAAATCCTAGGTTTGACCAAGATTTAGACAAGTTTAACACGTGAAAACGAATAAGTAAGCCTGGATCCTTCTTAGTCACTCTAAAATGAAGCTTTTGGGAGGTTTTTGAAATTTCCATGTTTGAAACCCAAAACCACTTCTCTTCATGCTGAGTTTAATTATATAGGGTTTTAGGGGTAGATATATACATGATTTTTCTGGTTTGAATATATATGTCTAGAGACCTTGTTTATCAACTTGAATGCTTACTATACATATGACATATCTAAGAATGCTATGTGCTTTGGTTTTTCATTCTTTTGATTTTTTTCTGAATTTTTAGGGCCATTTGAATCTTGGTCAAATCATTGGTTTGACCAAGATTTAAACAAGTTTAAAACATGAAAATGAAAAGGGAAGTCTGTATCCTTCTTAGTCACTCTAAAATGAAGCTTTTGGGATGTTCTTGAAATTTCAATGTTTGAAACCCAAAACGACTTCCCTTCATGCTAGACTTCATAAGATCGAAAGGGGGTAGATACATGATTTGTCTGGTTTGGATATATCTAGACCTTGTTTATCAACTTGATTGCTTACGATATGACATAAGAAGACTATGTGATTTGGTTTTTCATTTTTCTGATTTTTTTGAACATTGTGCCCACCCATTTGTATCTTCATGAAATCCTAGGTTTGACCAAGCTAATTTAAACAAGTTTAAAACATGAAAATGAAAAGGGAAGCATGTAACCTTCTCAGTCACTCTAAAATGAAGTTTTTGGGAGGTTTTTGAAATTTCCATGTTTGAAACCCAAAACCACTTCTCTTCATGCTTGACTTCATAAGACAAAGTTTAGGGTTAGGGGGTATATATAGATACATGATTTGTATGGTTTGAATATGTCCAAACCTTTTGTTTATCAACTTGAATATGCTTACTATATGACATAAGAAGACTATGTACTTTGGTTTTTCATTTTTCTGATTTTTTTAATTTTCTGCGCATTTGAATCATATCTTGGTCAAATCCTAGGTTTGACCAAGATTTAGACAAGTTTAACACGTGAAAACGAATAAGTAAGCCTGGATCCTTCTTAGTCACTCTAAAATGAAGCTTTTGGGAGGTTCTTGAAATTTCCATGTTTGAAACCCAAAACCACTTCTCTTCATGATTGACTGAGTTTAATTAGGTTTTAGGGGTAGATATATACATGATTTTTCTGGTTTGAATATATATGTCTAGACCTTGTTTATCAACTTGAATGCTTACTATACATATGACATAAGAATGCTATGTGCTTTGGTTTTTCATTCTTTTGATTTTTTCTGAATTTTTAGGGCCATTTGAATCTTGGTCAAATCCTTGGTTTGACCAAGATTTAAACAAGTTTAAAACATGAAAATGAAAAGGGAAGTCTGTATCCTTCTTAGTCACTCTAAAATGAAGCTTTTGGGATGTTCTTGAAATTTCAATGTTTGAAACCCAAAACGACTTCCCTTCATGCTAGACTTCATAAGATCGAAAGGGGGTAGATACACGATTTGTCTGGTTTGGATATATCTAGACCTTGTTTATCAACTTGATTGCTTACGATATGACATAAGAAGACTATGTGATTTGGTTTTCCATTTTTCTGATTTTTTTAATTTTTTGCCCACCCATTTGTATCTTCGTCAAATCCTAGGTTTGACCAAGATAATTAAAACAAGTTTTATAAAACATGAAAATGAAAAGGGAAGCATGTATCCTTCTTAGGCACTCTAAAATGAAGCTTTTGGGAGTTTTTTGAAATTTCCATGTTTGAAACCCAAAACCACATCTTCACATGCTTGACTTCATAAGACAGAGTTTAGGGGTTAGGGGTATAGATACATGATTTGTCTGGTTTGAATATGTCTAGACATTGTTTATCAACTTTAATGCTTACTATATGACATAAGAAAAATAATGTCATGTAAATGAGTTAACTTGGATTTCCTACCCTTGAATCCATAGGAAACTTTGTTCTAATGCACTATAATAATCAACCGAGTTTTTACACCAACAGGTCTGTCACTTACGTGTGGTGCCCACGCGTGAGGTCCCACACTTCAGTGAGCACAAGTCACGTGCAATAGGTACGCAAACTCCCAGCCATCTTCTTTGTCAAGAGAAGACGCATCAGATGCGTATTGGAAGTCTGTGGGTCCTTCTGGATCCTTCGGTTGTCCCTCTCACAAAAAACAAATCTCTCTCATTCTCGGCCTCGCTCGACTCGCTCGCTCGCACCTCCTGCTCACTGACAAACCCTGCACAAAAGTCAACATCATCACCCGAAAAAGGGAGACACCATAATTCTCTCCCTTCTCTCCCTCCTCCGAGTGATCCCTCTTCCTCCGAGTTTCACTCGACGGGCAAACACACTTGTGCTGCATAGTAATAATAAAAAGGTATAGAAAAATCAACCTACGAATCTATAATTAAATAGGTTAGTAATAATAAAAATGTAGAAAAATCAACCTACGAATCTATAATTAAATAGGTTAAACTAGGGTTTTGCCCACTACTACAGATCAAGGTTCAAACCTTGTTTATCAACTTGAATATGCTTACTATATGACATAAGAAGACTATGTACTTTGGTTTTCATTTTTCTGATTTTTTAAATTTTCTGCGCATTTGAATCTTGGTCAAATCCTAGGTTTGACCAAGATTAGACAAGTTTAACACGTGAAAACGAATAAGTAAGCCTGGATCCTTCTTAGTCACTCTAAAATGAAGCATTTTGGGATGTTCTTGAAATTTCCATGTTTGAAACCCAAAACGACCTCTCTTCATGCTACACTTCATAAGATCGACCGAGTTTAGGGTTAGGGGTAGATACATGATTTGTATGGTTTGAATATGTCCAAACCTTGTTAATTTATCAACTTGAATGCTTACTATATGACATAAGAAGACTATATGCTTTTGTTTTTCATTTTTCTGATTTTTTTTGAATTTTATGCCCATATATTTGAATCTTGGTCAAATCATATGTTTGACAAAGATTTAAACAAGTTTAAATTGTGAAAATGAAAAGGTAAGCATGGATCCTTATTAGTCACTCTAAATTAAATCTTTTGGGAGGTTCTTGAAATTTCCATGTTTGAAACCCAAAACCACTTCTCTTCATGATTGACTTCATAAGAAAGAGTTTAGGGTTTTAGGGGTAGATATATACATGATTTTTCTGGTTTGAATATGTCTAGACCTGGTTTATCAACTTGAATGCTTACTATACATATGACATATATAAGAATGCTATGTGCTTTGGTTTTTCATTCTCTTTTGATTTTTTTTCTAAATTTTTATGCCCATTTGAATCTTGGTCAAAATCTTTGGTTTGACAAGGATTTAAACAAGTTTAAAACATGAAAATGAAAAAGGGAAGTCTGTATATCCTTCTTTTAGTAACTCTAAAATGGAAGCTTTTGGGATGTTCTTGAAATTTCCATGTTTGAAACCGAAAACGACTTCCCTTCATGCTAGACTTCATAAGATCGACAGGGGGTAGATACATGATTTGTCTGGTTTGGATATATCTAGACCTTGTTAATTTATCAACTTGAATGCTTACGATATGACATAAGAAGACAATGTGATTTGGTTTTTCAATTTTCTGATTTTTTTGAATATTGTGCCCACCCATTTGTATCTTCATGAAATCCTAGGTTTTACCAAGATAATTTAAACAAGTTTAAAACATGAAAACGAAAAGGGAAACATGTAACCTTCTCAGTCACTCTAAAATGAAGTTTTTGGGAGGTTTTTGAAATTTCCATGTTTGAAACCCAAAACCACTTCTCTTCATGCTTGACTTCATAAGACAAAGTTTAGGGTTAGGGGGTATAGATACATGATTTGTATGGTTTGAATATGTCCAAACCTTGTTTATCAACTTGAATATGCTTACTATATGACATAAGAAGACTATGTACTTTGGTTTTTCATTTTTCTGATTTTTTTAATTTTCTGCACATTTGAATCATATCTTGGTCAAATCCTAGGTTTGACCAAGATTTAGACAAGTTTAACACGTGAAAACGAATAAGTAAGCCTGGATCCTTCTTAGTCACTCTAAAATGAAGCTTTTGGGAGGTTCTTGAAATTTCCATGTTTGAAACCCAAAACCACTTCTCTTCATGATTGACTGAGTTTAATTATATAGGGTTTTAGGGGTAGATATATACATGATTTTTCTGGTTTGAATATATATGTCTAGAGACCTTGTTTATCAACTTGAATGCTTACTATACATATGACATATCTAAGAATGCTATGTGCTTTGGTTTTTCATTCTTTTGATTTTTTTCTGAATTTTTAGGGCCATTTGAATCTTGGTCAAATCATTGGTTTGACCAAGATTTAAACAAGTTTAAAACATGAAAATGAAAAGGGAAGTCTGTATCCTTCTTAGTCACTCTAAAATGAAGCTTTTGGGATGTTCTTGAAATTTCAATGTTTGAAACCCAAAACGACTTCCCTTCATGCTAGACTTCATAAGATCGAAAGGGGGTAGATACATGATTTGTCTGGTTTGGATATATCTAGACCTTGTTTATCAACTTGATTGCTTACGATATGACATAAGAAGACTATGTGATTTGGTTTTTCATTTTTCTGATTTTTTTGAACATTGTGCCCACCCATTTGTATCTTCATGAAATCCTAGGTTTGACCAAGCTAATTTAAACAAGTTTAAAACATGAAAATGAAAAGGGAAGCATGTAACCTTCTCAGTCACTCTAAAATGAAGTTTTTGGGAGGTTTTTGAAATTTCCATGTTTGAAACCCAAAACCACTTCTCTTCATGCTTGACTTCATAAGACAAAGTTTAGGGTTAGGGGGTATATATAGATACATGATTTGTATGGTTTGAATATGTCCAAACCTTTTGTTTATCAACTTGAATATGCTTACTATATGACATAAGAAGACTATGTACTTTGGTTTTTCATTTTTCTGATTTTTTTTAATTTTCTGCGCATTTGAATCATATCTTGGTCAAATCCTAGGTTTGACCAAGATTTAGACAAGTTTAACACGTGAAAACGAATAAGTAAGCCTGGATCCTTCTTAGTCACTCTAAAATGAAGCTTTTGGGAGGTTCTTGAAATTTCCATGTTTGAAACCCAAAACCACTTCTCTTCATGATTGACTGAGTTTAATTAGGGTTTTAGGGGTAGATATATACATGATTTTTCTGGTTTGAATATATATGTCTAGACCTTGTTTATCAACTTGAATGCTTACTATACATATGACATAAGAATGCTATGTGCTTTGGTTTTTCATTCTTTTGATTTTTTCTGAATTTTTAGGGCCATTTGAATCTTGGTCAAATCCTTGGTTTGACCAAGATTTAAACAAGTTTAAAACATGAAAATGAAAAGGGAAGTCTGTATCCTTCTTAGTCACTCTAAAATGAAGCTTTTGGGATGTTCTTGAAATTTCAATGTTTGAAACCCAAAACGACTTCCCTTCATGCTAGACTTCATAAGATCGAAAGGGGGTAGATACACGATTTGTCTGGTTTGGATATATCTAGACCTTGTTTATCAACTTGATTGCTTACGATATGACATAAGAAGACTATGTGATTTGGTTTTCCATTTTTCTGATTTTTTTAATTTTTTGCCCACCCATTTGTATCTTCGTCAAATCCTAGGTTTGACCAAGATAATTAAAACAAGTTTTATAAAACATGAAAATGAAAAGGGAAGCATGTATCCTTCTTAGGCACTCTAAAATGAAGCTTTTGGGAGGTTTTTGAAATTTCCATGTTTGAAACCCAAAACCACATCTCTTCACATGCTTGACTTCATAAGACAGAGTTTAGGGGTTAGGGGTATAGATACATGATTTGTCTGGTTTGAATATGTCTAGACATTGTTTATCAACTTTAATGCTTACTATATGACATAAGAAAAATAATGTCATGTAAATGAGTTAACTTGGATTTCCTACCCTTGAATCCATAGGAAACTTTGTTCTAATGCACTATAATAATCAACCGAGTTTTTACACCAACAGGTCTGTCACTTACGTGTGGTGCCCACGTGAGGTCCCACACTTCAGTGAGCACAAGTCACGTGCAATAGGTACGCAAACTCCCAGCCATCTTCTTTGTCAAGAGAAGACGCATCAGGATGCGTATTGGAAGTCTGTGGGTCCTTCTGGATCCTTCGGTTGTCCCTCTCACAAAAAACAAATCTCTCTCATTCTCGGCCTCGCTCGACTCGCCTCGCTCGCCGTCGCACCTCCGCTCACTGACAAACCCTGCACAAAAGTCAACATCATCACCCGAAAAAGGGGAGACACCATAATTCTCTCCCTTCTTCTCTCCTTCCTCCGAGTGATCCCTCTTCCTCCGAGTTTCACTCGACGGGCAAACACACTTGTGCTGCATAGTAATAATAAAAAGGTATAGAAAAATCAACCTACGAATCTATAATTAAATAGGTTAGTAATAATAAAAATGTAGAAAAATCAACCTACGAATCTATAATTAAATAGGTTAAACTAGGGTTTTGCCCACTACTACAGATCAAGGTTCAAACCTTGTTTATCAACTTGAATATGCTTACTATATGACATAAGAAGACTATGTACTTTGGTTTTCATTTTTCTGATTTTTTAAATTTTCTGCGCATTTGAATCTTGGTCAAATCCTAGGTTTGACCAAGATTAGACAAGTTTAACACGTGAAAACGAATAAGTAAGCCTGGATCCTTCTTAGTCACTCTAAAATGAAGCATTTTGGGATGTTCTTGAAATTTCCATGTTTGAAACCCAAAACGACCTCTCTTCATGCTACACTTCATAAGATCGACCGAGTTTAGGGTTAGGGGTAGATACATGATTTGTATGGTTTGAATATGTCCAAACCTTGTTAATTTATCAACTTGAATGCTTACTATATGACATAAGAAGACTATATGCTTTTGTTTTTCATTTTTCTGATTTTTTTTGAATTTTATGCCCATATATTTGAATCTTGGTCAAATCATATGTTTGACAAAGATTTAAACAAGTTTAAATTGTGAAAATGAAAAGGTAAGCATGGATCCTTATTAGTCACTCTAAATTAAATCTTTTGGGAGGTTCTTGAAATTTCCATGTTTGAAACCCAAAACCACTTCTCTTCATGATTGACTTCATAAGAAAGAGTTTAGGGTTTTAGGGGTAGATATATACATGATTTTTCTGGTTTGAATATGTCTAGACCTGGTTTATCAACTTGAATGCTTACTATACATATGACATATATAAGAATGCTATGTGCTTTGGTTTTTCATTCTCTTTTGATTTTTTTTCTAAATTTTTATGCCCATTTGAATCTTGGTCAAAATCTTTGGTTTGACAAGGATTTAAACAAGTTTAAAACATGAAAATGAAAAAGGGAAGTCTGTATATCCTTCTTTTAGTAACTCTAAAATGGAAGCTTTTGGGATGTTCTTGAAATTTCCATGTTTGAAACCGAAAACGACTTCCCTTCATGCTAGACTTCATAAGATCGACAGGGGGTAGATACATGATTTGTCTGGTTTGGATATATCTAGACCTTGTTAATTTATCAACTTGAATGCTTACGATATGACATAAGAAGACAATGTGATTTGGTTTTTCAATTTTCTGATTTTTTTGAATATTGTGCCCACCCATTTGTATCTTCATGAAATCCTAGGTTTTACCAAGATAATTTAAACAAGTTTAAAACATGAAAACGAAAAGGGAAACATGTAACCTTCTCAGTCACTCTAAAATGAAGTTTTTGGGAGGTTTTTGAAATTTCCATGTTTGAAACCCAAAACCACTTCTCTTCATGCTTGACTTCATAAGACAAAGTTTAGGGTTAGGGGGTATAGATACATGATTTGTATGGTTTGAATATGTCCAAACCTTGTTTATCAACTTGAATATGCTTACTATATGACATAAGAAGACTATGTACTTTGGTTTTTCATTTTTCTGATTTTTTTAATTTTCTGCACATTTGAATCATATCTTGGTCAAATCCTAGGTTTGACCAAGATTTAGACAAGTTTAACACGTGAAAACGAATAAGTAAGCCTGGATCCTTCTTAGTCACTCTAAAATGAAGCTTTTGGGAGGTTCTTGAAATTTCCATGTTTGAAACCCAAAACCACTTCTCTTCATGATTGACTGAGTTTAATTATATAGGGTTTTAGGGGTAGATATATACATGATTTTTCTGGTTTGAATATATATGTCTAGAGACCTTGTTTATCAACTTGAATGCTTACTATACATATGACATATCTAAGAATGCTATGTGCTTTGGTTTTTCATTCTTTTGATTTTTTTCTGAATTTTTAGGGCCATTTGAATCTTGGTCAAATCATTGGTTTGACCAAGATTTAAACAAGTTTAAAACATGAAAATGAAAAGGGAAGTCTGTATCCTTCTTAGTCACTCTAAAATGAAGCTTTTGGGATGTTCTTGAAATTTCAATGTTTGAAACCCAAAACGACTTCCCTTCATGCTAGACTTCATAAGATCGAAAGGGGTAGATACATGATTTGTCTGGTTTGGATATATCTAGACCTTGTTTATCAACTTGATTGCTTACGATATGACATAAGAAGACTATGTGATTTGGTTTTTCATTTTTCTGATTTTTTTGAACATTGTGCCCACCCATTTGTATCTTCATGAAATCCTAGGTTTGACCAAGCTAATTTAAACAAGTTTAAAACATGAAAATGAAAAGGGAAGCATGTAACCTTCTCTCACTCTAAAATGAAGTTTTTGGGAGGTTTTTGAAATTTCCATGTTTGAAACCCAAAACCACTTCTCTTCATGCTTGACTTCATAAGACAAAGTTTAGGGTTAGGGGGTATATATAGATACATGATTTGTATGGTTTGAATATGTCCAAACCTTTTGTTTATCAACTTGAATATGCTTACTATATGACATAAGAAGACTATGTACTTTGGTTTTTCATTTTTCTGATTTTTTTAATTTTCTGCGCATTTGAATCATATCTTGGTCAAATCCTAGGTTTTACCAAGATTTAGACAAGTTTAACACGTGAAAACGAATAAGTAAGCCTGGATCCTTCTTAGTCACTCTAAAATGAAGCTTTTGGGAGGTTCTTGAAATTTCCATGTTTGAAACCCAAAACCACTTCTCTTCATGATTGACTGAGTTTAATTAGGGTTTTAGGGGTAGATATATACATGATTTTTCTGGTTTGAATATATATGTCTAGACCTTGTTTATCAACTTGAATGCTTACTATACATATGACATAAGAATGCTATGTGCTTTGGTTTTTCATTCTTTTGATTTTTTCTGAATTTTTAGGGCCATTTGAATCTTGGTCAAATCCTTGGTTTGACCAAGATTTAAACAAGTTTAAAACATGAAAATGAAAAGGGAAGTCTGTATCCTTCTTAGTCACTCTAAAATGAAGCTTTTGGGATGTTCTTGAAATTTCAATGTTTGAAACCCAAAACGACTTCCCTTCATGCTAGACTTCATAAGATCGAAAGGGGGTAGATACACGATTTGTCTGGTTTGGATATATCTAGACCTTGTTTATCAACTTGATTGCTTACGATATGACATAAGAAGACTATGTGATTTGGTTTTCCATTTTTCTGATTTTTTTAATTTTTTGCCCACCCATTTGTATCTTCGTCAAATCCTAGGTTTGACCAAGATAATTAAAACAAGTTTTATAAAACATGAAAATGAAAAGGGAAGCATGTATCCTTCTTAGGCACTCTAAAATGAAGCTTTTGGGAGTTTTTTGAAATTTCCATGTTTGAAACCCAAAACCACATCTCTTCACATGCTTGACTTCATAAGACAGAGTTTAGGGGTTAGGGGTATAGATACATGATTTGTCTGGTTTGAATATGTCTAGACATTGTTTATCAACTTTAATGCTTACTATATGACATAAGAAAAATAATGTCATGTAAATGAGTTAACTTGGATTTCCTACCCTTGAATCCATAGGAAACTTTGTTCTAATGCACTATAATAATCAACCGAGTTTTTACACCAACAGGTCTGTCACTTACGTGTGGTGCCCACGCGTGAGGTCCCACACTTCAGTGAGCACAAGTCACGTGCAATAGGTACGCAAACTCCCAGCCATCTTCTTTGTCAAGAGAAGACGCATCAGGATGCGTATTGGAAGTCTGTGGGTCCTTCTGGATCCTTCGGTTGTCCCTCTCACAAAAAAAACAAATCTCTCTCATTCTCGGCCTCGCTCGACTCGCTCGCTGCACCTCGCTCACTGACAAACCCTGCACAAGTCAACATCATCACCCGAAAAGGGGAGACACCATAATGCTCTCCCTTCTTCTCTCCTTCCGAGTGATCCCTCTTCCTCCGAGTTTCACTCGACGGGCAAACACACTTTTTTTAATTTTTCCCATTTGAATCTTGGTCAAATCCTAGGTTTGACCAAGATTTAAACAAGTTTAAAACATGAAAATAAAATGGTAAGCATGGATCCTTCTTAGTCTCCCGAAAATGAAGCTTTTTTTTTGAAATTTCCATGTTTGAAACCAAAAACCACTTCTCTTCATGCTTGACTTCATAAGACATAGTTTAGGGTTAGGGGTAGATATATACATGATTTTTCTGGTTTGAATATGTCTAGACCTTGTTTATCAACTTGAATGCTAGCTTACTATATATGACATAAGAATGCTATGTGCTTTGGTTTTTCATTCTTTTGATTTTTTTCTGAATTTTTATGCCCATTTGAATCTTGTTTTGGTCAAATCCTAGGTTTGACCAAGATTTAAACAAGTTTAAAACATGAAAATGAAAAGGGAAGCATGTAACCTTCTCAGTCACTCTAAAATGAAGTTTTTGGGAGGTTTTTGAAATTTCCATGTTTGAAACCCAAAACCACGTCTCTTCATGCTTGACTTCATAAGACAAAGTTTAGGGTTAGGGGGTATATATAGATACATGATTTGTATGGTTTGAATATGTCCAAACCTTGTTTATCAACTTGAATATGCTTACTATATGACATAAGAAGACTATGTACTTTGGTTTTTCATTTTTCTGATTTTTTTAATTTTCTGCGCATTTGAATCATATCTTGGTCAAATCCTAGGTTTGACCAAGATTTAGACAAGTTTAACACGTGAAAACGAATAAGTAAGCCTGGATCCTTCTTAGTCACTCTAAAATGAAGCTTTTGGGAGGTTCTTGAAATTTCCATGTTTGAAACCCAAAACCACTTCTCTTCATGATTGACTGAGTTTAATTAGGGTTTTAGGGGTAGATATATACATGATTTTTCTGGTTTGAATATATATGTCTAGACCTTGTTTATCAACTTGAATGCTAGCTTACTATATATGACATAAGAATGCTATGTGCTTTGGT
The DNA here is from genome assembly GCA_030979885.1 of Lolium multiflorum. Classification (NCBI taxonomy): domain Eukaryota; kingdom Viridiplantae; phylum Streptophyta; class Magnoliopsida; order Poales; family Poaceae; genus Lolium; species Lolium multiflorum. The sequence goes on from CM061753.1 coordinate 35,888,197, forward strand.
TTTTCATTCTTTTGATTTTTTCTGAATTTTTATGCCCATTTGAATCTTGGTCGAATCCTAGGTTTGACCAAGATTTAAACAAGTTTAAAACATGAAAATGAGAAGGGAAGCATGTATCCTTCTTAGTCACTCTAATTAAAATGAAGATTTTGGGAGGTTTTTGAAATTTCCATGTTTGAAACCAAAAACCACGTCTCTTCATGCTTGACTTCATAAGATATATAGAGTTTAATTAGGGGTTAGGGGTATAGATACATGATTTGTTTGGTTTGAATATGTCTAGACCTTGTTTAACAACTTGAATGCTTACTATATGCCATAAGAAGACTATGTACTTTGGTTTTTAATTTTTTTGATTTTTTAAACTTTTCTGCCAATTTGTATCTTGGTCAAATCCTAGGTTTGACCAAGATTTAAACAAGTTTAAGACGTGAAAATAAAATGGTAAGCATGGATCCTTCTTAGTCTCCCTAAAATGAAGCTTTTGGTTTTTTTTTTAAATTTCCAGGTTTGAAACCCAAAACCACTTCTCTTCATGCTTGACTTCATAAGACAGAGTTTAGGGATAGGGGTAGATATATATATACATGATTTTTCTGGTTTGAATATGTCTAGACCCTGTTTATCAACTTGAATGCTTACTATATGACATAAGAATGCTATGTGCTTTGGTTTTTCATTCTTTTGATTTTTTCTGAATTTTTATGCCCATTTGAATCTTGGTAGAATCCTAGGTTTGACCAAATTTAAACAAGTTTAAAACATGAAAATGAGAAGAAGCCTGTATCCTTCTTTGTCACTCTAATTAAAATGAAGCTTTTGGGTGGTTTTTGAAATTACCATGTTTGAAACCCAAAACCACATCTCTTCGTGCTTGACTTCATAAGACAGAGTTTAGGGGTTAGGGGGTACATAGATACATGATTTGCATAGTTTGAATATGTCTAGCTAGAGACCTTGTTTCTCAATTTTAATGCTTACTATATGACATAAGAAGACTATGTGCTTTGGTTTTTCATTTTTCTGTTTTATTTTAATTTTATGCCCATTTGAATCTTGGTCAAATCCTAGGTTTGACCAAGATTTAAACAAGTTTAAATTATGAAAATGAAGGTAAGCATGGATCCTTATTAGTCACTCTAACATAAATCTTTTGGGAGGTTCTTGAAATTTCCATGTTTCAAACCCAAAACCACTTCTCTTCATGATTGACTTCATAAGACAGAGTTTAGGGTTTTAGGGGTAGATATATACATGATTTTTCTGGTTTGAATATGTCTAGCCCTTGTTTATCAACTTGAATGCTTACTATACATATGACATAAGAATGCTATGTGCTTTGGTTTTTCATTCTCTTTTGATTTTTTTCTAAATTTTTAGGCCCATTTGAATCTTGGTCAAATCCTTGGTTTGACCAAGATTTAAACAAGTTTAAAACATGAAAATAAAAAAGGAAGTCTGTATCCTTCTTAGTCACTCTAAAATGGAAGCTTTTGGGATGTTCTTGAAATTACCATGTTTGAAACCGAAAACGACTTCTCTTCATGCTAGACTTCATAAGATCGACAGGGGGTAGATACATGATTTGTCTGGTTTGGATATATCTAGACCTTGTTAATTTATCAACTTGAATGCTTACGATATGACATAAGAATACAATGTGATTTGGTTTTTCATTTTTCTGATTTTTTTGAATATTGTACGTGCCCACCCATTTGTATCTTCATCAAATCCTAGGTTTGACCAGGATTTAAACAAGTTTAAAACATGAAATGAAAAGATAAGCCTGGATCCTTCTTAGTCACTCTAAAATGAAGCTTTTGGGAGGTTCTTGAAATTTCCATGTTTGAAACCCAAAACCACTTCTCTTCATGATTGACTTCATAAGACAGAGTTTAGGGTTTTAGGGGTAGATATATACATGATTTTTCTGGTTTGAATATATATGTCTAGACCTTGTTTATCAACTTGAATGCTTACTATATATATGACATAAGAATGCTATATATGTGCTTTGGTTGTTCATTCTTTTGATTTTTTCTGATTTTTTAGGCCCATTTGAATCTTGGTCAAATCCTAGGTTTGACCATGATTTAAACAAGTTTAAAACATGAAAATGAAAAGGTAAGCATGGATCCTTCTTAGTCACTCTAAAATGAAGCTTTTGGGATGTTCTTGAAATTTCCATGTTTGAAACCCAAAACGACTTCGATCTCTTTATGCTAGATTTCATAAGACTGAGTTTTAGGGGTTAGGGGGTAGATACATGATTTGTCTAGTTTGAATATGTACATAGTACTCCCTCTATAGGAACTTGGAGAAAGCAACTGTTGTGCCACACAATTTTGTTGTTTTCCTATTTTTCTTTCATGAAGCTTTACGATGTGGTTCGTGTGTGGGGATCAAGCTCGTAATCTCGTTTCAATTACACAACCAACTACTCTGCTCATCCTTGCATGTAATTAACCAATATAGGAATTTGATTCCACGGAACTTTTTCAGTACATAAGTCTCCTCCTTAACTCCTCTAGTCTCTACCAAGCCGGCCGCCTCGCTACTTCCCTAGCTTCCTCCCTACAGCACACCTCGCCCCCGTACGCGAGCTAGGTCCAGCCGGAGATGGGGCACAGCCGCCCCCGCTGGAAGAATGCTCAGAGGAAGTCCGGGCAGGAGGACAAGGGTGACGCCATCCCGGATGAACTTCTCGGGCTGGTGTTCCTGCGCCTCACCTCGCCTCTGGATCTCGTCCGCGCCGCGTTCGCCTGCAGGAGCTGGCGCAAGGTCATCGCGGCGGAGGACTTCCGTGTCCTCTCCGCTCGCCACGGCGCGCCATCCTCCATAGTCGCCGGCCACTACCACATCAGCTTCTCCCATTGTCACTATCGGCCGTCTGGCTTGCTGCCCCACTTCGTTCCCTCTTCCTCGTCATGTTGGGCCGGGGTCGCCGCAAATAATCTCGCGCTCGACTTCCTCCCACGGGCGCCAAACGGCGACCTCAGTTTGGAGCTCGCCGACTCTCGGGGCGGCCTCCTACTCCTTGCGGACTTCGACCACACCGAACACGGAAAGCCTTTCGAGCAGCCTTCACGTCTCGTCGTCTGCGATCCCCTGGCAGGTCAGTACGTGACGGTCCCTCCACCCCCTGCTGTTTCGCACACAACATTCGTAAGCTTGTTCCTGGGCGCCGCCCTCCATGGCGAGGACGCTGCGGCGCGCATCAGTCTGTCAAATTACAGGGTGACGTGCCTGATCTATCATGACGGCATCTGCAAGACCTGCGTGTTCTCGCCTGGCCCTGGTGGCCACGCTTGGACCTCCTCCGGCGCCATCGTGCCTCTCCACGCCACGCACACAGGCCGGTCGGATATCCTCTTTGTGGGGTGCAACGCCCGTTTCTTCCAGTGGTACGTGTTCGGTGGGCTCGGAAACTTCATTCTTGCTCTCGACAGAGAATCCGGCGAGCTCTCACGCTTCGAGAGAGCTCGAGACGAGGACTGGCTTCACACCGTGCCGATTGAGATGCTGGGCGGGCCCTCGCGCGTGCTGAATTGGTACGTGCTAGAGCTTCCGTGGCCACCTACCTTCCGAGCTTGCTTATCCTAGGATTCTGGCTTCCTGGGTTGGATTAGTGTCGGCCATGGTGTCGTCGACATGGTCTGGAGGTTGAAGACGAAGGGCATCTCAAGGATTTTGTTGTAATTTCGTTTTTTTTCAGGTGTTTTGTACTATTTGATGTTTCTCTTAATGCCAGAGGGTTTATTTGCACTAGTCATACTTGACATAGCTGTACGTTTTGAAGATTAACTTGTTCATCATGATCCGAACTTCTCATACTCTTAATGCCAGAGGGTTTATTTGCACTAGTCATACTTGACATAACTTCGAACTTGTTTTGAGTAATACGTAGTATGGTATACTAGAATAGGAGGAGTAACACTTTTCACATTTGGGCCAAATATAAAGTACTACCTCCATTTCAAGGAATAAGGCGCACGCGTACTCCAAGACGTATCTTTTGGTCAGATTACCTTGACCATTGAATTGACAAGACAACACACAGAGCATTGGGGCGTGCTCGATGGTGCTAGCTGCGGCTATACAGACATGTGATAGGCATCGCGGAAGCGTCGCAAATAGAAAACAAATCATATTTTTTGGGGGAGGATGTTTTGGCTCCTGGTTGCGTATGCTCCCTTTAGTTTGAACTGCAACATCTATATATTTTGAAATGTAAAAAAAATCCAAACAAAAAATTAATCTTTTCATCTTCACATGCTAAGAGCGCATAAAGTCTTTCCATAAAAAACTAAATTGTCGTTTGGGCTATGTAAAAAAGATAAAATTTATTGCTAAAAATAAAGCTGTTTACATCAACCACAAAAAATATCGGCTTTTCACGAAACTACACGAACACACATAGATTATCGAGAAGTACATGCGGATTTTTTTGTTAGAATTTTTTGAAAATTAAAAATATGTTTTTTTGGGTCGAGGTAGCATATCCGCCCAATAGCCGAATTAAATTTCCGATTTTTTTGGACTGACAATTTCATCGGGAAGACATGGATGCGCGCAGACGGCGTGCAAGGCAAGGCATCGATTTGACCGGACGTACTTAGGGCAGGTCAGGCTGCCAGCGTACTTATTCCGGGCAGGTGAGGTACTAGAACTCAAAGTCCTCCTCAGCGTCTCTCCTCTCTCTCTGTCTTTATTGAGTGTACTAGCGCGCAGGGACTCAAAGTCAGGGAAATGTTTGAGATGCAAAGTAAGAGAATATTTACCAGTATAATTGGTTGATTAGAAGATTAAGTGGTGAAATCACAACAGATTGGAGCAGTACATGGTGGAAACCGCAAAATATCCTTCCAAATGGTGTTTTTGTGCAACATACGAAGTATGAGGTGGTGGAACTTGAGGCCAGTGACTTTACTTACTCCAAAATGCAACTTTACGTACATGAGCCATCGGATCAAGATCCAACGGACACAGTTGATCCAGAATTTGTAGTCACATTTTAAGTTGCTCGAAAAAAATCGAAAACATTACAGTAAGATATATATCTTTCTTAAGTATTCTGGTAAAGTTTTACTTCATTTGAAAATTGAGTTTAATTTTAAGTTTAAAATTTGGATCAACCATGTGCGTTGGATCTTGATCGAATGACTCACGTACAAGTCGCCAGTGAAGTTACTGGATCTCGTTCCTTGGTGGAATCTGCAATTCCCTCCCCTATATATACTATACAAGTCGAAGACTACGACCCTCTATCCCTATCTCCTTCACATCCTCTAAATTCATATTCCCATTTAGAATCGTTGGGCATGGAGGTTCCCCCTGGTAGCTTTAGATCGAGCTTTTGTCGACGATGCTAATTTGAGAAGACTGCTCACCTACGGTTTGTGCTCTCAATCCGCACAACCTCCATTTTGGTGGGTTAGTACTTTCTTCACTAGGTTCATCAAGATGTATTTTAATTTGGGCTAACAGTCGTGTTAATTTCCTTGTATTAAGCAGTGCTGTTCGTGCAAGAAGGTTGCATGCGACAGCTGCGCTAGGAACCTGCCCGGTGGCGCGTGCCCGGGATGCCAGGGCGTCTTCCAAGGTGAAAGTCCTCCATCTGAAAGCATGTACTTTTCCCGTGAATGTGTTATGGAAAAGAATGTGGTGAGAAGAACGTTCATCTGCGGTTTGTGCTCTCAAATCGCACGACGTCCACTATAACGGGTTAGTACTTTCTTCACTAGGTTCCACCCAACTATATTTTTCTTTGGGCCAACAGTCATGTAAATTTCCTTGTATTAAGCAGTGCATTCGCATGGGGGAGGGACATCACATTGCATGCGGAAGCTGCTTAAGAAACCTACCCAGTCTCGTGTGCCCGAACTGCGACGGCATCTACGAAGAGGATGAGGATTTAAGTAGATTTGCCTCCTTGTTTAAGGTGGATTGCAGCAACGATGGTTGCGACATGAGCGGCGACTTGCTCGAATACTTTCAACATGAGGCGACGTGCCCGCATGCGCCAACGAGACGGTAGGTGGTTGATCTTGCCGGTCTCGATGGAGAAGATGATCACGCTTTGAGGCTAATCTGAGCTCGGTGGAGAAGGACCGGATGGAGTTTCCTTTTCTAGAACTAGAGTTCTTTTTGTACTTTTGGATGTCTTGTCTGTAGTTTCCTTTTACTTGGAGGGTCCTCCTAGCTTGCAGTCTGTAATCCCACCGTCATCATAATATAAAAGCAGTGTCGCGAGGTCCTTCGGGACATTTCTGTGTTCAAAAAATGTATGATTTTAGACATGTCGTCTATTTATGTGTGCGATGTTGTATCATCTATTACCGTGATTAGTTTGAACGTGTCCATGTCCTAGAACAAAACTTCGGCATGATGTACTTGTATGTTTAATTGAATTCGACCAAGTATAATGTGGAACCGATCATTGCGAGCATATGGAGATTGCGAACCGGTAATTGACAGGTGGTACATGCTCTATCTTAATCTTGTTTATCTAATGGTAATTGCAATTTATGCGGTACTGAAATAATTAGTTTTAGTTATAAACAGGGACTCTTCGGACGGGGGCTCCTTTTCAAACAAGACCGGGGAGATTTATGAAGTGCTAGAAGGGAACAAATTACTACATGAGTGTTTTGCGTGAAATGGTTAAAATTTGTAGTGGCAGATTGCCGCCAATGCAATTTTTTCATGTGGTTGATATGGTAGGATGGACATTTCAAAATTTCACGAATTATTTCGGTTTGTGACCATATATTAAATTAGTTCTGGGCTCATTTCCATATAATTTGAAATTTCAACGCGAAGTACACGAAGTACAATTAAAAAAGGGGAAACTATATATACGTGATGTGCACTAAATGTGTGGTACCCCCCAAAAAATGACCAAACATATGCGTTGCATCCAAGTACGTAACACCCATATGGCAAACGAAAGCATTGAGTAGTTGTTTGTGATGTAAGTAATCTACATATATATCAAAATACCAAACATGGCACACCAAAATATTTTTTAGAAGAACTTACCAGATTTTGGCACCATGCATGTTGGAGTTTTTTTTTTGACAGAATCCATCTTGGAGTTCGCATGGCTCTCTTCCGAAGTGAGAGGTGAGTTGGTTAATGCTAGAACCATGGCAAACTTCCGAATGTTAGTAATTTATCATGGATTCATCATTTGTGATGAAATACCTAGGAACAATGCCAAACATGACCTACCTATGTTCTTGAGAATATTCCCTTTCACCGATTTTGGCACCATGTGTGTTTTTAAGTACGTTTGCATGCCTTCTTGATTGGTTATTAAAATACCATGTCAAACTGTCGATACATGGAAAATTCCTTTGCTACAATCAAATAAACTTCGGGCTCCTTTTATTCAAAGGAATATGGAGGGCGTAGGAATATGAAAGGTGCATGATTGGAATGTTATGCCAAGTTGAATCCTATAGGAACATGATGTGTCTTTGATTGTGGCAAAGGAACTTTTCCATGAGGTATTAGCTAATGGTTTTTTTCCTATAAGATTTGCACTACAAGATTCCTATATGAATAGTTCCTATGAATCAAATGACTTGTATAGGAATTTTTCCCATAAGAACCGAATCCAACATAATTCCTATGACAATCATATGAATCAAAGGAGCACGATTCCCATAGGATTGAAGTAGACATGACATCCCAATTCTATGATTTTCCTTTTCCTATACTTTCCATTTCCTATGAACCAAAGGAGGCCTAACTAGTTGGCCATACTGAAACAATTGCCAAATAAATGCCGTGCATCCTATGGCCCCCGTGAGTTTGACCTAAATTTGAAATCATGGTAAAAGGTGCTTAAAATAGGCAAATAAAAGCATGTAGTCAATTTTTTTTAGGATGTAGTACTACCTAGGGAAAATACCAAACATGCCATAATGCAAACTGTGTTTTAGAGAGTAGCCCTTCAAAAAAGTTGGCATCCACTTGTTGATTTTGCTATCGACATGACAAAATAACTGATCAGATGACCAAGTGGTAAAAATTGCAACAGATTAGACCACCACATGGTGGAAACTGCTAAAAATCATGAAAACTGCGAAGAAAAAGTTAAAGTGGTGGTTTGTGCAGCATATGGAGGATTGAGTAGTACAAGTTGGATGTGCACTACCGTGTGCCCGTGGTAAATGTTCGCCTATTATGATGATGGCAAGAAAAAATGATGTTTTCTCTGCTGAAACTGTCCCGAGCTGATTTGACGAGACAAAATACAGCTACACGGCGTGCAAGGGACGGCTATACAGTACATTAGCTTCTTCTCGGGTCACACGCCTGCACCACAGGTGCAGTAAGTGCAGCAGAGACCAGAGAGAGAAGGAACGCCCGTATTATATTTGATTTCAATTCATATTGTTTTTTTCCTTGCCTCTCCGTCTTCTTCACCGCCATCTTCTCGGTGTTTTCAAGAGTGATTATCAAGTGGAGAGACAATTGCATTGGGAAAGTCTCTCCACTTGATAATCTCTGTTGAAAAACTCGCACGTCTTGTGAAATGTGAAGGCTGCACGCGTGGGGAAGGGAGACGCAAACGCCGCACCGCATCATTAGTAGTATACCTTTCTCTCCTCAGGCACCCCGGCTGGCCGCCCGCCGCAATAGTTCCTTGCATAGCGCTTGCCGTCTCCTCCAAAAACCCCCAGCGCACTTGCATCCGCCATCCACCTAAATCCACCGCCGAGTACCTTTCTGTCCTCACCACCGCCGCTGCGCCTATTCCCCTGTCCAGCAGACGACTGCGGCGTTGCGTGTGTCGCCGCCGTGTCAGATGGAGGCGGAGCCGCTCAACTCCCGAAGGCGGGTCGAGCCAGATCGGGAAGAGCCTCCGTCGAGCCTCGACCTCATCAGCCGCCTCCCCGACGAGATGCTGCACATCATCATCTCCCTCCTGCCCATGATATCCGCTGTAAGGACAACATTGCTCTCCAAACGGTGGCGCCACCTCTGGCGCTCCGTCCCACTTAACCTCCTCGTCGGCGACAACGACCTCATCAGCCGCCTACCGGACCAGATTCTCCACATCATCATCTCCCACCTGCCCACTGTATCCGCTGTAAGCACAACCTTGGTCTCCAAACGGTGGCGCCACCTCTGGCACTCCGTCCCACTTAACCTCGAGATCGACGACGAACTCGCCAAGCAAAACCACAAACGCATCGCCGCGGTCTCCAGTATCCTCGCCGCTCACCCTGGCCCCGCCAGAAGCGTGTCAATCGACCCCTTCAGAACCACTTGCAAGGTCGACACCACGCTCGACAGCTGGTTCCGGTCCAGCACCCTATCTTGCGTCGAGAACCTCAGATTCGATGCTGGAACTGTGATGCGCTCCTTCCCGCTGTCCGCGTTCCGCTGCGCGCCCACGCTGCGCATTGTCAGCATTTCTACTTGCTATTTGCCCGAGATTCATGCCAACTCCATGCTTCTTTTCCCCCAACTCAAAAGGCTCTTGCTCTATGACGTCTACATCTGTAAGGCGACGAACATCGACCGCCTGTTCACCCGCTGTATTGTGCTCGAGGCACTTCACCTTGAGGGGGTCCACGGGTTCACCCAACTCAACATTCAAATGCCAAATCTTCGTACAATTAGTGTGGCTAGCTATTGGAAACGCAACACCACCGAACTTATTCAGTTAGACACGGTGCAAATTATGGATGCATCTTGCCTCGAGAGATTGGTCATATGCGTTGATGATGTTCCACTACTAATCCAGGTCGCCAACGCACCAAAGTTGATGGTGTTGGGCTTTGCGTCGTACCCTGGCTGCCAACTTGTTATTGGACGCATAAACTTTTTGGTAGAACAGCCTTCTTCTTGTTGAATTAACTCACATTTTTGTTATTTTTTTTGACATATGTACCATTGTCCTGTAGAGGATGATGCCCATAAGCTTGGAAAATTCTCTGTGCACAGTGAAGAACTTGGTTCTAAAATCTGACGGCCCTCGTCTGGATCAACTACTTGCATTTCTTAGATGCTTTCCCTGCACGGAGAAGCTATATATCCAGGTAAATTCGTTGTTGTTAACTGTTTACCACTATGAGCAAAAACTGTAGAGTTACATGGAGTTAACCTGTTATTACTTATTAGCCTAGATCAGTTGAACAATTGTACTAGAAGAACATCCACAATGGAGTTATATTATGTTGGTTCAAAACTAAACTTCTTGTCATACAATGTGTTGTATCTTGTGCATCTGTGAAGTTTCATATAAACACATGATAATATGTGATCTGTGTAAAAAAGAGAAGACATATGTAAATAGTGTGACTTACTATTTACACATCATTTGTTCTTTTTTTGTGTAGATCACATATTATCATATTTTTGGATGAAACTTCACAGAAGCACATGATAGAACACAATGTATGTCCAGACTTTTAGTTTACATTTTTTTTGGAAACTTGGAAGTGTCAAAAGAAAAATGGGGTGCACCCGCAACTAGTTGCGGATTGGAGTTTCCCATGTTGGTAACCTTTCCCCAACTTTACAATGACAATAACAGATGTAAAAAAGTGCATCTATCAAATTGGAACGTGTCAGGGGATTATGTTGTTCCACGGTCCTCAATTAACACATGATTCAACTCACCTGAGATATTCATTAGTTGATAGCTATGAAGTACTTTGTTATTGTACTGACTACTTAATTTGACTTCTTTGCAGTTTTATAGAACCGGCAATAAGGTTCATGTGCTGCATAATGAGCCAGCCTGTCCCATTGAATGCCTTGATCTCCACCTCAAAGAAATTTCGATTTCTGACTACCGAGGAAGGAGAAATGATGTTATTGTCTCCAGGTTCTTTATACAGAACACTAGAATGCTCAAAGTAATGAATTTTGGTGTAAGATATCATCACAAGGAGATCTGGTGGGATACCCAGTTCAAGCAGCTAGACCTGAAGAACACCGCTTATAGAGATGTTGATTTTCAGTTTGGATATTTACCATCCTTAGATAAGTTCAGCTCGGACGGTGTTCTTAGCTGGTTGGTACATGACTTGTCAGTGGTTGATCCCTTTGCTAGAGGGATATATGCAAGAGAAGGGCCAATTTCTGCATAGTGTTAGTTTAACTCCCTATATTTTGTACTGGTCTGAACAATATATTTTATCACTCTGTTAATGTAGTTCAGACTTGATGTTATTCTTGTGAACATGGTCTAATATTCTAATGCTTTCGCGATGTATGTACTACTAGTGATATTTACAGAAGCTAGCAATTGGTTGACAAAATTTACTAAAAAAAGCCTGTAACGCATGTTCACATTCAGTTCGTCAATGCTAGTGTTCACAGAGGAAAGGTTTATTGTTCACAGAGGCTGACATGTGGGGCCCATGAGCCAGCAGAGTCCTCAACGTTTCAAAGGCGGCAGGGAATCAAAAAAAAATGAAGTAGCCACAAATTAGGGTAAAAAATAACTCCAAGAAAGGAAACTTCTTTTGTAAATAGAGGACGACATGCGGGTCCCATTTTGCACGGGATCGAAAGAAAAAAGGCAAGTGACCAAATATCAGGAGCCAAAAATAATCCACGAAAAGAAACTTTTATTGTACATAGAGGATGACATGTGGGTCCCATTTTGCAATAGCGGTCTCATAGTTTCCAGGCGGCACAGGATCAAAAGAAAAAGGAAGTAGCCAGAAATCAGGGTGTCAAAAAATCCATGAAAAGAAAGATTTCAATTGGGCTGCATCTGGACATCTGGGCCTTCGAACTATCGTGCTGGAAGCCTTTTGACTCGTACAATTTAAGCCCACTCCAAAACAGGAAAGTCCTATGCTTGGCAAAAACAAAAAACAAGGAGATTCAACATATAAGTTTGTTTATGTAAAAACAAAGATTTAATTTATCCCTTTGAAATAGCTCAGAGCGAAATACACTGTTTATTGTCTGCAAAATAATCAAGATATCACATGTTTCTTGTACGGGGAGGCTGACATCGGGACCCATGAGCCAGCAGCGTCGTCAACGTTTTAAAGGCGGCAGGGGATCGAAAGAAAAAATAAACCAAAAATCAGTTGGTAAAAATCCAAGAAAATAAACATTTATCGTTCTAAGAGGATGACATGCGGGACCCTTGAGGCAGCAGCATCCTCAACCTTTGCATAAAGAGGATTTGCAGTACGGGGAGGCTGACATTGGGGACCCATGAGCCAGCAGCGTCGTCAACGTTTTCAAGGCGGCAGGAGATCGAAAGAAAAAATAAGCCAAAAATCAGTTGGTAAACAAAACCAAGAAAAGAAACAATTACCTTTCTGAGGGGATGACATGCGGGACCCATGAGGCAGCAGCATCCTCAACTATTCTAAGGCGGCAGGGGATCAAAAGAAAAAGGAAATAGCCGAAAATCAGAGGGTAAAAAATAAATCCAACAAAGGAAACTTTTAGGATTTGCTAAGAAACAGTCGACTTATTCTTTTTTGGCCATCAGTCGAATTTCTGTCCAACCAATTAGGCATCGCGATTGTGGACTTGCACGTGTTTCTCTGAGCCACTGTGTACCGTACTTAGCCATCTGCTATAGCTGCACACGTTTGTGTGGGGAGGTTTTGGATGTAAAACGCGTGCATGACTAAGTCAGCGGATAGATATTTACTGAACTTTTTGTGTAAATTTGTATATGACGAATTACAGTCCATTACACTGGTATTTACATGATTTGGAACATGTAAAATTAGGCAAACAAGTCTGTAATTTTACTTTCAAATCATGTAGACGATTTTCTTTCAGTTTCCCCATCTCACAGTTTACAGTCCATTACAACTATGTTTACATAATACAAAACATGTAATTTTCGCCAAACAACGTTTTAAGGTCTTTAAATCATGTATTATGGATTTTTTTTCTGTTTGCAACTTGTTTGTCTGTTGCTAATTATAGGGATTTAGCCCACATACAAGGCTTGGTAAAATTCTTTTTTTATGGGCTTGACTGATTTTTGCCTATGCCATGTGCCGTCTTATAATTTGAAGAAAAACTGACTTACGCTGAATTGAAAATCAGTCAGCTGACAAATAGACATCCCCAACTTTTATTGTTCATAGAGGATGACATGCGGCACCCATGAGCCAGCAGCCTCAACGTTTCAAAGTCGGCATGAGATCGAAAGAAAAAGGCAAGTGACCAAATATCAGAGCCAAAGATAATCCAAGAAAAGAAACTTTATTGTACATAGAGGATGACATGCGGGTCCCATTTAGCAGCAGCTGTATCAACGTTTGAGAGGCGGCAGGCGATCGAAAAAAAGGCAAGTGACCAAATATGAGGTGCCAAAAAATCCAAGAAAAGAAAGTTTTATAGTACATAGAGGATGACATGCGGGTCCCATTTAGCATCAGCGGTATCACCGTTTGAGAAGCGGCAGGGGATCAAAAGAAAAAAGGAAATAACCAGAAATTAATTAGGGGTCAAAAATAAATCCACCAAAGGAAACTTTTATTGTTCATAGAGGATGACATGTGGGACCGACCGCCAGCAGCCCTCATCGTTTCAAAGGGGCAGATCAAAAGAAAAGGCAAATAGCCAGAAATTAGGGGTAAAAAATAACTCCAAGAAAGGAAACTTTTATTGTTCGTAGAGGATGACATGCGGGACCCATGAGCCAGCAATCCTCAACGTTTCAAAGGCGGCAGGTGATCAAAAGAAAAAGGCAAGTGACCAAATATCAGGAGCCAAAAATAATCCAAGATTTATTGTACATAGAGGATGACATGCGGGTCCCATTTTGCAGCAGCGGTCTCAATGTTTCAAATGCGTCTTGAGATCAAAAGAAAAAGAAAGTAGCTAGAAATTAGGGGCTCAAAATAATCCAAGAAAAGAAAGTTGATGGACATAGAGGATGACATGAGGGTCCCATTTAGCAGCAGTTCCTCAACGTTTCAAACGTGGCATGAGATCGAAAGAAAAAGGCAAGTGACCAAATATCAAGAGCCAAAAATAGTCCAAGAAAAGAAACTTGAATGTACATAGAGGATGACATGCGGGTCCCATATAGCAGCAGCTGTATCAACGTTTGAGAGGCGGCAAATGATCGAAAAGAAAAAGGCAAGTGACCAAATATGAGGTGCCAAAAAAATCCAAGAAAAGAAAGTTTTATAGTACATAGTGGATGACATGCGGGTCCCTTGAGCCAGCAGCTTACTCAACGTTTCAAAGGGGGCAGATCAAAAGAAAAAGGCAAGCCAAAAATCAGAGGTGAAAAAAACCAACAAAGGAAGTTTTATAGCACATAGAGGATGACATGCGGGTCCCATGAGCCAGGTTCCTCAACGTTTCAAACGTGGCATGAGATCGAAAGAAAAAGGCAAGTGACCAAATATCAGGAGCCAAAAATAATCAAAGAAAAGAAAGTTTTCAACGTTTCAAAGGCGGCAGGATCAAAAGAAAAAGGAAGTAGCCAGAAATTAGGGGGCAAAAATAACTCCAAGAAAGGAAACTTTTATTGTTCGTAGAGGATGACATGGGGGACCCATGAGCCAGCAGCTTACTCAACGTTTCAAAGGTGGCATGAGATCGAAGAAAAAAGCAAGTGACCAAATATGAGGTGCCAAAAATAATCAAAGATTTATTGTACATAGAGGATGACATGCGGGTCCCATTTAGCAGCGGTCTCAATGTTTGAAATGCGGCTTGAGATCAAAAGAAAAAGAAAGTAGCTAGAAAGTAGGGGTCAAAAAAATCCAAGAAAAGAAAGTTGATGGACATAGAGGTTGACATGCGGGTCCCATGTGCCAGCAGCTTACTCAACGTTTCAAAGGGCCAGGGGATCAAAAGTAAAAGGCAAGTGACGAAATATCAGGAGCCAAAAATCGAGGGTGAAAAAAAATCCAAGAAAACAAACTTTTATAGCACATAGAGGATGACATGCGGGTCCCATGAGCCAGCAGGTTCCTCAACGTTTCAAACGTGGCATGAGATCGAAAGAAAAAGGCAAGTGACGAAATATCAGGAGCCAAAAATAATTCAAGAAAAGAAACTTGATTGTACATAGAGGATGACATGCGGGTCCCATGTGTAAGCAGCTTACTCAACGTTTCCAAGGCGGCAGGGCATCAAAAGAAAAAAGGAAATAGACAAAAATCAGAGAGTGAAAAAAAAAATAGAAAATAAACTTTTATAGCACATAGAGGATGACATGCGGGTCCCACGAGCCAGCAGGTTCCTCAAAGTTTCAAACGTGGCATGAGATCGAAAGAAAAAAGGCAAGTGACCAAATATCGAGCCAAAAATAATCCAAGAAAAGAAAGTTTATTGTACGTAGAGGATGACATGCGGGTCCCATTTTGCAGCAGCGGTATCACCGTTTGAGAGGCTGCAGGATCGAAAGAAAAAGGCAAGTGACCAAATATCGGAGCCAAAAATAATCCAAGAAAAGAAATTTTATTGTACGTAGAGGATGACATGCGGGTCCCATTTGCAGCAGCGGTCTCAACGTTTCCATGGCAGGACCAAAGAAAAATGAAGTAGCCAGAAATCAGGGTGAAAAAAATCCAAGAAGAAAGATTTCAATTGGGCTGCATCTGGACATCTGGGCTTTCGAACTATCCTGCTTGGCCTTTTGACTCGTACAATTTCAGCCCACTCCAAAACAGGAAAGTTCCGAATTTTCTAAAAAAACAGGAAAGTCCTATGCTTCGCAAAGACAAAAAAACAAGGAGAGGAGTAATTATGAAAAGCTCAGAGCGCAATAATAAGCAAAATAATCAAGATATTTTATTGTACGGGGAGGCTGACATCGGGGACCCATGAGCCAACAGCGTCGTCAACGTTTTAAAGGCGGCAGGGGATGGAAAGAAAAAAATTGACGAAATTATCGTTCCAAAAATAATTCCAGAAAAGCAAACTTGATTGTTCATAGAGGATGACATGCGGGACCCATAAGACTCAACGTTCCAAGGCGGCAGGCATCAAAAGAAAAAGGCAAGAAATGGTCAAAAAAATCCAAGAAAATAAACTTTTACCGTTCATAGAGGATGACATGCGGGACCCATGAGCCAGCAGGTTCCTCAAAGTTTCAAAGGTGGCATGAGATCGAAAGAAAAAGGCAAGTGACCAAATATCAAAAAATAATCCAAGAAAAGAAAGTTTATTGTTCGTAGAGGATGACATGCGGGACCCATGCAGCAGGTATCACCGTTTGAGAGGCGCAGAGATCAAAGAAAAAGGCAAGTGCCAAATATGGTAAAAATAATCCAAGAAAATAAATTTTATTGTTCGTAGAGGATGACATGCGGGACCCATTTTGCGCGGTCTCAACGTTTCAGGCGGCACGGATCGAAAGAAAAAAGTGCCAAAAATCGGGGGTGAAAAAATCCAGAAGATTTATTTACCTAAAGGGACATCGGGCCCGAACTATGCGGGACTCGTACAATTTCAAATCCAACGGAAAGATTTTCTAAAAAAGGAAAGTTATCGCAAAGACAAAAAAACAAGGAGATTCAACATATAAGTTTGATGTAAAAATAAAATTTAATTATCCCTTTCAATAGGCAATACATTGTTTATTGTGAAAATAATCAAGATATCATATGTTTCTTATACAGGCTGACATAGGGACCCATGAGCCAACAGCGTCGTCAACGTTTAAAGGCGTGAGATGGAAGAAAAAAATAACCAAAAATCAGTAAAAAATCAAGAAAAAACATTTTAAGTTACAAGAGGATGACATGCGGGACCCATGAGCGCAGCATCCTCAGCGTTTTGAGAGGTTGACAGGGGACAGTGAAAACTCAAATTTAAAGCTGGTGAAAGAAAAAATAAGAAAATGGTTTATCAACAAATAGAAAATGACATTACGGTCTGAGAGGATGACAGGGACCAATGAGGCAGTCATCTTGATTCCAAACGAAATATCCAGAAATTAATGGGGGTTCAAAATAAATCCATCAAAGGAAACTTTTATTGTTCATAGAGGATGACATGTGGACCGACACAGCGTCCTCATCGTTTGAGGGCGGCAGGAGATCAAAAGAAAAAGGCAAGTAAGAAATTAGGGGTAAAAAATAACTCCAAAAAGAAACTTTTATTGTGAGGATGACATGCGGGACCCATGAGCCAGCAGCTTACTCAACGTTTCAAAGGCGCATGAGATCGAAAGAAAAATGTGACAAAATATAGGAGCCAGATAATCCAAGAAAGAAACTTTATTGTACGTAGAGGATGACATGCGGGTCCCATTTAGCAACAGCGGTCTCAGCGTTTCAAATGCGGCTTGAGATCAAAAGAAAAGAAAGTTGATATAGAGGATGACATGCGGGTCCCAGTCAGCAGCTTACTCAACGTTTCCCGGCAGGGGATCAAAAGAAAAAGGAAATAGCCAAAAATCAGAGGGTGAAAAAAATAAAGAAAATAACTTTTATAGTACATAGAGGATGACATGCGGGTCCCATGAGCAGCAGGTTCCTCAACGTTTCAAACTTGGCATGAGATCGAAAGAAAAAGGCAAGTGACCAAATATGAGAGCCAAAAATAATTCAAGAAAAGTTTTATAGTACATAGAGGATGACATGCGGGTCCCATTTAGCAGCAGCGGTATCACGTTTGAGGCGGGGATCAAAAAGAAAAAAGAAATTGCCAAAAATCAGAAGGTGAAAAAAACCAAGAAAATGAACTTTTATAGTACATGAGGACGACAGAGTCCCATGAGCCTAGCAGGTTCCTCAACGTTCAAACGTGGCATGAGATCGAAAGAAAAAGGCAAGTGAAAAATATCAGGAGCCAAAATAATTCAAGAAGAAAGTTTATAGTACATAGAGGATGACATGCGGGTCATTTAGCAATAGCGGTATCACCGTTTGAGGCGGCGGGGGATCGAAAGAAAAGGCAAGTGAAAAAATATGAGAGCCAAAAATAATTCAAGAAAAAAAGTTTTATAGTACATAGAGGATGACATGCGGGTCCCATTTAGCGACAGCGGTATCATGTTGAAGGCAGCAGGATCGAAAGAAAAAGTCAAGTGACCAAATATGAGGTGCCAAAAAATCCAAGAAAAGAAAGTTTTATAGTACATAGAGGATGACATGCGGGTCCCATTTAGCGACGGTATCACTTGTTTGAGAGGCAGGAGGGGATCGAAAGAAAAAGTCAAGTGACCAAATATGAGTGCCAAAAAAATCCAAGAAAAGAAAGTTTTATAGTACATAGAGGATGACATGCGGGTCCCATTTAGCAGCTTTGTATCAACGTTTGAGGCGAGGATCAAAAGAAAAGGCAAGTGACCAAATATGAGGTGCAAAAAAATCCAAGAAAAGAAAGTTTTATAGTACATAGAGGATGACATGCGGGTCCCATTTAGCAGCAGCGGTATGTTTGAGGCGGGGGGATCGAAAGAAAAGGTAAGTGACCAAATATGAGGTGCCAAAAATAATCGGAAAAGAAAGTTTTATAGTACATAGAGGATGACATGCGGGTCCGAGTTAGCAGCAGCGGTATCACCGTTTGGAAGGCGGCAGGAGATCGAAAAGGCAAGTGACCAAATTTGAGGTGCCAAAAAAACTCCAAGAAAAGAAAGTTGATTGCACATAGAGGATGACATGCGGGTCCCATTTAGCAGCAGCGGTCTCAACGTTTCCAAGGCGGCAAGGGATCAAAAGAAAAAGGAAGTAGCCAGAAATCAGGGGGTCAAAAAATCCAAGAATAGAAAGAATTTTGGTTCATAGAGGATGACATGCGGGACCATGATCACGCATAAAGCGGCTTCGATCGGAGAACGTTGAACGAGATGGCGCGATGTAGAAAAAACAATGCCGAGGCTGCCATCTGGGCCCTACATCCCTCGGCGGTGCGGATTTGCGTTGACTCGGCCGGCGAACCAGAGATTCGAGATGCACCACGTCCCGGGCCACCATACGCCACGTTTTGGCCGCTTTCATCGGGCTAGGTGGCCTCAAAAACGAGAAAAAAAAAGTTTTGACATGCACCACGGAGGGACCAAAATCGTCGGCCATGGTACACCAGCAACCACGGCGCGACTTCAACTTCGTCGGCCATGGCAACTTTTCTTGTAGTGTGTCATAGACCAAAAAAAGATCTTCTTCGTCCCGGCTCCGAGCTCTAGCTAGCGTCTCTTCGCAATCTTCTTGCCCTTTCGGTTGTTGGCGGTTGAATACTTTATGCCGGCCACCTTGAGATTTCTTCGCGTGAACGGACAACCTTTAGAGGGTAGGGAGGTCTTCCTTCTTACTTTACTAGTAGTAGGCATGTCGAAGTGCCTGTCGAATTCCTCCTCAATCTTCGGGTCACCGTTCTTGTCCAAGTCTTCCTCGTTGGCGTCTCCTTGCATTCCTATGATGCTCCTCTTGCCCCTCCTCACGACAACACGGCTAGGCCTCGACGGATCGGTGATGAAGAAGCATTGGTCAACTTGGCTACCGAGTACCCATGGCTCATTTTTCGCGGATGCGTTCTTCGATTTTGCATCGGGTATAACCATGGTTGTGAAATATCGGCCTTCTTTTTCGACCTTCTTGGCCCATCTCACACGAAACATTGGCACCGTCTCTCCACAGTAATTGAGCTCCCATATCTCCTCGATCCTTCCAAAAAATCTTTCCTTGACATTAGTCTCGTCATTGGCGTATGACAGCATAGTTACTCCTGAGTTTTGATTTTCACTATTTCTGTCCTTTTCCTCGGTGTAGAATCTGTAACCGTTGATGTCGTACCCCTGATAGGTCCTTACGTTATGCCCGGGTCCTGTGATAAGGTGTATATGAGTTTTTCATCTTGATGAAAGCCTTTTTCTCTGTGCTTCAACCAGTTGAGTTTGCTTGAACCAACGCGTGAAGCTGGAGTTGTGCTTTTTGGTTACGTCTCCCATCTTCCTCGGCCGGCCCATATCGATGTAATTCTGCTCGACCATGATTTTGTGCTCTTGCACGAAAGGTTCGATCAGTTTTAAGTGTTGTAGCGCGACCCGGTGAGCCCTGTCAAAGTCATCGCGTCGATTGTCAATGCCGACATGGACTGAGCGGTAGCCCTCGCGGTGACCGACTCCAGCGAGCCTCCCGAGGTGCGTCCTGGGGGGTAGACCAACATGATCCTCGTCGTCCTCGGTGCTTAGATAATTCTGGCAGAAGGAGATGCACTCGTAGGTTAGAAACCCCTTGGCCATGCTTGCGTCTGGACGGGCCCTATTGCGAACGTATCCTTTCATGACACCGTTCTGCCTTTCGAAAGGCATCATGTTGTGGAGGAACGTTGGGCCGAGCTGCTTGATGTCTTCAACGACATGGAGAAGGAGATGGACGCATATATCACAGAATGCAGGCGGGAAGTAAATCTCGAGCTCACATAGTATCACCACGATCTCATCCTGTAACATCTTGAGCTGCCTCACGCCGATCGACTTCCTGGTGATAACGTCAAAAAAGTTGCAAAGGCCAAACAGCGTATCACGGACGTGCTCGTCCATGATGCCTCGGATCGCAACGGGAAGTATCTGCGTCATGAGCACGTGGCAATCGTGAGACCCTGGCACCTCGCGTCGTCCCGCAAATATTCCAGCCACGTCTGGCGGTTGCTAGGGCGTGCCACTGACCTAGACCCGATCAGGAAGGTGTTAGAGTGCTTCGATTGTTCCTGCATGGCAGACACGTAAACATTAAATACGAGCCCTATCGGCTCTCAGGTTTCCTGTGGATCGGCTCAAAGAGCCGATCGCCCCATGGTTCACGTTGGATTTACAATGGCATGGGGATCCTGCTTGATCAGGACAAAGCTAAAGCGATCCACGACAGTTTAGGGTTTTCACCGCATAACCGGAACGTCCTACGTGTGATCGGGCCTAGCAGCTACGGAAGATGATGCAAACTACCCCTACGAGAGGCCTAAAAACCAACATAACGTTGATTCCGGAACATCCCTTGCAGGGACGGTGAACAACACCTAACGCACTACCGGATCCTCCGAGCCCAGCATAAGGCCTAACTATGCAGATATTAAACTAATCACTGCGGAGCAAGGAGCAACAACGGATCGGATCTACTAAGTAACGAACAAGCAAGATGCTGCCCTTACGTCTGGATAGACGTAAGGGCAGCTAGGTGTCGAGGGACGGCATTGCCACGCAGATATGCACGCGAAAGCATCAATGCAAGCCCCTAAACACCTAAGGATAAATAGTACTGCTCGCCATCAACAAGGCTTCAGCACGAGCAGTACAAGGTTGACGAATAAACGTATCTGCCTAGATCGCTAGATGCGATCTAGGCGCATGGTCTTACCCGGGAGAAACCCTCGAAGGGAAGGGGCGCCTGATTTGTGTTGGTTGAACGATGATTGTCCTCCTTTTCCGATAACCCTAGATACATATTTATAGTCCAAGGGACTTTCTAATTGAGGCATGCACCTAACCGTGCACGGGCCGGACTCTATCTTTTAATCTAAATACAACACGATCTACTAAATTACAGATACACGGGCGATTTAGCCCAAACTCTTAGTGCAAGGCCGCTTCGATGATGCTCCACGTGTACGTCCTTCAAGCCCATCTTCACTTACGGCCCATCTCCTGATTTGGCCAAAATCCGGTGATAACACATGCCCCCCTAGTTTTGATAATGATAATTGCAAAACCATCTGTCTCCTTCGAAGGGTCATGTCGTGGCAGAACCGTCGCAGTTTTCTTCATGATGACGTCTTGCCTTCTCACCTTCTCTGCACGATTTGACGGTTCTGCCATCACGTCCTCGGGAACTGCTTAGGCATTAAACCATATATTCCCCCTTTTTATTTGGCCACATCGAACAGTTCTCCTCTTCCTCCCTCTGCATCAGCACTTCCAAAACCCTCCTCTGCCGCCATGTCTTCCTCTTCGTCTTCTCCCTCATCGGGTCTTTCCACCCAATCCTCCACCTCCCGCGAGCCGACGCCTGAATGGGACCCACAGGAGGCCCACGCGGCCAACATCCGCCGCGCCATAGCCGACGGGGACGAGTCGACCCACGACTCCTTCGTCTGGTCCGAAGACGACTAGTCCTTAACGGACGGGGAGAGCGACCTTCGCTTCCTTGCCATTGGGCAATCGGAGGAGGAAAGCGACGACGATGGCTTCTCCTGGGACGGTTTCTCCTCCGCCGAGGAGGTGAAGGAAGAGGAAGGAGGAGGACAACACCTCCTCCGACGAACCGCCGGCCAAGCGTCTCTGCCCCTGGCAGGCAACATCAGCGACTTCGACAGCGACTATGGCGGCGCTAGCGAAGAAGATGAGGACGATGAAGGCCCCGCCGGTGGTCGCTACAGCAGCGACGAGCCGGCCGGGAGCAGCGCCGGCAGCGGCGATGGCGACGATGAGGGCAGCAGCGGCCCCTAGATAGGATAGAGCTAGGAGTAGTAGATGATAGGGCAATGTACCCCTAGCAATTCCTTTTGAGAGCAATCAGCTCCTTCTATGTAAGAAATCTGATTATCAATGAAGAAATTTCCCCAATTTGACTTTGCCGATTCCTTGCAAATTAATTTAGCCGATCCTCCCTTGTTTTGATTTTGCCGATTGTCAATTTGGTCAATGCCCAACGAGCCGATGGTAATGCATCAGCTTTCCCAATAAATTGCAAGACAGATCAATCTAATCGCCTCCTCAGATGTTAACTTGCAATCCATGAAATTCAGATCCAAACTTCCAATTGGACAGGTCTAACGCGCAGCCGTGAGACCCCTAGATCCTTAGGCTTCAAAATCATCCAATCGTGATGTTTGTCCTGACGGCAAAACTCTCGGATTAATGCTCCCAGGAAAGCTCCTTAGCCCGTTGCTGACAACCTTGGCGTTGAAGCTGACACCTCTGTAACAGGTGTTTGCTCACAGCTTCCCTTGCGATGTTATACTCCTTCGCAAACGCTGGTCTAGAGCCTAACCACTGATGATGGCTCCTTCTTCAAACTCCTCCTGTCAACCCTGGTGGTTTTCTCTGCAAGAGCTCGCCACCTTTCCACATGGTTACAATGCAGAGACAGCCGATTTCAATACCATCGGCTCTTCAGAGCGAAGAATCTTCAGGGCGGCTGCCCCCCGAGCCTCGGTCAAGAATGAAAGTGCACCAACCGCATTGGGCCACTATCAGTTTCTCAACTGTGGTGCAGCATCAGCCGATTCTAACCAAATCGGCTTTTTAAAAGCAGAGAACCTTCAATGTGAACTGCCCCCCGAGCTTCTTCAGTCCAATGAGGCAACCTCTGGTGAGAATGCAGTTCAGTCCAACTGGACGACCGTCGGTCGTTCTCATGATCTAGCCTGATCGCACGTCCATGCTGTTCTTTGCTGCTGGCCGGAGCTCGACCCTCAAACTTGCCGGCAAATACCAGCAGCTTAAATGAGAAAAAGGGCCGTCTCGGACGCCCAAACTGATGCTTCTGGTGCTTCCGCAGTCTTGCAAGGAGTGTCCTTGAAGAGAGGGCCTGAGTCACCAAGCAATTGGAGGTCCTCGCAGAGTAGAGCCTCGCCATGTAACAGTTTGTACCCCTTGAGTCGATGGCGTGCATCGGCTTTGAATTCTTAAGTCGATGTCTCCGCATCGGCTGTGCTCAAAAATTTCTGTATTTTCGATTTTTTGCGGCCGATTTGTTTATGTATCGGCCCCCATCTTTGAGCTGTTCTGCTGGGCGTTTGGCATGCATTCTCAGCTTCGTACCTCGTGTCTTATCCACCTATGTGCCCCCCGAGATTCTGTCAAGTCATTGATGGTATCGGCTCTTCGGGCATCTGTTGGATCAATGCTGAACACAGACAAAAGGATGTTGATGATAATTTTGGCCGATTGCGGGAATCGGCCTCCTTTTCCGTTGCAATGCTTTGGCGATGGTTTGCAACTTCTTGGATTTCTACTGTAGCTACGTGGCATGCTGGAGATAAGATCCTTTGCTTTCCATTTTTTTTTGAGGGCCGATTCCGGGGATCGGCCTTGCCACGTACGTCCAATGTCTTGGACCTGCTACTCTGTTAGGCCGGTGGATAAAACCAGCCTTACCCCATTTTTCGAGGCTTCGATGCGCTCACAACCCTCTAAACTGATTCCAGAGAGCGGCTCTTGGTCATCTGCTTCCCACACGCTCATGGCCAATGATATCTCGATTGAGTCATCCGCCTGAACGACTTCCACTTCATCTCCATCCCATTGTATGATGCATTGGTGCATTGTAGACGGGATGCAACAGTTAGCATGAATCCAGTCCCTTCCCAATAGGACGGCGTAATTGCTTTTGATGTCGACGATGAAGAACGCAGTAGGTATGGTCTTCCGGCCTACAGTAAGCTCTACATTCAGAACACCTTTCGCCTGGCCTGGCCGTTGAAGTCGCTTAATGTGATGTTGGTCTTGATCAGATCGTCGCTGGAATGCCCCAAACGACGTAGCATGGAATACGAAATTATGTTGACTGCCGCTCCGGTATCAACCAACATCTTGCTGATAGGCTGCCCGTTGATGTAACCCCTCAAGTATAGGGCTTTCAGATGCCTGTAGCTTCTATCTCGTGGCTTTTCAAAGATAACCGGTCGTGGACCACAGTCGAATTGAGCCACTGAAACTTCCTCGTCGCTTGGAGCGCGAAACTCCACAGAGTATGAACACCATGTTTGTGTCGGCCGATGTCTCTGCATCGGCATCAGCCGACTCTGTGCATCGGCTTTCGCCTGTTTTGGGCGCCATACTTTCTTTGGCGGGCGCGCATTCGTCTCCAATGTTTGCTGAATTTTCACGGCCAGATTGGGCCGTGCTCTTCTCAACGTGTGGGCGTGCCTCGGCTTCTTCCGGTTTCGCCGCTGCACTCTCGCTTACGAGAATGGCTGAGTCCATCGGGCACCACCTTGGCCGGTGATACCTATCTTCTTCTCCATCTGACTCCTCGAAGTCTTCCTCTTGAGATGACTCAGCTCGCTTGTTGATAGGTGGGAGAGGTCCTAGACGTTCGAACACTGAAACTTCGTTTGTCCTTCTCCTTTGCTGTTTGCATTCTGGGCAATTCTCGATTGTTGGCAATCGGCTCATTCTGAGTCCCAGCAATGTTTGAAGAAGGGACAGTTCAGTGCTATCCACGTCGTCTTTCTCCCTTGACCTCCCTCTAGCGCGTTCGTACCCGTCGTTGTGCCTGTCATGCTGATGATACCTCCTGTTTTCCGCATCAGACCGATGATATTTTCCATCGTCTTCGTCGTAGCGCCGACATCGATCATACTGCTGCTCATATTTGTTGAGGAGATGCACGGAGAGTGGGCGCTGATACCGTATGCTTCTCACCTCCTCCTCGGTTAGGTACCGTCTATCATCATCTTGGGGCCGGTCGCGTGGAACGGCCTCCTCTTTATCCTTGCCACGAGAGTGGCTGCTCTCGGCTTTATCTTTGCCATGGCGGATCACAAACCCTGCCATATTGACATCAAAAGAGAACCCAGGTTCCCTTATGGAGTGGCTTAGGTCCACCATGTTGACGTCCGGAAACGGACACATGTCTACCTTCATGGCAAACTGTCCGAAAGTTAATCGGCCTGATTCTATCGCCATCTGAATTTGTGCGCGCAACACTTTGCAGTCGTTGGTGGCGTGCGTGAACGTATGATGCCATTTGCGGTATGGCCTTTTGTTCATCTCTTGCACCGTAGGGATCTTGTGGCCTTCAGGGAGCTTCAACTGCTTCTCTTTTAGTAGCAGATCGAAGATCTGCTCAGTTTGCACATCGAACTCCAACCCTCTTGGAGGCCCTGGCGGGTTCACCCATTTGCAGGACACAGCGTCGAGTCCACTCGGCTACCGCAACTTCCTGATCTTCCGCGGAATCTTCATCCTCATCGGCATTGACCAGGGTTATCGCGCGCTTGAACTTGTCTGGTACGTTACGGATGTATTCATATAAGGTCGTCGGCGACCAGGTGCGCCCAACGAGTTGTACTCCACTTGGAACGTCAGATCCTTGAATGACGCTGCAAGTCCTGCACGGCCAGCTCGACTGCTTCTTTCTCGTTAAATGAACCGAATAGCATCGGTTCTTGACAGTTCTGAAGCAGCTGAATGTACTCAGACACTGTCTCTCTCGCCTCTGCCGAACTGTGCGTTCGGCAATACCAGCTCGATAGCTTCGAATGATATTGGGTGTGAAACTGTTCCTCAGCTTCCATGATCGCCTGAATTTGGCTGCAACGAGGTGTACCATCCAAAGCGGACCGGTGAGGGATTGCGAGAAGAACCTCACCCGTAGCTCATCGATGCAGAAACCATGCCGGTGGGCAAGTATCGCTCACGTGCTCGATGGGCTAGATCCTTCGACCATCTGAATTTGTTGAAGTCCGGAAGCCGGTACGTAGGTGGTAGTGGGAGCAGGTCAAACTCGTTGGGGTACGGCTTGGAATAGCCGATTATCTTTTCTTCGGCAAGATGCCGAACTGATCTCTCGGGACTGCACGATCGATCTGCGGTGGAGGTAGTGGCAGCTGAGCTTTCTTGGACTGGTGCAGTGGCATATTTGGCTAGCCACGCCTGTTTCTCAGCTTCTACTCCCAAACCCCCGGCTGTTGCAGTCGTTCCTCCTGCCGGAACAATGGCTCCTGCTCCGGCGATCCCTCCTGTTGGAGCTGGATCGCCTGCGTCCAGTTGTTGCGATCGCACAAACGTGCACACGTATCCGTGTGGGATCTCCTTGGGCGGTTCATAAGAACTGGCAGTCGCCCGGATCACCTCCGACCTTGTAGACAACGTATGCCGGTGAACCTTGTTGCTGTGGAGCTGCCATAGCGTACGGCAATGGTGGCCTGGTGTGGAGTTGCACCTCTCCTTGGTGAGTCCCTAGAGCAGGTCCTGAAGGGGAGTATCGACGCTCCATGATCTCTTGGATCACCCGGAACGCAACGCGCTCCAAAGAATTCACCAGGCTCTCAGAATGCCGATGCAGTGAATGGGCCACCACGTAGTTGATTTCCTGTCGCAGGGCTCTGGTACGTTCATCTGAAGGGAGGGATAAATCCAACCCATCGAGGACACCTTGTGGCGTGAATCCTTTGAACCTGATGCCGTGCGAACGAGTCTTCTCAAAGGAGCCGATGAGTTCGGCTTCAACGATGGCCTTCAGCTCATCGTACTTCTTCTTATGATCAGGAGGAAGATCCTCGTATGTGATCTTTTCCTCCGCCATCTCGGATGCCGATGTTGACGTGGATGTTGCAGAAGGTGGTCCCACCGGGCGTGCCAGAATGTGTTACCCTCCAAAACCCACCGACGGGCAATGGTTAAGCAACACGAAGAGCCGGGAAGCTCCCAGGGCCGCTTAGTGGACCCGGCACCTCGTCGTCCGCAAATATTCCAGCCCACGTCTGGCGGTTGCTAGGCGTGCCACCTGACCTAGACCCGATCAGGAAGGTGTTAGAGTGCTTCGATTGTTCTGGTAGACAGGTAAACATTAAATACGAGCCCTATCGGCTCTCAGGTTTCCCTGTGGATCGGCTCAAGGAGCCGATCTCCCCATGTTTCACGTTGGATTTACAATGGCATGGGGATCCTGCTTGATCAGGACAAAGCTAAAGCGATCCACGACAGTTTAGGGTTTTCACCGCATAACCGGAACGTCCTACGTGATCGGGCCTAGCAGCTACGGAAGATGATGCAAACTACCCCTACGAGAGGCTAAAAACCAACATAACGTTGATTCCCGGAACATCCCTCGCGGGGACGGTGAACAACATCTAACGCACTACCGGATCCTCCGACCCCAGCATAAGGCCTAACTACGATATTAAACTAATCCCTGCGGAGCAAGGAGCAACTATAACGGATCGGATCTACTAAGTAACGAACAAGCAAGATGCTGCCCTTACGTCTGGATAGACGTAAGGGCAGCTAAATGTCGAGGGACGGCATTGCCACGCAGATATGCACGAAAGCATCAATGCAAGCCCTAAACACCTAAGGATAAATAGTACTGCCGCCATCAACAAGGCTTGACACGACGATAAGGTTGCGAATAACGTGTGCCTAGATCGCTAGATGCGATCTAGGCGCATGGTGCTTACCCGGGAGAAACCCTCGAAGAAAGGGGTGGCGATGCGCCTGATTTGTTGGTTGAACGATGATTGTCCTCCTTTTCCGATAACCCTAGATACATATTTATAGTCCAAGGGACTTTCTAATTGAGCGTGCACCTAACCGGGCCAGACTCTATCTTTTTAATCTAAATACAACACGATCTACTAAATTACAGATACACGGGCGATTTAGCCCAAACTCTTAGTGCAAGGCCGCTTCGATGACGCTCCACGTGTACGTCCTTCAAGCCCATCTTCACTTACGGCCCATCTCCTGATTTGGCCAAAATCCGGTGATAACACACGGACTTGCTCGTCCATTATGCCTCGGATCGCAACGGGAAGTATCTGCGTCATTAGCACGTGGCAATCGTGAGACTTCATCCCGGTGAACCTCTTCTTCGCTATGTCCAGATATCTGCTTATATTCCCCGAGTAACCGTGAGGAACTTTCACTCCTACGAGGCACCTGAAAAACTGCTCGAGCTCCTCCGGACTCGTTGTGAAGCAGGCAGCGGGAAGCAGCACCGCGTTCTTCTTAGCCCTTTTGCGGAGACGTTGAGTCCCTTCCGTCTGATCATCATCGTCATCGTCAGTATCGGGGGCTTGAAGATCTTTCCTGATGCCAAAATGTTTAAGATCGTATCTTGCTTTCGGTCCATCCTTGGACTTTTCTGAGTTGCAAAGAGTGCCAAGCAGACTCTCGGTAACGTTCTTCGTAATGTGCATGACATCGAGGCTGTGGGGCGTGTGGAGGACCTTCCAGTACTCCAAGTCGTGGAAAACAGACCTCGCTTTCCATACACCGAGCAGCGGCTCTGGCTTCGGTCGCTTCTTTCCCGGCGCTGGGCACTCCTTCCAATTTTTCAGAAGATCATCGATTTCTGCGCCGCTCCTCGGGCGTGGGGGTCCATCGGGCTCATCTTTACCATTGAACAGATCACCGCGTTTTCTCCACGGGTGATCCAAGCGAAGCCACCTTCGAGCACCTGGGTACACGGTTTTCGAGGACCCGGGATCCCTTGGTAGTTGTAGATGCGGGGTCTCGTCCATGCACTTCACACAGCCGTTGAATCCGTGGCCGACCTGGGCAGATACATATGCGTAACCAGGATAGTCCGTGACCGTCGTGATCAACGCGGCTCTCATATCGAAATAAGTTCTAGTGTAGGCGTCCCACGTACGGGGTGGCGTCTTCCACAACGTGTCTAACTCCTCTTTCAGCAGCCCGAGATACAAATGCATGTCGACACCTGGTTGTTTCGGCCCCTGAATGAGAATACTCAGGTGTATGTACCTTTGCTTGGTGCACAGCCACGGGGGTAGGTTGT